>JAKOOJ010000012.1:11383118-11983118 GCA_022577455.1 Arizona elegans
TAGATTCGCTAGAAAGCAGGATTTCCTGCTTTCCAGTGGATCTAAATCACGCGGCAGAGCTGATCGTCAGAAATACCAGTTTGGATGAATCGGTATTTTTTTTTCTAGCAGTTCGCCCGAATTGGTAGCTTTTATTACTACTGGTTTGTCCAAACCGGTGCGAACCAGTAGCATTTCACCCCTGTTTCCTCACTTTTCTTCCCTCTCTTCCTCCCCACCGTTTTCCTGTTTACTTTTCTATTTTGTATCTTATTTTATCTTATAACCCAATAAAAAAAAGTATACGGAAAATATGCATGCTGGCTGAGGCACAAGCCTAAGAAGCCATGTTTGGCCTTCACCACTTACCCAGAGTTTTGGGAACAATGTTCCAGGACACCGTTTTCCTTCCGTCCACAGGCAGACAATAGGAAGCCTGTTGCTTGTCCAATGGGGTAGCGTCGTAGTCGGGAGAAAGCAGTAGCGATAGGCTGACCTGTTAACGGCCAGAAAAGAGTTAGATGGAGAAGATCACCGTTGCCTCACAGGCTCACAGAACAAGGAGGAAGAGGAGATGAAGAACGTCAAACAAAATGCCAGATGGGCCTCAAGCAGATGTGGAGAATCTGAGCCCTTCCAAAATCTCGCTGAACTACAATTCCCAGCCACGCTGGATAGCACTTCACTCTGAGGGAGGCTGAGAACTGTAGTTCAACAATATCAATTCTAAGTTGCGTGAGCACAGGGATAGAATCAAGGAAGGTGCTTTTTCAGGAGGCAATTGGATTTTCTCAGGGTTTGGGGGTTTTTTTGAAGACATTTTGCTTTTCATCCAAGAAGCTTCTTCAGCTCTGACAGGATAGTGGAAGAAGAAGTTGACAGAATGAAGCTTCTTGGATGAGAAGCGAAACATCTTCAAAGAAAAAAACTGGTCAGTCCCGTCTCCGACCAATGCTTTATAAAATATTTACAGACGCATTCATTCCATTTTTAGCCATGGACTCTTTCTAAATTCTATGGTCTGGATGGAAGATGAATTCTACAATGCAACAAAATCATGCTTTTATCATTTCTCTTCTGTACTTTTTGAAATTAGCATTTGGAAAGCATCTCACATCACCTAATTTCCCGATCAGAAGGTGAGGTATAAAGATGAAGGGAGATGCTGCTTATGGTTAAATCTGGGTTATTCAAAAACATACAAGGAATCTTAAAATTGGGTTGTGATCAGTGGTGAAATCTAAAATTTGTTACCACCAGTTCTGTGGGCATGGCTTGGTAGTGGGGAGGGCCTTCCCTGTGGCTGCCCTGGCTCTCTGGAACCAATTACCTCCTGAGGTCCGGACCACCCCCACCTGTTGGCCTTCTGGAAAGCAGTGAAGACCTGGCTTTTCCGGCAGGCCTGGGGCCGTTGATCTCGCTGCTGCAATCTTGCGAGACCCGACCATGAATGGAGTGTATGGGTTTTTAATGTTTTTTTTAAACAACTTTTATGGTATATTGTTCGCATTATTTTTGTTGTAAGCTGCCCAGAGTCTCCAGGTTGAGTCCTCCAATATAGTAATGTGACTGGGTGGGCGTGGCCATTTTTTTTTTTACTTTTAAAACCATTTTTTCTACAACCTCTTCGGCGAAGAGGTTGCAAAAAAATACTTTCAAAAGGCTCTGACAATCCCACCTCATTGGCAGAGGCTTTTTTTCTTTTAAATGCCTCTGACGATCAGGCAATTCAGCTTGGATGATCAGAGGCATTTAAAAGAAAAAAAGCCTCTGATGATTGCACGGCTCCGCTGGGCATAGGGGTGGGAGGGATTTAAGCTACCAGTTCTCCGAACCACCCATCTCCATCGCTACCGGATTGGGTGATCCGGTCCGAACCGGGAGCATTTCTCCCCTGGTTGTGATAGACTTTGCCTGATATGCAAACCAGTTCAGAGAACAAATTGTGGTTTGCTTTAAGACATAGTTTGAACCAGGGGTGAAATTCAGCAAGTTCTGACAGGTTCTGGAAAACCGGTAGTGGAAATTTTGAGTAGTTTGAGTAGTTTGGAGAACCGGCAAATACCACCTCTGGCTGGCCCCAGAATGGGGTGGGAATGGAGATTTTGCAATATCCTTCTGCCAAGAGTGGGGTGGGAATGGAGATTTTGCAGTATCCTTCCCCTGCCACACCCACCAAGCCACGCCCACAGAACCGGTAGTAAAAAAATTTGAATTTCACCACTGATTTGAATCCTTACTTTGGTATTGGCTTCCTGGTTGTGACTGGGATGGGTGAAAGAACACACATAATTGGTGCTTTTCTGGGTTTTTTTCCTGGTTTATTTTTCTCCTTTGCCCAGTCTCTAACCACCCCATCAAAGAGAAAGGAAAAAAGCAGCGAAAAGAAAGGGAAAAAAAGGGGCGAAAACTGAAAAAAACCAACCATGGTTACTTTCAACCTTCAGATTCTTGCTTTTGGGAAATCGTGCTTCAAACAAACTTTGGTTTAAATACAGGTAGTCCTTGACTTACGACCACAATTCACCCCAAATGTCTGTTGTTAAGCAAGACAGTCATTAAGTGAGGGTTCCCCACCCCCACCCCATTTTATGACCTTTCTCACCACCATGGTGAAACGAATCACTGCGGTTATTAAATTAGTAACCATGGCGGGTGACCGCGGGAGACCGTAACCATTATAAGTACATGCCAGTTGCCAAGCGTCCACATTTTGATCACATGACCATGGGGTCGTAAATGTGAAAAACGGTCATTTTGCCAGTGCCACTGTAACTTTGAACAGTCACTAAATGAACCTGTATATACGGTCATGCCTCCGGAGAGAGATCGATGCAGACAGGAAGAGAATGGAGGGGGAAGAGTAAGTAACGGTAACAGAGTTGGAAGGTCATCTCGGAGGTCATCTAGTCCAGCCCCCTGCTCGCGCAGGAGACCTGTACTAGGGATTCGAACCGCCAAACTGCCGACTTTTCTGATCAACAAGCTCGGCGTCTTAGCCACTGAGCCACCTAGTCAGATGGAAGGGATTCCTCACCTGGATGGGGCGTTTGAGATAGTTGTAGACAGTGGCCTTCAGGGTAAAGGCTTCTCCCCGTATTACGCTGTATGGCATGGTGAGATCAACGAAGAACGGCTGGAAGGCCTTGAAGAAGGTGGTTTGGGCCAGGCCGAAACCCACCGCTGGGGACAAGCAGAAGGCTCCCGCTCTCCAGTCTGTGATGGTGTCGGGAACGGTGACGGGCAGGGTGAGCTCAGTCTCGCTGCTGAGGGAGGCAAGAGAAAGAAAGAAAGAAAAGAAAGAAAGAAAGAAAGAAAGAAAGAGAAAGGCAAGAGAAAGAAAGAGGCAAGAGAAAGATGAGGATGAATTTCCCCAAGCAATATAGGTAGTCCTCATCTTACGACCACCATTCTATGCCCAAAGTGCATGATGTCAAGCGAGAAATGTGTTAAACGAGCTTGGCCCCATTTTACGACTTCCCTTGCCACGTTTGTCAAGCGAATCGCTGCCGTTATTGAATGAGCAACAGGGTCGTTGAGTGATTCTGGCTTCCCCGTCGACTTGGCTTGTCAGAAGGTCGCAAAAGGGGAATCACATGACTCCGGGACACAGCAACTGTCATAAATAGGAAGCAGTTGCCAAGCATCCGAATTTTTGATCACGTGACCATGGGGATAGTGCAACGGTCGTAAGTGTGGAAAAACGGTCATAAGTCGCTTTTTCCAGTGATGTTGTAACTTTGAACGGTCCTTAACCAAACTGTTGTAAGTCGAGGGCTCCCTGTATTCGAAGTTACAACAGGACTGAAAAAAAGTAACTTGTCACCATTTTTCACACTAACAACTGTTTCAGCATCCCTGAGGTAAAAATTTGGATGCTTAAGCAACTGACTCGTATGTATGACAGTAGCCGTGTCCAGGGGTCATGTGATCGCCTTTTTGTGACCGTCTGACAAGCAGAGTAAGTGGGGGAAGCCAGATTCACTTAACAACTGGGTTGCTAGCTTAACCACCGCAGCAATTCACTTAACAATTGTGGCAAGAAAGGTCGTAAAATGAGGCCAAACTCCCTTAACCACTGTCTTGCTTAGCAGCATCAATTTTGGACTCAGTTGTGGTCGTTAAGTTGAGATGGGCAGTTCAGAAATGTGACATATAAATAAATACTGGTAGTCCTCGACTTATGACCACCCACTGAGGAGAGGCTCTTATCTATGAGTACAGCTCCATGGCTGCCTCTGCCCTCCATCTGTGCCTGATGAGCTCTTGGCTCAAAGGGGGGACCAACCCAAACTCAGCCTCTCCCCACTTGAGCTGAGAAGGGAAGACGGCAGAGACCCCCACAGGAGGGGCCCCAAATACTGGAACCCCCTTTCTTGGCAGGAGGAGCTGAATGCTCACAGAGGCACAAGAGGGTGGGTGGGTGGAGGAATTAGCAGCGTGAAATGGCAGACTAGCCTCTTTTTTCTATTTTCAGTTGACCTTCTGTGTATCCAGGACTGGACCTTCTTCCCAGAGAGCCATTAAGAGAAAGAGCCTCCATCAGACTTGAGGAACATCTGGGTACCAGGAGCCTCTGGGGAACCAGGTGTCCGGATCAAGGGGGTCACAAGGGGTCCCTCCCTGTACTTGCTATAATCTATAAGGTCTTAAAATTTCTCCCTGAAGAGCTACCCATTCCACCAAACATAGAATCCTTGGATTACCCAAGAGATTTTAAGGACCATATCCAGGTTTCTGGGAAGAAGCTTCGGACTGATGTTTCCACTGCGTCTGCCTCATCCCTTCTAAAATCTGCAACTGCAAGAGGTGCTGCTAAACCTCTTTCCATGGCGTTGTAGACCCTGGGGTCTGCAAAGAGAAAAAGCTTGCATTTCTTCCATGCCTTTTGTATTTTAATAGTAATAATAATCATAATAATAATAATAATAATAATAATAATAATAATAATAATAATAATAATAATAATTTATTTCTATACTGCCCTTCTCCCGAAGGACTCAGGGCGGTGTACAGCCCATTTAAAGCACAAAAAAACAGACATCAATTAAAAAATAATTTAAATTATTAAATAATTTCGGCTTGAATTAAAACCCAAAATTTAAAACACCCAATTTAAAATCATTTACATTGATAGCCCGGCCTGGCAGAAAAGCATCTCCAAGCTGTCCTTCAGGATGAATTCTCCAAAACCACACCCATCACCCTTACAAACATTTAAAAGATAATAATTAACACTTCCGAGAGCCACAAGCACTTAAGAATGTTAAACGAAGAGAAGGAAATGCAGGAAAGAAAGTGCGAAGGACACTTTCTCCAGCAAAAGTCAAGAGGGTAGCTGCAACTGAGCAAAGTCCTGTCTCTTTGATTGATGACTATATGTCATCAATTTGTTGTTGATTCTTATTCTTATCCTCTTATCCTTATCATCTTCACCCTTACCCCTAGCCCTTATCCTTATCCTCATTTTTACATTAGCCAGGAGATCACAATGCTATTGCAAAATAATAGTTTGGCTTGCCAATTTACCAGCTCTGTTATAGGACACGCTCGCACCAGCAGTGGGTTTCAAATCCCGGTGCTACCAGTTTTTGATGATGTCTGGGCGGGTGGGTGGAGCCTCCCGCCACTGCCACTACCAGTTCAGCAGAACCAGGGCGAACTGGTAGCAACCCACCACTAGCTCGCACATTTCCCAAGGTGTGCCACAGGAGGAAGAGCTCGCTTCGCACCAAAAAAACCAAAAACAAACCACGAGCGGCTCTTCCTGCAGCATCACCTAAGGTCCCGTCCCTTCCCCGGAGCTGCCTCACAAATGAGTGCCACAACTGGGTAGGTTCAGAACTGGCAGGAATCTGACTGCCTGCATGGAGCACCACCTTGTCTCCCCACCGAAGTGGTACCTCGTTATCTACTCGCATAGAACATGCTTTCAAACTGTTAGGTGGACCGGAGCTGAGTGATGGGAACTCACACCGTTACACGGTGCTAGGACTCAAACCACTGGAGCATAGACCATTTCCAGCGTTGTTAAGCCACTAAGTCATTGCGCTTTATTGATTCTTACTGACTACATAGATCAGCGGACCCCCAACCTTTTGGGCACCAGGGACCGGTTCTGTGGAGAAAGGTTGGTCCCCGGACCGGAGGGGGCATAGTTTTGCATACAGCGGATGGGGCTTCGCTTGTTTGTTGCTGGCATGCAGCAAACCACGGCTGGTCAACAGACTGGGTGTTGGGGACCCTGATATAGATATTCTGCATGACAATCCATCCCTAACTGGGTCCTCCACCTTTTCTAACAACCCCTCCATCACCCTTGTAACAGAGTCCATCCCCCTTGATGCGTGTTGTCCACTTCTCATTCCTTCCACCACCTTTCCTGGCATGGGAGTCGAGAAGACTAGAGAGCTAGGTTTTGACATAATATGATAGTTTGAGCTGATCCTTTTTGCCCAAGTGAGAACTGGGAGTTGATTGGTTCAATGATTCATCAGGTTTTTTCAGCTGTCCACTCTGCCCTCAGGAGTCTCATCCAACACCAGAGTTCAAAGGCGTGAAGAGTCTTCCTATCCTGCCTCATTTTATATACATAAAGGAGACACGGCTTTAAGGGGGCAGTTGTAGCCACCATCTTGACTTTTTTGATCTTCAGATGCAATCAAGAAATAAATAGATGTTCCCCCCCTCCACCCTATCAATCCCCTTCAGATTCTTACAGCTCTCCAGATCTGGTCTGCTGCATATATTAGGCTTGTATATCTGGGCGCTAGTAAACGGTTTGAAACCAATGTCCTGTAAAATGAGAGGAAATTCGCTATGAAATATTACAGAAAGCATGGAAAAGAAACCCCCCCCTCTTTCTTTCCCCTTCGATCCATCCAACTGTCCATCTATTATCCATCTATAATCTACCTGGAGTGCTGTAATTAAACTGCTTAAAAAATAAAGATGGATGTGACAATGCACCCTTTTCATTTTGGGGAATGTGTCGAAAATACAACACTCCCTTTTTACAATCCTATAATTAATTTATTTATTTATTATATTTCTATACCGCCTTTCTCCTGTAGAACTCAAGGCGGTGTACAGTCAAGAAAAATATAGATACACAAACATCATAAAATTGCTAATTAAAATTATTATTATAACATAGTTTGGTCCAATTAAATAGAACCTAAAATTAGATAACATTTTAAAAACATTCACATGTTCATATGTTTAGCCCCGCTTGTTGGAACATCAGGGTTTTGAGGGCACGGTGGAAAGCACGGAGATCAGGGATATTTCTTATCTCAGGGGGCAGTTCATTCCAAAGGGTTGGAGCCCTCACAGAGAAGGCCCTCCCCCTGGGAGTCACCAGTCAGCATAATTTGACATAATCCCTTAATTTGGGGTAGAATCGGGGCGGCTGGATGGAGCTGAGCATTTACTGGCTGGCTGGATGCCCTTCCTGACACCACATGGAGTTCACAGCAGATATTTTTTCTTTGCCTCCTAGGAGAGAAGGATCTGCCGCTGCCTAGGATTGAACTCTCAACCTTCTGAGTGGGAGGTGAGTGTCTTCACCACTAGGCCACCGTGGCAGCTCTGTGTCAAAACCTTACAATATGTTAAGAAAATTATGATACCAAGGCTGAGACAAAGGAAATCTGCCACTGATTTCTACAGGAACAGATTTGCAAAATCCAACACAAAGAAATATAATCAGGGTACAGAGAACACTGCGGTGGTTAAGCTGGCAACCCGGTTGTTAAGCAGGTACCCTCCCTTGGTAAAATAAATCTCCCTACACAACGCAAAACACATCTGGTTTGCTAGTAGTGAAAAGGGGCTACCAGGCTCCTGATTCCTTAAAAAAACAATCCTATTTTCAGTCATTTTCATCTTTTGTTTATTAAGTACAATTTTTTTTAAAAAAAAAACACCTCTTTGCTCTTGGGATGGAGTGGCTCAACCTAAAATGATTGACTTTTCTAACAACTCCCAGAGTGAAATTCTGCCAAGAGTTTGGGGAGGGAGGAGGGGGCTTACCCTGAGAATTGTATAGGCGTCCCCTTCACTGTAAGAATAGGTATCAGTCTGGTAGCGAATTCCATCCACAATGATCTTTTTGGGAGGCACACAGGGGTTTGTGTCTGGGTCTTCCAAGTTCTCACTTTTGTAGTAGTAGCCCGAGAGGTCTCTCAAAGGCCGCAGATCATAAACCTGAAAAGAATGGAAACCCCCAGTTCAGTACAGGTAGTTCCTCGACTTACGACTTTGCTCGTCGGAATGGCTAGCAACGAAGGCCTCAATTAGTGTTTGCACAACTGCAGGAGGCTGTGACTGTTGTAAAAGTTGCCAAGTGACCATCTGGATGCTGCAACAGCTACAATTTCAACAACTGGTCTGAAGTCTCCTTTTGTAACTTCAAAGTCGCTAAATGAGTTGTCAGTAACCGAGGACTATTTGTGTACACAAAATGACTGCCGAAGTAGGCCTAGTTAAATGAAACATGCAGTCTCAGAAGTCATATTCCTTCCTCCCTCCCTCCCTCCCTCCCTCCCTCCCTCCTTCTTGATTTCCTTCTTTCCCTTCCTTCCTTCCTCCCTCCTTCTTTCCTTTTTTCCTTCTTTCCCTTCCTTCCTTCATCCGTCCCTCCCTCCCTTCTTTCCCTTCCTTCCTTCCTCCCTCTCCTCCCTTCCTTCCTCGCCCTCCTTCTTTCCTTCCTTTCTCCCTCCCTCCCTTCTTTCCATCCTTCTTTCCCTCCCTCCCTCCTTTCCTTTCTTCCTTCTTTCCCTTCCTTCCTTCATCCCTCCCTCCCTCCCTTCTTTCCCTTCCTTCCTCCCTCTCCTTCCTTCCTTCTTCGCCCTCCTTCTTTCCTTCCTTTCTCCCTCCCTCCCTTCTTTCCATCCTTCTTTCCCTTCCTTCCTTTCTCCCTTCTTCTTTCCTTTCTTCCTTCTTTCCCTTCCTTCCTTCCTCCCTCTCCTCCCTTCCTTCCTCGCCCTCCTTCTTTCCTTCCTTTCTCCCTCCCTCCCTTCTTTCCCTCCCTCCCTCTTTTCCTTTCTTCCTTCTTTCCCTTCCTTCCTTCATCCCTCCCTCCCTCCCTTTTTTCCCTTCCTTCCTCCCTCTCCTTCCTTCTTCGCCCTCCTTCTTTCCTTCCTTTCTCCCTCCCTCCCTTATTTCCATCCTTCTTTCCCTTCCTTCCTTTCTCCCTTTTTCTTTCCTTTCTTCCTTCTTTCCCTTCCTTCCTTCAACCCTCCCTCCCTTCCTCCTTCCTTCCTTCCTTCTTTCCCTCCTTCCTTCCTTCCTCCTACCTTCCTTCTTTCCTTCTTTCCTTCCTTTCTCCCCCCTCCCTCCCTCCCTTTGCTTCCATTTCTGATGAACTTTCCAGAACCATAGACCCTCCAGATCCCTAACAGGCTGCCAAAACCCTGACTTATTTTTTTTTTCCTTTCCTTTTTTTCAGACAGCATATTCACTGCAAATGATTGGAAGGCTGGCACTAGCTGCCCATGGACTTTGTCGCTGCAGCAGCCAAATTGTTCTAAGGGGAAATTCAGGGGAGGCTCCCCCTGCTCCGATGGAGGATGGCCGGCAGCTCAGTCAACCTGCGGGAAGAGATCCTGAAAACAATTAACCCATGGAACAGCTTGCTTCCAGAAGTTGTGGCTGCTCCATCACTGCAGGTTTTTAAGAAGAGACTGGACAGCCATTTGTCTGAAATGGTACAGGGTCTCCTGCTTCAGCAGGGGGCTGGACTAGAAGACCTCCAAGGTCCCTTCCAACTCTATTATTGAGGGGCCATCGCATGTAGGGCTCGAGAATTTGCAGCCCACCAAGACCTGGAAGGCAACTTGGCCTCACCGTTCGAGCGGAAAGTTCAGCTTCAGGCTTCAGAAGGAAGACGCTCTCGTCAACCGCGTGGATGCCACAGAGGGAGTTCTGGGCAGCGGCAAGATGGAGATTGATGTTGCTGCCGGGCAGGCCTTCACGCTCATCAAATCGCAGGTTCACCTGAGTGACAGAAAACGACAATGAATTCCCCACCACAAGGACAACCAAATCGCCCCGAAACGTCCTTCTCCTCTAAAATTGTCCCCAACCAATTTTTGTGATCAGGCAGAAGACTTTTTGCCTGTTGCCTTTTGAAGACACCCCCACACACACACCTATACCACTGCAAACGCTGCCTGAAGGGCCCCTGCCCCAACATCTATCCTTCCCCATTTAACCCGAAGGAGGGAAAAAAGGGGAAACCATTAAAAAGACTGAGGGAAAAATCTTGTAGTAGCCGGAACCTATAATAAAGCTAAAAAGAAGAAAACAGGCCAATCTCTTTGCAAAGCAAGGAAGACGGTACAAGATGGCGGCGACACTTCTAAAGGGGGTTGTGAGAAGTTTTGTATCCAAATATATTTTATCCTTTATGCTGCCATCTTCTCTTAAAATATTAACAGAATCCACAATGGCATAAGGAATCATTGTGCCCACTAGATAATTGACAGTCAAGCTGAAACAAAGGTAATCAACTAAAATTAGCAAACTTCCTCAAACCCTCAGATAAGTTACCCAGACCTAATTCACATATCAAAGGACAAGGTCTGCAAATATGGAGTTAATTAAATTAGGTCTCCCAAAGGAACTGCATGTTCACAAGAATAAACATATCTACACACCCACCCACACACCCTCAAGTGTCATCCTAGAATCAGCACGTAGACATCCCAGACATGCTCCCCTTATAAGACTAGACTAGACTGGACTGGACTGGACTGGACTGGACTGGACTGGACTGGACTGGAAGAGAAGAGAAGAGAAGAGAAGAGAAGAGAAGAGAAGAGAAGAGAAGAGAAGAGAAGAGAAGAGAAGAGAAGAGAAGAGAAGAGAAGAGAATTTTTTATTGGCCAAGTGTGATTGGACACACAAGGAATTTGTCTTGGTGCATAACTGCTGCTGTACCCCATTTCTCTGCAGCCTTCCCCTAAAGGCAAACTGTTTCCTTTTAGGAATTAATATTTCTTCTTTCCTCCCAACTCTCTGGATCTCATTTTTATTTATTCTTGCGCAGCGCCGGCTTGAGATGGAACCCCAAATTATTCTTCTGACAGGATCCAGTCCTTCCTCTTTTACTAGGTACTGTAGGATGAAAATTTTGCTCCTTCCTTCCTTCCTTCCTTCCTTCCTTCTTCCCTCCCTCCCTCCCTCCTTCCCTCCTTCCCTCCCTCCTTTTCTGTGAAATGGGCAATCAGTCTCCCACAAAATTGTGATTCCCACAAGCAAATGCCACATAAGCAAGGGTGTCTGGTTTTTCTGGCAGCTGCAGGACAACCACCTATGGAGGCAGTCTCTCCCAGACAGATGGGAGGGGTGATCCTGCAATAAGCCAATGGATCAGTGGCCTCCCTTAGGGTCACCTCTGCATGACAGAAAACATCAGTGCAGGCAGGTGGTCTGAGAAAGTCTCAGCTTCTCATCGCTTCACCTTGATTCACTAGCCTTCAGAAGTTGTGGGTACTCCATCACTGGAGGAGTTCAAGAAGAGCCTAGACAGCCATTTGTCCGGAATGGCATAGGACCGTGATGGCGAACCTATGGCACGCGTGCCACAGGTGGCACGCGGAGCCACACTGGTGGGCACACAAGCTCAGCTCCAGCGCGCATGCACACACTGGCTAGCTGATTTTCGGGCCTTCCGGTTCCACCGGAAGTTGGCAAACAGGCTGTTTCTGGCATCCGGGTCTGGGGAGGCAGTTTTTGCCCTCCCCAGGCGCCTAGAAAGTCTCTGGAGCCTGGGAAGGGCAAAAAACAGGCCTACCGGGCCCACTGTGCCATCGCGTGCCAAAAGTGTGGGGGGAGGGTCATGCGTGCATGCGTGGGGTGGGTGGGGCACATAGAATTATGGGTGTGGGCACGCACGTGCGCAACCCTCCCACACTTTCGGCACGCAATGGCAAAAAGGTTAGCCAACACTAGCATAGGATCTTCTGCATGAGCAGGGGGTTGGACTAGAAGACCTCCAAGGTCCCTTCCAACTCCGTTATTCTGTTACCATTAAACCTGTCTTAGCAACAAGCTGGCAATGAGATGGAGGCTCCTCAGTGAAGCTACGTCTCTGCAAATTGGGGTCTGGGGCATTTTTGGAGCAAGGAGGGTGAATGGATGAAGCCTGTTGGCACCCTTACCTTATTTGCAAAACAGGGCTCCACAGGGAAACTGGCAGAGTGCACCACAAGTTCTCCGTTATCCAAAATTGTGTACACAAGCAAGCGGGCCAAAGGAGCGATCTTGATATCCACAAGGAGATCCAAGTTGAATGTTCCTGGTTAAAGAAAAGACATTTTTCAGGGAGGCTGAAAAACTGCAAAGAGTTAAGGCCAGGGTGATCCATTTGAAAGAGTTCAGTTCCCTGAGATAACACTGAAACAAGGTCTAATAATGACCTTAGGAAAGGGGTCCCCAACCCCCCTCATTCAGGCTGTGGCTCATACTGGGCCATGGCTCATTCAGAACTGGGCTGTGCAAGTGGCAGATGAGTATGTGGACGCATGCAGCTCCACTGTCAACTGTCGAAAAGACCACGGCTTATAGATGGCATATGCCACTTGAGAAACTGGCAAAAACGTTTAAAGAAATGTCAGCTAAATGTTGGAAACGTCACCGGTTACCCAGGGGTGGGTTCTAATTTTTTTTACTACCGGTTCTGTGGGCGTTGCTTATTTGTGGGTGTGGCTTGGAGGTCATGTGACTAGGTGGGCGTGGCTAGCTGGTCAGAGTCATTTCTGGAAGGTCCTCGCACTTACAACCAGTCCTCGCACTTACGACCCAACTCATTTGTTTGCTTTTAACACTGATCAGCTGTAGGACGGCCCTTTGAAGCCCCGCGGCAAGAGTTTACACAGTTTTTTTCCCTCTAGTCATCAGCTGGGATTCAGGAGGCAGCAATAGATTGGGGGTGGGACCAAATAAAAGGTAAGAATAACGTGGGGGGGTGGGAGGGCAGTGGGGGGGAGAACCGGTTTGGTGACGTCATATCGTCACCGCTAACGGCTCAGCCGAACCGGACTGAACCGGGAGGAACCCACCACTACGGTTACCAGGTACTTATTATTATATGTGGTAGACATGTCCAGAAGCAAAAAATTATTGGAATACAATTAAGATATGGCTGGGAGAAATGATACAACAACATATTGATTTAAAACCAGAATTGTTCCTATTGGGTATCCTGCCAGAAAAAATTAGGAAAGAAAATATCTATTTGATTATACATGTAATAACGGCTGCAAGGATTGTTTATGCACAACATTGGAAAGCAGAAGAAAATACCTTTGGAAGGAGAAGTAATTAAAAAAAAATTTAGATTGTGCAGAAATGAATAGATTGACTTTGACGATTAAATAAATTAGGAACCCTATCAGGGGCATTCACAGTGCAGGTCAAAATAGTCAAAGAGGCAGCCACAATTGAGCAATTATGTCCCCAAAGTGCTTCTTCAAAAGGCAACTGAACTTTCTTTGGATTTTTTTTCTCCCGTGAAAATGTTTTGCTTCTCATTCAAGAAGCTTCTTTAGTTTAGATTGTCTTTTTTTTTTTTTGCTTGAAGACGTTTCGCTTCTCATCCAAGAATGAGTCTTCAAGCAAAAACAAAGGAAGCCCAACCAAAGAACCTAACGAGATCATCCCCACCAACACTGACAGGGCAAGCCACTAGAACTGTGATGGCGAACTGATGGCACGGATGCCACAGGTGGTACACGGAGCCGTATCAGTTGCCATAGCTCAGCTCCAGAGCACATGTTGTGCGCCGGCCAGCTGATTTTTGGGCCTTTCGGTCCTACCAGAAGTTGGGAAATGGGCTGTTTCTGGCCTCCGGAGGGCCTCCAGTGGGGTGGGGAAGGCTGTTTGCGCCCTCCCCAGGCTCCTAGAAAGCCTCTGGAGCCTGGGGAGGGTGAAAAACGAGCCTACCAGGCCCACTATGCCATCATGTGCTAAAAGGCGGGGGGATGCGCAGGGGTGGGGCGCATTGAATTATGGGTGTCAGCCAGGGGTGGATTCTAAATTTTTTTACTACCGGTTCTGTGGGTGTGGCTTATTTTGTGGGTGTGGCTTGGAGGTCATGTGACTAGGTAGGCGTGGCTAGCTGGTCAGAGTCATTTCTGGAAGGTCCTCGCACTTACGACCAGTCCTCGCACTTACGACCCGACTCATTTGTTTGCTTTTAACACTGATCAGCTGTAGGACGGCCCTTTGAAGCCCCGCGGCAAGAGTTTAAACAGTTTTTTTCCCTCTAGTCATCAGCTGGGACTCAGGAGGCAGCAATAGATTGGGGGTGGGACCAAATAAAAGGTAAGAATAACGTGGGGGGGGGAGGGCGGGGGGGAGAACCGGTTCGGTGACGTCATATCGTCACCGCTACCGGCTCGGCCGAACCGGACCGAACTGGGAGGAACCCACCACTGGTGTCGGCACACACATGGGCGACCTCGCCGCGCTCCCCCCGCTTTTGGCACATGACAGCAAAAAGGTTAGCCATCACTGCACTAGAATATAAACTGAGAGTAGTGGTGAAATCTCCCCGGTTATATCTAGCTCGCCGAACCTGTAGCGCCGGCGGCAGGAGGCTCTGCCCACCCACCAGGATGTCATTACGTCACTTTTTTTTTACCATCTGCGCATGCACAGAAGATTCTCCCGTGCACTCCCATTCCCGAACTGGTAGCGAAGGTAAGTGGATTTCACCACTGACTGAGAGCAAACCCCACTTCCTACTAGCACTGATGATATTACCTAGTGTGGGCAGTGAAACGTCTGCATAAAAGCAACCAAGCTCAGAGAGCACCAAGGACCCCTCATCTCAACCCTGAGCTACAAATATTCTCCTTTATTAGTATGATTATGTCTGCAGGTTCACCCACAGAGCAAGGATCTCTTCAAATGCATTTTATAGATATTTCGGTGTAATATTCGTGCAGCTAAGGTGTTGATTAATAAAAGTTCACAGAATCTGCCTGCGTGAATTTATCTTCCGTTGGCCTAACGGCCATCAACACATTTTGGAATACGCTCTTCCGATTAACGTGGCTGGCAAAATGTCTTTGGAGATGAGATTTTATTAGCGTTTCGGGCAAAAAAAGGGAATAAGAGGCCGATTCTTTCATCCGTTCATTCCCAAAGGAAAATGAGTGGAGGGAAAGTGGAAAGAGAGGGAACATATTTATTTTTTTACCTTTATTGTGCTTTTCTTTCAAGGGATGTGTACCTGTCTTCACAATATTCCCTCTGGCCACAACCTTTGTGAGAAAAAAAACAAAAGGATTTATTGTCAAGACCTCTACAGTTGGACAGGATCCAAATACAGAATAGAGAATAACCGAGTTGGAAGGGACCCTGGAGGTCTTCTAGACCAACCCCCTGCTTAGGGGGTTGGACAATGGCACTATTCAGAGTGCCATTGTCACTTTGAATAGTCACTAAACATATGGTAGTGGTAAATCAAGAACTACCTGCATAAATAAGAGCACCAACGTAAAGGAGCATTTCCCCTTAAATGGGTAGCAGATCAGGGGTGGGTTTTAAATTTTTTTACTACCGGTTCTGTGGGCGTGGCTTATTTTGTGGGCGTGGCTTGGTGGTCATGTGACAATTCTTTAGGATTGAGCAGAGGTACCGGTCTACCAGGCTTTTAACTGCTTGCAGAGCTGTACCAATCTACCCATTTATTTTTGCAGGCACTGGTCTACCACCAAACTGCCTTTTACCACTGATCAGCTGTAGGGCGGCCCTTTGAAGCCCCATGGCAAGAGTTTAAACAGCTTTTTTCCCTATAGCCCATCAGCTGGGACTCAGGAGGCAGCAATAGATTGGGGGTGGGGCCAAATAAAAGGTAAGAATAACGCGGAGGGTGGGGAGGGCGGGGGGGCAGAACTGGTTCGGTGACATCATATCGTCATATGACCAGGCCTAACCGGGAGGAACCCACCACTGTAGCAGATGTAAGAAGAACATGATTGATTTATCGTCGTTCCCTGACTTGTTCTGTGCAAAAAAACCCAAAAGTATCCTCATCACTTAGACTTGAAATTTTGGGCTTGGACAATCTGAAACTGTGGTCTGATCTAAGCACAGTGCACAAAATTATCTGCTACAACGTCTTACCTGTTCAACGACTTCTTCAGCTTCAACCACAATAATACACGGGCAACCAATCGGTACAAACTCAAGGTAAACTGCTCCAAACTCAATTGCAGAAAATACGACTTCAGCAACAGAGTGGTCAACGCCTGGAATGCTCTACCTGAGTCCGTTGTTACATCCTCAAACCCTCACAGCTTCAGCCTTCAACTGTCTACCATGGACCTCACCCCATTCCTAAGAGGTCGTGCATAAGCACATCAGCATGCCTACCGTCCCTGTCCTACTATCCCCATTTATTTGCATTTATTTCTTTCGTTCATATCCATATTCATATGTTTATATTTATATCTGCTATCTTGTACATATTTGACAAAGTAATAAATACAAATAAATACCTTATTTACTTAACAAAACAAGGAAGGCCCAGCAATTAGTTAAGGGAGAGTGGCCAGATGTGGGCTGAAAATTCTTTTTTTAAATTCTTTTTCCCATCTTATGAATATCTGGAGTTTTCCAACTGAGATCTGGAAGTCCTACATCAGAGGTGGGGGATGATGGCCCCTTTATGACTTGTGGATTTCAACTCCCAGAATTCCTGAGCCAGAAGTGGATGGCTCAGGAATTCTGGGAGTTGAAGTCAGTGGTGAAATGTAAAATTTGTTATTACCGGTAACTGGACGTGGCTTGGTGGTGGTGGGGGTAATGTGACTGGGTGGGCGTGGCCAACTTTTTTTTTTTTTTTTACTTTTAAAAGCATTTTAAAATCCTCTTCGGCCGAAGAGGTCGTAAAAAAAAATGCTTTTAAAAGGCTCTGACGATCCCAGCTGAGTTGCCTGATCGTCAGAGGCTTTTTTTTTCTTTTAAAAGCATTTTTTCTACAACCTCTTCGAAGAGGTTGCAGAAAAAATGCTTTTAAAAGCCTCTGACGATCAGCCAACTCAGGCTGAAGAGGTTGTAGAAAAAATGCTTTTATAAGCCTCTGACAACCCCAGCTGAGTTGGCTGATCGTCAGAGGCTTTTTTTTTTTACTTTTAAAAGCATTTTTTCGGCTGAAGAGGTTGTAGAAAAAAAGCCTCTGATGATCGCGTGGCTCAGCTGGGCATGTGGGGGGAGGGCACAGGGATTTTTGCTACCAGTTCTCTGAACCACCCACCGCCATCGCTACCGGATTGGGTGATACGGTCCGAACCGGGAGCATTTCACCCCTGGTTGAAGTCCACAAAAGGCCCATCGTTCCGCATCCATCAACCTTTATGGAAAAAACACTACAGTGTGTTCCCCCACATCCCTTTTGTACGATACTACCACCGTGCTCAACTTTACTCCTCAGATACTCCTTCCCCCTTCCTCCTTCGGCCCTTGTGAGTGAAATAAAGGCCACTTTGTTCATACTTACCAAGTAATGAAAGACAACTTCTTTGTCCTTTATGACCTCTGAATTGAGAATGTAATGGACCGGGACGACCGCATGTTGCCCGCAGTTTAGTGTGCCAGGAAGCTCTTGAATTTTGAGGTAGCTTTGACTTGGAGAATAGAAACGCGATACTGAGAAGTAGCCAGTGTGGTGTTGAGGGGTGATCCAGTTTGAATCATAACATTGAGTTACTTTTTCATAAGTTGCCTGGCAAAGAAGAGGAAGGATACCAAATTGTCATCATTGTCATCATCATCATATACACTGGAGAGCTGAAGCAAAAAGGGCATTGGGAGAATATCTGAAGGACAGTGAAGACGATGCCCTGAAGCTAATACAGTATACCATGAAGGCTTTCTGGGTATAGGAGAGTCCAAAGCGGCCTTCAAAAAAGACCAAACGAAGACTAGAAAAGAGATATGGCAAGGCAAAGTATCACATGGCCAATACCTTAAAAAAAAAAAAAAAAGCTGGTGTAGCAGATAATAACAAGATCTGGCAACAGCTAAGAGCAGGAAAGTTGAAGAAAGAGACAGAAGGACTAATTCTGGCTGCACGAAACCAAGCCTTAAGGACAAATACAGGTAGTCTTCAGCCTACGACCACAACTGAGCCCAAAATTTATGTTGCTAAGTGAGAAATTTGTTAAATGAGTTTCGCCCCACTTTACAACTTTTCTTGCCCTGTTTCTTAATTTTACTATTACTTTTACCTATTACTTATGACTTAAGTAATGCTGGCTAATTGAAGTGCAGATAAAAGGTAAAGGTAAAGGTTCCCCTCGCACATATGTGCTAGTCATTCCTGACTCTTGGGGGCGGCGGTGCTCATCTCCGTTTCAAAGCCGAAGAGCCAGCGCTGTCCAAAGACGTCTTCGTGTTCATGTGGCCGGCATGACTAAACGCCAAAGGCACACGGAACGCTGTTACCTTCCCACCAAAGGTGGTCCCTATTTTTCTATTTGCATTTTTTACGTGCTTTCGAACTGCTAGGTTGGCAGAAGCTGGGACAAATAACAGGAGCTCACCCCATTACGCGGCACTAGGCATTCGAACCGCTGAACTGCCAATCTTTCGATTGACAAGCTCAGCGTCTTAGCCACTGAGCCACCGCGTCCCCTCGAAGTGCACATACCAAACCCAATATGTTTAGATATAGTTCAAACATATTTCTCCCATTTCTAAGAGTCGTTTCACCTTGTGGGAGACCTATCTTTTTACTTGTAAATAGGTAAAGGTTTCCCTTGCTCAGTTGTGTCCAATTCTAGGGAGCAGTGTTCATGTCCGTTTCTCAGCCAAGGGAACCAGGGTTGTCTGAAGATATTTCTATGGTCATGTGGCCAGCGTGACTGTTAGGATACGGTTTGAGCCTAACAAGTTGTCCAGGCAAAATATGTGTTCTGTGACTTTAATATGAATATGTATTGTGTGACTTTAAAGTTTTCCTGCTGATTCATTGTAATGCTGAGTCATGCTGTAATTAGATAATCACTGGTTGTATTTAAGAAAGGTACTGTAATGGATTCAGTTGATGATAAGCTACTGAATCCATTACAGTACTTGTATGTATGTATGTACTTGTACTACTTGTGTGTGGAGTTGCAACCATTGTGCTATCATCGGTTGGATGGATCTGCTACCATCATGGTTTGTTACCAGAGTGATTTGTTATTCTAACCAACTACTGTTTGTATGATAAGAAGATTTTGTATCACTGGGCTGATTTACCTGGCAAAGACTTGGATGATTTAAAGACTATGAGATTGTTCTTTCACTATAAAGTAAACTTTTGATAAACTAGTTTGCACATCTCTTATTCATTGCTCTCAGCAACGTTTCTCTGTGCGCTACACTCTGCTGGTTGGTAACATAACAACAATATCCTTAACAGTGACTATACATCGAGGTGCTATTACCTTCCCACCAAAATGGTACCTATTTATCTACTCGCATTTTGTAGGAGCTGGAGCCAGTAACAAGAGCTCACCCTGTCACACAGCACTCGGGTCTTGAACCCTGGTTGTCAGCTTTCCAGCTGGCAAGCTCAGAGTCTTTAATCACTGAGCCATTGCACCTCCTCTTATTCATAAGTAAAAATTACCTTTCCACTTCAGATCCTATTTGGCAAAGGACATATCAGGCTACGAACCTTGCCGTGATTTATGGCTAACAACTCCATCACTAGGAATACTCACAGTGAGTTGAATGATATCGTTTGTGAAGCTGGAAGTCTCTATGGAAAAGCGGACTCGTCCCTCAGCATCAGTCTTGTAGAAGGAATTGTTCTGTACTTCTGATAATTGAAGCTCAATGGTCTTGTTGGCTAGCGGGTTTCTTTTGCCATCCGCAAGCTTAATCTAAAATTACAAAGCAAACACAGGCTTAGGAACGGATCTGATTGCTGTGCTAGATTGAAGTCTAGGTACCCTTCACACAGGGTACCCTTCACACAGGGTAGCTGTATGCACAGGAGTTGGGTCAGAGGGGAAGAGGAACCCTTCCTCTAAATCCCAAAGGTGCTTTTTCAGGAGGCAACTGGACCAGGGTGAAATCTAGCAGGTTCTGACAGGTTCTGGAGAACTGGTAGCGGAAATTTTGAGTAGTTCGGAGAACCTGCAAATACCACCTCTGGCTGGCCCCAGAGTGGGGTGGGAATGGAGATTTTGCAACATCCTTCCCCTGGAGTGGGGTGGGAATGGAGATTTTGCAGTATCCTTCCCCTGCCATGCCCACCAAGCCACACCATGCCCACCTAGCCACGCCCACAGAACCGGTAGTAAAAAAAAATGGATTTCACCACTGAACTGGACTTTCTTGTTTTACTTTGAAGACGTTTCGCTTCTCATCCAAGAAGCTTCTTCAGCTCTGACTGGATGGCGGGGAACGGAAGGATTTATATTCCTTGCAGACAGCTGGTCATAAATCCTTCCATTCCCCACCATCCAGTCAGAGCTGAAGAAGCTTCTTGGATGAGAAGCGACACGTCTTCGAAAAAAAAACAAGAAAGTCCAGTTGCCTCTTGAAAAAGGACCTTCGGGACTTCAGGAGAAATATCTCGGAGACTTAAGAGTGGAAATATTGGATGGGAAGTCATCAACCGATTTGACTTACCTCCCCAGATAAAGGAAGTCCAGGTTTGTAGTAAGAGTCCATATTTTCAAAGGAAATGGAGCTGATAGCTGAAGTTATCTGTGTGATACCTGAGCCTGTCAGCACCACCTCTGCCAAAAAAGGAACCAATGACACATGTAAAGTTTAGGAGCAACACAATGGCAGCCTTTGCTAGTCTTTTTTTAACCCCTGGAGCCAAACTCCCCAGCCAGCTGATCTGGCAAATTTCATTTCTTGGGTTCAGAGAAAGATTCAAAGTTTTCTTGTTAACCATTCAGACAATTATATCATTTAATCCAGCCATTTGACATCCAGTGGATGTCAACATATTAAAGTTGGTTTATTAACCATTCGAAGTTACAACGGCAAAGAAAAAAGTGACTGTTATGACCCTATTTCACACTTATGACCATTGCAGCATCTCCATGGTCAGGTGATCAAAATTTGGGTTCTTGGCAACTGGTTCATATTTAGGATGGTTGCAGTGTTCCCTTTTGCGACCTCCGGACAAGCAAAGTCCGTGGGGAAGCCAGATTCACTGAACAACCATGTTACTCACTTGACGGCAGTGATTCACTTCACAACCGTGGCAAGAAAGGTCGTAAAATGGGGTCAAAACCTCACTGAAAACTGTCTGACCTAGCAATAGAAATTTTGACCTATATTCTGGGCCACAAAAGCTCTTTCCAATCCCCGGTTATCTTCAGCAAGCATCTTTCAAACTTGGTGACTTTAAGATGTATGGATTTTGGGTGAACAGCTGGGGAATTCTGGGAGTTGAAATCTGTCCATTTTAATAGAATAGAATATAATTCTTTATTTGGCCAAGTGTGATTGGACACACAAGGAATTTGCCTTAGGTGTATATGCTCTCAGTGTACATAAGGAGAATAAAATACATTCATCAAGAATAAAACGATATAACACTTAGTCAAGGTTACTAATAAGCTATTAAATTGTACTAGGAAATAAATAAAAACAATATAAATTGAAACATACAAGCAACATGATTATAGTAATAAGTGGGAAGAGATAGATACTAGTAAGGAAGAGAAAAATAATAGTAATACTAATATAATATAATAATATATACTAATATAATAATATAATTATATAATATATTATAATAATATAATATATTATAATTATAATTGGTATAATAATACTAATACAATAATAATAGTAATAAAATCACCAAGTTTGTAAAAAACACCTTTTTAGAGGAAAAGCTGAAGATTGAAGCTGCAGGCCTCACTATACAAAGCAAGCTGCGTTACCTCCAACCAAGCTATCCTTCGCCTTTCTCACACAATTATTTACCTGTCCCCTCTTCTGTGATTACGCCCTCGGTACGGATCTCCATCTGAAATCCATTTCTCTTCAACTGGAATATTTTCAGATTCACGTCATGAGAGAAGCAGCCGTGAATGTCCGCCTGCATGGGAAATCAGAGAGTAGCAAGTTGCCGTGACTAATTCCCATTATTCTTCCTGTTTTCCTCAAGAATTTTCCTAGGGTAAACCTTCTCAGACTGTCTCCTGCAGGGACCGTTTGTGCTCTGCAACTTGGCCCAGATGATCTACTAAAAGACTGCTGGAGAACAACGATGAACTTTGGGGTCAACTTCACTATAGCAAAGAAGCCATTTTGACCATCCAGGCTAACAGGGGTATGTCCACTTTTTTAAAAAAAATAAGAATGAGAATAGAGCTGGAAGGAACCTTCTAGTCCAACCCCCTGCTTAAGCACCTGAAGGCAGGACAAGAAGCAATGGATGGAAACTAATCAAGGAGAGAAGCAACCTAGAACTAAGGAGAAATTTCCTGACAGTGAGAACAGTTAACCAGTGTAATGGTTTGCCTTCAGAAGTTGTGGATGCTCCATCACTGGGGAATTTTAAAAAGAGACTGGACAGCCATTTGTCTGAAATGGCGTAGGGTTTCCTACTTGAGTAGAGGGTTGGATTCCAATTTTACTTTTACTTTTTACTTTTATTTGATTTATATACCGCCCTACTCCCGAAGGACTCAGGGCGGTGAACAGCCAACAATAAAATATATACATACAAAATTTAAAAAGCAGAAATAAAATCGAATTAAATAGTTTGGCCCAGATAGATTAAAAAAAAAACCCAATCAATTTAAAACAAATTAAACTTTGAATATTAAAAATATTAAAAAATATTTAAAAAATTATTTAAAAAAGAGGGAGAAAGTTAGGCCAGGCCCGCCTGGTGGAATAAAAAGGTCTTAAGAATGCGGCGGAAGGTGCGCAGATCCGGGATCCTCCGTATCTCCGGGGGGAGCTCGTTCCAGATTGTAGGTGCCCCCACAGAGAAGGCTCTCCCCCTATGGGCCGCCAGTCGACATTGTTTGGCCGACGGCACCCAGAGGAGCCCCTCTCTATGAGAGCGTACCGGCTGGTGGGAGGCTATTGGTGGTAGTAGGCGGTCCCGCAAGTATTATTATTATTATCCAACTATTATTCTGTTATTCTGGAACTGTATTTTTAAAGCAGACTCTTGAAAATCTGACTGAGTTTTTCCTTCCCTCCTCCTTATACTGAAGAAAATCAGAGTGGGACAACCTTGAGTTTCTTCCTCACTGTCTCCTCCCTTCCAAGCCTAGATGCTGATTTTAATCCTCTTTCACAGCTTAAAGTCACAATTGTGAAATGGGCAGCCATATAAACTGTATATCACTCAATACATTTTAAATAAATAAATAAGCAAATATGCTGGTGTTTATAGAATGACTGTTGAATTTCTTCTTCAGTGTCATCTCTTTATTCCTCCATACCAGTGTTTCTTAACCCCAGCAATTTGAAGATCTTTGGTCTTTGGTGCTCTGTGAGCCTGGTTGCTTTTTTGCAGATGTTTCACTACCAAACTAGGTGATATCATCAGTGCTAGGAGGGCACGGGGTTAAACTAGCAATTCAACCCTGAGCTACAATAATTCTCTTCTATTGGTACTTGAAAATGTGTGGACTTCAATTCCCAGAATTCCCCAGCCAGCATGGTTTAAAATGTGTTGTCTTCAATCACCTGGTGAAGTTGCTGGGAATTCTGGGAGTTGAAGTCCACACAACTTCACGTTGCTGAGGTTGAACAACACTGCACTATGCATTCCCTTTAGACAAATTTTGTCCCTAATTGTGTGGACTCCATGCGGACTCCAGCGGTTGAGGAATCTTCACAAGCCCTGGTCACAGGGTCTCTGCTTCAACTTTTGGGACTCACCTCTCCACTGAATTCTTCACAGATGGCTTTGGACTCTTCACCATAACATGAGCTTCTGAAGTAGGAATATCTCCGGCAAACCCTTATGCTGACTAAACCAGGAACTGGCTTCCCATAGGTGTACCTGTGATCAGAAACAGCCAGAATATTAGAAAAAAATGAGATGATTGGTCAAGCAGCACCCTGGCTAAGGAGGAAAAGGGTGGGAGGTACAGGTACAGGTAGTCCTCAACTTACGACCACAATTGAGCCCAAAATGTCTGTTGTTAGGTGAGACATTTGTTAAGTGAGTTTTGCCCCACTTTACAACCTTCCTTGCCTCAGTTTTTAAGTGAATCACTGTAGTTGTGAAGTTAGTCACAGGGTTGTTAAGTGAATTTGGCTTCCCCATTGACTTTGCTTGTCAGGAGGTCACAGAAGGGGATTATGTGACCCCAGGACACTGCAACCGTCATAAATATGAACCGGTTGCCAAGTGTCTGAATTTTGATCACGTGACCCCGGGGATGCCACAAAGGCCATAACTGTGAAAAACGGTCATAAGTCCCTTTTTTTCAGTTCTGTGGTAACTTTGAACAGTCACCAAATAAACGGTTGTAACATCAGTTGTAACCTGAGGACTGCCTGTATAACAGAAGATATGATAAAGTACCACTCAAAACATGGGTATGTTATTAAAATTTTAAAAAAAATATGTAGGAGAATGAAAACATCAGTGGCATTTGTAGAAACTAAAACCATCTATACCCATAAAATGTTATAACGCGTAGTCCTTCATTTACGACCATAACTGAGCCTGGAATTTTATGTCCTTTTTTTTAATGATAGTCATTAAATGAATTGATTGTCTTCAATGGGCATTTTTTGCTGGAAGCCAGAAATAAATGCTGGTTTCTACCAAATAAACATCCTAATCCATGGTCACATGAGCACGGCTGGCACAGAAGGAGCCAGGAGTAAGGAAATTGCCAATGTGAAGAATGTCTGTCAGGAAAAAATAAATAAATCCTAGCTTGGAATAAGAAAAAAAGAAAGCCAGATCGTTGCCACTTACTTGCCGCAGACGATGACTTTCATTTCGTTGTCCAGAATTGTTATGGTTGGGGTGGCCTTCACAACAACTTCAAACTTGGGCAGCACTATAAGGAAGAATGAAGTACCGGGATAAAGTCAGAATTTTTAAAAAGGAAGAAAAGAAAAAAACCAGAATGTACTATGCTTCATCATTTCGAGCAAAGATGCAGCTTAAGTTTGGGATTGTAAAATGTCCAGAGTCATTGATTGAGATGGGCAGCTAAAGAAAAGAAGGAAGGAAGGAAGGAAGGAAGGAAGGAAGGAAGGAAGGAAGGAAGGAAGGAAGGAAGGAAGGAAGGAAGGAGTTTCAACAATGAATTTTGGGAAGGTAGGCAGGGAGAAAGGCAGGCAGGCAGGAAGGAAATAGTTTCAACAATGAGTTTTGGGAAGGGAGGAAGGCAGGCAGGCAGGCAGGAGGGAAGGAAGGAAGGAAGGAAAGAAGGCAGGAAGGAAAGAAGGAAGGAAATAGTTTCAATAATGAGCTTTGGAAAGGGAGGAAGGCAGGCAGGCGGGAAGGAAGGAAGGAAGGAAGGAAAGAAGGAAGGAAGGCAAGAAGAAAGGAAATAGTTTCAACAATGAGTTTTGGGAAGGGAGGAAGGCAGGCAGGCGGGCAGGAAGGAAGGAAGGCAAGAAGAAAGGAAATAGTTTCAATAATGAGTTTTGGGAAGGGAGGAAGGCAGGCAGGCGGGCAGGAAGGAAGGAAGGCAAGAAGAAAGGAAATAGTTTCAATAATGAGTTTTGGAAAGGGAGGAAGGCAGGCAGGCGGGCAGGAAGGAAGGAAGGCAGGAAGAAAGGAAATAGTTTCAACAATGAGTTTTGGGAAGGGAGGAAGGCAGGCAGGCAGGCAGGAAGGAAGGAAGGCAAGAAGAAAGGAAATAGTTTCAACAATGAGTTTGGGAAGGGAGGCAGGCAGGAAGGCAGGCAGGAAGGAAGGAAGGAGGGAAGGAAGGCAAGAAGAAAGGAAATAGTTTCAACAATGAGTTTGGGAAGGGAGGCAGGCAGGAAGGCAGGCAGGAAGGAAGGAAGGAAGGAGGGAAGGAAGGCAAGAAGAAAGGAAATAGTTTCAACAATGAGTTTTGGAAAGGGAGGAAGGCAGGCAGGCAGGGAGGAAGGAAGGAAGGAAGGAAGGAAGGAAGGAAGGAAGGAAGGAAGGAAGGAAGGCAAGAAGAAAGGAAATAGTTTCAACAATGAGTTTTGGGAAGGGAGGCAGTCAGTCAGGCAGGCAGGCAGGAAGGAAGGAAGGAGGGAGGGAAGGAAGGGTGAGAAGAAAAATATATCCATTGGAAAGTTGCAGGTAGTAAGGCCTAGGAGTAGGCTTGCAGGCCCCACTGAACCAAAGTTTTAAACTAACATAATTGCAAAATGTACCAGACTTATTTCTAATGTGCTGACTTGTGTGCTGCATTTTCTGCAAAGTACGTGGTTTTGAGATATATTTGGAGTCAGAACATTGAAACTGTGAGAAATAGGGAACTGAAAGTAGACAACGGATAGAGGTTTGAGATGTACACGGGTGTTTGTAGACAGTGATGGTCCGCAAGAATGTAAGAAAGAACAAGGAAGTGAAACTATGGAATGGGTATGTCAGTAAAAAAAAAAAGGTATAAGAAATGTGGCTGGAGATGAGAATGGTGTCCTTTGCCCGATAGCAGTCCTTGTAGGATTTGCTATGTGTCATTGGACCCCTTTGCAATGGTTTAATAATGTAAGTTGTGGAATTGCATTGCTATGATGGCTGTTCCAAATTGCTCATGAATAAACCTCTGAATCTTAAATTAAAATTTATTGCTTGTGGTTTCCATTTTGGATTTTTTAATGGGGTATTTTTACGAAGGAAGGAAGGAAGGAAGGAAGGAAGGAAGGAAGGAAGGAAGGAAGGAAGGAAGGAAGGAAATAGTTTCAGCAATGAGTTTTGGAAAGGAAGGAAGGAAGGAAGGAAGGAAGGAAGGAAGGAAGGAAGGAAATAGTTTCAGCAATGAGTTTTGGAAAGGAAGGAAGGAAGGAAGGAAGGAAGGAAGGAAGGAAGGAGTTTCAACAATGAGTTTTGCTGGCTGGGGAATTCTGGGAGTTGAAGTCCAAAAGTCTTAACTAGCCAAGTTGGGAGACCCCCTGATCTAAATAAACAGCTCAGTTCCCCACTCCTAACTTGTCCATCATTTACAATCTGTCTTTCCCCCCAGAATCAGTGCAGTAAAAGATACAACCATTCCATCTCATTTGGGTGAGGACAAAGTGGGTGCCGAGACATTGACTTCATGATCTTACCGTATTCCTCCACCGTGCAGGAATGTTGAACCGTTCTTTCAGAATCCTTCTGAACCACCACTTTGTAGGTGCCTAAGGCGGGCTCGGAAGACAGGGGAAATTCAAGCTGGACCAGACCCCCGTTCAGTTCGACATCTTTCCATTGGAACAACCGGTTTCTCTTGGGGTCCTGAGGAAGTCCGGAGGAAGCAGGGACACAAAACATAAGGAAGCCATTTTGCTGTTGTTAATTTCAAACAATCTACAACCTGTAACCCTTTATTAGGTGTTCCTTTTTCTGCAGCATATTTTGCCCATTTGTGTCAAAGTTAAACAAAGTTTTGTTCGAAGTTAGTTTAATGAAAAGAAGGACTAGGGGAGACATGATAGCAGTGTTCCAATATTTGAGGGGCTGCCCCAAAGAAGAGGAAGTCAATCTAATCTCAAAAGCGCCTGAAGGCAGGACAAGAAGAAACGGATGGAAACTAATCAAGGAGAGAACCAACTTAGATATAAGGAGAAATTTCCTAACAGAACAATTAAGCACTTGAGAGCAGGATCAGAAGCAACAGAGGGAGACCTATCAAATAGAGTTCCAATGTAGAATTAAGGACAAAATTTCCTAACAATGAAAACAATTGATCAGTGGAACACCTTCAGAAGGTGGTGGAGGTTTTTAAGAAGAGATTGGACAATCATTTGTCTGAAATGGTATAAGGTTTCCTGCTTGAGCAGGGGGTTGGACTAGAAGACCTCCAAGGCCCCAATTCTGTTATTCTATTAATCAAGCTAGAAGGCCCTGTTGCCTTGGAGTGAAGCTTGGTCAAACTCAAAAACACTGCACTGGCAAAGGACTGGATCTGATGACCTCCAAGATCCCTTCAATTTCTATGGTTCTCCTTCTGAATATAACTGTATGTGTGCATGTATTCACTTAAAGTGAAATACTCCTCGTATCTTAAAACTGATGGCAGGAACAGCTGACCCCAGAGCAAATAAGGTAAATCAGATTTTCCCTCTCTGATGCCCTTCCAATATTCTGGACTACAAGACTCATCATCCCCAAATAGTGCACCTCACAGTCATGGATATCTAAGGATGGCAGGATGGTAGAACATGATAGTCCCAAAGGTGCTTTTTCAGGAGGCAACTAGACTTTCTTGTGGTTTTGTTTTGTTTTTTGAAGACGTTTCACTTCTCATCCAAGAAGCTTCTTCAGCTCTGACAGGATAGTGGGAAATGGAAGGATTTATATTCCTTGCAGACAGCTGGTCATTTGCATCCTTTTAGAGCAGGTCTGGGCCAGATGCGTCACGTGCTAGCCACACCCACTTTAGTGAAGGGGAAAAAAGTCCCGATACGTCACATGACACTCCTGTGACAACGTGAGTTTGACACCCCTGTTTTATAGGGTCATTGAAGCACTTAGAGGTTTATCTGTCTGTTGTGGTCCGCCAGCAGCCTGCGGAGCTGGCAGCGGAGTCGGACAGCAATAAGGTTGAGGAAGAACATGGGCCAGTCCTGGAGGCTGGGGAAGGCCCGGATGGGAGCTCTGTGTCGGAGGCAGAGATGGGGCCAGGGCCGTCAAGGAATGATGTGTGGACTTCGGAGCCTCCAGAGGCTGACAGTAGAGAGGCAGAGGAACAGGAGGATCCTGTTCCTAGTGCACATATAAGAAGAGCTGCCAGAAGGCAGGAGCAGCTAAAGCAGAGAGGACGACACAGGAGTAAGGCCAAGAAATGATTGGCCCCTCCCATAAGGTTTAAAAGACCAGCAACGGCTCTTGGCCTCTTTGCCAGAAAACAACCATTGAGAGAGTTGCTTCTTGTTTGGCTGTAGTTATTTCTTCTGTTCCTGAACTGTTGCCAAGAAAAGCCTTTGGCAGTTTGCCTAATTATCCCAAGGTCAGAGATAAACTGAAGACTGGTGTTTTGAGGACTTTGCTTTCATTTAATTTTGAATAGGCTGAGAATGAGTTAATTCTCAGCTGTTTTAATAAAATCTGTTTGTTTTTTGGAACTGTTTTGCATTGAATATCAACTGCGTGGGCCTGGGTCCCGGTTCGTGTAGTCTGCAATTTTTCCTCTAGAAATCCATTCCTACTCCCACACCGTTCAAAGGATGTTCATCCCAAATTGTATAGCTAAAAGTCTGCAGAGATTCTCAGTCATCCAGGCCATGGTTATCTCAAAGGGGCTCTTTCAGGAGGAAACTGGACTTTCTTGTTTTTTCTCTTTGAAGATGTTTCATTTCTCATCCAAGAAAATTATTTAATTTGATTTTATTCTACTTTTAAATTTTGTATGTATGTGTTTTACTGTTTGGCTGTGCACCGCCCTGAGTCCTTCGGGAGTAGGGTGGTATAGAAATAAAATTAAATTAAATAAATAAATAAATAAATAAATAAAAGAAGCTCACCACTATCCTGTCAGAGCTGAAGAAGCTTCTTAGATGAGAAGCAAAAGGTTTTTAAAAGAAAAAAAAAATGAAAGTCCAGTTGCCTCCTGAAAAAGCACCGTTGGGACAACCATGACCTGGGTGACTGAGAATGTCTACAGCAGTGGTTCTTAACCTGTGGGTCGCGACCCCTTTGGGGGTCGAACGCCCTTTCACAGGGGTCTCTTAAGACCATCGGAAAACACATATATCCACGTTTTCAGCTCGGGAACAGCTGTCTCACCAGGGAACGGGCCGGTAACTGGTTATCCTCCGGTAAGAAGCGCGCCGGCCCTCTTGGAAAAAGTGGGGGTGCATTCACGGAGGGCGCGCACATGCGCAGTGTGAGACGCATGCGTATTAGGAGCATGTGCAAATGGTGGCGCCCATTGCATTATGGGCGCTGGCACACGAGCACTCACACGCTCGGACTTGTGGCACACATTTTACGGTTGGGGGTCACCACAACATGAGGAACTGTATTAAAGGGTCTTGGTATTAGAAAGGTTGAGAACCACTGCTCTATCTGCAGGTTGGGTGAGGGTCAGTGGTGGGTTTCAAAAATTTTTACTACTGGTTCTGTGGGTGGCGTAGGCTTGGTGGGTGTGGTTTGGTGGCCCTGGCAAGGGAAGGAATAGTGTAAAATCTCCATTCCATCCCCACTCTAGGGAAAGGTTACTGCAAAATCCCTATTTCCTTCCAATCAACTGGGACTTGGGAGGCAGAGAATAGATGGGGGCGGGGGCATCAGAATTTTTACTACCGGTTCTCAGAACTACTCAAAATGTCTGCTACTGGCTCGCCAGTACTCATCCGAACCTGCTGAAACCCACCTCTGGAGAGGGTGAAAGAGATATCACATGTTCGCTAGTTCGATTCTGAAAAGCATTTAAAAGATTTTCTCACAAGGGCTTTAATTATTGGCTTATTCTCAGTTTAGCTTGCTGATTGTGCTTGGTTTTTTCCCCTCCTTTTTTCCCTTTTTAAAATGCAAATTTTAATTCATTCTTAATTTATTGGGGATTTTTAAATCTGTCGTCGGCCAAATTGTTTAATTCGGTTTTTATCCAATTTTAAAATTTGTATTTATGTGTTTTTATCCTGTGGCTGTTCACCGCCCTGAGTCCTTCGGGAGTAGGGTGGTATACAAATCAATTAAACTAAACTAAACTAAACTAAACTAAACTAAACTAAACTAAACTAAACTAAACTAAACTAAACTAAACTAAACGACAAATGAGACAGCCCCCTAACACTAGGGATGAAAGGTTATGCATCACTTTCTCAAAGAATGAATGAATCAGAACAACCTTTCATTCATCTTTATAATCGGCTTCTAATAGCCACCATAATTAACAGGATTAACATTCCTTTGAAATAATAAAAAAAGTTTTGTAACCCATCTACCAAAAAAAAAACCAAAAAAAAAAAAAAACCAACCAGTTAAAGGTGATGATTAAAGCAAACTCAACTTTGTCCCCTTTGCAGTGATGGGCAACTATATGGCCCCTTTAAGACCGGTGGACTTCAACTCCCAGAATTCCTGAGCCAACTATGGCTCAGGAAAGGCTGGCTCAGGAATTCTGGGAGTTGAAGTCCACAGGTCTTAAAGGAGCCATAATTGCCCACCACTGCCTTTGTGAATAACCAAGCATCCAAATTTCCAAATTCTAGTGATTTGGCTACTTCTAACAGTTGCGAGATCAGTATAGAAATTCCATAAGTGGATATTAAAGATCCATGCTCCAATAAAAGAAAAGGAAAACTTTTTTCCCCTTTAAAAAAAAAAAGAAGGAAAATAAAAACCCTTGACCTATTTTGCATCATCACTTCTAAATCTTGTCTATGCCCCAAATGTTAAATTTGGCCTATAGGCCATCAATATTCAGGACTTTGTGAAAGAGAATTTACTGCCGAGTGACTCTGTTCAGTGTTGCCTCTACGGTTAATATTTAATGTCATTTTGCTTTTCTGTTTGTTCTTGGCATCAAAAATCTCTTTGCTCAAGATAGTCCATAGATAAATTATCTGAGGTACCTGCAGCCAGTTAAAATAGGGCATGCCCGGTGCAGCAGACGGCAGCAAATCAAATATTGCAGAGATCATTTCAAATAATCTAGTCAATGAAAAACTGACTAAACGATTTTGTAACTAGCCTAAAATCTCATTTCTGTGAGCCAATGCCCACATTTTGCTATGACATACAATTAATCTGGCTTGGCTGAGTTTCTACAATCTTAAATATTTTTCATCTTCTTTCTACAGCCTTGTCCATTTTCAAAATTCAAATTACAATTACAATAACTGTACATTATTATATAATGAATAGTCTCTGAATTGTATGCCTGACAAACCTATTACATCCCATGATGTAAAAAAGACGTTGAGACTCTAGAAAGAGTGCAGAGAAGAGCAACAAAGAAGATTAGGGGACTGGAGGCTAAAACATATAAAGAACGGTTGGTGGGATTAGATATGTCTAATTTAATGAAAAGAAGGATCACATGACCCCGGGACACCGCAACCGTCATAAATATGAGAGTTGCTAAGCATCTGAATTTTGATCATGTGACCATAGGGATGCCGCAATTGTCATAAGTGCGAAAAACGATCATAAGTCACGGTTTCCAATGTCGTAACTTTGAACAGTCACTAAATGAACTGTTCTAAGTCGAGGTCTACCTGTATTTGATAAAATTTGAAGGTTGACTTATCCATGAATACATGTGGATGCTTTATTTATTTATATTTTCACATTTAGGAACTGCCCATCTCCCTCAAACGGTCATATGTGTAAAAAAGTCATAAGTCACTTTGTGAATGGTCGCCGAATGAATTGTTCTAAGTTGAAGACTCCTTCTAGGAGATAATGTGAACCAGTGAAGTAGTGTTTAAAATATAAGACTAGAAATGGGGAGACTCTGAGTTCTAGTCAGCCCAGGAGGGAGGCGATGGCAACCTTGCCAAGAAAACTGCCAGATTTGTACAGTCCAAGAATCGGACATGACTGAACAAAAGAAAAAGAGATTGTCTCCTTCAGAATCCAAGAGCCTTTTGGTTCCTCAGAATGCGTAAGCCACGGGTGAGGAACGACGGCCCTTTTGCGACTTGTGGACTTCGACTCCCAGAATTCCTGAGCTCAGGAATTCTGGGAGTTGAAGTCCACAAGTCATAAAGGGGCCATCATTCCCCATCTCTGGCATAAGCGAATCTTCTCCAGATTTCCTTCTTCCTGAACAGAAGGAAGAGTTCAGGAAAATGGAAATGTAGTGCCCCTGGACAATATCCAATTTGGGGAACCTGTTGCAAGAGGTTCAAGGCCTTGGTGGCTTGAAGATTGCAATAAAACAAAGATGAACTTTGAGCAGGGATGGGAAACTAGGGCCCTGTGGACCGAGCATGGCTTACTCAGGAATTCTGGGAATTGAAGTCCACAGGTCATGAAAAGGCCATAGTTGCCCATATCCTGGCCTTTGAGCATAGTTCCCCCAAGTTAATGAGTGACATCTCTTTCAAAAATGAAAAGTCTCATAAGAGCAGCTAATAGACCTGGTTGATTTTAGGGGGATTCAGCCACTTGTGCTCCCTCATTTTCCTATAGAATTCTTATAAAATACCTCAATATAGTTTAGAAACTCAGATGGAATATGAAAACAAGAGTCCCTTCCCATCAGTTATGATTAACAGAGGGAGCTGATGGGATTCTTAGGAGGATTTCCCAAGTAATTTAAGCCAGCAGAATACAGAATATAGAATACCAGAGTCGGAAGGGGTCTTGGTGGCCTTCCTCTTCCAGGAAGAGGAAGAGGAAGAGGAAGAGGAAGAGGAAGAGGAAGAGGAAGAGGAAGAGAAGAGAAGAGAAGAGAAGAGAAGAGAAGAGAAGAGAAGAGAAGAGAAGAGAAGAGAAGAGAAGAGAAGAGAAGAGAAGAGACGAGACCTTGGCGGTCTTCTAGTAAAATACCCACTAAGGCAGGAAACCCTGTACCATTTCAGACAAATGGTTGTCCAATGTCTTTTTAAAAGCCTCCAGTGTTGGAGCAGCCACAACTTCTGGTGGCAAGCTGTTCCACTGGTTAATTGTTTAACTATCAAGAAATTTCTAGGTTGTTTCTCTCCTTGATTAGTTTCCATCCATTGCTACTTGCTCTGCCTTCAGGTGCTTTGGAGGATAGATTGACCCTCTCTTCTCTGTGGCCTCTCCAATATTGGAAGACTGCTATCGTGTCAGGAGGTTAGATCTCTCTTTGATAAGCTTTCCTCTCTCACTTCTTGTCCTGCCCTCAGGTGCTTTGAAGAATTCTGCATGCTTTCATTTTAATCCTGCACCAAATTGCTTGCCTTTTTTTCCCTTCCCCTTAGGATGCAAGGCAATCAGAGACATTCATCTGAAGGCTAAATAAGAAGTTTCCCAACCGTAGCAACTTTAAGATGTGTAGTCTTCAACTCCCAGAATTCCTCCACATTGGGGAATTCTGGGAGTTAGAGTCCATGCATATTAAAGTTGCCAAGTTTGGGAAACTCCTGGACAGGAAGCTAATTGCTGCTTATATATAAGAGTCGTGGTGGCATGGTGGTTAGAATGCAGTATTGCAGGCTAATTCTGCCAACTGCCAGCAGTTCGATCCTGACCGGCTCAAAATTGACTCAGCCTTCCATCCTTCCACGGTTGATAAAATGAGGACCCAGATTGTTGGGGTCAATATGCTAACTCTATACATTGCTTAGAGAGGGCTGTTAAAGCACTATGCAGCAGTATATAAATCTAAGGGCTATTATTATTGCTATATATACTACTAGAGCTGTATGGGGGTGTATAAAGAGGGTTATCCTCATTTTATTTCTCCTCTTACAACACAGTGAGAGGTTATTGATTTGTGCAAATAAAGCATAGGAAAAGGGGGCGGGGCTTCATTTGTACAGACGTGGGTGTCATCTTGACCTTGATGACCCTGCGGGAGTGATAAGGGAGTTCAGGTCATTGGAAAAGTGACCTGGCTGGAGGTCCTGTTATTGATTAATCTGTTAACAAATTACGTGGGAAGAAGACTTCGTTACTTACCTCGATGTAGATCATGGGGACCTGTGGAAGGAAACACATTTAAAACAAAATCAGAAACAGGAATGAATTGGAGCGGAATTTTTCAACCTGGCCACACTTAAGGGAATCACGACGCTGATTTGCATATCAGTGAGGTTCAAGCAGAGTGAACTTCAACTCCCAGAATTCCCCAGCCAGCATGGCCATGGCTAAGCATTCTGGGAATTGAAGTCCACAAGGTATGGAAATACTGAGTTAGAGCTTACTTGAAGACAAATCTTGGTCCCTTCCTTTATTTCTCTGTGACATGGTCTCATACCACCAAGGAGGATGTGTCCATGGCTACTAAGCAGGTCTTGGGGACAGACATCTGAGGTCCATAAGGGACAATGTGTGGATCCTTTCTCTCCCCAACCACAGATGGGTGCATCCAGTGACACAATCTCATCCTCCATCCATTTGGAAATATCAGAAGAAATATTGGTTATCTAGACATGCTCCATGAGGACCATACATGATAGGAGGTCTCCTTTGGAACCTGCAAGAAAGGAGCTTTCGTCTTCAAACAGGTTGCTCTGCCTGCATTCACAGGGTGGGCGGGGATCAGAAAAGTCAAAGTTGTGTAGCTATGATTGCGCATGTCAGCTTTGAAAGCCAATGATGGTTGGAGAGCGCAGTGGACGTACTGCCCTTTTTACGTCTATCATTGGCGCACGTAAAAAGGAGCGAGGCTTCAATCACCCAGTCGCAATTCTGAGAGTTGAAGTCCACAAGTCATAAAGGGGCCATCGTTCCCCATGTTCTTGCTCAGGATTTCTGAAGTCCACAGGTCTCAGGGCCATAGTTCCTTACCCCTAATCTAAATGGAAGTGCCCTCAAATTTGCTACTTTTCAAAATTCCAAGATTATAATCCTAAAATAGAATAGAGTTTGAAAGTCGTGGGAAACGTAGTCCCAGTTCATCTGGAAGGAATCAAAGTAGAGGAGGCTGAGTTAGACCATATCTACCGTGTTTCCCCCAAAATAAGACCGGGTCATATATTAATTTTTGCTCCAAGATACATTATGGCTTATTTTCCAGTTAGGTCTTATTTTGGGGAAAATACAGTACTAAACGCCTCTTTCTGCTGATGATTTTAACTGGGGCTTATTTTTGAGGTACGGCTTTTATTACGAGCATCCTGAAAAATCATGCTATGGCTTATTTTCCAATTGGATCTTATTTTCGGGGAAACAGGCTACCACAAGTTGCCCCAAATGATTCAAAGACCCAGTTTCATTGGAGATACCCTTCCTTGGATTCTGCTTCCGAGGCTTCACTGGATAAACAGGAACTTTAACACAGAGATTACTGATTAACAAAGGGAAGTGCCTCCATTTACATAATCCCCAAATATTCTTATGAACTGAACAACATTCTTGAAAAATCTGCTGCATGGTGGAACCTACCTTCCTGGTTATTGGAAGGAACTCCTCATTCAGAGAGACAACACGAAACAGAACTGAGAAAGCAAGAAGAAAACCATTTTAAGTGGGATATGAGTTCTTCAGCATTGAAGAAGTTTCTTAGATGAGAAGAGAAAGATTTCCAAAAGGAAAAAAAAACTAAGAAAGCCAGTTGCCTTTTGTAAAAAGCACCTTTGCGACAAACATGATTTGAATGATTGGGAATCTTCATAGACATAAAAAGTATTATATTGAATCATGTTAAGTTTTTATGCCACTCTTCCTCTACATGACAGAAGCCTTCTCAAATCCACTATTTTCCACCCTGCCAGCCAGAAGTGTTCAAAATTCTGCAGCACAATTACTCTCGTCTTCTGAGATGGAAAACTTCCAGAGCTCTTGTGTAAGTCCTAAAGTAAATGATATAGTTTTGAGCTGCCCAGAGTCATTTAGCATTGGGCTGCATACAACTTTAATAAATTATTATATTATATTATCTAAGCATCTACTTCTGTCCTACTATCGCAGCACCGTTGAGAGTGTCCTGACATACGGCATTCTTGCATGGTATGGGAGCAGCTCTGTAGCGGACAAAAAAGCTCTACAGAGAATCATTAAAACTGCCCAGAATATCATCAGGCTCCAGCTACCAGCCCTGGATGACATCTTTGAATCTCGCTGTTTGAGAAAGTTGCATAACATTCTCAGAGACTCTTCCCATCCTGCTTACAATCTTTTTGGACTGTTGCCTTCTGGCAGAAGATACAGAACAATTAAAACTCAGACCACATGTTTTCTAAATAGTTTTTAACCCAGAGCTATAATTGACTCAACAATGAACTAAAGAGCCACCATCAGTGAGCTGTTGGACAGCATTGCTTGGTCTGTTGTGTGGATGTTTGGGTGGTTTAGGGGTGGGGAATTTGTGGTGGGTGGAAGTGTGTTTGGAGATTGTTATGCGTGTTGGACCTGATCTTTGGGTGAATTTCGTTGTATGGGTATACTGTGTATACATGTACAATGACAATAAAGTTATTATTATTATTTATTTCCAGATTCAGGGGAAAAATAACAAGGAAAATGTTTTGCATTACTGCCTCATGAATTGTGTGTTTTTTAAACCATGAATCCTGCTTAACATTATTTTAGTGATTAAACGTCCACAATCCCCCCAAAAAATCAACTGTTGATCAAAGGCAGCATTTTTCAACTTTAGCAGCTTTCAATCCATCCAGTTATTTATTTGCTTAGGTTCATTGGCTGTTTCAGTTGTGACTCAGTCATTTAAAATACAAATAAACTTTTTTATCTCATTAAGGTCGAAATTTGGCCACAACATGCACCACAAAAGGACATCAAGGCCAGGAACATGGGACCAGGGACTCTATGGGGCTTATGGGTTTAGGTACCCCACATCCCACCTAAAAGTGGGACCCTTGTTAGATACCCAAGAAGCACAAAATCTTGAACTGAGATCATATACAATTGGCAGAGAGCTATTCCCTTTCCAGGAGCCATGCTCTTACTTTTTTGTCCTGGCTTGTAGATGGGTTTGTCCGTCTGAACAAAGAGGAAGCTCTCCTGGTTGTCGATGTATACTCTTTTCCGATTTAGGTACCTCAAGGTTGCTCCCGTTACCTCCACTGTGAAAAGCGCTATGTGGGAGTTGAAGGACGTTTCCCATTTGGGGAGCTGGAGAAGGGAGAAAGCAGGCATGTTAGTTTTTCTAGAGAGGAGTACCGTGGGTGTTAATTGGCCAAGCCAAAGACAGAGGAGAGGAGAGGGGAGGAGAGGGGGAGGGGAAGAGAGAGAAGAGAAGGCAAAATAGAAGAGAGGAGGAGAGGAGATGGGGAAGGAGAGGGGGGGAAGGGAAGGGAAGAGAGGGGAGGAGAGGAGAGGAGAAGAGAAGGGGAAGAGAGAGAGGAGAAGGCAAAGTAGGAGAGAGGAGGGGAGGAGGTGGGGAAGGGAAGGGGGGAAGGGAAGGGAAGAGAGGGGAGGAAAGAGAGAGGAGGAGAGGAGCAGGGGAAGAGAGAGAGGAGGAAGGAGGGGAGGAAAAGGGAGGAGAGGAGTGGAGGCAGGGAAGGTGCTGGGAGAAGAGAGAAGAGAAGAGAAGAGAAGAGAAGAGAAGAGAAGAGAAGAGAAGAGAAGAGAAGAGAAGAGAAGAGAAGAGAAGAGAAGAGAAGAGAAGAGAAGAGGTCTATTCACACAGCTCAGTGAATACAGTTGCCAAAGATCCAAATAAAGATTAAATCTCTTATTGTTTGATTGCTCTACGTATTGTTGATGTTGCTATGAATACAGTTGCACAATCATAGTAACGTCATAAACTCATAATGGAAGAAAACATTCCTCTTCCACTGTACCAAGGTACTGTATATCCACGCAGATTTTATTTCGTTTTTCTTTTACTGTTGCACTGTACATGGACATCCTGTGAGGCGAAGAGAGCCCAGAGGGCCTCACCTGGAACTGGATGCACTTGAACAGGTCTTTCTTGGAGACTTCTTCCCTTAGGAGGCTCCTGTTCTGAAAGCCGTATTCCAGGCTGATGCTCAGCGTCACGGACTGATTCAGGTGGTTCAACTGGACGCAGATCTGCCTGGGGGTTTCCGTGGGGACAACGACAGGCACCAAAACCAGATATTGCCTGGAAAGAGAAAAACAGAGTTAGTCAGGGGACCAGAGAATGAAGGTGGCCATCCCGCCACATGAGTGGCACATCCCAACTGTGGTTGCTAAAAAGAACTATCTGGGTTAAACTAAATTTAATTTTATAATATCCTCTTGGGGGGGGGAATAAGGGAGGGAGGGAAGGAAGGAAGGAAGGAAGGAAGGAAGGAAGGAAGGAAGGAAGGAAGGAAGGAGAAGGAGGGAGGGAATGAGGGAAGGAAGGAAGGAAGGAAAGAAGGAAGGAAGGAAGGAAAGAAGGAAGGAAGGAGAAGGAGGGAGGGAGAGAAGGAAGGAAGGAAGGAAGGAAGGAGAAGGAGGGAGGGAATGAGGGAAGGAAGGAAGGAAAGAAGGAAGGAAGGAAGGAAAGAAGGAAGGAAGGAGAAGGAGGGAGGGAGAGAAGGAAGGAAGGAAGGAAGGAAGGAAGGAAGGAGAAGGAGGGAGGGAATGAGGGAAGGAAGGAAGGAAGGAAAGAAGGAAGGAAGGAAAGAAGGAAGGAAGGAGAAGGAGGGAGGGAGAGAAGGAAGGAAGGAAGGAAGGAAGGAGAAGGAGGGAGGGAATGAGGGAAGGAAGGAAGGAAGGAAAGAAGGAAGGAAAGAAGGAAGGAAGGAGAAGGAGGGAGGGAGAGAAGGAAGGAAGGAAGGAAGGGAGGAAAGAAGGGAGGAAGGAGAAGGAGGGAGGGAGAGAAGGAAGGAAGGAAGGAGAAGGAGGGAGGAAGAGAAGGAAGGAAAGAAGAAGTGGGAGAGGAAGGGAGAGAAGGAAGGAAGGAAGGAAGAAGAAGGAAGGAGAGAGGGAGGGAAGGAAGGAAGGAGAGGGAGGGAAGGAAGGAAGGAAGGAAAGAAGAAAGGAAGGAGAAGGAGGGAGGGAGGGAAGGAAGGAAGGAAAGAAGGAGTGGGAGAGGGAGGGAGAGAAGGAAGGAAGGAAGGAAAGAAGGAAGGAGAAGGAGGGAGGGAGAGAAGGAAGGAAAGAAGAAGTGGGAGAGGGAGGGAGAGAAGGAAGGAAGGAAGGAAGGAAGGAAAGAAGGAAGGAAGGAAGGAGAGGAAGGAAAGAAAGGAAGGAAGGAAGGAAGGTTGGTTTCAGTGATTGAAGGCAAATAACTGGCAGATAATCAGGTATTTGCTCCTGAAGAGTTTATCCATACTAAAAGGGGAAATTTTGCCTATCTCATTTTTCACCAAATCACATTACCTGCGACTTAAAAGTTAACACAGGTAGCCTTTGACTTACAATCATTTGGTCAGTGACCGTTCGAATTTATGATGAGACTGAAAAAAAGTGTGGTTGCAAAACGTAGAAAAACATAGAACCCTGACAGTCAGAAGGTCACAAAAAGGAATCACATGATCCCGGGACTCTGCAAGGGTCACAAATATGAGTCAGTTGTCCAAGGTCTGAATTTGGATCAGGTGGCCGTAGGGATGCTACAACGTTCGTAAGTTTGAACAACGTTCGTAAGTCACTTTTTTTCCCCCGTGCCGTTGTAACTTCAAACTGTCACTAAGTTAAATACTCTTAAATGTCTACGGAGATTGTCAAATAAATGAACTGTCGTAAATCGAGGACTACTTGTATTAGCGCAGAGAAAGTTGGTTGGCTTCGTTCTGTACATCACAGCCCTTCAAGATGTTTGAAAATGCCAAATGTGTCGTCTTTTCATTGCCGTACAAACCGCGTTTTCCTTTCTTTTTTTTTTTTTTTGAGAGTTTTGTTTTCCAGCCCCCTTGTCGAAATAGGAAGTGAAACTTGCAAAACCAGCCGGGGGAATATTTTTAGCTCTCCCAGACTTTCGGATTCTGACTCAAGGCAGGTATCCTTTTCAGAATGGGAATTACAAAGAACAGTTTCTTCGCGAAAGAATTGAACTAAAATTAATCTGGGGATTTATTTATTTTTTTAAGCCTTTTTCCTGGCTTAAATTAAAGGAGTTATGCTTATCACGCTACATGTGAAAAAAATAAATACTCAGTGCAAAATTGTAACACGCCCAATGCAGATAGTCCTCAACTTACGACAGTTCATTTAGTGACCGTTCAAAGTTACAACGGCACTGGAAAAGTGACTTATGACCGTTTTTCGCACTTATGACTGTTCCAGCATCCCCATGGTCGCGTGATCAAAATTCAGACGTTTGGCAACTGACTCATATTTATGACAGTTGCAGTGTCCCTGGGTCACGTGATCCCTTTTTGCGACCCTCTGACAAGCAAAATCAATGGGGAAGCCAGATTCACTTAATGTCTATGTTACTAGTTTAACAACTGCAGTGATTCACTTAACCAATGTGGCAAGAAAAATCATAAAATGGGACGAACTCACTTAACGAATGAGCAACATAAATTTTGGGCTCAATTGTGGTCGTAACTCGAGGACTACCTGTATGTGTAAACGACATACTCAGTGCAAAAATTGAACACACCCAATACTCCTTTCTTCTTGTTTCGTGCCGTCAACATCAATGGGTTACGATTCCCAAAATCTTCGGTGGTCACACAGGTAGTTCTCCACTTACGACCGGTTGCTTAGCAATTAGTAGAAGTTACAGCTGACTTATGATCCAGATTTGAAGTTCTGACATTAGCCTCCCCCTCCTTACCCATGCAGTCACATGACCCCGCTCTGGGCATTTGGCACCACCTGGGTTCGATTTACAATCACACATCCACGTTTTAATTAACAATCGTTTTGCCAAAACCAACATTTACTTCTGGTTTTCAGCAAAACTAGTTTATAGCAAACCATAGGTTCGTTTAATGACTGTCCGTCATATGACTGTCACCAGTCAGGACTGTAGTGGGTAGGCCCAGGGGTGAAATGCTCCCGGTTCGGACCGGATCGCCTAATCCGGTAGCGATGGAGGTGGGTGGTTCGGAGAACCGGTAGCAAAAATCCCTGCTCCGCCCTCCACCCCCATGTCCAGCTGAGCCACACAATCATCAGAGGCTTTTTTTTTTTTTACTTTTAAAAGCATTTTTTCTACAACCTCTTCGGCTGAAAAATTCCTTTTAAAAGTAAAAAAAAAAAAAGCCTCTGATGATTGTACAGCTCAGCTGGGATCGTCAAAGGCTTTTAAAAGAAAAAAACCCTTTTTTTCTTTTAAATGCCTCTGACAATCCAAGCTGAGTTTTTAAAAAAGCCTCTTCTATCACTATATAGAAGGCAGTCACTAAACAAGTATACCACCTTTACTAAGCCTGGATCAGACCTTGTAGTTTTCTTCATTAGGTAGAATATAGTATGTTATATTATAATTAGAAGGGACCTTGGAGGTCTACTAGTCCAACCCCCTGATTAGGCAGAAAACCTTATACTAGGGGTGTCAAATCAAGGCCCGGGGGCTGGATCCGGTCCGTGGGGTACTTAGATCTGGCCCGTGGGGCCACCCTGGAAACATCGAAGGACCGGCTTGCGGTGCCTGTGCACAGCAAAAACAGAGCTCAGGAGGGTCATGCGACAGCCTCCTACAACACTCTACCACGAAAACGGAACTCAGGAGGGCCGCACACAGCCTTCCTGAGCTCCAGACCGCTGCAGGGGGCCATCGCAGCTGAAAACGGAGCTCGGGACTGTGGGATCCTGGTGCCCTGGGAGCTTGGGGGCGGCGCTGGACGGTTGTTCTCCGCTGCCTAGGGCTCTGGATAGCTTGCACTGCCTTCCAGGGAGTCCTCTGCATGGCCTGAGCAGGACAGGAAGGCTCGTCTGGAGCAGGGGTCTCCAACCTTGGCAACTTTAAGCCTGGCGGACTTCAACTCCCAGAATTCCCCAGGCTTAAAGTTGCAGAATTTTTTGCAAAGCTGGCTGGGGAATTCTGGGAGTTGAAGTCCGCCAGGCTTAAAGTTGCCAAGGTTGGAGACTCCTGCTCTGGAGGACAAGGGTTTGGCGCTCTCCCTGGTCTTGGAGATTCCCCCAGCCCCGCCACAAATGATGTGGAGTTGGCCATGTGCCCCCTGGCCATGCCCCCCCCCAAAGTCAAACACAGCCCTGATGCGGCCCTCAATGAAATTGAGTTTGACACGCCTGCCCTATAGCATTTCAGACAAATGGTTATCCAATCTCTTCTTTAAAATTTCCAGTGTTGGAGCATCCACAACTTCTAGAGGCAAATTATTCCAGTGATTAATTGTTCTAACTGTTAGGAAACTTCTCCTTAGTTCAGAAGGGACTTGCCCGGATCTCTTCCTTATTCCTGAGAGACAAAACGAGAGGGACTGGCCCAGGTTGAACCAGCTTGGCAGGATTCACATTTGCATTCCTGGTTTCCAGCCTGTTACCTGTAGCCACCACCCCAACCTGGCTGATGCCTGTATGCTTTTATTTACAGATAGTCCTCGGCTTACAACAATTCATTTAGTGACCGTTCGAAGTTACAACAGTATTAAAAAATGTGGACTTATGACTTTTTTTTTCACACTTACGACCATTGCAGCATACCCAAGAACTGAAGAAGCTTCTTGGATGAGAAGTAAAACATCTTCAAAGAAAAACCAGAAAGTCCAGTTGCCTCTTGCAAAAGCACCTTTGGGTGCTTACCTGTTCCAAATAAAGCTGCCTTTTGCAATTGACGGGTCTGGATTTTGTCAATGCTTACGACGGTGAAATTGTTCAACTTCACATCAAGATCAATCCCAGGTGTTTTGGGATTGCACCCAAGGTGTTTGCCTACTACTACTGGTACTATTTTTGCCTTCTTTTGTCACAATGGTTCTTCTACGGGTAGTCCTCGACTTAAAACAGCTCATTTGGTGACCGTTCAAAGTTACGGCACTGAAAAAAGTGACATATGACCATTTTTCCATAGTTACAACCTTTGCAGGATCCCCATGGTCACGTGATCAAAATTCAGAGGCTGGGCAACTGTTTCATATTTATGACGGTCACAGTATCCCAGGCTCATGTGATCACATTTTGTGACGTTCTGAGAAGCAAAGTCAATGGGGAAGCCAGATTCACTTAACAACCAAGTTACTAACTTATCAATTGCAGGGATTCATTTAACAAATATGGAAGGAAAGGTCGTAAAATGGGGCAAAACTCACTTAACAAATCTCTCACTTAGCAACATAAATTTGGGGCTCAGTTGTCGTTGTAAGTCGAGGATTACCTGTATTAGTCAGTTTTGCAAAACTCACTTAGCAACATAAAGTTTGGACTCCATTGGGGTCATAAATCGAGGTCTACCTGTATTAGTCAGTTTTGCCAAACTCGTTTAGAAACATAAATGTTGGGCTCAATTGTGGTCGTAAATCGAGGACTACCTGTATGAGTTTTGCCAAACTCTCTTAGCAACATAAATGTTGGGCTCCATTGCAGTTATAAGTCGAGGGCTACCTGTAATAGTCAGCTTTGCAAAAAAAAAAAAAATAGTCAGAATGGCGTAAAGTTGTGCCAAGGACAAAGAGACCCAGGTTCAAAACCACCCTTGGCCACCAAAGAATGCTGAGTAGCCAGTTGTTCTTTCTTAACCTAGCCTCCCTCACAAGGTTGTTGTGAGGTCCAAATACGAAAAAAGAGGGTGATGCAGGCTGCCTTGAGCTTCAGCAGGGAAGGCAGGACAGTGATCTCAGCGAAAAATAAAGAAATAATAGACGAAAAATGAAATTCAATGTAGAGAAAAGTAAAGTCTTACACTTAGGCAAGAAAAACCAAAAGTACACATATAAACTGGGTGAAACCAGGCTTAATAGCAGTGGCTGTGAGGTATCTTGGAGTCTTAGTAGACAACCATTTAAATATGAGCTAACAGTGTGCAGGAGCAGCCAAAAAAAATACAATGCAATCCTAAATTGCATTAACAAAGGGATACAATCAAGATCAATCACTCTATAAAGCCTTAGTAAGACCACACCTAGAGCACTGCATCCAGTTTTGGTCACTACACTATAAAAAAGAGGTTGAGACTCTAGAAAAAGTGCAGAGAAGAGCAACCAGGATGATTAGGGGACTGGAGGCTAAAACGTAGGATGAATGGTTGCAAGAACTGGGCATGGCTAGTCTGGTGAAGAGAAGGACCAGGAGAGACATAATAGTCAAATTGGATTTAATTATTTTTAAATTATTTTAATTTTTATACTGCATGTATTTTAAACCTGGCTGTTCCTTGTAACCCTGAGTCCTTCGGGAGAAGGGCGGTATAAAAATTAATTAATTAATTAATTAATTAATTAAATAAATAAATAAATAAATAAATGTATTCTTCCAATATTTGAGGGGCTGCCACAGAGAGGAGAAGGTCAAGCTATTTTCCGAAGCGCCTGAAGGCCAGACAAGGAGTAATGGATGGAAACTGAAGAAGGAGGGATTCAGCCTGGAAATAAGGAGAAATTTTCTGACAAGTGGGAGCAATCAACCCATGGAACGGAAGTTGCCTTCAGAAGTTGTGGGAGCTTCATCACCGGAGGCTTTCAAAGGAGAGATTGGACTGCCATCTCTTAGAAATGGGTGTAGGGTCTCCTGCTTGGGCGAGGGGTTGGACTAGATGACCTTTAAGGTCCCTCCCAACTCTGTTAATCTGTATCTGTGCTCATTTTTGCCTTCTGAAAAAAAAAAAAACCAGACTCAACATTCGGAGGGAAACAAAGAAGAAACGAAGGAAAACTGCTTACGGTTTTGGGGTCGATGCTGTGGTGCCCCCGGGAAGGAGGAAGAGGCCCAGGAGAAAAAAGCAGGGTCCTACAAGTATCCGGTTCTTCCCCATAGCGTTGAGAGGTCAGCTGGTAGAGGAGTCAAAGCTGGTGGGTCAGAGGAGACGGAGTTGTTCTCCACCTCACCTGCTCCGTCCTCTGCTAACTAGCCAGCCCTTTTATACTCGCTGCCTGCAAATGGGAGGACACACAAACACACCCACATTCCTCTCTACCCACAGGGATTATTGATTTGGCTCGCAGGCTATTTGCACAGCTAAGACGCCTGCCTGGCTGTGGGTGCATGTCGTGGATGTCTTTGTGTGTGTGTGTGTGTGTGTATGTGTGTGTGTGAGCGAGAGAAAGAGAGAGAGAGAGAGAGACCTTGGTTGTATGTTGTACTAGGCAACACGCCAAGGTCAGAAATAGGGACATGGTTTGAGCAATACACTGGACAGAACTCTGTGTGCAAATAGAAGTTTTGCTCTTTTCTATCTTTCCACATACACACAAACACACAACTTGGCTGCCTTTCCAGCCCCGGGTCAATCTGTTTCTCAAGACCTAAAGGGGTACGGTTACAGGTAGGCCTCGACGTACGACCGCAACTGAGGCCAACATTTCTTTTTTTTTTTCTTTTAAATTGAAAAAGTTTTTCAAATACAGATTTTTCCCCCTTTTTTCCCCTCCTCCTCCCTAACCCCCCCCCCCTCACCCTCCCCACCCCCCATGGCTTCTCCAAAAATAAAATCCAAATTGATATCAAATTATATAATACTTTACCATCCTTTTACACCCCCCCCCACATGCTAACCATTTCTTTCTAACATGGTTATTATATCCCCCCTATACTATACATTTGAGGCCAACATTTCTGTCACTAAGCAAGACGCTTGTGAGTTTTGCACCCGTTTTACAACTTTTCTGGCCACAGTTGTTGAGTGAACCACGGCAGTTGTTAAGTTAGTCACACGGTTGTTAAAGGAATCTGGCTTCCCCTCTGCTTGTCAAAAAGTCCCAAAAGGGGATCATCGCAGGACCCCAGCACACCGTAAGCGTCATAAATAGGAGCCAGTTGCCAAGCACCCGAATTTATGACCTGCAACATGTCAAAACTGGTCATAAGTCACTTTTTTCAGTGCTCTCGTCAATTTCAAATGGTCACTAAATGAATGGTTATAAATTGAGGATTATAGGTTCATTTAGTGACCATTCAAAGTTATAACGGCACTGAAAAATGGGACTTGCGTCCGTTTTTCACACTTACAACCAATGCAGCATCCCCATGATCATTGAGTTGCATTCGGATGCTTGACAAGTGACTCATATTTATGACGGTCCCAGGGTCCCAGGGTCATGTGATCAACTTTTGTGACCTTCTGACAAACTTTTGCGACCTTTTTCAAAAATTCAGTTCTCACATTTTTCACATGTACGTGAAAGTGAAGTGGCCCCATTTATTTGGTAAAAGTTAAATGACCAAAACAAAGGGCAATAGTGAGTTTTTGAAAAATAAAGCAATTTAAAGGACAGCTTTCTGAAATAAAGCACTGTCTTTTATAATAAAGGGGACAAGGTTCCTGTAATCTATGAGCATTTTTTTTTCTGGTTGTTTTTTATTTCTCTTTAGGGGAGGTTCAATTGAAAGCTCAGTAAAAAAAACATAGGTAGAGTCAACAGTTTGCAGTAATTTTCTAATTTCTGACCAATTTAAATGTTTATGAGCTTTCTAATTTTCATTATTTAAAAACAGATATATTATCTGATATACACTTATAGATAGACTATAAATAATAGACTATTTATACTGTAGTCTATTGTGATAAACTGTAGATAAACAATTAAATAAGTAGACAGATGTGTGCTATTTCCTTTTCTATAACTTTTATTGTTTTACCAATATATAAAATACAAATTAAAAATAGGAAATTAAGGGAAGGAAAAAAGAAATGGGGAAAGAAAATATGAGGTACAAGGGAAGAAAGGAAAAGGGAGTAAACAATTAACCTAAAATCCTGACGTAATATATTTTCTTATATTTGATATTTAAAAATTTTTATTGTAGGGGTTTTTGCACGCACAATTGTAAATAATGAGAGGCTCGTGTCACTTTAAAAACTATTGGTTTAGTTTAAGAGCCATGTGTTAAAGGTAATTCTAGACCAGCCTCTTAAATTCAATTTTAATTTTATATAACCTGCTAATCATATAACCAGCAAGGCTGTGTAGTAAAGGAATCCTAAATTTCAACAGTTATATGACTGTATTTGGCACAAGGATCAGTTCTCCGTGTGGAATAAATGTACACCAGTTTCACAATACTAAAAAACGTACAGTTTTGCTACATGACAACTATTGAGAAAAAGTACAATCAACTTTGGTGTACGATTTATAAGTGTGTTTCCTCAGACTGAAAATGGAGAAGTCTCTGGTTACCCCTTTTCTAATCTAGACTAATCAAATCTCATAAAAGGCATACGTTTTCAAGAGCTGCAGCTTCCTTGGCTGTGCAGCTGTGCCAAACTGAATTATTCATGTCAGTGTAGTCAAATTGCAGAAGGAAAATAAATGATAAGATCTTCTCCAGAGAGGGAACTGAGTTTGATTGATTGCAGCCAAATTTCAAGTGGGAGAGAATAACAGAAGAACAATGCTGGAAGGGACCTTGGAGGTCTTCTAGTCCAACCCCCTGCTCAAGCAGGAAATCCTATATACCATTCCAGACAAATCAATCAATCAATCAGATGTTGTGGATTCACTTAACTGTGGCAAGAAAGCGATAAAATGGGGCAAAACTCACTTAACAACTACCTCACTCAACAACAGAAAGTTTGGGATGAATTGTGGTTGTAAATCAAGGACTATCAAGCATTTTAGTGACCGAGGCAAGGGTATTAAACACCTTTGATCGAAGAAAAAAATAAACTTTTCTAGAACTTCAAGAGGGGAATGAGCAACATTAGGATTTTCTGGGAAAGCCTCGTCCGGATGTCGAAGAGGTCATGACCTATTGTTCCTTTGAAAAAATGAAGAAATCTATTTGCTGGATTAGAGTATCTCTGTTGGCATGAATGCAGAACCAGAGCAGTACCAGAACTTAACAGACTCTAACTGCCCACCCCCATACCCGACAAAAAAAGAGACACAATTTCCCCCGACTTCTGCTACCACTGCCAGCTGCTCCTGGAACATCACTTTAGCCTGGTCAGTTCTGGTCAGAGTCAAACACAGAGGTCAACATGAGTCAAGGGTTTGAGTCAGAAATGGAGAGGACAGGTACCGTAAGAGGAACTGGATGTTCAAGTTAAGGAGTTGTCACAACACCTCACTTGAAAAATATTATTAAAGTAATGTTTAATTACTCCTAGGGCAGTGTTTCTCAACCTTGGTAGCTTGAAGATGGGTGGACTTCAACTCCAAGAATCCCCCAGCCAGCAGCGCTGGCTGGGGAGTTGAAGTCCACCCATCTTCAAGCTACCAAGGTTGAGAAACACTGTCCTAGAGTAATTGATACCTCCTAGATCAGTGATGGCTAACCCTTTCCGGACCGAGTGCCCAAAGCACACAAGCACCCGTGTGAACCCCCAAAATAAAATGAGTGTGCGGCCCCTCATGAGTGCGGGCCGGAGGTGAAATTCAAAATTTATCCCTACCGGTTCTGCGGGTGTGGCTTGGTGTGCGGGGCAGGGGAAGGATATTGCAAAATCTCCATTCCCATCCCACTCTAGGGCCAGTCAGAGATGAAATTTGCTGGTTCTCTGAATTACTCAAAATTTCTGCTACCGTTTCTCCAGAACCTGTTAGAACCTGCTGGATTTCACCCCGGTGCGGGGCCCCCACATGCACGTGTCATCCCCCACATCAGGGGTGGGTTCTAAATTTTTTTTACTACCGGTTCTGTAGGCGTGGCTTATTTTGTGGGCGTGGCTTGGTGGGGGTAATGTGACTGGGTGGGCGTGGCCAACTTTTTTTTTTTAACTTTTAAAAGCATTTTTTCTACAATCTTAAGAGGTTGCCGTCTGGGTTGCCTGCATCTCAAACAGAAGCGCAAACGGTTCCTGTAATCTGCAATTTTTCTGGAAAAATCCTTCAGAGTTGAAGAAGCTTCTTAGATGAGAAGCGAAACATCTTCAAAGAAAAAACAAGAAAAGTCCAGTTGCCACCTGAAAAAAAACACCTTTGGGACATCTTCCTAGATAATTTTAATTTTGGAACCAACAAATCTGCAATGGAGTCTTGTAACATGTCATAGTGTGCTTCTTGTGGGGAAAATATAGGTAGTTCCTTGACTTATAACAGTTCATTTAGTGACTGGTGAAAGTTACAATGGCACTGAAAAAAGTGACTTTTATGACCATTTTTCATAATTATAACTTTTGCAGCATGACCATGTGATCAAAATTCAGATGCTTAGCAACTGACTCATATTTATGACAGTTTCAGTGTCCCGGGGTCATGTGATCGCCTTTTGTGACCTTCTGAAGAGCAAAGTCCGTGGGGAAGCCAGATTCACTTAACCACATTACTCACTTAACAACTCCAGTGATTTATTTAACACCCATGACAAGAAAGGTCGTAAAATGGGGCAAAACTCACTTAACAGCTATCTCACTTAGCAATATTTATTTATTTATTTATTTATTTATTTATTTATTTATTTATTTATATACCGCCCTTCTCCTGAAGGACTCGGGGCGGTGTACAGCCAATTTAAAACATAAATATACAGATATCATAATTAAATTAATTAATTAGAGGTTCCCCTCTGCCCCTCGCCCAAGCCAGGCCGCCAGGCCGCAAAGGTTGGGGACTGGTGTGGTAGAGGGAGACCTCTTTGGATCACATTGCATCCAGACTTGGCTAAGTGCCAGAGCATTTTAGAAGTTCCGTGATTGGATGTAGGTCGGTCACAGCAAGCAAGAACTGCTAGATACGGGATAGATCTGGGTGTCTCAACTGTAGCAATTTGAAAATGTGTGGACTCCCAGAATACCTTGTTGAGTGGGGAATTCTGGGAGTTGAAGTCCACAGCTTCAAGTTGCCAAGGTTGAGAAACATGAGACAAGGTAAAGGGTGTGTCTTGTAAGCTGCCCTGGGGAAACCCTTGTTTGTGAAGGGAGATACACATTAAAAAAACAACAACCCTCAAAGAACTGAAATCAGCTCTTGTTTCTCTCTTGTCAGTTTTCCTGCAAATTGCTTCTGGGCATTCTGCCAACCACAGTAAGATTACGGTTATCTGAAATACTGCGCCTCAGAATTGAGTTATTTATTCTTTGGATTCCTGTCGGCTGTTAATGAAGTTAAATTAACAGCCCTTGTTCAGAAAAGACTGATTTAAACTGTACTTGCGTTCGAACAACTACTAAGAAAGCTCATTAGTAGTCCTTAATCAGTAAACTAAAGTTTGTACGGACTTTGTGTGTGCTGCGTTCTTTGGAGTCCGTAGCTGGGGCAGAACAATCTGGGATTGAATAAGGACACCGGCCTTGGGTCGGGGGCAGTGGTGGTACTCAGCCAATTCTATCTGGTTCAGGTGAATCAGTTGTGGTGGCTGTGGGAGGCTCCGCCCACCCTCCCAGACGTCATCACGTTCCATTTTTGACGCTCTGTGTGCGCGCTCACATTTGCGAACCGGTAGGCGAAGGTAATTTTAATGTTGTGTGTTTTAATACTGTGTGTGACCAGCCATACGCTAAATAAATAAGCGAAGGTAAGTGAATACCGTCCCTGGTCAGGAGTTGGACTAAAACCGAGTTCCCCAACATTTCCAGCTTTGCGAACTGGGGGTGGGGGAGGAGTAGCTGGCAAGCGTGCGAATTTGTGTGCAGCCCCATTTGCACAAGCAACGTGCACGTGCGCCTGCTGCTCAGTAAAATGGAGTACACGTCTGCGTGGCCGCCCGCTGCTTGTGACAAGTGCAGCCTGACTTGCTAAGTGTCTTTCTGCGAAGCCCTTCTGCCCAATTGCATAACCTAGAATAATATTTGTTAATATTGCTCAAGGATAAAAAGGGAGTCCTGGAAGAGAATCAGGTCAAGTCCTGGGTCAATAAGAGAGGGGGAAAAAAGTCAATTATGAGACAGTTCAGAATGAGGTAAAAATTTATCCCAAAGCAAACAAACTGTCCAAATCAAAGAAGGCTTCTGCTTCTCAGTCAGTGGAGAACATCTGCAAGAATAGAATAGAATAGAATAGAATAGAATAGAATAGAATAGAATAGAATAGAATAGAGCAGAACAGAACAGAACAGAACAGAACAGAACAGAACAGAACAGAACAGAACAGAACAGAACAGAATAACAGACTTGGAAGGGACTTTGGAGGTCTTCTAGTGCAACCCCCTGTTCAGGCAGGTTAGTGATGGCTAACCTTTTTGCCATTGTGTGCCAGGAAAGGGGGGTGCAGGTGAGGATCGTGCGCGTGAGTGCCCGCACCCATAATTCTATGGGCCCCGTGCATGCGCACGCAAACCCTCCCCGCTCCGGGCATGTGATGGCCCAGTAGGCCCATTTTTCTTTCTCACCTGGCTCCAGATCCTCTCTATGCATCTGGGAGTTGGAAAACAGGCTGTTTTGGGCCTCCGAAGGGGTGGGGAAGGCTGTTTTTGCCCTCCCCAGATGCATAGAGAGGATCTGGAGCCAGGTGAGAAAGAAAAACGGGCCTTCGGTACCCCCCACCCAGGCCCTCCGGAGGCAGGAAACAGCCTGTTTCCCTACTTCTGGTGGGCCCAGAAGGCCAGAAAATGCACGCGCCAGAGCTGAGCTGGCGTGCCAGGCGACATGGCTCTGTGTGCCACAGGTGGCACGCGTGCCATAGGTTCGCCATCATGGCCCTATCCTATTTCAAAAATATGAGAAGCATCAGTGGTGGGTTTCTCCCGGTTCGGCCCGGTTCGCGAGAGCCGGTAGAGGTGACGGTATTACGTCACCGAACCGGTTCTCTTTCTTCGGGAGCTGGGCGCTCCCGCCCACCCCTACATTATTTCAACCTTATATGGCTGCTTTTTTCACCCAGCTGAGAGGTGCGGCAGAGCGGATTGCTGCACCTCAGCTGGGCAGATTAGCAATGCGCTTGCGCAAAGCGCAAGTTTGGTGTCCTGCGAACGAACCGAGCATGCTCATGGCGATCGCGCGCGAAGCATGCGACCGAAGAGGCAATCACGTGCGAAGTGCGCACACAAAGACAACTGGCAGTAAAGCCGGTTAGAACCCAGCCCTGAGAAGCATCTATTGTATATCACTGACCTTGTGCGTCAGTCATGGTCATCAGCACCGAGGGTTTCTTGGATGACTTCGTGGAGGCGTGCATAAGACATGCATTTATACTTTAGAGTGGCAAAGGTCGAAGAACAAACTGTCTAACCAGTATCGGATGAACACACCCTGCTTCAGATCCTGGAAAGCATGAAACAACATGCAAGGGAAGAGCAGTGTCTATGGAGATTACCAGTCATCCAGGTCATTATTGTCCCAAAGGTGCTTTTTCAAGAGACAACAGGGCTCTCTTTGTTTTTCTTTCGCTTCTCATCTAGAGCTGAATGAGAAGTGGAAAGCCTTCAAAGAAAAACAAGGAAGTCCAGTTGGCTCTTGAAAAAGCACCTTTGGGACACATGAAGAACAGATTGAAAGCTCAGCTGCTATAAGTACTGTTTGTCTTTCAGGCACCTGAAAGAGATACCTTGCCTCTATTCAGCAAGGTGCAGATGTTCCAAGACCTGAAGATGAGTTTTCTTTTGTTTTTCTTGACGCCTGACGCACCCAGGGGTGAAATGCTTCCGGTTTGGACCGGCTTGGGCGAGTAGGTAGCGATGGCGGCGGGCAGTTCGGAGAACCGGTAGCAAAAATCCCTGCCCTCGTCCCTCCCCCATGCCCAGCTGAGCCGCGCGATCATCAGAGACTTTTTTTTTTCTTTTAAATGGCTCTGAGGAGCCAAGCTCTGACGATCCCAGCTGAGTTGCCTGCCATCAGGCAATTCAGCTGGGATCGTCAGAGCCATTTAAAAGAAAAAAAGTTTTTTTCTTTTAAATGGCTCTGACGATCCAAGCCTGACGATCCCAGCTGAGTTGCCTGATCGGCAGAGGGTTTTTAAAAAACCCTCTGCCGATCAGGCAACTCAGCTGGGATCGTCAGAGCCTTTTGAAAGCATTTTTTTACATGGTTTTACATGTAAAAAATGGTTTTAAAAGTAAAAAAAAATTGGCCACGCCCACCCAGTCACATTACCCCCCTACCAAGCCACACCCACAGAACCGGTAGTAATAAATTTTAGATTTCACCACTGGCTTGTCCCCTAAAGAAATGATCTCCTAGCTGCAGTTAGCTAACTAGATGCTGTGGGGCAAGCAATGTTTAGACTACCTTGGATGGGCAGTGCTATCCTAGAGAAGATTGTCTCCTGTGTCGAAAGAAAGAAAGAAAGAAAGAAAGAAAGAAAGAAAGAAAGAAAGAAAGAAAGAAAGAAAGAAAGAAAGAAAGAAAGAAAGAAAGAAAGAAGGTGGGTTGCCTTTTGAAAAAGGTCTTTTGGGACAATCAGGCTAGTAAAACCAGTAAATCCTCCTCAAGGTCCTACCAAGCTCTGTTGAAGCTGTGGAAGAAGGAGAGGAGATGTTATTCCCCACTGACTGAGAAACAGAAGCCTTCTTTGATTTGGATAGTTTGTTTGCTTTGGGATGAATTTTTTTCCTTGTTCTGAAGTGTCTCATAATTGAATAATTTTCTCTTATTTTTAGAATAGAACCGAACAGAACAGAACAGAACAGAACAGAATTCTTTATTGGCCAGGTGTGATTGGACACCCAAGGAATTTGTCTCCAGTGCATAAGCTCTCAGTGTAAATAAGGAGAATAAAATACATTCATCCAGAATAAAAAAGATAGAACCCTTAGTGATAATCAAGGTTACTAATAAGCTATCAAATCTTACTAGGAAACAAAAACAATATAATTGAAAGATAGAAGCAACATGGTTATAGTAATAAGTGGGAAAAGATAGATACTAGTAAGGAAGAGAAGAATAATAGTAATACTAATACTAATTACTAATAATAATTAGTAAATTATTTGACAGCGTTGTGGGAATTAGTTGTTAAGCAGAATGATGGTATTCAGGAAAAAACTGTCCTTGTGTCTAGTTGTATAGGTGTGCAGTGCCCTAAAGCGTCATTTTGAGGGTAGAAGTTGAAACAATTTATGTTCAGGATGTGAGGGGTCTGTAGATATTTTCACAGCCCTTTTTTTGACCCAGGACTTGACCTGATTCTCTTCCGGGACTCTTTTCTTTATCCTTGAGCAATATTAACAAATATTATTCTAGGTTATGCAATTGGGCAGAAGGGCTTTGCAGAAAGACACTTAGCAAATCAGGCTGCACTTGGTGCGTGAAGGTCAGGAACTTACTTCCTCTCTGCGTTGCATCCAACTTTTAAGTTTCTGTGGGAAATTCCCAGAATTTAGCTCCCAAAGAAGATTCTTGGATGAGAAGCGAAATGTCTTCAAAGAAAAACAAGTAAGGCCAGTTGCCTCTTGAAAAAGCACCTTTGGGACTACAATTTACGACTTTTCTTTTCACATTCATTAAGTGAATCGCTGCAGTTGTTAAATGAGTAACCCGGTTGTTAAGTGAATCTGGTTTCCCCATTGACTTTGCTTGTCGAAAGGTTGCGAAAAGCGATGACATGACACTGTAAACATCATAAATGTGAGTCAGTGGTCAAGCGTCCGAATGTAGCAATCCCCCACGTGACTGTGGGGATGCTGCAATGGTGATAAGCCTGAAAAATGGTTGTAAGTCACTTTTTTCGGTTGTAACTTTAAACTGTTGTAAGACGAGGACTACCTGTATTTCAAGACTTTCTCAGAACTTTGAGCTTTTCTACTCTCAGCTATGGAAAAATATACTGTGGGAAGCACCCCACTCCCTAGAAGAATGGAATATTAAAAGAGGCAGAATATTAAATGGAGAAACATGCTCCAACCCCAATTTCCTGCATAGTAGAACAGCTTCCAGAAGAAATCTTTAGAAATGGAGATTTTGGGCCCATTAAGAAATCTGGGCCAATCTATTCAGAAACAAAAACATTCTCAGCTCCAGGGTGATGGGATTAAGAAGGACAAGACATGATCTTTTAGGCCCTCCAAGGTCCCTTCCAGCTCTATTCTGATTGAAACTGATTGAAATCTGTTAGATATCAAGTAACAGTTCAAATAAGCCAATCAGGAATTAGTCCTGAAAGCAGGAAATTTGGAGGCACGTCAGTGGCTGCCGCCGGGGACAGCTCCTTCCTATATAAAGGGCTGCCCGGGCTAGAATAGCCATTGCTGTTTCTGGAGTTAAATAAAAGAGTTACAGTTACATTGTGTCGAGTCTTCCTTCAATCGCCCACGATTTAACATTGGCGACGAAGGTGGGATCTGAAGGAACAGGACTGCACATCAATCTCCAAGCAATCATCAGCCACCCATCAGATCCACTGCATAATACCGGTCAGATCATCGGCTATCGTGATGTCTGCAATCACACCGCCCGCTCCATTCAACCCAACCGGGGAAGATTGGGAAGCTTACATGGAGCGATTCTATATGTTCATGGAGGCGAACGATCTGCTGAGCTTATCAGAGCAAAGAAAGAGGGCCCTTTTTCTCACCCATTGTGGCCCGGCACTGTTTAAAATGGCAAAGGCACTTGCCGCCCCAGCCGATCTGAAGACCATGCCCTGGACAACGCTGCAGGAAATACTCAAGGCACACTATGCACCGCAAGCATCATCCCTGGTAAGAAGGCATGAGTTTTATCGGAGGGACCAAAGAGAGGGAGAGACGATCAGTGCATTCGTGGTGACCTTCTGAGAAATAGCTGCCGCATGCGATTTCCTGAACCTAGAAGAGGCCATGAGGGACCGTCTAGTACTGGGACTGAGGGACCTCACGTTACAGAGTAGGTTGCTGGCCCGGCCTCAGATTACATTCAAGGAGGCCTTGGAAGAAGCATCCGCAACCGAAGCTTCCCAGAAATCGGCAGCGGCTATGAAGAAAATGAAAAGCAGGCCGCCCGTAAAGGAGGAGGTGGCCGTGCACTATGAAAGAGCGGAATCGGGTTCGGAGGAAGAGGACGAGGACGAGGAGGATGAAGTCCATCACCTTTGAGCCGATCGTAAGGAGAGACAACAGGGGAAGAGAGAGGCCTGGTGCTCAGGATGCGAAGGGAACCACCCGAGAGCCGAATGCAGATTCCAGGACGCTATCTGCCAAAGATGCGAAAAGAAAGGGCACATAGCGAGGGTCTGCAGGGCATCCCAGCCAGCCTCCAGGAGGACCAGACCCCCCCGATCGCCAACAAACAACAGAAAGTTCCAGACAAGTGGAAAGAGACAACCGTTTGGGCGAGGACAAAGAAACGATGCCCACCGGGTGGATCGAGGCGAGACCCATCAAACCATCGTGATCAGCCATGCCAGCGCGGGAAGAGCAAATAAGATGGCGGCGACAGTCTTGATCGAGGGGAGACCCCGCAAAATGGAGGTGGACTCGGGATCCAGCCTATCGATGGTATCCTGGACAACAATCAAGAAGCTCCTGCCACACATCACAGCCCGCAACCTCAAACGACAGCGCCTCACCCTCATCGACTACCAAGGGAACTGAATCCCTGTTGTAGGCATTGGCAAGTTCAACGTCGCTTAAAGACATTCAAAGCCACGCTACCCCTCACGATTGTGGACAGAGACAGGCCCAGCCTGCTGGGCATGGAGTGGTTCGAGCCACTGGGGCTAGCCATCACCGGCGTCGATCACATCGGAAACGACACCTGGGAGGAGGACCTGATGAGGGAGTTCGCAGAGGTGTTTAACAATGAGCTAGGCAAGTACAAAGGCTCCCCAATCTCATTCAATTTAAACCCCCAGGTAGCCCCAATCCGAATCAAACCCCGGAGAGTCCCTTTTGCGCTACAGCCAAAAATAGACAAACAAATAGATAAACTGGTCGCGCAGGGAGTTTTAGAGCCAATAGACCACGCGAGATGGGAAACCCCCATCGCAGCACCGATTAAACCTGACGGGTCAGTACGCTTGTGCGGAGACTATAAAAGTACATTAAATAAGGCGCTCCAACAAAGCGCATACCCTGTACCAGTAGTCCAACACCTCTTGCATTCCTTGGGGAGGGGAAGAATCTTCGCAAAATTGGACTTAGCACAAGCATACCAGCAGCTGCCCGTAGATGAAGCCACTGCGGAAGCACAAACCATCGTTACACACAGGGGCGCATTCAAATGTAAGAGACTGCAATTTGGGGTGAGCGTAGCGCCCGGGCTGTTCCAAAGCCTGATGGAACAACTCCTACAGGGAATCGAAGGAGTTGTCCCATATTTCAATGATGTGTTAATATCAGCAAGGGACGCGGCTCAATTGAAGCAGCGACTGAGGGAGGTGCTGACAAGGTTCCAGAAAGTGGGGCTCAAAGTTAAAAGGGACAAGTGCCAACTAGCAGAGACTCAGGTTGAGTTCCTGGGATACTTGATAGATGAGTCGGGAATTAGACCCACCCCCGGAAAGCTGAGAGCGATCAAGTAAGCACCCACCCCAAAAAATAAAACCGAACTGCAGGCATTTTTGGGGTTGCTTAACTTTTATAATATCTTCCTACCGCAGAAAGCTACCACTGCTGAACCACTTCACCGGCTGCTGGACAGGAAGGCAGAATGGAAATGGGGGAGCGAGAGAGGAAAGCGTTCGAAGACATAATGAACCTCTTAACTTCGGACAGAATCTTGGTGCAATACAGCGGGACATTACCAATAAGACTAACTTGCGATGCATCCCCTTTCGGCATCGGAGCTGTATTGAGCCACAAGATGCCAAACGGAACAGAGGCCCCCATTGCATTGTTCTCCCGGACTTTGTCAAAACCTGAACGGAACTATAGCCAATTGGACAAAGAGGCGCTAGCCACAGTAGCCGGAATAAAAAGGTTCCATGAGTATCTCTACGGTCGGAGTTTTGAACTAATAACCGACCACAAACCATTGTTAGGCATCATAGCAGGGGACAAACCAACACCCCCCGTTTTGTCGCCCAGAATGCTAAGATGGGTGGAATTCCTGGCGGCCTACACTTACACACTGCTCCACCACCTGGGGAAATCAATCGACCATGCAGACGCCCTCAGCAGGTGCCCACTCCCAGAAACGGGGGAGGATCCAGCGCCAGCGATGACCACGCTGCTAATCGAGACGATGGAGGAAGCCCGAATATCTGCAGCTGACATCGCAAGGGCCACCTCGAAGGACAAAATACTAGCGCGAATTTTAAATTGGATCTGGAAGGGGTGGCCGGAAGAAAAAGACATAAGCACAGAATTCCTGCCATACAAATGGAGGTAAAATGAACTGTCAGGACTAAGGGGGTGCGTGTTGTTGGGGGATAGAGTCGTTGTTCCAAACACACTAAGACAACAGACACTCAGATTACTCCACGACGGGCACCCAGGGATCGTGAGGATGAAAGCTCTGGCCAGAAGCTACGTGTGGTGGCCTGGGATGGACAAGGAAATTGAGACGTGGGTGTCCTCCTGCGCTAACTGCCAAGAGTCGAGGGCGGCACCAAACTCAGCCCCCGTCCACGACTGGGAAAACCCGGGAACACCATGGGTCAGATTGCACATCGACTTCGCAGGGCCTTGCAAAGGGAATACGTTCCTAGTCATCATGGACGCATATTCGAAGTGGCTCAAAGTAGTACTCATGACAACGACCACAGCAGACGCAGTGATTAAAGTATTGAGACGCCAATTCGCCACACATGAAATTCCCGACCTCATAGTTTCTGACAACGGACCACCATTCACATCAAACACCTTCGAGATGTTCCTCGCTGACCAAGGAATAAGGCACGCGTTATCCGCCCGAAAAAACCATCGACGAACGGTCTTGCAGAACGGATGGTGAGATCTACAAAGGAGACGCTCATGAGACTAGGCCCAGGGGACATTCAGGCCAAATTAGATAAACTATTAGCCATCCAGCACATTACACCAAGTGCCACGACCCACCGAAGCCCAGCAGAATTATTAATGGGCCGTAAGCTGAGATCCCCTCTGGACAGACTGCACCCGCAGTACAGCACAGAGAAGCCAACCGACTCCACGAGCAGAATCCGGGAGTTCCAGCCAGGGGACAGAGTATACGCAAAAAACCTGAGCGGAAACCCACTCTGGGTACCAGCAACAATAACCCAGGTAACGGGGCCCCTGTCGTACCGGGTCCAAACAACAGACGGCCAGCACTGGAAAAGGCACATCGACCAGCTCAGAGGAAGATTAACGAGAGTCGAGAGTGAACCCCCGCACAACAACCAGGGGGAAGGAAAAGACAAGCAAGCAGTACCAGAGCGGGCCAATACACAAACGCCAGGTCTGGACATGCCAAACACCAGCCCGGAAGAAGATAACAGCGAGCACGTACCTGAGACCACGGAGGAGGTGACAGGTGCCGAAAGGAGCCAGAGGGGACAGCCAAGTAAAGTGGGAGAAGGAGGCGAATCCACGCTGGAGATCGAGTTCGAGAGAGTTCCGGAGCCCACACAGAGAGAACAGCGGACCTCAACCTCTCAACCTGAAGGCACTGGGACGACTGAACTGCGCAGGTCCGGTCGAACCTCCAAACGACCCGCCTATTTACGCGACTACGTAGCATAAGAGACCCCGGACTGGCGGACACTGAACTAGGGGGGAGGAGTGTTAGATATCAAGTAACAGTTCAAATAAGCCAATCAGGAATTAGTCCTGAAAGCGGGAAATTTGGAGGCACGTCAGTGGCTGCCGCCGGGGACAGCTCCTTCCTATATAAAGGGCTGCCCGGGCTAGAATAGCCATTGCTGTTTCTGGAGTTAAATAAAAGAGTTACAGTTACATTGTGTCGAGTCTTCCTTCAATCGCCCACGATTTAACAAAATCCACACATTTTAATGTTTCTGAGGTTGAGAATCTTTGCTCTAAGGCAGGGGTCAGAGGCCGCATGTGGCTCTTTCATCCCTCTGCTGTGGCTTCCTGTCGCTCAAAATATGTGTCACAACTGCCAATGTGCAACATCCCGGCACGCGATTTATTGAGCTTTTCAGGTTTTGTGGCTCCCAATGTTTTCTTTTCTGTGGGAAACAGATCCAAATGGCTCTTTGAGTGTTTAAAGTTGCCAACCTCTGCCCTAAGGTTTGTAGTATTTGCTTTGCTCCGTGCTTTGCTTATTATGAATGGAGCTGTCTAGGTAGTTGGCTTCCTCTTTCAATAAGCTCTTTATCTCCTTAAGTGCTGGTATCTGCTGGGGGCTATTAAGAAAGACTGGATGCTGCTTTCTGCCTCTAAAAACATGTTTCTCCATTTCTCCTTTATGTATTTATTTATTTGTTCAACTTGTATGCCGCCTTTCTCCGAAGACTCAAGGCGGCTTTAGGGCAATACAGTGCTGAAATCCAAATTCTTTTCCTACCAGTTCTGTGGGCGTGGCTTGGTGGGCGTGGTGTTGTGTGGCTTGGTGCACATGGCTTGGTGGGCGTGGCAGGGGAAGGATACTGCAAAATCTCCATTCCCAGCCCGCTCCTGGGGCCAACCAGAGATGGTATTTGCCAGTTCTCCGAACTACTCAAAATTTCCACTACTGGTTCTCTGAACTGCTCAAAATTTCTGCTACCGGTTCTCCAGAACCTGTCAGAACCTGCTGCATTTCAACCCTGGGGCAATATATTATTCTGCCTTTTTAAATATTTCCCAAATTTCATCTTTAATTATTTTCATTTCTACTGTTTGCTTTGCAAAATTTTCATTCATTTCTTGCTTCATTCTTTTAATTTCCAATGTCATATTATCCATACTATCTGACAGTCCTGATATCTTTTCACTAATTTTAGTTAAGGCCACAGCAACTTGTTGCATTTCTAAGGATTGTTGGGTCGCCATTTTTTAATAAGTTTTAATTATCCACTTTTGCCAAGAGGGTCTGTAATGAAGATTAAGGGACAACAATCCAATATTGAAGCTGAGACAGCTTATTATTGCACTCAAAAGGACCAGCAATAAAAGTTTATAGTTCTCAATTCAGCTTACGTAATTTCCCTAAAAGAAAAAAAGCTAACATCCGTTGGAAGGCACTGCCCAGAAATGCGTTTTGCTGCTTCAACTCAAGCACTTTCACAAACAAAAGATCAACTTAATTGAGCAGATTCATACACATGATGCAAAGATAGATCGGCAAATTGGAGAAATCTTTTTTAAAAATGAACAACAAGATAAAAAAATTTGTCTTTTGGAAGAAGAAGCGAGGAAATATAATCTGGTTATTCGTGGAATTCAAGAAGAAAAAGTGGACAATTTGAAACAACGAGTTTTAAAATGGCTCAATGACTTGGATACACAAATCACATTTACAGCAACAAATCTGGCAAGTGTTTTTAGAATTGGGTTTAAAAGACAAAACGGTTTAAATAGAAATGTACTTGTCAGATTTGCAAATCTTAGTGACAAATTGGAAGTGATGGTGAAAGTGAGAGAGATGGGTGAAGCTTTGAAATTTGAGGAGAAAATTATTCAAGTCTTTCCAGATATATCAAGAGAAGAAAGGGCGTGGAGATTTTTTTTGAAACCAATCACAAAGGTTCTGAGAGACAATGGAATTAAATATAACTGGAGACCACCACAGCAACTAAAATTTTTTTATAAAGGAAGAATGCAAATAATTACTTTGGAAACAGATGCAGTGTTATACTTACATGAACTTGGATTGATTGTAAAGTATGAGGATGTAACAGAGATAAAAGATCAAATGCTCAAGATGGGTGGAACATATGCAAAAACATCAACACCAGAAGAAAAAGGGGCTGCTGGAGGACAAGACCCTAAAGGATTAAAGCGGAAGGAAATCTCACCTGCGATGGTTGAACAAAAGAAAAGTCGTGATGATATAATGGGAGATGGAGTGGATAAGAAATTGAAGGATCTTGAAAAAGAATTGCAGGAAGCTGAGTGCGGGGAAAAGTTACCACCCTTTTCTCTGAGAGATGAATTTAAGTAGACTACCCGAAAGAAGTGACCCGACCATTGGCACGTCCCCTCTCCCCCACTCTCTTTATAGAGGCAGAAACCAATTGAGGATGTGGGGGACGAAGATTGTTTGTTATTCAATGTTTGATGTGTTTTTTGTCCTTTTTTGTTTTTTTTTATTGTTTTTTTTCTTCTATGTTGAATGTTGTTTGGAATGTGGGAGATTGGTGTTGGGATCTGGGCACAGAAAGGAAGAGGAGGGGAAAGGATTAAAAAAATTACAGTTTAAATGGGTTTAATAAAAATAATGACATGGAATGTGAAGGGTACAGGGAATCAGATTAAGAGAAGACGATTGGAACTTAAAATTAAAAGAGATCTACCAGATATATTATTTTTGCAAGAAACCCATCAGAAATCCGAAGACTCAAATAAAATGTATATAAAGGGTATGCAAATTTATGAAAAATCTTTTGGAACTTCAAAAGCAAGAGGAGTTGCTACATTGATATCAGATAGGGTATATTTTGAAAAAGAACAAGTAATTGTGGATGAAGAAGGAAGGTATGTAATAATTGTGGGAAATATTAACGAGGAAAAAGTGACACTGGTTAATTTATATTTACCAAATGAGAAGCAAAAAGAATTTCTTGAAAAAATAACTAAAATTTTGGAAATCGAAAGTGTAGGGAAAGTAATTGTGGCTGGGGATTTTAATTTAATTAGAGATAAAATAGATAGTACTAACCCCACTCGTTGTGGAGAAGCAAATAAAATGGGGATCTTAAATAAATGGATGTTTCAAAACGGTGTGGTGGATGCCTGGAGAGAAGTGAAAGGAACTGAAAGAGTGTACACTTTTTACTCTAAGATACATAATACATATTCAAGAATTGACTATATCTTAGTTTCTAAAGATTTGTTGAATAATGTGGATAAGATAGATGTGGGAATTTTTAAGGATTCTGATCATGCAGAAGTTACGATGGAAATAGATTTTAATTTTGAGAAAAAAGGAAGTTGTTGGAGATATGATGAAAAACTGTATAAAAATGAGGAGGATAAAAAATGGATATTTAAAAAATGGGAAGAATGTTGGAGATTGAATGATAATGGAGAGGTTAAATTTGAAATTGTTTGGGATGCGATGAAAGCAGTGTTTAGAGGGGAAAGTATCAAGTTATCAAGCAGAAAATATAAAAATTATAAAAATAAAATTGAAAAAGATAAAAGCCAGATTAAGGAATTGGAAAATCAATTTTTGCTTACTAAAGAAAAGTTTTTTTTGGAGGAATTAAATCTGCTAAAAAATAAATTGATAGAAGAAGATATAGAATTGGTAAAAAAGAATATGAGATATTTAAATAGGAATTTTTTTGAATTTAGCAATAAAAATTCTAAGTTATTGGCAAGGATGGTGAAAAATAAAAGAGAGAAGAGAGAAATTGGAGCCTTGATAGATGATAAGGGCATAAGACGCTATAAAAAATTAGAAAAATGTGAAGTGGTCAGGAACTTTTTTCAAAATTTATATTCGAAAAAATTAATTGATCGGGGAAAACTGAGAAGCTATTTAGAAAAACATGTTGTGAAAATTGACCAAACATATAAAGATTTAATGGAAGAAGATATAACACAAGACGAGATTAATGGAGTAATACAAAAAATAAAATTAGGGAAAGCTCCAGGTGAAGATGGATTACCTGCTGAGTTTTATAAAGAATTTAAGGAAATAATAATACCAAAATTGCAAAAACTATTTAACGGAATTTTACATGGTGGAGAAGTTCCGTTGTCATGGAACAGAACGGTGATATCTATAATCCCTAAACCAGATAAAGACTTAGAAAGGATTGAGTCCTATCGGCCCATCTCTTTAATTAATCAAGATGCAAAGATATTTACTGCCATTATAAGTAATAGATTAAGTAGATTTATAGATAGATATATAAGTTATAACCAAGTAGGTTTTGTGAAGGGTAGATATATGAGTGATATTGTCAGAAGAGTATTAAATATTATAGATGTTGCTGAATATAATGCTGATAAAATAGGTATAATATCATTAGATATTTTTAAAGCTTTTGACTCTGTACAATGGGAAACTATTAAAATAATTGTTGAGGTACTAGGTTTTGGTAATAAGTTTATACATGTTATTTCAAAACTGTATCAAAAAAGTAGTGCAAGAGTGAAGGTGAATGGAAGGCTGACAGAAGAGATAAGATTGGAAGCGGGTACAAGACAAGGATGTCCCCTGTCTCCAACATTATTTTTATTGGTTATGGAAATTTTGACTAAAATGATAGAAAAAGATGAAGAATTGGAAGGCTATAAGGGATATAAGATAAATCTGTATGCGGATGATACTTTGATTATTTTGAAAGATATAGAGAAAGATTTGAAAAAGATACATAAGCATTTGGAAGAATTTGAGGAAATGACAGGTTTGAAAATAAATTGGTCAAAATCTGAATTATTAATGAATAATAATGGTAAGGAGTGGGAGAATATGCAAGAACAACTTGGGATAAGGATTAAAAAAACATTGAAATATTTGGGCATAACACTTTCACTCAAAGTTAAAGAAATGAAAAAATTAAATTATGATGTGGCGATGAATGAAATTGAGAAAAAGATAGATAAATATAAAATGATAAAGTTGTCTTGGTTTGGTAGAATTGCAATGTGTAAGATGATGTTGTTGCCAAAGTTTAATTTTTTATTTGAGATGTTACCGTTAAACTTGACAGAGAAAGATATTGAAGGATATCAGAAGAAATTGGATAAATTTTGCAATGGTGGGAAAAGACCTAGATTAGTGAAGAAAATGTGGTATCAAAATTAAAAGGAAGGTGGATTAGGAATCCCCAAACTACTCAATTATTATTGGGCTTATGCTATTCGGACTGTGGTAAAAATATTTAAAGGTGAAGATAGTCATTGGAGAGATTTAGAATTAAAGGACATTAAGAGATTTGGCTCAACATGGTTTTTAGATAAAGCAAAATCAAAATGTGTAATTAATAGCTATTGGTTAAAGGGATTGAGTAAAATTTGGAACAAATTTGTTAAAATTTTAATTCCAGATATAATTTTCTTAGGGAAGACAATTGAAAATCGGCCGATTAAAACTAATATAAGTCGTGATAGGGTAATGGAAGATGAAAATATACAAATTATAATAGATTGGTTAAAAACTTTAGAAAATGAAAGGAGGAAAAAAGAAATCATTGAAAAATTGGGTTTGGGCTGGTTTGAAAAAATACAGATAGAAAAATGGACTAAGAAGGTAAGGGACAATTGTTCGATAAGTAGAAGTAAAACTGAATTTGAATACTTAGTATTCCAAATTATGAAAGATGAAATTGGACTAAAGGGACTCGTTAGTAAGATATATAAGATTATAAATTTTGATGGAAAACCACAAAGGGTGATGAAGATGAATTGGGAAAAAGAACTTAATATTAAAATATCAGATTTAGATTGGAACGTGAATTGGAAGAGTAGAATTATGAAGACTTTATCTGTAAGGATTAAAGAGCACAATTATAAGGTTGTTTGGAAATGGTATTTGACTCCATTAAGATTGTCATTGATGGATAAAAAAATTAGTAAACAATGTTGGAGATGTGACATGGAATTAGGGACTTATGAACATATGTGGTACAAATGTGATAAAGTTAAAAAGTTTTGGCAACAATTGGAGGAAAGGATATTTGAAATGATGGGGAAAGCAATAATATTGAGACTAGAAACTATATTACTGTTGATAATTAAGGAAATAGAACCAACAAAATATGAAAAAGAATTGATTAGAATTATGATTATAATGGGTAGAATTATAATAGCCAGATATTGGAAATTAGATGTGAATTTTAGAATAGAAGAATGGTATCGTGAAATGTGGAAATTAGCTTTAAATGATAAAATGACATGTGATATTAAAATTAGAAATGGTGACTATAAAGAAGATATTTTCTGGAAAATTTGGAAACCATTTGTGGACTATGCGCTGGGAAAATTGGATGCTTCGGTACCTGTACCCCGAGAACGTGGATTTTGGCGATCATGAGGATATATCCGAAGAACCAAATCTTCCTTTCTTATGTATAGCACAGGGTGAAGTATTGTATATGTTGTTTGTAATGTTAGTAATTTAAAATATAAAATGAATAAAAAAATTAAAAAAAAAAATAAATATTTCCCAAAATATTTTCCCACAGGTGGAAAAAGTTAACAAAACTGTAAGAGAAAAAGGAAGGGAGGGAGGGAGGGAGAGGGAGAGAGAGAGAGACAGAGAGAGACAGAGAGAGAGAGAGAGAGAGAAAGAGAGAGAGAAAGAAAAAAGAGAGAGAGCCTTGGTAGTACAGTGGTCTAAAGCACCCTGTTATTAAGTCCAGCTGCCTGCAATTACTGCAGGTTCGAATCTCGCCAGGCTCAAGGTTGACTCAGCCTTCCATCCTTTCTAAGGTAGGTAAATTGAGGACCCAGTTGTGGGGGCAATAAGGTGACTTTGTATAAATATACAAAAGGTTGAAGGCTATTGCTTAGTGCATTGTAAACCGCCCTGAGTCTCCGGAGAAGGGCGGCATATAAATCAAATTTAAAAATAAAAAATAAAAAATAAAAAGAAAGAAAGAAAGAAAGCCTCCCACTGGCCAGTACGCTCTCATAGAGAGGGACTCCTCCGGGTGCCGTCAGCCAAACAGTGTCGACTGGCAGCCCCTAGGGGGAGAGCCTTCTCTGTGGGGGCACCTACCATCTGGAATGAGCTCCCCCCGGAGATACGGAGGATCCCGGATCTGCGCTCCTTCCGCCGTGCTGTGAAGACCTTTTTATTCCATCAGGCGGGCTTGGCCTAATCTCTTCCCTTTTTAAATATGTAAATTTTAATCTGTTTTTAAATTATTGGGGTGTTTTAATCTGTCTGGGCCAAAATGATTTAATTTGATTTTATTTGGTTTTTTAAATTTTTGTATTTATGTATTTTATTGCTGGCTGTTCACCGCCCTGAGTCCTTTGGGAGTAGGGCGGTATACAAATCAAATAAACCAAACCAACCAAACCAAAGAAAGAAAGAGAGAGAGAAAAGAGCAAGGCAGCTGCCATGTTGCCGCTGCACTTGACTTGGCTATTTGACAATTGCAAATTGTTCAAGAGAAAAGGAAGCGGAGAAGGTTTGGGGATGCGATTATGAGGAAGGAAATGAAAGGTGATGAAAAGAAGGCCAAAGGCCAGTAAGAGGTCTTGAGAAAGTTGTTCTATGTGGCAAGGGGTGGTAAAAAGTCCCAGATCAGCACACAAAATCTGATCTTCTGATTGATGGTTTTTGTTCTCTGTTGCTTCATTATTTACACTCTATTTGTTCTTTCTTTGTCTTCAATCTGGGAGTACCATTTTCCGTGTGCTAAGACTATAAACTTTGCTCGGCCCATTCTGGTCTGGTTCTCTGATTCGTCAGATCAAACAGGTTCAAGGGTCCTGAAAAACTCTGTTCAGCCTGGATTTGTCCTCCGTGAAGAATTGATGTGTTACAAAACTGACATTCCTGGCACAGGAATCAAAGTTAATAGCACAGAAAGGCTGATGGGCTGATTATTCTTTTTCCTGGTTTGCAACACAGAAACAACCCAGATGATGCTTCCTGGTCTGTCCCTGGCTATGGAAACCCCTTTGTGTTCTTGTGCTACAACTATTTGGTCAAAGAGGGTTTATGCGTTGTGTAAGTCATGTGTACTTTCACAAGCTGTTCTTTCTCTGCTGAGTGAAAAGCAAACAGAATCTGTGAACAAGACCCTATTAATGTTGGCTAACCTGAGCTGTAAATCAATTTCGGATGTCAACCAGCAACATAGTATGGTCTGCCTTCAAAAGTTGAGGTGAAGCAGTTCTCAACTTTACGACCACAATTGAGCTCCAAATTTCCATTACTAGGCAAGACAGTTGTTAAGTGAGTTTTGCCCCATTTTCTCATATTTTTCGCCACACAGGGTAGGATAAGAAACAATGGGTGGAAACTAATCAAGCAGAGAAGCAACTTAGAACTAAGGAGAAATTTTCTGACAGTGAGAACAATTAATCAGTGGAACGACTTGCTTCCAGAAGTTGTAAATGCTCCAACACTGGAAGTTTCTAAGAAGATGTTGGATAACCATTTGTCTGAAGTGGTTCAGGATTTCCTGCCTAAGCAGGGGGTTGGACTAGAAGACCTCCAAGGCCCCTTCCAACTCTGCTATTCTATTCTATTCTATTCTATTCTATTCTATTCTATTCTATTCTATTCTATTCTACGTGTTAAGTGAGTCACTGCAGGTGTTAAGTTAGTAGTTAGTAACATGGTTTGTTAAGCGAATCTGGCTTTCCCCGTCGACTTTGCTTCTCAGAAGGTTGCCAAAGCTGATTACATGACCCCGGGACACTGCCACCGTCATAAATACGAGTCAGTTGGCAAACGTCCAAGTTTTGAGTACGTGACCACAGGATGCTGCAACAGTCTTGTGAAAAATGGCCACAACTCACTTTTTTTCAGTGCCTTTGTAACTTTGGTCACTAAACGAATGGTTGTAAGTTGAGGACTACCTGTATTCTCAACCCGTTGAGGTAAACCAGACCAGAAAAAAACAAAGTGCACAACACAGAGAAAATTAAACACTTGTACTCCACAGACAACTGTGGAATGTCTATGAATCTCCATTTTTTTGTCCACTTTATAAACATATGAATTAGTTAAGTGTCATCAGCTTGTTGTCAACTCTTAGCGACCACATAGAGGATATGGATTATAGCCTGCTTAACATGTTTTTCGGGCAGAAGGTCCAAATTTCATGTTTGCTCTGTTAAGTAATTTATCAGAGCACAGACAAGGGGTTTAGGTATTTAGGAAATCGGTCACTTCCACCCAGCTCATCCCTATTAATTTAGTTTCTCTTAATGTGTCTTTTTATCAGATTCTTAGCTGCATTTATATTGGTTTTAGTTTAATTTTCTATGCTTACTCTTCTACTTTCATTTAGTTTAGATTAGGTGGCTTACCTTTTCCATTTTAGTATGGCAAGCATCTTGATAATCAAAAAGGCAGACTATGAATCCAACAATATATGCAATTTTTAAATGTCCAGGGGTATAGCAAAATTTTGTGTCACCATTCACTGATTAGCATAGTTCAAAGTTTCACCTTTGGTGAAGATCTATCCCTTTTAAATTTTAAATTCCAGATTATTTGTCAACTGTCTTATTCTGTCCATTTATTTGTGTATGCATGCATGTATGTATTCTTTACCCCAAACTATTTGGGCCCAAACCAGGGGTGAAATGCTCCTGGTTCGGACCGGATCACCCGATCCAGTAGCGATGGCGGTGGGTGGTTCCGAGAACCGGTAGCAAAAATCCCTGCGCCCACCCCCCCACCCACCATACCCAGCTGAGCCGCACAATCATCAGAGGCTTTTTTTTTTACTTTTAAAAGCATTTTTTCTACAACCTCTTCCAATGAAAAAAATGCTTTTAAAAGTAAAAAAAAAAGCCTCTGATGATCACGCGGCTCAGCTGGGATCTTCAGAGGCTTTTCAAAGCATTTTTTTCTGCAACCTTTTGGCCAAAGACATGGTTAAAAAAATGCTTTGAAAAGTCTCTGACGATCCCAGCTGAGTTGCCTGATCGGCAGAGGCTTTTCAAAGCATTAGAAAAAATGCTTTGAAAAATTAAAAAAAAAAAAATTGGCCACGCCCACCCAGTCACATTACCACCACCACCACCAAGCCACACCCACAGAACCGGTAGTAACAAATTTTACATTTTCCCCCTGGCCCAAACTATTAAGTAAAAATTGAAGCCTTTTTCAATGGCAGTGAAAAAAGAAAGGATAAATCTATAATTTCAAGTTATTATTATTTTGATAACAATATCAACATTATTTAATAATATTAATTTATTGATAGAAGAGAATATATGTAGCTCAGGGTTGAAATGAGGGGACCTTGGTGCTCTCTGAGTTTATTTGTTTTCTTACAGATGTTTCATTACCATGCGAGGTAACATCATCAGTGCTAGTAGGTAGTGGGGTTTTCTTTCATTTTATATATTAGTGGCTTGTTCTGCCAAGGAATGACCAAGTGGTCTTGGTCATTCCTTGATTGGACTGTTTATTGTTAACTTGCTTAGAAGTTCCTTGATTGTGGTATTGCTTGCTTTTTGATTGTTAGTCTCTAGTGTTAATCCCGGGGTTAATCTCTGCTCCTCTGGGAGCGCCATCAGGTAGACAAAACTCCACCATAAGAACAACTTTTATTGTAAAGTGACTGTAAGGACAATGTTTTTGGCAAAGGCTGTTTATTCTGTTTATTCTCACGTTTACAATAGATCCGATAAAATGGACCCAAAGGGAGGATTTATGGATACTCCGATCCTGAGTAGCTCCTCTAAAAATGAGACGGAGTTTGAACTGGTGTAAAAAAAGCAAAGTTAAAACAGGTGGTCCTCAGTTAGTGACTACTCATTCTGTTGTAGAAATAAGGAGCTGAAGCACATTCCTGGGTCAAACAGATCCGTTTATTTGCGCAAGGGTTCAGTGCTATGTTTGATTATGGCAACCTGGACAATAATAATTATGATTGTTCCGACTTAAATATGTTTTCAAGACAAAGAGTTCCATGAGCCTTTCCGGCTTCCATATATGGTTACATTAAAAATATATTTCACTTACATTACACTTTACTAATTATCAAACCATTACCTACTACTTAATACAATTATTTTGGCTACACATTTTCACTACTCCATGATTAAACCATTACAACTTTAACTAACCCATCACTTTATGTTTTACAACTGTCCTTTAAGTGCTGCAATGTTTAAATGCAGAAATTATGACTATACTTTAAACAATAAGTAGCCTTTTGTGTCCCCTGTATCCGTCCAGATGTTCACTTTTGATTCTGTTAAGAAGATGTATAGAATCAGTGGGTTTGACACAGGGCCATAGGTCAAGTGATTATGGGGACATCCATGAACTAATTACTTAGTTCCATTCACCAAACTCCACTCTTAACTTTTCTGCTGGACGACAGTTGAGCCTCATCAGAAGATATATTTTATACTAATAAGGAAATCCATCTGCCTTTAGCCAGCACGTATCCTTAAGTGAATAGATGAGTTCATTCAAAGGTTGCTTAGAGTTCATAGGATTTGATCTGACTTTATATACCTGACTTGGAATGATTATTTCTTTTATTCACCTTTTATCTTCTCTTATTTACCTTATTTCTACCTCAATTCAGTAACCATTCGAATGTGCGACAGTGCCGAACAAGTGGTGTTTATGACCAGTGATTGGAGTTCTGGCTGATGCAATGTTCCCACATCATTTGTTTGTCATTCGCAACCTTCATTGCCGGCCTCCAACATGCAAAAGCAATGGGGAAGCCAGCGGGAAGTTGTAAATGGCAACCACCATGTCATCCTTCCTTAATAGCAAGAAGTGCCAGAATTGCCTTCAAAACATTGTGTGTTCACAAGATGTTTTGCTTTATTTATTTATTTATTTATTTATTTATTTATTTATTTATTTATATTTTTAAAAAGTTTTTTTATTAATCATTCAAAATTAAAAACATCGGACATAGATATGACATCACTGGTTCTAAATATCTTTCAACACTCTAAACTAATACAAATTATGCTAAAGTTAATATTATAATTCTTTAACCTTATACGTTATTTATACATAACATCATACTAACAATCTATATTATATTTCTACACAATTATACATACTTGTCTATTAATCTATACCTGTACCTACTTATGCAAATTACATACATATTTATCCGTCATGACGTATATATTTCTCATCCACCATTACACCCTTGTCTTGGCTATCCTCCTTTTGTCTATCTATTCGTAATTTTTTTTCCAAATTATATAGTACTGTGTTTCACATTTATCCTTGCGCTCCAAGGTAAGTCTGTCCATTTCTGCGCAGTTAAAATTTTTTAGTAATATTTCCTCTTTAGTTGGGGTATCTTTCTCTTTCTACTTTTAAGCAAAGGCTATCCATGCCGCTGTGAGTATATGCAATAATAGATAATTTATATCTTTCTTATATTTATCCTCTGTCATTCCCAAAAGGAAAAATTCCAGCTTGACTTCTATATTTATTAATAAAATTTCTTTAAGCCAACTCTTTATTAAATTCCAATTTTTTTTTGCCTTTGGGCATTCCCACCACATATGGTAGAAATCCCCCGAAGGCATCTTACACTTCCAACAAGCCAAAGAATTTCCCTTATTTGTGCTAATCTTGTGGGGGGCAGATGCCACCTTATAAAACATCTTGTATAAATTTTCCTTATATGAGGTTGCTAACGTAATTTTTAAATTTTTTCCCATAGTTTGCCAATTGTCCAAGTCGATACTATGTTCCAAATATTTACTCCAAATTATCATCGTTTCTTTGACTTGTTCCTCAATCATATCTTGTTCCGCTTTATGATGGTGTCTCTTACCACTTGCAATTAATTTTAATGGGCCATTGTTAACTAAGGACTACCTGAAGATTAATCTAGCATTGACAAAGTCTTTGATAAAGATTCTTCCATTAACTTTTGATGATGTGGATACTGTGGATCAGAATTCCCCAGGAGTTTATTTGCTTCCAAACACCTTAGAGCTCTCTTCCATTTCTATGTACCTCATGGAGGTAATAAATCAATGGAGGTCATTATTGCCTTAAATAGTTTCCCAGGAGAACTTTAATTGTTATATTAATAGTCCTCAATTGATGACCCAAATCACTAAGCAAGACAGTTGTTAAATATGCCCCATTTTACGACCTTTCTTGCCAGTCGTTAATCACTGCAGTTGTTAAGCTAATAACAAGGTTGTTAACTGAATCTGGCTTCCCCATTGACTTTACTTGTCGGAAGATTGCAAAAGGGGATCACATGACCCCGGGATACGGCAAACATCCTAAATACATGCCAGTTGCCAAGTGTCCGAATTTTGATCACGTAACCATGGGGATGCTGCAACAGTCATTAAGTGTGAAAAAGTACCACAAGTCAGTTTTTTCAATGACATTATAACTTTGAACAAATTGTTGTAAGACGAGGACTATCTGTATCATTTTCTCTGCAATTTGCAGTAGAATCTTCCTTAACTTTTAATTTCATTTTGTGACACTTTTGGTGTTCAAAATTCCCCAGGAAGTTTTTCTTCCCTCTTTGATATCAAATAATTGCATTGTTTTTCATCTCAGAGAGCTGACACAGATTGCTTTTTACTTCTCTACATAAGTCCCAATTTGCTTTCATTTACAGTGCAGTTCTTGTACGTATTTACTCAGCGACTGAGCTGAGCTCATTTCTAGGGAAATAGCTGACTCAGTCTTCCCTCATCTAGTGCACTTAAAGGTATCTGAGGTTGGAATTTCAGTCATTGGTTCCCTCAAAGTAAATCTTAAACTCTCATCAGCAGGAAAAAGCAGGCCCTAATCCCACTCTAGAGGACTTTAATCAGACCCCATTTGGAATACTGTGTCCAATTCCGGAGACCTCGTTTTAAAATAAGATATTGATAAGACTGAATGAGATCAGAGATAGCAACAAATACAGGGCAAAATGTGAGGGACAAAACGAATCAGGAGAGATTGGAGAAGCTGAATAGGTACTGCCTGAAGGGACAGAAGGGAAAAGGGGGACATGACTGAAACCTTTAAATATATTAAGGGTGTGAATAAGGTTCTAGAAGACAGTGTTTTCAATATCAAACAAAGATGAAGGGCATGAGGGTATAACCTCCTACTGAAAGAAGGGAAGTTTAGAAGTAATGTTAGAAAGTATTACTTCACAGAAAGAGCAGTGGAAGGTTGTGACCAACTTTTAGCAGAATAGTGAGTCAATCATAGTAACTGAGTTTAAACCAGTGGTGGGATTCTACCAGTTCGGACCGGTTCGCGCGAACTGGTAGCTCCGGCGATCAGCTGGGAGCGAACCGGTTCGTCCCGACAATCAGATGGGCCCACCTGCCCGCCCGTGCTATTTTCCTACTTTTATCTCCTCAGCTGATTTACGCGGCAGAATTGATTGCCGCACGAATCAGCTGTGTTATTCCTCTGAAGAAACCTGCAGGTGAAGATTTTTTCAAATTAAGTGCGCAATCACCAAACCGGTTGTTAAACTGGGAGGATCCCACCACTGGTTGAAGCATGCTTGGAATAAACACATGTCCATCATCTGACAAAAATGCCTTTTAGAAAAAAGGCAGACTTGATGTACCACTAGATTTTTTTCTGCCATCAATTTTCTATGTTTCTACTGTTTCTGCATCCAAACTGTAGACCTGACCCTCAGACTATCACAGAAGAGAAAAATATTGACCCTTGCAGTCATGTTTCTTATCTTCAGAGCAGTTCCCATCAGTCAGTTGAAATTTGGTTGGCAAGCCATTGGCTCGGTTTTATGAAAATTTATTCCAGGTTGATTGTGTCATTGTTTGTGCTGTTGCATGAGTCTGGAACTGAGTTAATTTAGTCTTGCATGGGTTTGATTCATCATAAATCAACATTGCTAAACAGACCCTCTGAATTTAGGAAAGAAATCAACCCATAACTAAATGTGATAAGAATTCAAACAGGAAAAAATGAAAAAGAGAGGAATAACAAAAAAAGCTAAAAGTCCAATAAGAAAAAAAGAAAAAAAGAGAAAGATATAAAGATATAAAGATATAAAAAAAGCTCCCACTATTATTCACAGCAGTTATACGAACAAATATATTTTAATCTCTCTCTCTCTCTCTCTCTCTCTCTCAAGATACGTCGTGACTCTCTTCTTTCTACAGTTTATCCTGCCTAATCGTCAAAACCATAAATCACAACTTCATTTTCTTTTCATGTTTACATAAAACATCCATAAGGGGTTTCCAATCACCAATAAATGTAGATATCGTGCCTCTCTAATCAAAGAAATTAATTTATCCATTTCGGCAAAATCTTTTATTTTTATTTATTTATTTTGTCAAGCGTGTATAGATAACAGATATAAGTATAAAAACAGTTATGAATACAGGAAATGGATACGAATAAACAGAAACAGTAGGACAGGGACGCTAGGCATCACCCCATTCCTAAGCGCGCTTATGCATGCCCCTTACAGACCTCTTAGGAATGGGGTGAGGTCAACAGTAGACAGCCTAAGGTTGAAATTATCAATCATTTCTCCATAGTGGGTACTGTCAAATCTTTCCACCTCTGTGCACACAGTAATCTCACAGCAGTAATCATATATTGAAATAATCTTCCATGACTTTTTTTTCCTGTCCTGGGGTTGTTTTTTCCCCTGATTTTTTCTTCCTTTGCCCCCAAATGCCACTGCAGCATCCCTTGTTTGCTTCACTTCTATCTACCACTTCTATCTACCCAATTGGGAATTTTGCATTTGACTTTTCAGGGAAAGACTTTTTTTTCCAGCAAAATTCCTGCATGCAGGGCAGTGGTGGGTTTCAAAAAAATTTACTACCAGTTCTGTGGGTGTGGCTTGGTGGGTGTGGGCAAGGGAAGGATACTGTAAAATCTCCATTCCCTCCCCACTCCAGGGGAAGGTTACTGCAAAATCCCCATTTCCTCCCGATCAGCTGGGACTTGGGAGGCAGAGAATAGATGTGAGCTGGGCCAGTGAGAATTTTTACTACCAGTTCTCCGAACTACTCAAAATTTCCGCTACCGGTTCTCCAGAACTGGTCAGAACCTGATGAAGCCCACCCCTGATGCATCGCTTGAGTGCTTTCCTGGGCAAGGAAAGCCGCCTCCGAACAGCTGACGCTGCTTGGCTTCCTGAGGGTTAAAACCACTGAGCGGATTCCTAGAGGAGATGGAATTGGGAAGGAATGGGGGGAAGCCTCTGCAGGAAATGCGCTTCCCATTATTGACCCCCCTCTCCCTCTCGCGGGAAAGGGGGTTCTGCCTTCCTCGTTCCTGCTTTGCAAGGTTGCTCCCCTCTTTTGGAAGGACTGCTGAGCCCCAGTTCCCTAGGCTGCAGGAGCAAGGGAAAGGCAAATCGAGATCAAGGCGAAGGGAGGGATGCTGGGCAGAGGAGCTGGAAAGCTCAAAGGGACCAGATTATTTGGTGTCCCGCCGCTCCCCACCAGCAACATTTTTATTTATATAAACATTTAGGTCCATTTTCCTATATTCTATAACAGAGGTCTTCAAACTTGGCAGCTTTAAGACTTGTGGACTTCAACTCCCAGAATTCTCCAGCCAGCAGTTCTAATTATCCGTTGAAGTCTGTGTCTGTCTTGTAGGGTTGCAGAACCAAACCAGACAGTCATGGAAATGCAGATGACAGACTCAATAATTCCTCTGTAGAACTGGATCAGCAGCTCCTTGGGCAGTTTGAGCTTTCGGAGTTGGCGCAGAAAGAACATTCTTCGTTGTGCTTTTTTGATGACGATGTTAGCTGTCCATTTTAAGTCTTGGGATATGATAGAACCTAGAAACTTGAAGGACTCTACTGTTAATACGGTGTTGTCTAGTATTGTAAGAGGTGGTAGTATAAGAGGGTTTTCCCTAAACTTCACCTCCAATTCTATGGTTTTGAGTGTATTTAGTTCAAGATTGTTCTGGTTGCACCAAAAGGTTGCACCACAAGGAATATTAAAAGAAGTTTATTTATCTATCTATCTATCTATCTATCTATCTATCTATCTATCTATCTACCTACCTACCTACCTATCTGCCTATCTACTTACCTACCTACCTACCTACCTACCATACACCACAATATAATAATCCAATGTAGTATCAATTTTTTAAAAAAAAAATGATTTATATGCCGCCCTTCTCCGGAGACTCAGGGCGGCTTACAATGCGTTAAGCAATAGCCTTCATACTTTTTTATCAATAATGTTGGAACTAACTTCCTCAGTCCCTCCCTCCCTCCCTCCCTCCCTCCCTCCCACCATTCATTCATTCATTCATATTTCTGTCTCCTCTCCTCTCCTTTTTTATTTATTTATTTATTTATTGTTTATTTATTGGTTCGATTTATATGCTGCCCTTCTCCGGAGACTCAGGGCGGCTTACAACGCGTTAAGCAATAGCCTTCATACTTTTGTATATACCTGCTTAGTAGGGCTTTTGGCCCCCCCTAAGCGGTGTTCCTTTTCATACAAAGTCAGTTTATTGCCCCCACAATCCGGGTCCTCATTTTACCTACCTCGGAAGGATGGAAGGCTGACTCAACCTTGAGCCTGGTGAGATTTGAACTCGCAGTCATTGCAGGCAGCTGGCAGCTAAGTGCTAATTAACAGCACTTTAGTCTGCTGCGCCACCAAGGCTCCTTTCCATTTTTCTTCCCTCCCTTCTTTCTAATAGGGTCTTTTGATTTCTGGAAGAAAATTGATATTAATACTATTGATGCATATCAATTAACAGTAATAAATTGTTGCCTCCTCCCTTCTCTCATTGTGGATTTCGCAAAGAAACCCTTCTTTATTTTTATAGTGGTGTAAAAATACTGATGTAAATAAAAAAACCAGAAACTTTAAAATAATCTTAAAATATATAGTTAGGCTGGATGCTACCTTTATAATGTTTGGAAAATGTGAACAAATTGTTTGAAATCCCTTTTCCTTGTTCTTGCTGATATTTTCCAGTAACGCAACTCCAGAGTACAATGGAGCAGGGCATTTGCATTTTATTCAAAAATAAAATAGCTTTAAAAAAACCCTGCTATAATTCCACTTCCTCCTTCCTGGGTTTCAGGAGAGCAGTAAAAATCCAGCATTTTTATATAACCTGGGAGGAAGTTATGTTTTGAATGTTAGAATGTATTGGTGGGCACTTCGTTTTTTTTAAAAAAATGAAGTGCTTACGATGCTGAGATTTTTGTTGTTTTCAGTGCATTTAATTTTATTGAGGGCTTTTCCTGACATTTCTAAAGGGGAGCTCACAATTCAGTCAGAATAGAGCTGGAAGGGTCCCTAGAGGTCTTCTAGTCCAAACCCCTGTTCAACCAGGAGACCCTATATCTGTGACGGCGAACCTATGGCATGCGTGCCACAGGTGGCACGCATAGCCATATCAGTGGGCACGCCAGCTCAGCTCTGGCGCGCATGCACACACCGGCCAATTGATTTTCGGGCCTTCTGGGCCCACCAGAGGTAGGGAAACAGGCTGTTTCCTGCCTCCGGAGAGTCTGGGTGGGGGTGGGGAAGGCCTGTTTTTCTTTCTCACCTGGCTCCAGAGCCTCTCTATGCATCTGGGGAGGGCGAAAAGAGAGGTTATGGAGGCTGGGGACAGCAGAAAACGTCACTTCCTGTCCAACCAGAAGTTGGGAAATGGGCCATTTCAGGCCTCCGGAGGGCCTCCAAGGGGGTGGGGAAGGCTGTTTTCGCTCTCCTCAGATGCATAGAGAGGATCTGGAGCCAGGCGGGAAAGAAAAACGGGCCTACCGTGCCATTGCGTGCCAGGAGCGGGGGAAGGATACTGTAAAATCTCCATTCCCACCCCACTCCAGGGGAAGGTTACTGCAAAATCCCCAATTCCTCCCGATCATCTGGGACTTGGGAGGCAGAGAATAGATGGGGGCGGGGCCAGTCAGAATTTTTACTACTGGTTCTCCAAACTACTCAAAATTTCCGCTACCGGTTCTGCAGAACTGGTCAGAACTTGCTGAAACCCACCTCTGGTCCAAATGGCTTTTTTTTTTTTTAAAAAAAAAATGATTTATATGGGGAAGAAATGGAGGTAGTGACAGATTTTATTTTCCTGGGCTCCAAGATGACCGCAGATGGGGACTGCAGCCAAGAAATTAAAAGACGCTTGCTCCTGAGGAAGAAAGGTATGGCAAACCTAGACAGCATACTAAAAAGCAGAGACATCACCCTGCCAACAAAAGTGTGTATAGTCAAGGTTATGGTGTTCCCAGTTGCAATGTATGGTTATGAAAGTTGAACCATAAGAAAGGCTAAGCGCCAAAGAATTGAGGCCTTTGAACTATGGTGCTGGAGAAGACTCCTGCGAGTCCCTTGGACTGCAAGACGATCAAACCGGTCAGTCCTAGAGGAGATCAACCCTGATTGCTCTTTAGAAGGCCAGATCCAGAAGATGAAACTCAAATACTTTGGCCACCTAATGAGAAGGAAGAAATCACTGGAGAAGAGACTAATGCTGGGAAAGATTGAGGGCAAAAGAAGAAAGGGACGACAGAGAACGAGGTGGCTGGATGGAGTCACTGAAGCAGCAGGCGTGAGCTTAATTGGACTCCAGAGGACGGTAGAGGACAGGAAAGCCTGGAGGAACATTGTCCATGGGGTTGCGATGGGTCGGACACGACTTCACAACTAACAACAAATTTGATATGTATCATTGCTCTTCTGTGGCTCTACCTACATGAGCACAGAAGGCCATCTTTTGCAAAAGTTGAATAAACCTGTTTTATTGTTCACAGTGTCTCCTGTTGATTCAAACTGAGAAATATAAACCTCACAGGTTCCAAGGAGTGCCTTGTGCATTTGTCAAGAAGAAGACAAAAGACCAAATTCTACCGCAGCATTTTAATAACAGATTGAGGATTGGTAACGCAGATGTAATTGAACTTAAGGAAATTCCGGTTAGAATATTATTTATTTATTTATTTATTTATTTATTTATTTATTTATTTATTTATTTATTTTTCAAATTTCTATACCGCCCTTCTCCTTTCGGACTCAGGGTGGTGAACAGCCAAAATAAAACATTTGTACACAAAAGTTAAAATAGGTTTAAAATAATTAAATAAGGTTTGGCCCATAATGTAAAACATTTCAATTAAAATCAATATCAAAATTTTAAAAACCAACCATAAAATCAGGACAGCCCGGCTAACTGAAAAAAATAGGTTTTAAGGGCCCGACGAAAAATCCGGAGGTCTGGGATCACTCATATCTCTGGGGGTAGATTGTTCCAGAGGGTAGGTGCCACCACAGAGAAGGCTCTCCCCCTGGGGGTCGCCAGCTGACATTGCCTGGCCGACGGCACCCTGAGGAGGCCCTCTCTGTGGGAGCGAACTGGCCGGTGGGAGGCCAGTTGCCTCTTGCTTATGCAAGAGAAAAGGTTACTTTATATGAGATAAGAAGGAGAAATATTTTTCCTTTTAAATGATGATTTAGGTTCAACTGCAGAGAGAGGAAGATGTGGTTAAAAGGTCTATGGAGATTCTCAGTCATCCAGGTCATAGTTGCCCCAAAAATGCTTTTTCAAGAGGCAACTGGACTTTCTTTTTCTTTTTTTCTTTTTGAAGATGTTTCACTTCTCATCCAAGAATCTTCTTCAGCTCTGACTGGATGGTGGGAAATGGAAGGATTTATGACCCAACAGCAAAATTGGGATCTCTGCAGAATCACCTTATTGCATTACAGGTAATCCTCGACTCACAACAGTTCATTTAGTGACCATTCAAAATCTCAACGGCAGCGAAAAAAGTCGTGTGATCAAAATTCAGATGCTTAGCCACTGCTTCATATGTATTATGGTTGCAGTGTCTCTGGGATTGTGTGATCCAGGAGTGAAATGCTCCCGGTTTGGACCGAATCACCCGATCCAGTAGTGATGGCGGTGGGTGGTTCAGAGAACCGGTAGCAAAAATCCCTCTACAACCTCTTCCGACGAAAAAATGCTTTTAAAAGTAAAAAAAAAAAAAGTCTCTGATGATCACGCAGCTCAGCTGGGATCCTCAGAGGCTTTTCAAAACGTTTTTTTCTGCAACCTCTTGGCAGAAGAGGTGATTTAAAAAATGCTTTGAAAAGTCTCTGACGATCCCAGCTGAGTGTCCTGATCGGCAGAGAGGCTTTTCAAAGCATTTTTAAAAAGCCTCTCTGACAATCCCAGCTGAGTTGCCTGATTGGCAGAGGCTTTTCAAAGCATTAGAAAAAAAAAATTTCTACAAAATGTTTTATAGATGGCATTTAGATCCCCAAAAGTTAGCCTGTATGTACCCGAGTTTACAACCTACATGTTGGAGATGTAAATGTGATGATGCAATGTATTTTCATGTATGGTGGACATGTAAGAAAATTAAGGCATTTTGGATTAAGATATGGTGGATTATACAAAATATTCTTAAAAGGAAGATAAAATTTACTCCACAGTTGTTTTTACCAGGTATAATTGAAGGATGTACGTTATCGAGACTAATTTGATTTTGAATTTAATAACGGCAGCCAGACTTTTGGTGGCGCAATATTGGAAGATGCAAGTAATACCTACTATTGAAGAATGGACGTTAAAAGTAACCAATTTGTCTTTATTTTTATCTTTATTGACAGAGCTAATAAAGATATTAAAGGATTAAAGATTAGGAACGAAACATTCAAAACATTCAAAACCCAAGCTTTTGCTGACGACGTAGCCCTCATAATAGAAGATCCTCTAGAATCCGGTGTAAAATTAATGCAGGAAATACAGGATTATGGAGAAGTAGCGGGCCTTAAACTCAATAAGGATAAAACTAAAATAATAGTGAAAAACATGACAGATCTACAAAAGGAAGAATTGGAAGATTTATTAGGCCTCCAGACAGTTAGGAAAATAAAATACTTGGGAATATGGATCACTGGGAGATTCTCCTCATTAAAAGACGATAACTATATCCCCCTACTGCAGAAAATACATCAAGACCTCGAAAGATGGAAAAGGCTTAAATTGTCCCTGATTGGTAAAATTGCAGCGATTAACATGAACATCTTACCTAAAATTTTGTTCCTATTCCAAAACATTCCGTTATCATTAGACAAAAGAAATTTTCTGGACTTAAACAAATATATTAGAAACTTTCTGTGGGAGGGTAAGAAATCGAGGGTTTCTTTTAAGATACTTCAAGGGAAAAGGAATTTGGGAGGTTTTGGGCTCCCTAATTGGGAACTATATCAAAAGGCGGCAAAAATAATTTGGATCAAGGAGTGGATCAAGTTACAAGATAGGAGAATTCTGACTTTGGAAGTACACGACCTTCTAGAAGGATGGCACTCCTACCTCTGGGATATAAGGAACAAGAAAAAATCCTATTTCCATAAACACAAAATCAGGGAGACTCTTATCCGCACGTGGGAGGAAATTAGACAGAGGATCTATACCAAGGTACCCAACTGGCTTTCCATTATGGAAGCGTTGGCGGCTCCAAACAGGAGAGATGATTACAAACTGGGCACATACAAGGATATCCTTGATGGAGAAGGGAAACTTAAATCGCTGGATTTATTGAGGGACCAGGGTTTCAACTTGGATTGGTGGAACTATCTTCAGATTAATTCAAGATTCCAAAAAGACAGAGACAAATTTGGTATAGAAGCTAAACACGGTAACTTTGATAAAATTATTTGGGGAATAGACAAGAAAATATTAACAAAAATTTATAACTTCCTATTAGATGAAGATAAGGCAGAGACCATAGCAAAAAATCAACTAAATATCTGGGAAAAAAACCTGGGATATAGACTAAATTTTAACGATTGGGAGATAGCCTGGAACAGGAACTACAAAATAACCAAATCGGCAACATTTAGAGAAAATCACTATAAAATGTTACACAGGTGGTACCTAGCCCCAGCTAGGCTAGCGAAAATGTTTCCAAATCTCTCTCCCACATGTTGGAAATGTGGAAAAATGGTCGGCACCTTCTATCATCTATGGTGGACTTGCCCAGAGACTAAAAAGTACTGGTCCAAAATCCGACACTGGCTCTGTGAAATAACGGGACAGGAGGTAGTCCTAGCTCCAGAATCCTTCCTCCTGGGCATAACTGAAGAGGGTTTAAATAACAACAAAACCCAATTTATAATCCAGATCACAACCGCGGCTAGATTAGCCTTCGCAAAATGCTGGAAAAATAAACTCATACCCTCAGAAGAAACTCTAATAAATAAAATCCTAGAGTGCGCAGAAATGGCGAAACTGACGAGTGAGTTAAATAATTAGGACAATTCTAAATACTATGACGTATGGGGAAATTGGTATAATTGGTTGAAGAACAAGATAAAAACATGACTTTAGGATATGACCTGTTTTTACACATGAATTAAAGTTATATTGTATAGAATAATGTATAGTTAAGGATAAAGCTTATTTAACATTTGTTTCACTAAATTGTACAAACACTGTACCTCCGAAAGGAGATAGAGATTGTATATTTTCTTTTTATTTTGGAAAACTCAATAAAGTATTTAAAAAATAAATAAATAAATAAAAGTAACCAATTTGGGAGAGATGGCTAAAATTTCTGCATATTTGAAGGACCGTTCAAATGAAAGATATGTACTGGAATGGAGAAGATGGATTGACTATATACAAAACAAATATATCTCTCTGCGCATGTCTAAGATGGAGGATTCAGCCTGAGACGCTCCCGGCAGATGGGGTGATTCCTGGCATTTTCGGGAGGTTCCTGGGGCGATTGTTCACCACGGCCCCCAGTCCTTGAGAGAGGAACCTTTCCCCGACCCATTGAGGGGTTTTCTGCCCTCCGGAACACCGGGTCGAGGGAAAAAACGGCTGCTGAAGGCTCCGCGGGGTGACATCGATGGCGATTGACTGGCGGCGCTTTTCTCGGCCTCCGGCATGGACCGACGGCGGCGGCAGCTCTGCGGTGGTGGCGGCGGCGGCAGCGGCAGTGCGGTGGCTCCCCTGGATTCCTGGCCTCTCCGGGGCTTTCTGAGGCTCCTGGGGACCCGGGAGTATGGTGGAGCCATGGTGGAAGCGGCGCCGGCGCTGGCAGTGGGCGCGGGGCGGTCGGCGGCCGCTGGACGATGGCGGAGGCGAGGGGCGGCGGCTGGCTGCTACCGAAGAGGATGCTATGGGGAGAGGCTGCTGGCTTCTATTCTGAAATCCCGGACCTGCTAGGGGGCGGCCTATTTTGCTGTCCCACTTTGTTTGCAGGAATCCGGAGGCCCCATTGGAGACTGGGGCTGTAGGCTGGGGGTATAAAATGCTGGAAGACCTGGAAGACCTGGGGAGTGGGAGAGGTTGGAAGACGGCTGAGGGTTGGCCTTGGGCTGCCTCAGGCCATTCCCCCCCCTCCCCCCCTTTTCTTGTTGGCCTGTATAGGCCTTATTATGGTCACCACCCCAACTACTTTCTGCCTTGCAAGCCATCTCCCTTCATTGCTTTCCATGTGTCATCTGTTCCCCAGGTTTACTATCCTGCCTTCTAGACTGGCTCTACTCCACCTATGCCCTTGAAGGTGTGGAGAATGGACAATTCTGATATGGATTCTGAGGGAGTCCGGTTCAACTGCCATTTCCCCTACCAGAGCGGATAGACTATCGAATCTCTCCATAGCCAATTCCGTCTTGGCTAGCCATCGTGAGAGGATGGCCTGGAGAGATCACCTTCTGAGTTTTGTCAAAATTGCACGAGACTTCTTCCACTGTCGTGAGAGGACAGTGGAATCCAGTTTTTCCATGTCTTGAGTTGCTGCCTCTCCATGCCCTAGGACGATTAGACTATTCTATGGAACCTCAGCCAGAGGATATTTCACCCTTCCCGGTTCTTGATGCACTCGGCTGCCGAACTCCTTGCACTGCGAGACTCCCCCCTCTCGCAGGCCTGGCCCTCCACGCTATCGAGGGCCTATCTTGATGACGGATTTTGGAATCCCGAGAGATGGCATGTAGCGAAGAGGGGGTTGAGGGTTTTTTTATTTAAATTTTTAAAGAAAATTTTAAGGGGACCCGGGAGGAAGGGAGGGGGCTGTGAAAGTGGACCTGGGGGGGTCCAGATAGCTACTGAGCGGGGTGACAGGTTGATTGGCTGCAGCAGAGGGGTCAGGAAAGAAAATTTATCCGGGGAGCAGGGGGATAACAAGAAGGGCAATGCAATTGAAATAATGAGTGGGAGGGGCAGGTGTGACGGGCGCAGGGGGCCATATCATGTGCTGGGGGTGCGCATACGCTGTTTACGAGCAATTGCGCCCTCCGGTCCCCAATGCGCATCTCGTGGCCTGGGTTGTGCAGAGTCTCAAGCCCAGGGTCCACGGCTGATGTTATGTAATGCCAGGTCGGTCGTCAATAAAGCCCCCCTCATTTGTGATCTTATTTTAGAGGGGGGTGTGGACCTGGCAGGTATTACGGAGACCTGGTTGGGCCAAGAGGGGGGGTCCCCCTCGTTGAAATGTGCCCACCAGGTTTTCATGCATTTCATCAGCCAAGGGCCCAGGGGAGGGGTGGGGGAGTGGCGGTGATTATTAGGGAGAGTCTTTGTCCGATGGAGACCACTGTTCCTCAGATAGCCGGATGTGAGTCCCTCTTTGTGAAGTGGGGCCGTGGGGTGCAGATGGGTTTGCTGACTGCGTACCTGGCTCCCTGCCACGTGGCAGCGACCCTGCCCGAGCTACTCGACGTCATTGCCGTGGTGGCGTTGGATATCCCCAGACTTATTGTCATGGGGGATTTCAACCTTCCATCCGCGGGTGAGACGTCAGAAGTGGCTCGGGAGTTCATGGCTTCCATGACGGCCATGGACCTGACCCAGTTAGTTCAAGGCCCAACTCACATAGGAGGACACACTCTGGACTTGATTTTCATCTCTGGTCAGTGGTTGAATGATCTTGGTAGAGGGGACTTAGACATTAAACCCTTGTCATGGACAGATCATTCGCTCCTCCACTTGGACTTTCCTACCGCTTCCCCCCGCCGCAGGGAGACGGAACCGACTAAATGGTTCCGTCCCAGGCGCCTGATGGATCCTGAAAGATTCCTGACGGAGCTTGGGCCATTTCCTGAGACCCTGACACACGACTCGACTGAAGTCCTGGTAGCCGCCTGGGAGAGTGCGGCCGCCGGAGCTTTGGATCGTGTCGTGCCTTTGCAGCCTCTGACCCGATGCCGATCTCAATTGGCTCCTTGGTTCTCTGAGTTGCTGAGAGAGATGAAGCATCGGAAAAGATGCCTAGAGAGCATTTGGAGGACTAGTCATTCTGATTCCGACCGGACACAGGTGAGGTCTTATATCAAGACCTACCTAGTGGCGATAAAAGCGGCGAAATCTAACCATTTTTCCGCTCTTATCGCATCTGCAGAGAACCGCCCAGCCGCCCTGTTTAGGGTGACCCACTCCCTTCTTCGGGGGGGAGTGCGGGAGGATCCCTTGCAGGGGCGAGCTGAGGATTTTGTGCAATTCCTGCACGATAAAGTCGCTCGGATTCGGGAAGGCTTGGACTCCGACTGGGCGAGTCCGGGGGAGGAGACGAGGGCAGGCCTTGAGAATATTATCTGGGAGGAGTTTGATCCTGTGGCTCCCGAGGATGTGGACAGGGTTCTGGGTAGGATTAGTGCCGCCACATGTTTATTGGACCCGTGTCCCTCCTGGTTGGTACTGGCCTCCCGGGAGGTTACACGAGGCTGGCTCCAGGGGATTATAACTGCTTCTTTGAGTGAGGGTGCCTTTCCCGCCGCCTTGAAAGAGGCGGTGGTGAGGCCCCTCCTCAAGAAGCCTTCCCTGGACCCGGCTGAATTAGTTAACTACCGTCCGGTCTCCAACCTTCGTTTTGTGGCGAAGGTTGTTGAGAGTGTGGTGGCACGACAACTGCCCAGGCACCTGGATGAAGCTATCTATCTAGACCCGTACCAGTCGGGCTTCAGGCAGGGGCACAGCACAGAAACGGCATTGGTCGCGTTGGTGGATGATCTCTGGAGGGCCCGGGACAGGGGTTGCTCCTCTGTCCTAGTCCTATTAGATCTCTCAGCGGCTTTTGATACCATCGACCATGGTATCATGCTGCAGCGGTTGAGAGGGTTAGGAGTAGGGGGCACTGTTTTGCGGTGGTTCTCTTCCTTCCTCTCCGGCCGCTCGCAGTTCGTGTTGGCAGGGGAGCAGAGGTCGACCTCGAGGCATCTCGCATGGGGAGTGCCACAAGTGTCGGTCCTCTCGCCTCTTCTGTTCAACATTTATGTGAAGCCGCTGGGTGAGATCATCCGTGGTTTTGGGGTGAAGTGTCACCTGTACGCTGATGATACTCAGCTGTACATCTCCACCCCAGACCACCCCAACGATGCCCTTGATGTGATGTCTCGCTGCCTGGAGGCCGTACGGGCCTGGATGGGGAGGAACAGGCTCAGACTCAACCCATCCAAGACCGAGTGGCTGTGGTTGCCGGCGTCCCGATATAGTCAGCAGACGCCATCGCTGACTATTGGGGGTGAATCCTTGCCCCCCACAGAGAGGGCTCGCAATCTGGGTGTCCTCCTGGACGCACGGCTGTCTTTAGAAGAGCACTTGACGGCCGTGGCCAGGGGGGCCTTCTATCAGGTTCGCCTGATCCGCCAGTTGCAGCCCTTTCTGGACCGGGACGCCTTGCGCACGGTCACTCATGCCCTGGTCACCTCCCAGCTGGACTATTGTAATGCTCTCTACGTGGGGCTCCCCTTGAAGAGCACTCGGAGGCTCCAACTGGTCCAGAATGCGGCCGCGCGGGTGGTTATGGGCGCAACCCGTTGTGCCCGCGTGACACCCCTCCTGCGCGAACTGCACTGGCTCCCAGTGGTCTTCCGGGTGCGATTCAAGGTGTTGGTTACCACCTTTAAAGCGCTCCATGGCATAGGACCCGGGTACCTTCGAGACCGTCTCCTGCCACCAATAGCCTCCCACCGACCAGTCCGTTCCCACAGAGAGGGTCTCCTCAGGGTGCCATCAGCCAAGTTATGTCGGCTGGCGACACCCAGGGGGAGGGCCTTCTCTGTGGGAGCCCCAGGCCTGTGGAATGAACTGCCCCCGGAAATACGCAAGATCTCCGACCTCCGGGTGTTCCGCTGCGCATTGAAGACCTTGTTGTTCCGCCAGGCAGGGCTGTCAATATAATCATTTTAAATTGGGGTATTTTAATTTTTAGAGTTTTAAATCAGCCAATTCTATTTAATTATTTTAATTTTTAATTATTGTTGTGTCTTGCATTTTTAAACTGGCTGTACACCGCCCTTAGTCCTTCGGGAGAAGGGCGGTATAGAAATAAAATTATTATTATTATTATTATTATTATTATTATTATTATTATTATTATTATTAAATATGGGACTAAAAAGTTGCAAATAGCTTATGAATGAAATATTTAGATGATTTTTCTTTTTACTTTGATATTTTAGTACCTATGGTGGAGTTAAAGAGTAAGGGGAAGTTAAGAGTTTATAGTTAGTTTGCTTATGTTAGATTATGTTTGTTAAATGCAATACCCTGTATTTTGCTCTGGGAAGTCGGGAGGGGGGAGGGAGAGGAGAAGGGGGGAGGAATTTGTTTGTAAAATATTTTAAAACTTTTCAATTAAAAAAAAGAAAAATTCTTTGAAAAGTTTTTTTTTTAAAAAGTTGGCCACACCCACCCAGTCACATTACCCCACCACCACCAAGCCACGCCCACAGAACCCCTTTTGCGACCTTCCGACAAGCAAAGTCAATGGGGAAAGTCCCTTCACCACTCTGGTACTAACTTAACAAATGCTGCGATTCACTTTAACAACCTAGTAGGAAAAGTCGTAAAATAGGACAAACTCACTTTAACAACATCAACGTCGTTTTACTTGGCAACATAAATTTGTATGCTTCTCCGCAAGGCAAATGTATGTTTCATCTAGCAACATAAATTTGGGGGGGGGGGGGGGGGGGCCTCCAGCGTGGTCGTAACTCGAGGACTAGCCGTAATTGAAAGAAAATGCCAGGGATGATTCTCCCCTCGCTCTGTTGGCAGAGGAGGCTCCGCCCTTCAAAGGGTTAAAGGCAGATGAGACACTGCCTAGAGAGGACGGAAGTCGGTGGAGGAAAAGTGTGAAACAGGCTTCCTACCGGAAGATTCAATTGCTGGCCTGTTGCCAATCAAAGGGGCCCTCCCTGAATCTGCCTTGCGGGGGGGGGTTCCTCTTTTGGGGACTAGATGACCTCCCATCCCTGCCGTGTCCCTTTGCAATGAAGGGAGCTGCAGGGGAGCAGCGAGAGGCAGGACTGATGTTTAGGGAGAGATGCCAGAAAGCAGGAGAAGAAGCCCTGGATGGAAATTGATCCAAGAGAGAAGCAACCTGGAATTAAGGAGAAACTTCCTAACAGTGAAGACAATTAACCAGTGGAACAGCTTGCCACCAGACATTGTGGTTGCTCCAACACTGGAGGTTTTCAAGAAGAGATTGGACAACCAATTTCATCCCTGGAGAGGTTTCTTTTAAAAAAAAAAAGTCTGGAACAGCCACCTATCTGAAATGGTATAGGGTCTCCTTCTTGAACAGGACTAGAAGATCTCCAAGGCCCCTTCCAACTCTATTCTGATCAATTGATTGAACTATTTGCCTGGAATGGTACAGGGTTACAAATAAAGGAGAATATTTGTAGCTCAGGGTTTGACATGAGGGGGCGGGGGGTCCTCGGTGCTCTCTGAGCTTGCTTGATTTCTTGCAGACATTTTATTACCCAACTAAGTAACATCATCAGTGCTAGGAGGGAGTGGAGTTTGCTCTCAGTTTATATTCCGGTGGCTTGCCCTGCCTGTGTTGGTGGGGGGCGATCTTAGAGGTTCTTTGGTTGGGTCCTTTACTATTGGCTCTTTGGCAGTTTCTTGACCGGGGTATTGCTTACTTGATAGTTGATCTGAAGTTAACCTTGGAGTTAATCTATGCTAGTCTGGGTGCTGATTGCTGGTGAAGAGGTGCTGGAGTCTTTTTGTTCTTGGTTGGGTAATGGTATAGTGTAGTGTCTCCTGCTTGAGCAGGGGGTTGGACTAGAAGACCTCTGGGGTCCCTTCCAACTATAATGATGATGATGATTAAACAGAGTGAAGGCAATCAAAGAAATCCCCCGTTTTCTGGAACGGTCACTGACTGACCTCTTGTGTTCACACACACATACACACACACACAGAGTGAGAGAGAGAGAGAGAGAGAGAGAAACACGGGGAGAGAAAGAGAGAGAGAGAGCCTAAGTGGCGTAGGAGGCGAATGCTTCCTACTAAGGCAGCATTTAACATCCAGCTGCCTGCAATTACTGCGAGTTCAATTCTCACCAGGCTCAAGATCGACTCAGCCTTCCATCCTTTCTAAGGTAGGTAAAATGAGGACCCGGTTTGTGGGGGCAATAAGCTGACTTTGTATAAAATATACAAAAGTATGAAGGCTATTGCTGAACGCATTGTAAGCCGCCCTGTGTCTCTGGAGAAGGGCGGCATATAAAAATAAATAAAAATAAAAAATAAAAAATAAAATAAAGAGAGAGAGAAAGAGAGAGAGTGTGAGAGAGTGAGTAGAAGACCCCAAGGTCCATTCAAACTCTGATGATGGTGAAAGCAATAAGCCCTTTTGTAGTTTTAAGAGATTTTCAGTTCTTTCAGCATAATTATTCACCTGACCGACTGTCCTTGCAGGTTTGACACTTTGGGTTTGGAGGTCGGGGGGGGGGGCTTATTGAGAGCTTGTGAGAGTTGGGGTGAGCTTCCAGCATTACGAATAAATAAAAATGGGTGCTCTTCGTAGTGGTTGCTCCTTTTCCATTCCGCTAATGTGAGTCTGCAAGAATATTTTTTTTTTTTTTTGATTTCTTGAAGCAGCTGTGCTCGTTTCTTTCTAGAAATGGATGGATGAACAGAAAGCCGGGTGGGTAAGAGAGTGAAAAAGCTCTATGGTTAGGCAAAGGGAGATGGCAGGCAGAGAAAGCAGTTTGGGCACATCCTGAACAGACAACAGACGTTAATTGTGTTGTTGAACACAAATGCACTTCCTAGAAAGAACTGTGTTTTAGGGACTCCTGTTTCCATCTTTGACTTGGCACCCAAGCCTTTCAATTCAAAGATAAAAGAGTACATGTTGCTTGTCAGTCTGCAGACTTCTTTTTGCCTTAACACTACACGCCAAGCTTGGCATTGCACTCTGTTAAGGCCAAATTGGGAAGAAATAGAGTTCCTTCGGGCTTGCTAGAGGTTCTCCTGGGGCATAAAAAAACAAGATGGAGGAACAGGGCTCAGCTGGTCCTGAAGGAAAAGAAGGCCATGATGATCCCACCCTGTCCGAGAGCAGTGAAGAATGTTGGGAAAAAAGAGTGCAGGAGATTTTGGAGAAGGACCCAGAGGTTCATCGTCAGCGTTTCAGGGACTTCTGCTACTGGGAGGCGGAAGGTCCCAGAGAGGTTTGCAGTCGTCTCCACCATCTTTCCCGTCAGTGGCTTCAACCGGAGAGACACACCAAGAGCCAGATGCTGGATCTGGTGATCCTGGAGCAACTACTGGAAATCCTGCCGGTGGAGATGTCCAGCTGGGTGAGGGAATGTGGAGCAGAGAACAGCTCCCAAGCGGTGGCCCTGGCCGAAGGCTTCCTCCTGGGTCAGATGGAGCAGAAGAAGCTGGAGGAGCAGCAACAGGTAAGAGGCCAGCCCCATGACGGCTTCAAAGGGCCACATATCATTCAGTAGGGGGAAGCCCAAAACTACAGGGAGTCCTTAGTTTACGACTACAATTGTTGAGCCCAAAATTTCTGTTGCTAAGTAAGACAGTTGTTAAGTGAGCTCGGTTGTTTAGCGAGTTTTTGCCCAATTTGGCAACCTTCCTTGCCACAGTTGTTAAATGAATCAGTGCAATTGTTCAGTTATAACACAGTTGTGAAGTGAACCATGTGTCAGGGTTCCAAGTAACAACCCCAACTAAATCAAACTCCCAAGGCTTGAGCTGATTTTTTATTAGAGATGCATATTGGCACATCTGGGAAAACCCGAATCTGAGAGCTTCCGGGTTTTCCTCACCCAAAAGAAAGTTCAAGTCCGTGCCCTTCACCCACATGTCCATCACACGAACCAATCAGGTACCTTCCGGAACAGAAGATACTTCCTCATTCTTCTCAGCACAGCTGCAGGGCACAACGGCCTTGACTTTCTAGAAAGAATGTTATTTTGACTACATATCATCTTCACTCCATACAATCCCCCCTCCCATTTTCCCGCAGTAGAATTTGTGGCAGGCCTGAAGGCTCAAAGGTGAAAAGATGGCTTCCAGGTCTGACAACCTGCTTCCCCATTGACTTTGCTTGTCAGAAGATCATAAACGTGGATCACATGATCCCGGGACACTGCAACCGTCATAACTTTGAGTCAGTTACCAAGTGTCTGAATTTTGATTACGTGATCATATGGATGCTACAACGGTCATGAGTATGAGAAACGGTCATAAGTCACTTTTTTTCAGTGCCGTTGTAACTTTGAAGAGTCATTAAAAGAACGGTTGTTAAGTAGAGGATTCCCTGTATTTGCCTGTCTCGTTCTTTTTTCCAATCCTGCTCCCATTTCTACGTCGTTGATCTTTGTTGTCATTTCAGATAAATCACTTCTTTATAAAAATGGATTACTATTTCTCTGCAACAGAGGGGGACACTGTAGTAGGAAATCCTTTGCAAACAGAGATCCTGCAAGAAGATGCCAGAGGAATCACATTGCAAGGTAAGAATTTGTGACAGTGTTGTCTATTTCAACTTCCCAGCCCATACCAGAAATGCTGGTCTACTCTTTTTGCTCCCTGGATCTTCGGGTTAGATAAACAAGCTTGTTTTACCTTATTCTCAAATGCTCTTATGTTAAGGTAAAGGTTCCCCTTGCACATATGTGCTATTCGTTCCTGACTCTAGGGGGCAGTGCTCATCTCCGTTTCGAAGCCGAAGAGCCAGCGCTGTCCGAAGGCATCTCCGTGGTCATGTGGCCGGCATGACTAAACACCAAAGGCGCACGGAATGCTGTTACCTTCCCACCAAAGGTGGTCCCTATTTTTCTACGTGCATTTTTTACCTGCTTTCGAACTGCTAGGTTGGCAGAAGCTAGGACAAGTAACGGGAGCTCACCCTGTTACGCGGCACTAGGGACTCGAACCGCTGAACTGCCAACCTTTGATCGACAAGCTCAGTGTCTTAGCCACTGAGTCACCTTGTCCCTTCTTATGTTAAAGATGATGAATATTGTTATCAAATTAACTGATTTGAGGGGAAGGGGACTTGGGAGGGGGAAAAAAACCGGGATTCCAACATCTTTTCAACACCGTTTTAATTTTTAACTCTTTTAAGACTGGTATCTTTAGAGTGTCTATGGAGATCCAGTCATCCCAGGTCATGGTAGTCCCAGAGGTGCTTTTTTTCAAGAGGCAACTGGACTTTCTGGTTTTTCTTTGAAGACGTTTCTCTTCTCATCCAAGAAGCTTCTTCAGATCTGACTGAATGGTGGGGAATGGACCAGCTGTCTGCAAGGAGTATAAATCCTTCCATTCCCCATCATCCAGTCAGAACTGAAGAAGCTTCTTGGAGGAGAAGTGAAATGTCTTAAAGGAAAAGCAAAGAAAATCCAGTTGCGTCTTGAAAAAGCACCTTTGGGTATCTTTAGAGGTTTTTCTAATGTTTAAATAAATGATAAGTGTTCCTGTGATACCTACGGGGATTTGAAATATTTACTTATTGTTTACTTAGAAATAAACCCTAGTGTTTCCAAGAGACTTACTTCTCTGTAAGGACGCTTAGCGCCATAACTTCGCATTTCTGAGACGAGCAAATGCTTCAGCCTTCCCACTATCTTGTCTCTTTGTAGGGGACGAATTGATGCTGGCAAACAGTATAGAGCCCTCTGTTTTTCTCTGCGATGGAATAGAAACTGTGGTTGACCCAGATCAGGTAGAAGGAAGGATTTTATTTGTTTGCTTGCTTGTTTGTTTGTTTCTATTATTTATTTAGATGATTCAAACTCAAAAGGCACCCAGTTTACCACCTTTTTTTTGTCACGGTCGTTAAACAAATCACTGCAGTTGTTAAACGAAGCACGTAGTCGTTCAGTGAATCTAGCTTCCCCCATTGACTTTGCTTCTTGGAAGACAGTTGGGGAGAATGATTGTAAGTCAAGAACTTCCTCTAAATTACATCCTGGACATAAACTGTTTCAACTTCTACCCTCAAAATGGCGCTATAGGGCCGTGAGGTGGCACATAGAGCCCTCTCCGTGGGCATGCGCGCCATTGCCAGCTGCTCTTTTGGTTTCTGGCCCGCACATGCATACTGGCCAGCTGGACTTCGCGGGCACCAGAGCGCCAGAGAATGGCCTGAAAAGGGCCTGAAAAACAGCCCCCCCAAAAAGGCTGTTTTTCTGGCTGTTTTTCTAGCTGTTTTCAGGCCATTTTCTGGGCTGTTTTTTGGGCCATTTTCAGGCTGTTTTTCAGTGATTTTCAGGCCATTTTTTCAGGCAGTTTTGAGGCCAAAAATGGCTTGAAAACGGCCAAAAAGCGCCCAAAAAGCAGGCATCATGGGGCTGTTGTAGATTTAATAAGACCAACACAACTTTTCGGGGTTAATCAGAGACAATGTATATTGCGCAACAGGTTCAAAGCTCTGTACATGAAGCGTTGAACAAAGACAGAAATTAGGTACCATGGTTTTTATACCCTTCTAGACAAAGGATTCTGTTAACTCAGCAGTTTATGTGATCATATACATTTGTCATATTTAATTGACACTTCCCAATTACCGTTTCATTTTATTCTTTGCCAACAGTCATAAGTCTTTTTGCCAATTACTGAAGCATAGATTCAAATTATCTCTTGTTAATATTACATGTGGTCATACTTGATCTCTTTAACCTTCATACTGTATATCACCAAATGTCTCTTATCTCTGACAACTGAGGGGCCCCTCTGAATGTTTCTACTTCAAAGGAATTCTCTCTTTTCAACTGGAGATAATTGGCTTCCCTCAAACAAGCACATTTCCTTTCCTACAATACTAAGAATAAAGAGGGCCCTTCAGTGATCATTCAACTGGATCCGCATTTACCTACCTACATTAGGGCAGCCAGCTGGTTTTCAGGTTTCCAACGCTCCGGGCACTCAGTGCCGAAAAGGTTCACCATCACTGCTATAGGCCATTGCACAACAGAACAATTAGACACAAGGACAGTTTTTCCCCCATGCCATCACCCTGCTAAACAACTAATTCCCACAACACGGTCAAACTATCTAGTAAGGCCGTATTAGTCTTCTCATCTTTCCTATTACTTATCTCCTTATCTTCTTATGACTATAACTTTCTTGCTTGTATCTTACGATTGATACTGTTTTATTTAGTATCGTAGTATGATTTATGTTGATTGCTTATTTAATTCTATAATTATCACTAAGTATTGTATCCTATGATTTATGATGAATGTATTTTTACGATGACTATGATCATGATTTATCACTTATTGCTTGTATGTCCAGTGAGAGCTTATGCACAGGAGACAAATTCCTTGTGTGTCCAATCACACTTGGCTAATAAAGAATTCTATATATTCTATATATATATTCTGCCATTGGCTATTGATTATTTGCGCAGTAAGAAGAAATAGCACATTTAGTGTGATTATACGCACCGCGTATATTATGATGGTCCTTTTTTTTTTCTTTTCCAATCAGGATCTGGCCACTATTGAAGAGCTGGCTGTTTATTTCACAGAGGAAGAGTGGGTTCTGTTGGATCCTGACCAGAAAACTCTCTATAAGCAAATCATGGAAGAGAATTTTGAAATCGTGACTTCTCTCAGTAAGATTCCCTCTTTCCTTCATTGGTGGATAATCATAAAGTTAACATTTTAGGACCGGTTCCTTTAACAGAGGTATATAGATAGAGTGCACTGCATAATATCAAATAGCGTTGGTCTAGCACAGGGGTCTCCAAACTTGGCAACCTTAAGACTTGTGGACTTCAATTCCCAGAATTCCTCAGCCAGCCATTTATGTAATATATGTATATTCTCACAGGTCTGTTCAGTTCCCAGGTGCCTCATTCTGTGTCAAGTGGAAGTTTCCGGGCCAAAAGTCATTGATAACCCTACATAAAGCCATGTATAATTAAAGTCAGTTTGATGTAGTGATGGAAGGTGCTGGCTTAGAAACCTGGAGACTGTGAGTTCTAGTCCCACTTTACCTATGAAAGCGATCTGGGTAACTTTGTGCCAGTCACTCAACTCACCTCACCTCACAAGGTTGATGTGATGGGGAAAACAGGAGAAAGAATGAGCTCAACTCACCTCACCAGGTTTTTGTGATGGGGAAAATAGGAGAAGGAAGGAGTATTAGGTATGCTTACTGCCTTGAGTTATTTATAAGGTAATGAAGATGGAATAAAACTCTAATAAATAAAATGGCTCAGTAAATTTCTCAATCTCTTCTCAATAGGTCGTCCAATCAATCTCTATGTTTATTATTATTATGTTTGTTTATGTTTATTATATTTGTATACCGCCCTTCTCCCGAAGGACTCCGGGCGGTGAACAGCCACGGTAAAAACAATGTACAACAAAAATTAAAAGCTTATTAAAATAATTAAATCATTCGGCCAAATTTAAAACATCCAACTAAGATCATTTTAAAACCCCTATCAAAACCCAATTTAAAAACCTTTATCCTGTCAGTCCAGCTTGCTGGAATAATAGGGTCTTCAGAACGCGACGGAAGGCACGGACGTCGGGGATCCTTCGTATGTCCGGTGGCAGTTCATTCCATAGGGCCGGGGCCCCCACAGAGAAGGCTCTCCCCCTGGAGGTCGCCAGCCTACACTGTTTTAGCCTAAACTCTAAATTTCTTCTCTTTGTTCCAGGACATGACCAATATAAAATGAAAGAAAACCCGACGGGGACAAAACCATACATATGTTTGGAGTGCGGAAAAAGTTTCGGTTATAAAATCAATCTTACCTCTCATCAAAGAATTCACACGGGGGAAAAACCCTACAAATGCCTGGAGTGCGAAAAATGCTTCAGCCAGAGTTCCAGCCTCATCAAGCACAAACGAATTCACACGGGCGAAAAACCCTACGTATGCCTCGAGTGCGGAAGGCGCTTCAGCCAGAGTTCCAGCCTCATGAAGCACAAACGAATTCACACTGGAGAGAAACCATTTGCATGCTTAGAGTGCGGCAGGAGCTTTGGGAAGAAGATAAATCTCACGTCTCATCAGAGAATTCACACCGGGGAGAAACCCTACCAGTGCTCGGAATGCGGGAAGACTTTTAGTCACAAAATCAATCTCATTTCTCATCGGAGAATTCACACCGGAGAGAAACCCTATCGATGTCAGGAGTGTGGGAAGTGTTTTAGCCAGAATACGGGCCTGACGAAACATCAGAGGACACACACGGGCGAGAAGCCTTATAAGTGCTTAGAATGTGGGAAGACATTTGGTCAGAAGACGAATCTCACCACTCACCAAAGAATTCACACAGGGGAGAAGCCGTACGTGTGTTTGGCGTGTGGGAAGAGCTTCAGTTACCGGACTGCTCTGACTTACCACGAAGGAACCCACACTGAGGGGAAGCCATATAAATGCTTAGAATGCGGAAAGAGCTTCACTCAGAAAATTCTACTTGTGAAGCATTACAGGACTCATTCAGAAGAGAAAATGTTCCCCTATTTGGAATGTGACAATCCAACTACGTATCTCGCTGCGCACCAACACATCTTCAAAAAGCCGAAACTGCACCAGTGTCTGCAGTGCGGGAAAACTTTTAGTCGGAGCACGGGGCTCCGGAATCACCAACTCCTCCATGAAGGCGGGAAGGAGTGCGCTTGCTTGGTCTGTGGAAAAAGCTTTGGTCACAAGCTCATCCTCAATTGTCACGAAAGGATCCACACCGGGGAGAAACCGTACAAGTGTTTGGAATGCGGCAAAAGCTTTAATCATAAGAAAAACCTCTCGAGGCACCACCGAATCCACACCGGGGAGAAACCGTACAGGTGCTCAGAATGTGGGAAGTGTTTCAGTCAGAAAATAGACCTCACCAAACATCAAAGAATTCACACCGGAGAGAAACCATATAAATGCTCGGAGTGCGGGAAGAGTTTCAGCCAGCGTACCAACCTTTTCCAGCATCAGAGCATTCACACAGGGGAAAAATACACCTGCTTAGAATGTGGGAAAAGTTTCAGTCATAAGAAAAATCTGACCAGACATCAAAAAAATGCACACAAGGTAGAGATATTATAAATGACAGGCGAGTGTCAATAAACGTTGATAGGAAAGAAAATCGCTCATCAATCAACTTACATGAGGGAGAAACCCATATAAATTATTTGTTTGGAATTCATTCAGATTAAAGTTTGATTCTCAGGCAATAGTTAGAGGAAGCATGTGACCACGGGAAAAATCCCACAGCAATTGGTAATCTCTCATACCAGCGTTGATTTTTATTGCATTTTGGTATTGTTAATTTTTATTGTCTTGTTGTTCATTCATTTGTCCGCATTTTTGCAAACTGTCATTCATGTAAGAATAATTGACATCTTTGGATAGCAGATTCTATACTTTCAATGTAGACTAAGAATACCTTGTTATTATCTTGGAGTCCAGAAAAAGATCTCACTTTTCATTTTTTCCACGTCCCTGTGATATTCTCATTTGTCTATTTCCTAAACCTCTTTTTTAACCTTGGCAACTTCAAAGATGTATGGACTTCAACTCACAGAATTCCCTAGCCGGCTGGGGAATTCTGGGAGTTGAAGTCCACCCACCTTAAAATTGAAAACTAAAATATTCTGACTTTTTCTCCTCAGGAAAGTGAACTTTAAAGGAGGAAGGCGTTGGAAAAAAGGTGCTATAGAAACCTACAAAGCAATCAGGTTTTTTAAAAAATTAAACTATTATGAATACATAAAGTGAAGAATTGAAACAATGTGCATAGTAAGTCTTTTTAGGGTGTGTGTGTGTGTGTGTGTGTGTGTAATACACACATTCCTCAGTACCTCAGTGTGTATCTTTAGAAGAATGTGGAAGAGAACAGATTTATCTCTGTCAAATTGTCCTTCATTGGAAATCTGATTTAAACTGTTGAAAAATGTTTACAATCATTTTTTAGAAAAATCGACATTTCAATTAGGGAAAGACAGTATACATATGAAGCACATACGCATGTACACACAAGTATACACATCTACAACTTTTGACAATAGTTGACATGTACTACTGTAGTTTATGGTATTTTCATTAGAACTGCATTTTTTTTCTTTATCGCCTCCATAATCTTTCATTACTTTCCCTCTCACTTCTGTTATTTAGAACTTTTTTGGTCATCACCTTATAATCTTTCTAACATGCAGGAAAAGTTTTAATCACAGGTCAATTTAATTGTCACTTGTTTTAATATATATATATATATATATATATATATATATATATATATATATATATATATAAAAACAAGTGACAATTAAATATATATATTAAATATATATATATTTATTTGTATGGTGCTCTTTGCTATTGTATTTGTATGTGATACAATTGGTTGTAGACCATCCTGATGTTCCCCAAAAGAATAAAGGAGAACATCTGTCATTTTAAATAATAAATATGTTTGAGACTTTTTTTTCCTTTTAAGTGATTCTGAGAAAATAAATATCCAAGAAGAGATTTGGTAAAAAAATAGCTGAATGCTGGCTGATGGAGACATTTGAAGGTTAAAAAATCCAGACGTGGGATATTTTCCCTAAGCCTTGCAAAAGAAAATTGTCAGACCTGCCTCAGCTTGAACTTCTAAATGAGAACGATCCGTTGGGGCTGCCGGGACTCCACAGTGGAAAATATTAAATTGAAAATGAATCCAGCAATAGAGAGAGATGAAGGAAGAGAAGAGAGGTGGAAGGGAGGAAGAAGGAGAGAGAGGGATGGAAGAGTAGGGAGGGAGGAAGGGAAGGGAAATTAGAGTAGGGGAGAGAAGGTAAGACGGGGGAAGAGAGAAGGAGAAGGGAAGGGGAAGTAGAGAAGAGAAAAAGAGGATGGGGAAAGAAAGTAGGAAGGGATAGAGAAGAGGGAGAGGGTAGGTTTGAGGAGAAAGACTGCTGTAGAGTAAAAAAGATGAAGTGGAAGAAAGGCAACGCCGAACAAACAAATATAAATATATTAAGATAAAGAATGAACTGTTTAAGAATAAAAGAGAACAAACATGAATAAATAGTAAAGTTAGAATTTAGGGACAAATGAAGATGGTGTTTATGTATGCAAGTATAGAAATATTGAGATATGTTTAAAAAAAGAAAAGGGGGGGAAGACGATTTTGGCAAGAATTGTAATTGAGTAAAATGTATTTGAATTTGATTAATTGTATAAGATAAGAAACGGCCAACACTCTGTTCAAAAAAAAAAAGATGTGGGTGAATGTGGGAGAGGAGAAAAAACCAATAAAACTTGTTTAAAAAAAAAAAATAAGTAAGAACGATCCTTAATTCCATTTGTTGAAAAAGGTACGGTTTACTAGAAGTCAAGTGAATTACAGTAATGCACTTGACTTCTAGTAAAATCTACCTTTCTCAACAAGTGGAGTTAAGGCTCGTTCTTACTTAGAGGTTCAAAATTTTACACTGAAGTCTGCAAGTTTTGAAACTCCTCTCTGGATCGTAGTGAGCAAAGTCAAAATTGTGAGTGGTTGTGGTACTTCGAGGAACTGAGTTAATGTACTTCTGGACGGTGAAGGACTCAAGCCTGCAATTAAATTCAATTTATGCCGCAAAGTGATTTTTCAAAAGGCAACTGGACTTTCTTGGTTTTTGCTTGAAGACTTTTCACTTCTCATCCAAGAAGCTTCTTCAATACGATACAGAATGATCATTCAGAACTGAAGAAGCTTCTTGGACGAGAAGCAAAACGTCTTCAAAGAAAAACCAAGAAAGTCCAGCTGCCTTTTGGAAAAGCACCTTTGGGACAACCATTACCTAGATGACTGAGGAGCCCCATAGACAAACCAATCTATGCTCCCCTAAAGCAGATGTGGCTATGTTGGCTGTGCAGTTACATTACCGTGGTGCAAAATGAAGCAAGGTAATACAACCACCATCATACTGTAGGAAGAAATATCCTTCTGGGTTCAGCTCCAAGTGGGGAAAAAGACACTGGAAACATGGAGACCGCTTGGAAAGATGGTTTAATGCTGGAGAGGATCACATGGTTTGAGTTCCTGAACAGAAAAGAAAAGGGGCGAGATGCAGTGAGTCCCCTGGTTTTATGCCCTCTCTGGCTTTGAACTTCCTGGGGCCCAGAAAAAGTATCCTGATTGGTTGTCAGACTCCCAGGAGGTGGGAGTCTTAGCTAGCCTTGCTGGCTGATGTAATCTTCCCAGGTGCCATGTGGTGAATTTCTGTTGCTAGATGGGTCCTATTGTGTTGCAGATGATGGTCCATTGACAAAGACTGAGTTTCTGCCTCTGGCCCATTAACAAAAGGGTGGGGGCAGGAAGATGGGAGCTGCTTCGTCTTTAAAACATGCTTCTCCATTTCTCATCCAGGGAAACATAATATTCTGCCTTTTTAATATTTCCCAAAATATTTCATTCCTCTAGGAAAGACAGCTCGGCTGTCTCAGGAATTCTGGGAGTGGAAATCCACAGGTTGTAAAAGAGCCACAGTTGCCCACCCCTGCGGTAGTTGGTACTTTTTTTTTTTTAATCCTCCCTGCTACGTGCCCAAATGAAACGGATCTCAAGTAATGAATGAAATCCAGGTAGTCCTCGACTTGCAACAGCTCATTTAGTGACTGTTCAAAGTTACGACGGCAGACCCTGAAAAATGGGATTTAGGACCGTTTTTTCACCATTACGACCTCTGCAGCATTCCTAGGGCGACACAAATCAAAATTCAGACGCTTGGCACCTGGTTTGTACTTACGACCGCTGCTGTGTCCCCGGGTGTGTGTGTGTGTGTGTCATGTGATCCCCTTCTCCAACCTTCTCACAAGCAAAGTCGGTGGTGGGGAACCCGGATTCACTGAACAACCGGCTGACTTGACTGATCAATGCAGCAATTATTTTAACGGCCGGGGCAAGGGAGGTCGTAAAATGGGACAAAACCTTCTTAACAAATGTTAGCACTTAGCAACAGAAATGTTAGGCTCAATTGTGTCGTAAATTGAGGACTATGGGAATTCCAAGTAGAGTTAAATATTATGGAGAGAAAAGGGAGAAGAACACACCTCTTTCTTCTCTTTATCCCCCAATCTAAAATCTCCCCTCCCTTCCTTAGCTTGACTTGGGCTCCTCTCCAGGATCGGCCTCATGGCTTCTCCCTACCCCCTGGGGGAATCCCTAAGGAGCAGAAGTGTAAGAAGGGAGGGGGGGGGGAATTCCCCTGGGAAAGCCTTTGGTGAAATCCCTTCCTCTCTAGGAATCATCTATGGTTCCTTAACCCTTGGAAGGCCAAGCAGCTGGTTTTTAGCTCTGGAGCGTCCAAGCACAGCCTGGACGGCACAAAGAGAGTGGGAAGAGCCGGTGGTATTGTAGGAAGTTAGCACCCCTTCCTACTAAGGAAGTTGCCCACCCCTGAACTACCTTATTGTCACAGAGACACCCTGAACGGGTTAAATACATCGAGTTGTACTCTCCTAGAGGGGACAAAGGTGAGGCTCACCCTCCTCGCTTTCCCTTCGCTTGGGGGGGTGGGGGGAAGTACCGGAAGTGCCGTGCAGAAGAAGGGGTGAAGCCATTTCCGGTGCCCTTTCTCCCCACCTCTTCCTGGTGGGAAATCTCACTTTTGAATACAAGTGCTGATTCTTCTGAGCTTTGGGCGACGCTCCGCGCCCGTGGAAGCGTCTCCTCCGGCTTAGAGGGCGGAGGCATTGCATTGCATTGCAGGGAGAAGTGAGTTGCTGGCAACGGGGGATGTTTTGGCTGGAGGAGAACAAGAAATAGTCCAAAAGAGGCTATAAAAGACAAGGAGAGAAAAGGCTGCTGGGGTTGGAATGGGAAGGAGCATTCCAGGGAGGAGTGGGAGCAGGCGATCTAGGAAAGTTATGCATTCTTTGCAACAGAAACTTTATGGTAGTCTGCAGCTGGATCTGGAGGTTCTTTTAGGTCGGGGATCGTGTTAGCACAACTGCCTTGCATTTTACAGACGTATTGATTTGCCCTTGGTAGCCAGTCTCTTGATTTGGGTTACCTTAAGAATAGTATTTGGATTTTTTTTTTTTTTTATTGATGTGTGCCATTAAGTCTCACAGGGGTAGATTTTCACCATCATGATCTATCCCTACAATGACTGTGTTTTCTTTGGGGGTGGGGGGGATGGGATAAAGGACAATTCTGAACAGGAGGCAAATTGAAAAGATTTTTTTAAAAAAAAAGTATTTACAAGTTTGTTTTGCAGAGGAAAATTCAAAAGCAAAGCCAGGGCGGGGGGAAATAAACAAATCTAAGGGATAGCTTTCTGAAATAATGAATTATCCTTTATAATAAAGGACATATGATCACTGTGTCTACCCTGTTTCCCCCAAAATAAGACATCCCCTGATAATAAGCCCAATCGGGCTTTTGAGCACATGGCAATAAGGCCAAGTGCTTATTTCAGGGTTCAGAAAAATATAAGACAGGGTCTTATTTTCCGGGATCCCTAGATAGCTAGAGTGATAGATAGAGAGAGAGATTTTTTTCAGGTCTTCCAACAGTGCCCCCATCACCATTTTTATTTATTTATTTATTTATTTATTTATTTATTTATTTATTATCTATCTATCTATCTATCAAATTTCTATACCGCCCTACTCCCGAAGGACTCAGGGCGGTGAACAGCCAAGATAAAATACAGATAATACAAACATTAAAAATCCATTAAAATTATTAAATATTTTGGCCGAAAACAAATTTAAAACACCCAATTTATAAAACAAACGATTTAAAAATTTAAAAGGGAGAGTTAGGCCAGGCCAGCCTGCTGAAAGAAAAATGTTTTGAGAGCACGACGAAACGTGCGCAGATCTGGGATCCTCCGTATCTCCGGGGGGAGCTCGTTCCAGATGGTAGATGCCCCCACGGAGAAGGCTCTCCCCCTGGGGGCTGCCAGTTGACATTGTTTGGCCGATGGCACCCTGAGAAGCCCCTCTCTATGGGAGCGTACTGGTTGGTGAGAGGATATTGGTAGCAGAAGGCGGTCTCGTAGATACCCCGGTCCGATGCCATGGAGCGCTCTAAAGGTGGTAACCAAAACCTTGAAGCGCACCTGGAAGACCACCGGGAGCCAGTGCAGCTCGCGCAGGAGGGGGGTCACATGGGAGCGCCACGCCGCTCCCATAACCACCCGCGCGGCCGCATTTAATCAAGTCCATCCCCCTTGCTGTTAGCCGTCCTCTTATTCTCTTTCCTTCCACTTTTCCTAGCATCTGAGTCTTCACAAGAGACCAAGGGTCTTTACATGTGTCCAAAGTAGTTTAACCTTAGTTATTTGTGTCTTAAGTGAAAACTCTGGATTAATTTGCTCTGTGCTGCATTGGTTTGTTTTCCTGACTGTCCACGGTAGTCTTCTCAAATACATGTTTAAGGTATCTGAACATAGATTAATCACCATATAAAGGTCATGTGTTAGAATTTTTGGTCACATTCATTACATTAAACATTTATTTCATCACACAGAGCAATAGGAGATGGCACCTAGCACCTAGCGAACACTGCCTTATAGGTCAAAGAAAAGAAAAAAAAACCCTTACCATTGCCTCACTATCAAACTAAGATGAAACGGGAAAAGTTCAGAGCCTTTGAGAAATAATACTCATGATTTATGTTCCTGCTTTTTTTGCCATTAGTAAATCACTTACCGCCTGCAATTTGGACTGGCAACTCCATTGCTAAGCAATGCAATCGTAAAGTGAAACGTCACATGAACGCACTCAGCTTATAAAGTCAGTTGCAAATGCGGCCATTAAGTGAATCACCCACAGTCATTAAACAGATTGACACATAACCGTGACTAGCGACTTCCTACGGCTTCCCCATTGGTTTGTCAGAAGCCAATTGGGAAGGTTACAAATAGTGATCACATGACCGCAGAATGTTGTAACTATCATAAATGTATGCTGTGTCCCCAAATCGTGATCATGTGGCGGCAGGGACTGGTCATAAAATGAGCCATTGGTAAGCAGGGACTCTGTAGACTCCATGATTGAAAACATCTCTTCTTCCTCATGCAGGTTGATTAGAGAACCTCCTGTTATTCCCCAGCCAGCTGATCTATGCCACCTTCAAAAGAAGTGTTGAGAGACTAGAAGACAAGATAGTTGGAAGAAAAGAACGGCATCCTGTTTCCCCCCACCCGATGGATGAGCAGGAGGCCACATGACCTAGTGCTTGGGAAAGAATGGAGAGTCTTCCCAAAGCCCCATTGGTTGCACAGATGAGTGGCTCTGAAGAGTTTCTGATGGAGGCACCACCACATCATGTGAAGCAGGAACCCACCGAAGGTTTGCAAGATCTCTGGGAGAACCAGTGGCAGGAGTTCCTCAGGACCCTGCAGGCACCAGACCTGGAGTGGGGGACTTCTCAGATGTCTGATCGGCTCACTCCCTGGGACGATGCCAGAACCTTCCTGGCCTCCTTTGAACAAGTCGCAACTGTTTGCCGATGGCCTCGGGATAAGTGGGTGACCTTTCTCTGGCCAGCCCTGAGCGGAGAGGCCGAGCAAGCCTTCAGCCTCCTCCGCGTTCAGGGGAGGGCAGACTATGAGAAAGTGAAGGCGGCCATCTTGGAAGAAGAGGCCGCCGCCAGGGAGAGACAGCGCCAGTACTTCCGGCAGCTCCGCTACCAGGACACAGAAGGTCCAAGAGGCATTTATGAGCAACTGCGGGAGCTCGGCTGCCGGTGGCTGAAAGTCGAAAGACGCACGAAAGACGAGATTTTGGAACTGCTAATCCTGGAGCAGTTCCTCAGCATCCTGCCGGTGGACATGCAAATTTGGGTCAGGAAATGTAAACCTGGCAGCTGCACCCAGGCGGTAACCTTGGCTGAGGACTTCCTGTTGAAGCGGAAAGAGGCCGCAAAATTGGAACCGAAGGTGGGAGGATTTAAGGACCCTGAAGCAGGGGGGCGGGTTGAACGTGTTAAAAGAGGCAAAGGGGTAGTTGCAACCATCTGTTCAAAGTCTCTCTCTTTATACAGGAGGTCCTTGACTTACAACAGTTCGCTTAGTGACCATTCAAAGTTACCATTTTTCACACTTACGAACCATTGCAGCTTTCCCTCGGTCACGTGATTTGCATTCGGATGCTTGACTCACATTTATGACGGTTGTAGTGTCCCAGGATCATGTGATCCCCTTTTGCGACCTTCTGACAAGCAAAAGCCAACGAGGAAATCAGATTCACTTAACAACTGAGTTACTAATTTAACAACTGCAGTGATTCACTTGGTGGCGAGAAAAGTCATAAAATGAGCCGAAACTCACTGAACAAATTTCTCACTTAGCAACATAAATTTGGGCTCAGCTGTGGTTCGTAAGTTGAGGACTACCTGTATCAACTTTGGCAACTTTAAGACTTCAACATCCCGGGGTCTGCCATCTTGTCAATTTTGGCCCAATATTTTCTGTATGAGTAGTCCTTGACTTATGACCATATAGCGTCTGTGCATCGCGATCATAAGTCTAACATGATTTTATTACCTTTTTTGCAGTGGTTGCTAAGTGAACACTGCAGTCGTTACATGAACCAATGATTCACTTATCGATGTAGATTTGCCCAAAACTGGAAATATGTACCCCTTTTCAGCAGAACCATCATAAAACGCAGCCAGCTGATAGTGGGACACCGCAAACGGCCATAAAGGTTTAGTCACGTGACTTCAGAGGAGGTTGACCATTGGAACTTTAAGTAGCTCCAAGGTAGGTCCATCATAACTTCAAACGATTGCTAAGCGACTGGTCGTAAGTCCAGGACTACCTGTAGACACTGATGATTCCTAGACTGATTATTCTTTTCATTCCTCCTAAATGGAAAAAGCCCACTGATCTCTGGATATCAGCCTCCTCCCTACGTTCAAGCCCTCTTCTCAATTAATTCTCTCCGGGTGCTCTTTCAGGTGCCACCTACAGAGGAGGCTGTGGAACCTTCTGAGACAGGACAAGCTCTGGATGGCTGGGCTGCCCAGCTCAGCAGAGACACCAAGGAAAGCGAGCGCAAGGAGGCAACATGGCTATGTAAGGTTCTGTGTTCCTTAGAAGAGTCCATTCCAGTTTCTTTTCTTCTGTTGCAGCCAAGAGACAAAGATTTTGGACTAGGGTCTTCTTCATCAAACGCCAGCAGTGGGATGCTAAACTTTACTCTTAAAGATCTACTGTTGACTTTGGTAATGTTTTTAAAAATGTACTTCAGGGTTCTGAAGTAAAGGAGAGGTGCTCATTTCAAACGAAACTTTTAAAAATCCAAAGATCTTTTTGAAAGATGCAAGCTGCTTTAGATGAAGAGTACATAGTGCAGTGATGGCTAATCTTTTTGCCGTCGCGTGCCAAAAGTGGGGAGAACACGGGGGGGTCACACACATGCATGCCCACACCCATAATTCAATGACCCCCACGCTCCGCCCACTTTTGGCACGTGATGGCATGGTGGACCTGGTAGGCCTGTTTTTCAGCCTCCACAAGCTCCAGATGTCAGGCTTCGTTGTTATCTCCAAATAAATGAATTTCCAAACGCCCGATCTTTGAGGAAATTTTTCTCTTTATTGAGCATAACGAACTGACCCTGACTCAATGCGCAGTTAGCACTGAACTTTGCCCCCCCCCAAAAAAAACCTCTCTTTCTGGTTCCCAATTCTCTGCATCTCATTGGCCATCTTCCAAGCCACTCTTCGTCAGTTCACAGGAATGTCCCTCCTCCCATCCCATCCCCGTGGAGACAGTTCTTCAGGGGAATTAAGTAGGTGAAAGTTCAAGCCTCTCCTCTCCTTCCTTATGGCAGCTTGGAAGCTGACACCAGAGGCATTCTAGGAACCTGGGGAGGGCGAAAGCCACCTTTCCCACTCCCTGGAGGCCCTCTGGACGCTGGAAATGGCTCATTTCCCGACTTCCGGTGGGACCGGAAAGCCTGAACATCAGATGGCCGGCACGCACATGCTCACTGGAGCTGAGCTATGACAACGCTCGCGTGCCCACAGATATGTCTCCACCTGTGGCACACGTGCCATAGGTTCGCCATCATGGACATAGTGGCTTTTAAAACAGGCTCTACTTTATTGTAAGGCTACATTAGCAGAATCTTGCAAGTACAGGTAGTCCTCGACTTACAACAGTTTGTTTAGTGACCGTTCAAAGTTACAACAGCACTGCCTCCCATGGCTGATCCCCTTCATGACCAATCAGATTTAAGCAAGATGTTTTAGGAACGTTCACTTCTAACATAGGTTGATATGCAGCTGCGTTCTTCTCCCAACTGGGTGACCTTGAAGCATTGTCTCAGGGAGATATAGAAGTTACTTTCACTTTCCCCCAAGCAGTCACCTTCCCATCCACCCTCCCCAGAGTTCATGGCAGACTCTCATTGCATACCCACTGCTTTGAGTTGTTCTATGCTCTGGCTGGTGTAAGCGTTGATGGTATCCCGTCACCATGTTCTTTGACAGTCTGGTTGCCTTTTACCGCTAACTCTTCCAAACATCATTGCTTTCTCCGGTAAATTCCTCTGCGTGACGTAGCCAAAATAAGTAATATGCAGTTTTGTAATTTCCCTTCTAGATTCTGGATAAGAATCCCCATTTTCTTTCTGCAGGTGATGAGCAGGTGTGGGGGAAAGAAATGAACTCCATTCATCCCAAAGGACAAGAACAAACGGATCCCAAGGATGTTTCTCTGGAAACAAACAAGGATTTCCAATACTGTAAGAACGGTGCAGCGTTGGAAGGTCCGAGCGAAAGAGGGAATGTGCCAGCAATGGGTCCTGAGAAGGGGGTGGACCTGACTATTTTCTGCACTGATGATCCGGGCCGTGCTCCAGAACAGCAGAAATTCTTGGGTGACCAGGTACAGCACACCAAATCGGACCACAGAGGGAACTTTGGACAAAGCTCGGATCTTCTCCCGCGTCAAAGTACAGATACGGCTGGGAAATCGTATCTGTCTTTACAGGGTGGTAACAGCTTGATGTCAAACCAGGCCCTTATAACCCAGTCGGGAGTTTACATGAGTCCAGGAAGCATGAAATGCTCCCCTTCTGATCAACGCTTCAACTCTGCTTCAAGTTTCAAGGAGCATTTGAGTACCCCTAACGGAGAGTCGTCGTTTATCTGCTGTTATTGTGGAAGAAACTTTGGATCCAGTTCAGTCTTACGGGAGCATCTCCGAGCGCACACGGGAGAGAGGCCGTACCGATGCCTGGACTGCGGAAAGGGTTTCAACCAGAAGCATTATTTGACCATCCACGAGAGGCTGCACAGCGGAGAGAAACCCTACCAATGCATTCACTGCGGAAAAAGCTTTCCGGAGAGATCTCGGCTTCTCATCCACGAGCGGATCCACACGGGCGAGAATCCCTTTGTTTGCTCCGAGTGCGGGAAGGGCTTCAACCAGAAGGGGAATCTCATGACTCACATGAGGCTGCACACAGGAGAGAAACCATACAAGTGTGCTTTTTGCGAGAGGCGGTTCAGCCAAAAGGCAGGCCTCAGCTCCCACGAGAAAACCCACATAGGTCTGAAAAGAACATTTTGATACAGGCCGCTGGGCTGGTGCCTCGAGTGGATGAAACTTGTTTTAGAGGAAAATCACAAACCTCATATCGAAGGGAACCTTCAGAATTGCAGCGAGATATCTAGGAAAATGTAATTCCAAACCCATGTTTCTCAACCATGGCAACTTTAAGATGTTTGGACAATTCCCCAGCCAGCATGGCCATTGCTAAAGATTACTAAGAGTTGATGTCCAGATATCTTAAAGTTGCTACCATTGAGATATACTGCTGTAAAAACTTAGACTGCGCAGCTGTCATGCCCCCATTGGAGCCTGAATCTGTGGAGGAGGATGAGCCGGAGCTAAAGCTGATGGAGATCGAGGGGGCAACTTCTTGGCATGTGGGGAGGAGCAGGCCGAGGCAGCCAGGGCCTCTCAGGATTGGGATGGCTTGTTAGCAAGAAGGAACAGGGGCAGGATGTCCGAGAGGACAAGCAGTAGACATGAGAAATGACAGATCTCAGGCGATGAGCAAGGACCACCCCCTCCTGATCCCCAAGCACGGAGAGTGGAGAGGAGGCGGGAACAGCGCAAGCCAACTGATGACTTGGGGGGAGAGCTCCCCGCCCCTCTTCACAAGGCACACCTGGGGACTGAGATTTAAGGAGACGCTGTGGGGAAGAGGCATTTGTCGGGAACAAATGCTGAATTGGTAGAGTTTGATATGCTGGTATAGACATTTAGAGTTTGCAGGACTGCTCGCTTCTTCCTTACCTGTGGACTCGTTGCTTTCTTCCTGACTTCGTGGACTCAGGACCTTGTTCCTGAATTTGTGGACTCCTTGTTTGTTCCTTGTTTCGTGGACTCATTTCCCTCATTTTGTTTTGCTGGACTGGGCACAGCTAGAGGCTGCAATGTGCGAGTATGTGTGTGCGCTTTGCCCTGGGACTTGCCAAGAACGTGGGAGTGTTTGAGGGAAAATTTGGAGCATTAAAGGGGAGTTTGAACTCTTAGCTGGCTGGGTGACCTTCGTGTCTTGTCCCGGGTCATCACAGCAGCACCCTTTTTCTCTGTAAATGGAAGTTGCACTACCTGCACACAGATGTGGAGACATCTGGGAGCAGCTTCCAAAGCAGCTTTGTGCAAAGCTAAGAGAGATTTGTGGCTGCCTTTAAAAAGACATTTTAGTGCAGGGATCCCCAACCCCAGGGCTGCGGCCTGTTCAAAACTGGAACACGGGAAAATTGGCCAAGCACGCGCACATGAAGCTCTGCTCGCGTGAGCAGAGGGCACTTGTTCTCATGCATGAAGCTCCACTCGCACGAATGGAGCTTCACGTGCCAGTGACTTCTCGTGCTTTGCGTGTGAGCGCTCTCCGCTCAAGCACCCTCTGCTTGTACGAGTAGATCTTTGCACACAAGTGCAAGAGCCTGCCATTTGTTTGAGTGGAGCTTTGCGCACGAGCGCAAGCGCCCTTCACTCATGCACAAAGCTCCACTCATGTAAGTGGAGCTTCGTGTGTAAGCACCCATTGCTCATTTAGAGCTTCATGTGCGAGCACCCTTTGCTCACTTGTAGCTTCATGTGCGAGCACCCTTTGCTCATTTATAGCTTCATGTGCGAGCACCCTTTGCTCATTTATAGCTTCATGTGCGAGCACCCTTTGCTCGTTTATAGCTTCATGTGCGAGCACCCTTTGCTCATTTATAGCTTCATGTGCGAGCACCCTTTGCTCACTTGTAGCTTCATGTGCGAGCACCCTTTGCTCATTTGTAGCTTCATGTGCGAGCACCCTTTGCTCATTTATAGCTTCATGTGCGAGCACCCTTTGCTCACTTGTAGCTTCATGTGCGAGCACCCTTTGCTCATTTGTAGCTTCATGTGCGAGCACCCTTTGCTCATTTATAGCTTCATGTGCGAGCACCCTTTGCTCACTTGTAGCTTCATGTGCGAGCACCCTTTGCTCGTTTATAGCTTCATGTGCGAGCACCCTTTGCTCATTTATAGCTTCATGTGCGAGCACCCTTTGCTCGTTTATAGCTTCATGTGCGAGCACCCTTTGCTCATTTATAGCTTCATGTGCGAGCACCCTTTGCTCATTTATAGCTTCATGTGCGAGCACCCTTTGCTCATTTATAGCTTCATGTGCGAGCACCCTTTGCTCATTTATAGCTTCATGTGCGAGCACCCTTTGCTCACTTGTAGCTTCATGTGCGAGCACCCTTTGCTCATTTGTAGCTTCATGTGCGAGCACCCTTTGCTCATTTATAGCTTCATGTGCGAGCACCCTTTGCTCACTTGTAGCTTCATGTGCGAGCACCCTTTGCTCGTTTATAGCTTCATGTGCGAGCACCGTTTGCTCATTTATAGCTTCATGTGCGAGCACCCTTTGCTCATTTATAGCTTCATGTGCGAGCACCCTTTGCTCACTTGTAGCTTCATGTGCGAGCACCCTTTGCTCGTTTATAGCTTCATGTGCGAGCACCGTTTGCTCGCTTGGAGCTTCATGCGCGAGCACAACTGCCCTCCGCTCCCACGCAAAGCTTCATTCGCATGTGGAGGGCATGTGCACCATTCACACAAATTGAGCTGTTTGCGCACACACCTGCCACTCACCTGCCCCCCCCCCACACACACTCCAGGCTGGGCCTCCAAGCTGGAAAGGTTGGAAGCCACTGTTATAGTGCATTCTGAAGCATCTCTTTCTAAAGATTGTGTGTGTTTGTGTGTGTGTGTGTGTCCTGATTACCTTTCTTGGAGAATGGTAGTGGCAATAAAATAAAATATTGCAATAAAAATTAATTTTGATAGTTGAAATTGCCCGGAATTGAGATTGACTTGAGGAAACCTGTATTTTTAAATAACATGATAATCGTGATTGATGATGATGATGATGTTATTTCTGTCAGGGTTCCAAGGAACACACCCAACAAAATAAAGCTGAGAGGCCTGAGGTTCCTCAAAGTTCCCATTTATTAAGAGATGTCATGTTGGCACATCTGGGAAAACCCGAATCTGAAAGCTTCCAGGATTTCCACACCCAGCTGACAGTTCACAGCCCTTCCCCACACCCACAAGTTCATCACATTATGGCAAGGAGCCAAGGTGGCGCAGTGGTTAGAGTGCTGTGCTGCAGCTACTTCAGCTGACTGCTAGTTCAGCAGATCAAATCTCACCGGCTCAAGGTTGACGCAGCCTTCCATCCTTCCCAGGTGGGTAAAATGAGGATCCAGATTGTTGGGGGCAATATGCTATTTGGTATACTGTCTTTGTTGTAAGCCGCCCAGAGTCCTCGGAGAGTGGCCGGCATAGAAATATGATTAATAAAATAAATAATAAACATTGCCCAATCAACTCTTCACACTCCACCGGATACAATCTTCAGGCAGTCTCCATCAGACGCAGGCAAAAGTCCTTGAATACGGAATGTTGTTATGACTAACTTTCTACCGCTTCAACAAAAACCCCCTCCGAACTTCCCCAGCTAAAATATGTGGCAGTTTAGAAGCAAAAAGAAAATTGTCTTCCAAAACTGACAATTTCCAATGGTGCAAATGTGAGCGTTGGTATCAGCCTGCCTTAAGGCAAAACCCAGATAAGATTTTCCTCCAGGTTGAGTGGTGACCTTTTGGTTGAAACATTTTCCTAGCATGTTGGTTCCCAAATAAGAGTTACACAGTAGCTATTTTCGATCATCTATCTAGATTTATGTATTTCCCTCATTGAAAAATTACTTTTTTCATTATATATTAAAAAATCAGATAATTTTGTAATTACCCTGATGTCTTGCCTTTCTTTTAGTGCACCCATAGCTACCAATCAGTTCATTCGCTTTTATGCTTAGGGACATTATCCAAAGTCAGTGGTGGGGAAAGGAAACATTCAGTTTTATTTTGTACAGCTTTTAGCCATAACTAAAACAGCAACAAAAGGAAAAGACAGAGTCAAAATAAAGAAAAAGAGATAAACCTATACAGTAGAACAATTCATTTTAAATCTCATTTCCTGCTAAAACAAAACTTTGCAACATTGAGACTCTAGAAAGAGTGCAGAGAAGAGCAACAAGGATGATTAGGCGACTGGAGGCTAAAACATGAAGAATGGTTGCAGGAACTGGGTACGTCTAGTTTAATGAAAAGAAGGAGCAGAGGAGACATGATAGCAGTCTTCCAATATCTCAGGGGCTGCCACAAAGAAGAGGGAGTCAAGCTATTCTCCAAAGCACGTGAGGGTAGGACAAGAAGCAACGGGTGGAAATTAATCAGGGAAAGAAGCAACTTAGAACTAAGGAAAAATTTCCTGACAGTTAGAACAATTAATCAGTGGAACAACTTGCCTCCAGAAGTTGTGAATGCTCCAACACTGGAAGTTTTTAAGAGGAGATTGGACAACCATTTGTTTGAAATGGTATATGGAGTTTCCTGCTTAAGCAGGGAGTTGGACTAGAAGACCTCTGAGGTCCCTTCCAACTGTTATTCTGTGCTGTTCATAACATTGTAGATGACATAAAACACCAGCAAGCAGAAATCAATACAGAAACTCTCCGAATCTCCAGGGCTTGCAGCTAGAAGTGGTGAAATAAGATTTCGATGTACCGTCATACCAAACCTGTGATGGAAAAAACATTGAGTCTGCCTCTTGTGTGCAGAGACAATCAACCACGGGGAATTTGCAGTATGTATCAGGAGGCGCTGGTTGCATTTGCATAGCACCAGAGGTTGCTGGGAGAGCAAGCAGCTGCTCCCCATGAGCTGCGAAGAACTGGGTCTTCATTCAGTGGATCAAGCTAGTGATCTGCAGATTGATCCAGAGCTCTGTTATCGGCTACAGAGGCCTTCAGAAAAGCCTTGCTAGCTACAGAAGAAATGGGCCAAGGGGTGTCAGGCCTGGCTGCCACTACATCCCCACCCTAGCTTAATTTTCAGCCATGCACCCTGTGTTGTGACCTAGGCTTCCTAAGTCATTAAAACACGTGAGTAGTCCTAAAAACCAATTTTACTGCAACAGCTGTGAATTCATTCACAGCTGAATTCCAATTAGTTGTAAAAAAGTCCTTCGGGATAATCACCAACCTTTATCTTCCTTTACACTCTGCCAAAGACCTATTTGGCAAAGCCACACAGATTCCAGATTCAAGCAGAGATACTGACTAGGAACAGAATTAACAACGTTGCCTTCCTGCAAAGTGCCCACGTGCCTTTGGTCCTCTTTTAAGCCTTGTGGGAGGGGCCAATCATCTCCAGGCCTTACTCCTGAGTCGTCCCTTTTCTTTTAACTGTTCTTGCCTTCTGCCAGCTCTGCACATGCGCGCACTAGGAACAGGCTCCTCCTGTTCCTCTGCCTCTCTGCTGTCCAACTCTGGAGGCTCCGGAGTCCGCGCATCACTCCCAGATGGCCCTGGCCCCATCTCTGCCTCCGATGCAGAGCCCTCATCTGGGGCTCCAGGACTGGTCCATGTTCCTCCCCAGCCTCCTCACTGTCCGACTCTGCTGCCAGCTCTGCCAGCTGCTGGCGGACCACAACACCCTGGAGTGGGCGGGGTCTTAATTAGGGCTTATTTTGGGGGTGGGGTTATATTGGGCGCACATGTAAAAATCAAGCTAGGACTTACTTTCTGAGTAGGTTGTATTTGGGGAAAACATGGTATTTTAGTAATGAACCACCTTCTGGGAAGACCATCCTCTAACAAGGCTGTGAATATTTTATTTCTTCTTGCCTACTGCTGTTAATGATCACGTGCCTTGGCTTCCCAAAAGTGTATAAACACTATGCTATGTATTGGGGGCTCTCAATTGGTGATGTAATCCCAAGAACACACCTCTTTGCGCTGTGCAGACTAAACAAGTTGCAGTTTCCCGCCTTGTGCGATAATTGGCTACTTTGCACCAGGGAAAAACCAAACTCAGCATTTGACTGGGCCAATTCACAATCTGGCCATCAGATTGGAAGGAAAATCGTATCCGTTTCCCAGGCGGGTTTATTTGAAAGAATGCCCAATAAAGGCAGTTGCTCAAAGCAGAAGAGAACGTTATTTCCGAGAGCGCAATATAGGCAAAGTGCCGGATCAGCTATCAGAGATGGTGACGAGAGTCAAATTTCCTTAGGTTTAGTTCCTTTGTTCTTTGAAAGCCTGTGAAATTTAAGAATTTTTAGAAAAGGTAATTGGCTGGTTGTTTAAAAAGGCGACACTCTAGGGCCAGACACTCTGGCCAGGTGTAGTTTATTTCCTGTGTAATTAGAATATAAAATAGAAGTGATTATCTCATAAAGGAAAGGTTCTTTTCTTAATTAATGGGTGGAAAAAACCGGCACCCTGAATGGAATGTTCTCCTGAACAGGCTGGCACCTTTTGGCCAATTCCAATTCTTTTGTCAGGTTTGTTCCCTTTATGTAATGTAATTCTTATCTTTTTTGAGCTGGAAAGGATGGGGAGGTTTAAATGAAGTGGAACAGAGGAAAGATTGAATGTTAAGGGAGTTTTTCTTTCTTTCTTTCTTTCTTTCTTTCTTTCTTTTACTTTCTTTCTTTCTTTCCTTCCTCCTTCCTTCCTTCTTCTCCTTCCTTTTCTTTTTTCTTTTTTCTTTCTCTCATTCATTCCTTTTCTTTCTTTCTTCCTTCCTTTTCTTTTTTCTTTCTTTCTTTCCTCCTTCCTTCCTTCTCTCTCCTTCCTTTTTTCTTTTTTATCTTTCTTTCTTTCTCTCACTCATTCCTTTTCCTTCCTTCCTTCCTTCCTTCCTTCCTTTCCTTCTTTTTCTTTTTTCTTTCTTTCTTTTCTTTCTTTCTTTCTTTCACATTTCATATGAAGAACCTGCAGCCTTGCGTTTGGCAAAGACATTTGTTAAAAGCTCTGTTGCTCTGAGTCATATTATCCATCCCAGAATCCTATTTGCACAAGTCCATGGTGAGCGTTAAAACTCCCACAAAGGTAAATCGTGCATTGTGTTAAGGCATGTGCTGAAACCCAATGAAATTAGGAGCTGAGCTGATAAGTGTATTTCAGGTTAAATGAACTGTCAACCTGTGGGACATCAACCTCAATACTCTGCCTCCAAACAGTGACTGACTATAGATCCCTGAATGTTCACTAGCAGGGTATCAAGGCTATTACAAATAGTTCTCAATTTACAACCATTTCTTTAGTGACCATTCAAAGTTACGACTGTACTGAAAAAAATTACTTATGGCCAGTTTTCACGCTTATGACTGTTGCAGCATCCCCATGGTTACATGTCTGAAATTTGAGTGCCTGACAACTGACGTGTATATATGACAGTTTCTGCATCCTGGGGTCATATCATCACCGTTGGTAATCTTCCCAGCCAGCTTCCAACAAACAAAGTCCATGAGGAAAGCTTGATTCACTGAACTACTGTATGATTCATGTAATAAGTGCAGTGATTCACTTAACAACTGCGGCAAAAAAAAAGGTCTTAAAATAAGGCACAACTCCCTTAACAACTACCTCATTCAGCAACAGAAATTTTGGGCTTAATTGTCGCACGTTATGGATTAACTGCATCGAAGTTGAGATGTATTGCTTTGTGTATGGAGATGCCATATTCCATAAGCTACTACAGGTGGCCCTCGACTCACAACCACAACTGAGCCCGACATTTCCGTTGTTAAGCGAGGCAGTTGTTAACTGCGTTTCGCTCCATTTGCGACTTTTCTTGCCATAGTTGTTAAGTGAATCCCTGCAGTTGTTAAAGTTGTAAGATGGATATTAAGTAAATCCTGCTTTCCCCAATTGACTCTGCTGGTCAGAAGGTCAGAAAAGCTGATCACGTGATCCCGGGACACTGCAACCATCATAAATATGAGTCAGTTGCCAAGCATCTGAATTTTGATCACCTGACCACGGTGTTGTGGATTTAATAAGACCAACACAACTTTTCAGGGTTAGCCAGAGACATTGTATATTGCGCAATAGGTTCAAAGCTCTGTACATGAAGCGTTGAACAAAGACAGACATTAGGTACAATGGTTTTTATACTCTTCTAAGACAAAGGATTCTGTTAACTCAGCAGTTTATGTGGTCATATACATTTGTCATATTTAATTGACACTTCCCAATTACCAAGTTTCATATTATTCTTTGCCCACAGTCATAATTCTTTTTGCCAATTACTGAAGCATAGATTCAAATTATCTCTTGTTGATATTACATGTGGTCATCCTTTGATCTGTTTTAACCTTCAAACAAATATCTCTATCTCTGATAACTGAGGGGCCCCTCTTGTGAATGTTTCTACTTCAAAGGAATTCTCTGCCTTTCAACTGGTTAATTGGCTTCCCTCAAACAAGCGCATTTCCTTTCTTACAATACTATGAATAAAGAGGGCCCTTCAGTGATCATCCAGCTGGACTCGCATTTACCTACATTAATGGGGATGCTGAAATGGTTGTAAATGTGAAAAATGGTCATAAGACACTTTTTTTCAGTGCCGTGGTAACTTTGAACGGTCACTAAATGAAGTGTTGTAAGTCAGTGGTGGGTTTCAAAAAATTTTACTACTGGTTCTGTGGGTGTGGCTTGGTGGGCGTGGCAGGGGAAGGATACTGTAAAATCTCCATTCCCCCTCTCCCGACTCCAGGGGAAGGTTACTGCAAAATCCCCATTTCCTCCTTAGCTGGGACTTGGGAGGCAGAGAATAGATGGGGGTGGGGCCAGTCAGAATTTTTACTACTGGTTCTCCGAACTACTCAAAATTTCCGCTACCGGTTCTCCAGAACCTGCTGAAACCCACCTCTGTTGTAAGTTGAGGACTATCTGTTTAGAGCATCCATGAGAAATTGAGGTCTTTATGCATTTAAAAGACACAGGCCACCCTTTTGAAGACAGCAAAGTCCACATTTTGGACAAAGAGGACCGCTGGCTTGGAGTCAAAGTGGCCATCTATGTCAAAATCGGAACAAGCCTGTTCTCAACAAAGGGGGGTGGGATAGACATCCTCTATCTCCAGTCTGCAACACAGTCCTTTCATCAGTTCCAAGAAGGCTCCACATCCATTTGCACATCTCAGGTGACCCTGAGGATACAGATAAACCCCTCAGATGGCCTTAATGAGTCCCTAAAAGAACACAAATCAGTGGTGGGTTGCTCCCGGTTCGCAAGAACCACTGTAGTAAAAATTTGTAGTAGTTCGGAGAACCGGTAATAACATTGGCTGGTTATGCCCCCGAACCGGTCCCCAGCCCGGTCGCCGCTCACTTACTCCACCCACCTCATCAGAGGCTTTTTTTTTTTTTAACTTTTAAAAGCATTTTTTCTATAACCTCTTTGGCCGAAAAAAATGCTTTTAAAAGTAAAAAAAAAAGCCTCTGATGATCGCGCGGCTCGTCAGAGGCTTTTAAAAGGATTTTTTTCTGCAACCTCTTCAGCCTAAGACAGTGATGGTTAACCTTTTTGCCATCGCGTGCCAAAAGCGGGGGGAGCGTGGTAGGGTCACACGCACGTGTGTCTACATCCATAATTCTATGCGCCCTGCCCCCCCTACTTTTGGCACGTGATGGCACGATGGGCTCGGTAGGCCCATTTTTTGCTCTCCCTAGGCTCCAGAGCCTTTCTAGGAGCCTGGGGAGGGCAAAAACAGCCTTCCCCACCCACCCACCCCTGAGGCCCTCCGGAGGCCGGAAACTGTGTGTTTCCTGACTTCTGGTGGGCCCAGAAGGCCCGAAAACCAGCTGGCTGGCGCATGCATACATGTCAGAGCTAAGCTTGCGTGCCCACCAATATGGCTCCGCGTGCCACCTGTGGCACCCGTGCCATAGGTTCGCCATCACGGGCCTAAGAGGTTGTAGGAAAAAAATGCCTTTAAAAGCCTCTGGCGATCTCAGTTGAATTGCCTGATCCTCAGAGGCTTTTAAAAGCATTTTTTTTTGTGCAACCTCTCAAGGTTGTAGAAAAAATGCTTTTAAAAGTAAAGAAAGAAAGAAAGCCTCCCACCGGCCAGTACGCTCTCATAGAGAGGGACTCCTCCGGGTGCCGTCAGCCAAACAGTGTCGACTGGCGGCCCCTAGGGGGAGAGCCTTCTCTGTGGGGGCACCTACGATCTGGAACAAGCTCCCCCCGGAGATACGGAGGATCCCGGATCTGCGCACCTTCCCCCGTGCTGTGAAGACCTTTTTATTCCATCAAGCGGGCTTGGCCTAATCTCTTCCCTTTTTAAATATTTAAATTTTAATCTGTTTTTAAATTATCGGGGTGTTTTAATTTGTCTGGGCCAAATAATTTAATTTGATTTTATTGGGTTTTTAAATTTTGTGTATCTAGGTATTTTATTGTTGGCTGTTCACCGCCCTGAGTCCTTCGGGAGTAGGGCGGTATACAAATCAAATAAAACTAAACTAAACTAAACTAAAAATTTTTTTGGCCACGCCCACCCAGTCACATTACCCCCACCAAGCCACGCCCACAAAATAAGCCACGCCCACAGAACCAGTAGTAAAAAAAAATTAGAACCCACCCCTGACACAAATGACCAGTTGTCTGCAGGGAGTATAAATCCTTCCATTCCCCACCATCCAGTCAGAGCCGAAGAAGCTTTTTGGATGAGAAGCGAAATGACTTCAAAGAAACCATAAACTCTAGTTGTCTCTTGGAAAAAAAGAAGAAAAAAAAAAGCACCTTTAGGATATTGGTTCAGCTTTCCCTCCGGCCTCCAGGGGGCGGAATAAAAAAAAACCCACATCATTGTTTGGTCCTCTCTGTCTCCCTCTCCTCTATGGTGCCTCTGCTGAGATGCATGCCAGATTTGCAAGGAGTTTGCAAGCTGCATCCGGTATTTGCTGCCAGTTACCTGTTTCCATTGTGAAAGTGAGCGGCGGTTGCTGCTGCTGCATCCCATCGTGGAGGGAAGAGACAGAAACAGGTATTTTTCTCTCTCTCTCTTTTGCTTTCTTTTTAAAAACCGCGCCTCTTTTAATTGTGGCTCCATCCAAACAGGTTGCAGCATTATTTCCAAAATTATTCCTGATCAGAAAATCGAAGAGCATCTGAACGGCTCTTAGAAAGATCTCTCTTTTTTTTAAATTCGAAGGATGGAAATCAAAGCATGATCTCTGTTTTTAAAAAAAAGAAAACAAAGAAGTTTCTAGTCCTTAAGATGGCTCTTGGTCTGATAAGCGGGGCTGTCTCCGGGTAATAGATATATCCCCATGTGCTCCTGTTGTAACCTGAGAGTTGATTGCTTGCCAAGGAAAAGGCTCTTTGTGTTTTACATAAATATTTTTTGTGGCTAATTTGGGTTTACCAAACAAGCAAACAAACAAAAAAGGAGATTGAATAGTACTTCTATTAAATAAAGCACAGTCCAAGACTTCTTATATTACAGATCAGTTCATATATTGTACTAATCCATCATTTAAGTTTAATGAACTGTACACATGTAGCTGATTTATGATTTATGCAATAAGCTTTGATAATTCACGCTATAGCCCATGTGCATTAATCAGATTAGTAGTGCAAGAATATCTTCTTTATACCGAAGCAATGTTTTGCAAACTGCTAACAGGTATGCATAATTTTCCACTCTGTATAATTGGTGTTTTTTTTTTCTTTCCTCTAAAATCACTTTTTTAAAAATATCATTCTCCACTTTCCCTTCTTCCACAAAACATGGGTGCAAATGTAATAACCATCTCTCTGGCAAATATTTCGTGGATTTGATATTATAATTTAGAAGCTATGAAAAAAGGGGAAAGCTAGATGATTTCCAGAAAGGGATCTAATTTATTATAGCACAGAACCTGTTGCAAAGTAGTAACAATTTCTATGCTGTAACAGTATCTCTAGAGTCCTTTATAGAAATCATTTAACTCTCGTCAAAATATGTTGACGCCATAAAATCAAAGGGTCGAACCATCAATTGGAGTGATAGTGAAGTGTGAGTTATTGGTAAGACTTATTTTAAAAAACAGAAGCCCAGGAGGGGAAAACCTTTGCCAGCTGTTCCAGCTGCTGATGTAATTCTTGCACCAAAATTGACAAGACTGATCTGGCAGCATCCAGTCAAAGGAGCAACAAAAGCAATCTCATGGGAACAGAGGAAAAAGAAAGATTTGGTTGCTAAATATTTTCAGTGTTTATGAAGGAAGAACTAAAAGCCCCCTCCTCTAATATCTTCATATTAACAAGTTAAAATGCGTTAAATATATTTATTTTGTTTATCATAAAAAATAAAAAACAAAACAAAACAAAATCCATCACTAACGATGAAAAAGAAAAAAATTGGTGTACAAAAAAGGGGAAAAAAGAGTATCGAGTATCAAATAAATTTAAGATTACATATACATAGAATCCATCCTGGCAGGAAGCTGAAAATAAAAAGAGAAAACATTAGAACTAGGCAATTTTATAAGAGACTGGAAGGCATTTGTGGACTTTCTACGTGTTAAATACAGTAACAGATGGTTAACAGAGGGATTCGAAGATAAATATGTTTAGCCTAACCTATTGACTGTTCTTTTTTTAAAAAAAAAACATATTTGTACATGTTATGATTAGGTGTTGGGTCGATTTGTATTATAGGATGGGTTTTTGTTGTTGTTGTTGTTAAATAGTGATGGGAAAGGTAAAGGTTATAATTATTTGTAGACCTGCTATGTAAAGGAGGATGCGGTGGCTCAGTGGCGATCAAAAGGTCGGCAGTTCAGCGGTTCGAATCCCTAGTACCGCATAACGGGGTGAGCTCCCGTTACTTGTCCCAGCTTCTGCCAATGTAGTAGTTCAAAAGCACGTAAAAAATGCAAGTAGAAAAAACAGGGACCACCTTTGGTGGAAAGGTAATAGCATTCCGTGCGTCTTTGGCATTTAGTCATGCCGGCCACATGACCACGGAGACATACGTCTTCGGACAACGCTGGCTCTTCGGCTTTGAAATGGAGATGAGCACCACCCCCTAGAGTCGGGAACAACTAGCACATATGTGTGAGGGGAACCTTTACGTAAAGGGGAAAACCTTATGTAAAGGGGAGAAGAAGTTAAAATTTAGAAGCAGCTAGGCCTACTTAGTAGTAATCTGCTAGCATGCAGATTACTAAAATCAAGAATGGAGATCAAGAATGGTTCCCAAAGCAAGAGTGATCGAAAATGCTTGTTCAAGTAAAACCCCAAACATATCATAGGACAAGGCAACAGCTGGGGAAGAGAGGAACTTGGGGACAATGTACTAAATATGGTATGATGTGCTAATTGTTATTGGGAGAAATGTGCTGATTGATGCTAGATATCGTTAGTCCTCGACTTACAACAGTTCATTCAAAAGTTACAAGAGCACTGAAAAAAGTGACTTGTGGCCATTGCAGCATCCCCAGGGTCGCGTGATCTAAATTCAGACGCTTGGCAACTGACTCACATTTATGACGGTTGGCCGTGTCTCGCAGTCACCTTCTGACACGCAAAGGCCATGGGAAAGCCCGGTTCACTTAACAACTGTGTTACTAACACCACAACTGCAGTGATTCACTTAACAGCTGGGGCAAGAAAGGCCGTAAAACGGGACAAAACTCAATAAAGAACAAATCTCACTTAGCAATGGAAATTTTGGGCTCGATTGTGGTCATACGTCAAGGCCTACCTGTATTGCTGATGCTGGCTAAGCAATATTGGCTGACATTGGGTAACATGGATAAGGTGGTAGGATACCCTAAAAGGGGTTGGTTTAAGGTGGGCTTATGGAGAATTAACTATAAAAGCCGTATTGTTGAAGGAACGGCTTTGGCGCTAGGCCTATTGGGATTGATCCCCCTGTGTCCTTTTTCCGCGCAGAATAAACTCTTTGCAATCGGTGTGCGTTTCATTGGGCGTGGCACACCAGATGCGAACCCAGCTTTCTGGGACAACATTTAATAGTAAAAATCAGGACCTCATCTGTTTGGTGATTTACGGACGCAGGAAGAATCCCTGTTAAATCTGGATAAAGGCCAAACTAATCAGCTTTCTTTCTTTTTTTCCTGCAAGATCTAATCTGAATCGGTCACTGAGGGTTTATTCTTCCAAGCTTTTGGGTTCATGCTGGAGCCCATCATCAGAGAACTACTCTCTCTCCAAAATATATGCATTGGACTGTTCTAAGCGTTGTTTTATGCCCTAATCAACAACTAAAATTTGTATTTATATAATTCCTAGTTGTGTAAAGATTTTAGTTGTTGATTGGGGCAGAACATCCCAGTGTACACATTCTGGAAAGACCGAAGTTCCCTCATGATGGGCTCCAGAACCAAGTCCAAAAGCTTGGAAGAATAAACCTTGGGTGACCAACTCCAACATTTTCTTAAAAACCTCTGGTGTTAGTGTGTTTACAACTTCTGGAGGCAAGTTGTTCCACTGATTAATTGTTCTAACTGTTAGGAAATTTCTCTTTAGTTCTAAGTTGCTTCTCTCCTTTTTTTTTTTTTTTTAAATTTGATTTATATGCCCCCCTTCTCCGGAGACTCGGCGGCTTATAATGCATTAAGCAATAGCCTTCATACTTTTGTATATTAGCTTCATTAGCTTCCATCCATTGCTTCTTGTCCTACCCTCAGGTGCTTTGGAGAATAGCTTGACTCAGATTGGTTCCTGCAAGATTATCCTGAGACACATATATTTACTTTCTTTTTTATTTTCTTTTTTTTTCTAACGGTGGTTATTCACCTTCTCTTGATCTCCTCAACTTTGCGTCTTGCAATTTATGGTTCTTGATCTCCAAAACGTCATCTCATCTATAGGTATTTCATAGCACTGTGAATCTGGGGTGGGGGGGGGGGAGTGATCCAGCAGAGAGAGAAAAAAAAAACAGGGTGTGAAAGGTGGAGTAGCTTCATGAGATTCCCTGGGAAACTTCCAAATGTAGAATTCTAAACCCACTTTTTAAGGGAGGCCAAATCGCCATTCTGTTGTCTATGTTTTCCATTCTTCAAGCAAAGCAACCAGGGAGGGCATTTTCCAAGGCACCAGAGCAGAAGGAATGAGCTGCCCCTATTTAAATTGATCACTAGGTATCCAGTTGATTCCAGTTCCTCCCAGGAATCACCTGACCACTCTCATTGCCACACTGATTGGTCAAAGTGGCTCTCAAAGAGGCGGCAGCTGGCTGCAGGCCGCCAAAAAGTACCGGAAGTCATGGAAAAAGCTGCTGCCATTGCCTCCATGCTCTTTGCGCGTGGGCATCCCATTGGACTTGCATGGCAATGGAATGTGCGTGTGCAAAGAATATGGCGACGAATAGGGCAGGCGGGGCGAGCAAGCGGTGACTGGGGGACCAGTTCAGGGGCGTGGCCAGCCGGCCATCACTACAGTTCAACGGCCTTGGCCAGATTTCTGCCAATGGTTCACGCAAACCGGTGCGAACCGGCTGAATACCACCTCTGATTAGGGGTGAGACATGGTAGCAGTCTTCCAGTATCTCAAGGGTTGCCACAAAGAAGAGGGATCTATTAATCTATTCTCCAAAGCAGGACAAGAAACAATGGATGGAAACTAATCAAAGAGAGAAGCAACCTAGAAATAAGGAGAAATTTCCTGAAGTTAGAATTGATACAGTGCAACGACTTCCCTCCAGAAGTTGTGGGCGCACCAACTGTGGAAGCTTTTAAGAAGAGATTGGATAACCATTTGTCTGCAATGGTATATGGCAGTGATGGCTAACCTTTTTGCCGTCGTGTGCCAAAAGTGGGGGAGAGTGGGGGGATCGTGCGCGTGCGTGCCCACACCCATAATTCAATGCCCATTTGTGTCCCGCCCTACCACGCATATGTACGTGCTCCCCCCGCGCTCCTCCCGCTTTTGGCACGCGATGGCACAGTGGGCTCATTTTTCTCTCTCCCCAGGCTCCAGAGGCTTTCTAGGAGACTGGGGAAGGCAAAAACAGCCTTCCTCAACCCTCCTGGAGGCCTTCTGGAAGCCAAAAACAGCCCATTTCCCAACTTCTGGTGGGCCCAGAAGGCCCAAAAATCAGCTGGCCGGCGGGCACATGTGTGCTGGAGTTGAGCTAGGGCAACGCTCATGTGCCCTCAGATATGGCTCCGCGTGCCACCTGTGGCACCCGTGCCATAGGTTCGCCATCACAGGTATAAGGGTTTCTTACCTGAGCAGGGGGTTGGTCTATTAGAAGACCTCCAAGGTCCTTCCAACTCTGTTATTCTGTTACAGGGACATGACAAAACAAACACAGATTGTTGGAACACGTTGCGTGTTACCTGCAAGCAGAAAACAGTTTTCAAACTCAGGATGGCTTGTTGAGTTGCGGGTATTATCCACATGAACGAGCAAAACCTGAATATTTTAATATCTTCTATATAGATACGGATTAAAAATCCTGGAAGAGAGGTTCTCCGGCTTCATATTTAATTTTTCAGAAGCTAAGATTCAGGGTTTCCTTTTAAAATAGTTATTTTAAGAAGAGAATTCAATTGGACTGTGCGAAAGATCTTTAATCTTTTTCGCATTTCATCCTAGATACTCAAGTGCTGCAAGAGAATGTGAAAAAGAGCAGAGAAATGAAACTCCCTTACCTAAGGAAAAGTGAGGATTTGCTGGTAAGATCTACTGTAGCATTGTTTTGAACTTCTCTTCTTTGAATTTTTTACAACCTTTTCATTTCAAGGCTGGCCTTAGAAATGGCTATTCGTCCAAAATTTGCTACGAGGTGGATAAAAACCAAGTTGGAGATCCTGCAGGAGCTGCATTCAAAAGTTGGGGTCTGGAGGTGACAGTATGGTTTAGTGTTGTCCGTACCACAAGGGGCTGGTCAAATCCAGGGGGTTTTTCCAAGATACAGAAAAAGCTTCAACATTGGGGTAGGGTTGGGGGCAGGGGTGGGTTCTAAAATTTTTTATTACCAGTTCTGTGGGTGTGACTTATTTTGTGGTCGTGGCTTGATGGGGGGTAATGTGACGGGTGTGGTCAACCTTTTTTTTTTTTTTTTACCTTTAAAAGCATTTTTTCTACAACCTTAAGAAGTTGCAGAAAAAAATGCTTTTAGAAGCCTCTGACGATCAGGCAACTCAGCTGGGATCGCCAGAGTTTTTTAAAGGCATTTTTTTCCTACAACCTCTTCAGCCGAAGAGGTTGTAGAAAAAATGCTTTTAAAAGCCTCTGACGATCCCAGCTGAGCCGCGCAATCATCAGAGGCTTTTTTTTTTTACTTAAAAGAATTTTAAGGTTGTAAAAAAAATGCTTTTAAAAGTTTTTTTTTTAAAAAAGCCTCTGATGAGGTGGGCGGGGTAAGCGAGCGGTGACTGGGCCGGGGACCCGTTTGGGGGCGTGGCCAGCCAATGTTATTACCGGTTCTCCGAACTACTACAAATTTTTACTACCGGTTCTTGTGAACCAGTGCGAACCGGGAGCAACCCACCACTGGTTGGGGGGGGGACAATTTTCTATCTATATATATAAAAGCAAAAACCACTCACACATTAATCACGAAATCTCCAGAACCGTAAAGCCTACAAACTTGAAATTTGCCACGTATGTTCCTCTTGGCTTCTAGGTGCTCGCTTTCGAAATGACCGTCAGAGCATTAGTATTTCCTATATTATTATTAACACGCTCTGATGCTAAGGAGTTCTACTCCCCCTCCCCACCTCAAAAGAAATCTGTTCCAAATGGAAAACACAAGCAGAGGAGAGGAGTTTCAGTTTCAGTTTTACTTTCACAGCAGCAAGTAGCTTTACTACAGAATAGTTGAGCTAAGCCACGCCCAGTCTCCTTCTTGCTCACACAGCAAATACTGTTTGAGTTTCCAAACACCCCTCAACTCTCTCACACGCTGACAGGATGCTAGCCAGATGAATACCGATGGATGCTGCGGGCTGGGACATTCTACTCCCCCTCCCTCTCTGTTCCAACTGCCAGTTGCATTATTTTAACACACTCTGATGCTACGGAGTTACACATTCTACATTAAGTTTCAGGCTGCAAGTGTCAATTTATCAAGCCTGAGCACATAGTTTCGTAGCGAAACTATGTGACTAGCTGGAATATATATATTCCAGCTAGTCGAATATATATGCCTCAGAACAGGCAACAAGTATGGGGGAGTAGATCAAATTGTCCCACTAACAATGTGCATTGATTCATACAATTGTGCGTCAGTTTTACTTGTTACAGGCTATTAAGCTACACTGGGACACAATACCCTGCTGAGGGTAAACCAGGTTAAGTGCAGACACCCGCAGTGTGTCTTGTTGAACTCTAGCTAATGCTGCATCGTTTATGCAGAATGTTACTTCTGCTTCTCCGTTTGGCAGAGGTCTTCAAGTGTTTTTTTTATAGCAAAGTGTGCTGTCCAGAGTGACCCAAGATATTTAAGATGCAATAATGTTACAATTGACTTGATTTCCCTTAAATTGTACATCAAGCTGTCTGCCTGTTAGTTTGTTACAAAGATGGAAGCCTGTTTTTTTCTGTCTTCGTTGGATGAGGCTGTGGTATTCATTTACAAAAATATTTTTTGAACAGTCACTAAACAAAGGGTTGTAAGTCAAGGACTACCTGTATCAGTTGGCCCTTCTTCTAAGATATGGTAGGGGGCTTCACCATTTCAGAATGAAATTCAGAAAAATTTTGGAACCTGTGAAGGCAGAAATCTAGCATCTGCCTGCAATCATGTAAAACAGGCAATCCTACTGGTTCCGTGCCACCATTTTTTAGGACTGAATTCAGTGTGTGTTAGGACTCCAAGATTCCTCTCACAATCACTTTCTTTCCCCCCCCCACTTTGAACATTTTTCTTTTTTCCTTTATACGAGAGCTCACCTTCGCTAAGGTGGGCTAAGACCCTCAGCTAAGACCCTGTTGTGACCTAGGCTCACTTACAAAACACAATTATTCTCAAACAAAACTATTTTATTATTAACAGATGAGAATTACTTCATTCCCAGCTTAGTCCACATTAATTCCAAAACACGTCCTTCGGGCTTATCACAAAATTTTATCTTCTTTGGCACCCTGCCAAAGGCCTGCCTTGGCAAAGCCCCACGAAGTTCAGAAACAAGGGACGCTGACTGGAAAACAGATTTAGCAACGTTGCTTTCCTACAAAGAGCCCAAGAGCTTTTGCTGCTCTTTTAAGCCTTATGGGAGGGGCCAATCATCTCATGGCCTTACTCCTGAGTCGTCCTTTTTGCTTTAGCTGCTCTTGCCTTCTCCAGCTCTGCGCATGCGTACACTAGGAACAGGCTCCTCCTGTTCCTCTGCCTCTCTGCTGTCCGACTCTGGAGGCTCCGGAGTCCGCACATCACTCCCAGATGGCCCTGGCCCCATCTCTGCCTCCAACGCAGAGCCCTCGTCTGGGCCTTCCCCAGAGTCAAGGACTGGCCCATCGTCCTCCCCAGCCTCCTCACTGTCCGACTCCGCTGCTTGCTCCGTGGGCTGCTGGCGGACCACAACAGACCCTCCCTTCCTCGGCCTAGAAAGCCTAGCTGAGAATAGAGTAACGCAGTGTTTTTCCGTTGTGACCTTACAGAAAAAGACGGAATCGGAGCGGGAGACTATTGTCTGGGAATGGAAAGAGCTGCAAAGATTTCTCCGAGATCAAGAAGAGCTCTTGTTAAGGCAGTTGGAAGAGCTGGAGAAGGACATCATCGCGAGGAGAGATGAGTACCTTTCAAGAAATGGCCATGACGGAGCCGCCTGGGAGAAAGGAGAAAAGGAGCCTCTGTCAAAGGTGGGAAATTAAAACCCCGCTTCCCAAAATGAAATGTGATTTTGGGCCTTCTTGATTTCGACTCGAAAAGACACACTGGCTGCCTCTCAACGTATACAGGCAGTCCTCGACTTACGACCACAGTTGAGCCCCAAATTTCTGTTGCTAAGCGAGACAGTTGTTAAGTGAGTTTTGCCCCGTTTTGCGACCTTTCCTGCCACAGTTGTTGAGTGAATCCCTCCAATTCTTAAAAGTTATGTCACATGGTTGTTAAGTGAGTGCGGCTTTCCTGTTGACATTGTGCTTGTCAGATGGTCGCAAAAGGGGATTGCATGACCCCAGGATACTGCAACCGTCATAAATATGAACCAGTTGCAAGGTGTCCAAAGTTTGATTATGTGACCATGATGCTGCAACGGTCGTAAGTGTGAAAAATGGTCATAAGTCACTCTCTTCAGTGCTGTTGTAACTTCAAACAGTCACTAAATGAAGGGTTGTAAGTCAAGGACCTTTGAGCTACTTACAAAAATGGCTCCTTCAAAATAACCCTTAAAAGACAGGATTTAGCCCCCTGTGCCTCACTTCAAAGACCTAAAGTAGAGTCACGCTGACAGATAGTCCTCGATTTACACCAGTTCATTTAGTGACCGTTCAAAGTTACCATGGCATTGAAAAAATGACTTATGACTGTTTTTCACACTTATGACTGTTGCAGCATACCCATGGTCTCATGAGTAAAATTCGGATGCTTGGCAACTGACTTATATTTATGATGGTTACAGTGTCCCAGGCAGGGGTGAAATGCTCCCGGCTCGGACCGGATCACCCGATCCGGTAGCGATGACGGCGGGTGGTTCGGAGAAACGGTAGCAAAAATCCCTGTGCCCTCCCCCCCCATGCCCAGCTGAGCCGTGCGATCATCAGAGACTTTTTTTAAAAACTTTTAAAAGCATTTTTTCTTCAGCCGAAAAAATGCTTTTAAAAGAAAACAAAAGCTTCTGACAATCAGGCAACTCAGCTGGGATCGTCAGAGGCTTTTAAAAGCATTTTTACAGCCTCCTCAACCAAAGAGGTTGTAGAAAAAATGCTTTTAAAAGTTAAAAAAAAAATTGGCCACACCCACCCAGTCACATTACATCCCCCCAAGCCATGCCCACAGAACCGGTAATAACAAATTTTACATTTCACCACTGTCCCGGGGTTATGTGATCCTCTTTTGTGACCTTCTGACATGCAAAGTCAATGGGGAAGCCAGATCCACTTAACACGGTTTCGTTACTCATTTAACAACTGCAGTGATTCACTGAAGAACTGTGGCAAGAAAGGTCATAAGGCTCCTTTGTGGTTGTAAGTCGAGGACTACCTATATATGTCTACTAATCAAAGCGAGTTGAGTGGAGTGTTGTCAGGAATTATTGGATTAATTCATTAAATTATGGGAATAATTAATCGTATTGCTCTGTGGTCATTTTAATTAAAACCAGTTCTAAGTTTGTATCAACTTTTCAATTTTACTTAAGGGGAAAATGATTAATACTGTTTAGTAATTTTTTTTATGGGGAAATGGTTACAGAAGAAAAGAATCTGAATTATTCCCAAAAGACTATCATGCCTGATACATATTTCTTTCTGTTTTCTTCCTTCCTTTCTTTTTTTGCTGCAGAGCCTCAGAAAACCAACCAAGGGGTATGTTTGTACAATTGTTTCAGTGTGTTTTATTCATTAGGTTGACCTCGGAATGATTCCTTCATTCTTTTGTCGGGTAATTTGCATTGATTATATTCATCTGCTTTTAATTGCATTTTTCTTGTTTTTCATCATTAGCAACCAGGATAGGCAAGCAAGCTCATCCTCATCTTTTAACGACTCCATAATCCCTTGCGGGGTGGAGTCTGAGTGTTTACTGGCTAGATGCCCTTCTTGTTGCCAATGCGGAGGTTTTTTTCAGCAAATATATTCTCAGTTTGCCCCCCAGAGGAAGAAATATCTGCCTCTACCTAGGATCGAACTCACAGCCTCTTGATTGTGAGACGAGAACCCCACCTCTAGGCCACTGCACTACTAGGATAGGCAAGCATGTACATTTCATAAAGCAATAAAAGGGAGGTAAGAAAGAAAGCTCCCAGACTGAAAAAATATTCAGTATCAAATTCTGTCCAAGTGTTGTGGCTCGCCAGCAGCCTGCGCGGATTGTGGCTGATCCCGACGACGAGGAGGCTGGTGTGGGGTCGCGCCAGCAGCCTGCGCAGCCTGCGCTCGCGTCGGACAGCGAGGAGGCTGAAGAGGATGTGGTGCCAGAGGCAGAGACTCAGCTGGGGCCTTCAGAACCTCCAGAGGCTCCTTCAAGTGGAGAGAGTGAAGTGGAGGAGCCTCTCCTCAATGCTCGGGCACGCAGGGCTGCCAAAAGGCAGGAGTGGCTACTCAGGAGGAGAAGGTCTCCTCGAGAGTAAGGTTTGAGGATAATTGGCCACTCCCTTATCCTATTTAAGTCGCACGCAATTAGTAATTTCTTGCTGGAAACAACATGTAATTATTACAGAGCATTTTGGAGAGTGAGTGTCTTATTGTATCTTGTTTTCTGGGCTGGTTGCCAACCTTTGCCGGACTTTGTTTATTCTTGGTACGTTATAACTTTGATAAGGACCGTTGGTGTGAGTCACAATCCTTGGGAATCTGGAGCTGGGGCAGAACACCAGAGTCTTTGCTCTGAATGGGCAGCCATTTTTATCATAGGAACAAATTGGAGTCACCTGAGGGAAGGTAGGAGCATACGATTGTGAGAATAATTCCTACAATCAGTATTAGAAGTATTGATATTCATCCTTCTAAGTAGCATTAAATAAACATAATGACCCATATGCAGGCCGTCCTTGACCTTACGACCACAATTGAGCCCAAAATTTCTGTTGCTAAGCGAGACAATTAAATGAATCTGTCCCTTTTTACAACCTTTCTCGTCGCCGTTGTTAAGTGAACCACTGCACTTGTTAAGTTAGTAACATGGTTGTTAATGAATCTGGCTTCCCTGTTGACTTTGCTTGTCAGAAGGTCGCAAAAGGGGATCACGTGACCCCTGGGACACAACGGTCATAAATGTGAGTCAGTTGCCAAGTATCTGAATTTTGATCACGTGACCACGGGGATGGTGCAATGGTCGTAAATGTAAAAAAAAACGGTCATAAGTCACCTTTTTCAGTGCTGTTGTAATCTTGAATGTTGACTAAAGGGATGGTTGTAAGTCGAGGACTGCCTGCATACTTTTGGCAAAAAGCTTCATTGTTGCATATGGAGTGTTATTGTGTGATAAATCCAGTATAGGCAGGATTTGAATTTATTAGAGAGTCAAAATAGACAAGTGATGACAACTAGGGAATCAGTGCTAGATGGAAATCGGATAAAGACCATTGTTTCAATCCTAAAAGGCTCATATTTTCCACCTTTTATCAGAAGGAAGAATGGAACGCTTTCTAAATGTGAGAGAGATTTCGAAGAGATGGAATACAGGTTCTACCGTTTTTCAAGAAAGAGGATTGAACTGAAAGAAGTTTTATGCACATTTAAAGGTGAGTTCAGATGGATAGAATAGAATAGAATAGAATAGAATAGAATAGAATAGAATAGAATAGAATAGAATAGAATAGAATAGTTGGAAGGGACCTTGGAGGTCTTCTAGTCCAACCCCTTGCTCAGGCAAGAAACCCAATACCATTTCAGACAAATAGTTCTTCAATCTCTTCTTAAAAACCTCCAGTGTTGGAGCATCCACAACTTCTACCATGTTTTCCCGAAAATAAGACCCTGTCTTATATTTTTTTGAACCCCGAAATAAATGCTCGGCCTTATTTTCGGGGAGATCTTATTACTTTGGGGCGTGTGGAGCAAGATGGGGCTCCTCTTGCCATCTTACCAGATTTCCATCTCTGTCTCCCTAACCCTAACCAGAGGAAATGGTGGGGACCGGCTGCGCATGTGTTTAAATATTTTCGGGGAGGGCTTATTTTGGGGGTGGGGTGGGGCTTATTTTAGCGCATGCACTCAAAAGCCTGATTCGGCTTATTATCAGCAGATGTCTTATTTTAGGGGAAGCAGGGTAGAGGCAAGTTGTTCCACTGATTAATTGTTCTCACTGTTGGGAAATTTCTCAAGTTCTAGGTTGCTTTTCTCCTTGATTACCATATTTTTCGGAGTATAAAACGCACCTTTTTCCCCCAAAAAAAGAGGGTGAAAATCTGGGTGCATCTTATACTCCGAATGTAGCCCCACCCAGCTTCTCAAACGGAGGTTTCAGAGGCTGAAAAAAACATCAGAAACAAAGCTTCAGAAAAAAAAGCCCCCAAACAGAGCTTCAGGGGCTTTTTTTCTGAAACTGTTTCGGAGGCTTTCAGAGGCAGAAAAAAAAAGCAAAAAAAGCAAGGCACAGAGCTCACAATCAAGGAACCTGTTGCTAAAATTCACCTCTGAGAACAGCTGATTGGGGGTATTCCGGGAGGCCGATTCACCTGCCAATCAGCTTTTTTCTTATTTTCCTCCCCAAAAACTAAGGTGCGTCTTATCCTCCGAAAAATACGGTCGTTTCCATCCGTTGCTTCTTGTCCTGCCTTCTGGGGCTTTGGAGAATAGCTTGACCCTCTCTTCTCTGTGGCAACCCCCAAGATATTGGAAGTGTTATCAAGTCACCCTTAGTCCTTCTTTTCATTAAACTAGACATATCCAATTCCTCATCTTTGTTGCTCTTCTCTGCACTCTTTCTAGAGTCTCAACATCTTTTTTTACATCGTGACGACCATAACTGGATGTAAGTGTGGCCTTACCAGGGCATTATAAAGTGGTATTAACACTTCATGTGATCTTGATTCTATCCCTCTGTTTATGCAGCCTAGAACTGTGTTGGCTTTTTTGGCAGCTGCTGCACACTGCTGGCTCATATCTAAATGGTTGTCCACTAGGACTCCAAGATCCCTCTCACAGTTACTGTTGGTCTAGGACCAGAAAGAGACGGGTTTGGTCCCTTCGCAGTGACAGAAACCCCGGAGGAATTTGGGGCCAACCCCTCCCTCTCAGTCCAAAATTCAGGGGCGGGTAGAGAGGAAAGGGGTTGGGCTAAGAGTGGGGAGACCCAGGTTCTGATTCCCCCCTCAGCCATTGAAGCTGCGGGGAGGAGGGGTGTTAGGGCTGGTCCCCCCCATCTAAGCCCAGGAGCCCTGACATTACAGCTAGTCCTTGACTTACGACCACGACGGAACCCAAAATTTATGTTGCTAAGCAACATAAAATTTATGCTGCTAAGCAAGGCATTCATTAAGGAGTTTTGCTCCATTTTACGACTTTTCTTTGCATAGTTATTAAGTGACTCACTGCAGTTGTTAAGTTAGTAACATGGTCGTGTTCTTCCCCATTGACTTTGCTTGTCAGAAGGTCGCAAAAGGGGATCACAGGACCCCGGGACGTTGCAACTGTCATAAATATGAGTCAGTTGCCAAGCATGTGAATTTTGATCACATGACCATGGAGATGCTTCAACGGTCGTAAGTGTTGTGGCCCGCCAGCAGAGCTGACGGCAGACTCGGACAGTGTTGTGACCCAGGCCCAAGTAGTTAGTATTAAATACAAACAGTTCGAAAAGAAACAGACTTCATTAGAACAGCTGAGAATTAACTCATTCTCAGCGTAGTCCAAACTAAATGAAAGCAAATTCTTCAAAACGCCATTCCTCAGTTTATCACTGACCTTGGGATAATTAGGCAAACTGCCAAAGGCTTTTCTTGGCAAAAGTTCAGAAGCAGAAGACGCCAACAAGAAATGAATACAGTGAAACAAGAACCAATTCTCTCAATGTTGTTTTCCGGCAAAGAGGCTAAGAGCCGTTGCTGGTCTTTTAAGCCTTATTGGAGGGGGAGGGCAATCATCTCTTGGCCCTACTCCCGAGTTGTCCTCTCTGCTTTATCTGCTTTTGTCTTCTGGCAGTTCTTCTTATATGTGCACTAGGAACAGGCTCCTCCTGTTCCTCTGCCTCTCTACTGTCAGCCTCTGGAGGCTCTGAAGTCCACACATCACTCCCTGATGTCCCTGGCCTCATCTCTGCCTCAGATGCAGAGCCCTCATCCGGGCCTTCCTCAGCCTCCAGGACTGGCCCCTGTTCTTCCTCAGCCTAATCGCTGTCCGACTCTGCTGCCAGCTCCCCAGGCTGCGGGCAGACCACAACAGATAGTGAGGAGGTTGGGGAGGAACATGGGCCAGTCCTGGAGTCTGGGGAAGGCTCTGATGAGTGCTCTGCGTTGGAGGCAGAGATGGGCCAGGCCCTCCGACAGTTATCAGCTACCTTTGGAGTTCAGAAGTAATTGGGGCTGAGGAACAGCTGGAGCCTGTTCCCGATGTGCACATGCACAGAGCTGTCAGGAGAAGGGAACAATTAAGGAACAGAGGTCGACTTGGCAGTAAAGGCACAAGGGGACACTGAATGGCCCCTCCCAAAGGGAAAAATAGGAGTGAAAGGGGAGGATGTTTGCAGGAGATAATTAATTTGTTTATTAGTCTGAAGATTTGCTTATCTGAGAGACTCCTTGTCAAGAATTTCCTTGCGTCTGGAAGCTATCGGCCTGGCAACTATCCAAGGACTGATAAGGTCTGTGGTTGCAATTTACCCTTGAAAGACTGTTTGCTGGATGTGAATGCTAGGAATTCACATTAGCCAAATAAAAAGTGTTTTTTTTCGGGACAAGGAGTCTTCGTGATTTGGCGAAGCCTAGGTCAGAACAGTAAGTGTGAAAAAGTTGTAAGTCATTTTCTCTGTGCCACTGTAACTTCGAACGGTCACTAAATGAACTGTTGTAAGTCGAGGACTACCTGCAATCCCTTGTAAGATTAAAATGGGGGGGCGGGAACATGATTCTTACCTCTCTCCTTGTATCTTTCTCCCCTTTCAGAATTGCTGAAGCTGGAATTGGAGGAAGAGGCAGATGAATATGTTTTACCAGGTAAAACCGTTAATGAACCTACTTTTTAAAAACATATATTTCTTTCTCGTCGTGGTTGTGCTGGTATAGGCAGGTCAGAAAGCAGAAATGCCAGGCGGAGAGTTCCAGAACAGTTCTTATTTTTATTATTTTTTTAAAATGTATTTTTATATGCTGCCCTTCTCCGGAGATTCAGGGCGCTTACAATCAATTAAGCAATAGCCTTCATATTTTTGTATATTTTATACAAAGTCAGCTTATTGCCTCCACAAACTGGGTCCTGATTTTACCCACCTTAGAAAGGATGGAAGGCTGAGTCAACCTTGAGCCTTGGTGAGAATTGAACTCGCAGTAATTGCAGGCAGCTGGATGTTAAATGCTGCCTTAGTAGGAGGCATTAGCCTCTTACGCCACTCAGGCTCCTTCCCACTCCACCCAAAAATGTTCAAGGCTGGATGGTTTTTTTTGTGATGGTTAATACTTCGGCCCCCCTCAAGCCAATTTTTTGGGAGTATCTGACTTTTTTTTTTTTATTTTATCTTTTCTATCCCTGTGTTGCAATGCTCCTGGAGTCAGGGTTCCGATGGATGCCCTAATTAAATCATGAGCCTCGAGCCAAGCTTCAAAAGAAATCCAATTATTTATTAGGACCTTAATGTTGGCATGTTCCAAGTGAAGCCAACTCTGGCCCCACGTAATTTACAGCTGAGACTTGACCAGGGGTGAAATGCTCCTGGTTCGGACCGGATCGTCCGATCTGGTAGCGATGGAGGCGGGTGGTTCGGATGGAGGCTGGTAGCAAAAATCCCTGCCCACCACTACTGCAACACTCTCTACCTAGGGCTGCCCTTGAAAACCACTCGAAGGCTTCAGCTGGTGCAGAATGTGGCCGCACGGGTTGTGATGGGAGCGTCCCAACACTCCCATGTTACACCCCTCCTGCGCGGCTTGCATTGGTTACCGGTTGCCCTTTGGGGGAGGTTCAAGGTGCTGGTTATCACCTATGTTTGTTTGTTTGTTTGTTTTATTAGATTTATATACCGCCCTACTCCCAAAGGACTCAGGGCAGTGAACAGGCAGAAAATAAAATACATAAATACAAAATTTAAAAGCGAAAATAAAACCAGATTAAACAATGTAGCCCGAGACAAATTTAAAACATCCCAATAATTTAAAAACAGATTTAAAATTTTCAATTTAAATAAAAGGGGAAAAAAGGTTAGGCCAGGCCAGCTTGCTGGAATAGGAAGATCTTAAGAGCGTGGCGGAAGGTGCGCAGATCCGGGATCCTCCGTATCTCCGGGGAGAGCTTGTTCCAGATAGTAGGTGCCCCCACAGAGAAGGCTCTCCCCCTGGGGGCCGCCAGTCGACACTGTTTGGCCAACGGCACCCGGAGGAGCCCCTCTCTATGAGAGCGTACCGGCCGGTGGGAGGCTATAAAGCCCTTCATGGCCTAGGCCCGGGATATCTGTCGGACCCCCTGCAGCCAGCGACAATCCCCAATCACCCGGTGCGCTCCCACAGACAGGGCCTCCTCAGGGTGCTGTCGGCCAGACAGTGTCAGCTGGCGACCCCCAGGGGGAGAGCTTTCTCTGTGGGTGCACCCACCCTCTGGAACCAACTTCCGTTGGAGCTCTGGATGGCCCCCTGACCTTCGCTCGTTCCGCCGTGAGTTGAAGACATGGTTGTTCTGTAGCCTGGACTGATATTGGGGGGGGGGGGGGGGGGGTTTAATGAATTTTAAACTGTTTTAAATTGGATTTTAATTTTATATCGTTTTAATAAGGAATTATGCATTTTACCGTTGTGAGCCGCCCTGAGTCCTCGGAGATAGGGCGGCATATAAATTGCATAAAATAAATAAATTGCCCAGCTGAGCCACGTAATCATCAGAGGCTTTTTTTTTTATTTTTAAAAGCATTTTTTCTACAACCTCTGGCCGAAAAAATGCTTTTAGAAGTAAAAAAAAAAAGCCTCTGATGATCGCACGGCTCAGCTGGGATCGTCAGAGGCTTTAAAAGCATTTTTTTTACAACCTCTTCAGCCAAAAAAATGGTTTTAAAAGTTAAAAAAAAACAAAGCAGTTGGCCACGCCCACTCAGTCATATTACAAACCCCCCAACAAGCCATGCCCACAGAACCGGTAGTAACAAATTTTATATTTCACCACTGGACTTGACCCTGTTTCCCCCATTCCCCCCAGGGTGTGTTACATTCTCCAATGGAGCAATTTCACGTGTGGTAGAGATCACTCCCCTCCTGCCCTGTGGGTAACCCTGGGAGACAGCCTTGAGAGAGATATGTCTGAAATGTGCTTTTGTTTTTGGCTGCTGCTTCGCTGTTTTCCCATCCACCGTGCCTGAGGGAAAACCATGGATGCTTTGCGAGTTGACTTTTGGATGGACGCGTGCAGAGTGAACTGATAAATGGAATGAATTTCTGAAGAATATTTTCTGCTTTTTCCTCAGGAGCCCAAGAAAAATCCACAGGGTACTTTCGCTTTCTCCAATCCTGCAGAAGGACTGGAGGGGGGCTGGCTTTGACCCAGCAGACTCAGGTGAGGGACATTCCAGGTGAGAAAGGGGAGGAGCCATTGATTGCGAGGAATGAATATTGGGGTGGCTGGCAGATCTTCTAGAGTGGTGGTTCTCGGGGTTCTGCAAAGTCAAAATTACAGGTAGTCTTCGACTTACAGCAGTTGATTTAGTGACCTTTTGACATTACAACGGCACTGAAAAAAGTGACTCACACCCGTTTTTCACACTTACAACCATGGTTGCAGCATCCCTGTAGTCACGTGATCAGAATTTGGATTCTTGGCAACTGATTCATACTTATGACAGTTGTAGTGTCCCGGGGTGATCAGCTTTTACGACCATCTGACAAACAAAGTCAGTGGAGCAGTCAGATTCACTTAACAACTGTCTGACTAACTTAAATACTGCAGCGATTCACTTAACAGCTGTGGCAACAAAAGTTGTAAAATGTTTTGCTTAGCAATATAAATTTTAGTTTAGTTTAGTTTAGTTTATTATACTTGTATACCGCCCTTCTCCCGAGGGACTCAGGGCAGGGAACAGCCTTGGTAAAAACAATGTACAACAAAAATTAAAAGCTTATTAAAATAATTCAATCATTCAGCCAATATAAATATAAATATAAATTTTGGGCTCGATTGTGGTCATAACTTGAGGACTCAATCTAGTTACTACTCGGGGATAGAAGCTGTTTTTCAGCCTATTTGTCCTTGTTTTTATTATCCTGTACCGTCTGCCAGATGGTAATAGTTCAAAAAAAAAAAGGGTGCCCAGGATGAGATGGATCTCTAAGAATGTTTTGAGCTTTCTTAAGGCAGCGGGAGCTATAAAGCTCTTCCAAAGAGGAGAGAGGGCCACCAATGATCCTCTGGGCAACGACGTTGACCCTCTGGAGCTCTGTCCTATCTGCCACTGTGCAATTGGCAAACCATACACAGGTGCAGTAAGTTAAAATACTCTCTATGGTGCAGCGGTAGAAGCTCACCAGCAGTTTTTCATTCAGTTGTTGTTTCCTGAGAAGTCTCAGGTAGTATAATCTCTGCTGGGCCCTTTTGACCAATGCTGCAATGTGAGTGCCTCAGGTCAGGTCCTCTTTTATGATAACACCCAGAAACTTAAAACTGGACACTTGGTCTCCAATGATAAGCAAGGACTAGATGTCTGATCTATTCCTTCTATAAAGTCCACTACTCCTTGGTTTTATTGTCACACGGTTGTTAAGCGAATCCCCAAGGTTTCCCCATGGATTTTGCTTGTCAGAAGGTCACAAAAGGAGAATCACTTTGCTTGCCTCTGATTGGCCACCTTTCTCAATCCATCACATAGAACAGGTGTTTCTTTTGTTTGAATGACTTGTATATTTATATTTGGCTGATTTTTTTTCCCCCTGTTGAATGAGCTTCTGGTTGCTTCCTTCTAGCCCGTTTCCTTCGAGGAGGTCTCTGTCTGCTTCTCCAAGGGAGAATGGTCTCTCTTGGGCCCCAGTCAGAGAGTCTTGTACAAGGACGTGATGCAGGAGAATTATGAAAATGTGACTTCTCTCGGTAAGAATCTCTAGGTTTTGTTTCTTCTACTGGAACTTCCAGATATGTTGGGTTGCAGCTCTTTTCGCAGCCATCTGATTACCGGCTGGGGATGATGGAATGTACTGGAAGTTGCTTGGCTGAATCATAGAATCCTCTTCATAGGATTGGAAGAGACCTTGAAGGTCTTCTAGTCCAGAGGTCACCAACCTTTCAGACCTCAGGGACCACTAAATTCATAATTTTAAATCCCCGCCTAATGACCAGCTGGGTGAGGGTGGTTAGGTGGTCATGTGACTGAGTGGGCATGGCCAACTCAATGTCACTCACGTCAAGGGGCCGGCCTCCACTCACTTCTCCCCTCTCAGCCACTCCTCGCCTGCCCGCCTCTTTAGGGACCCAACAGGAAGCAGTTGTTGGAGCTAAGCAGCCACCACCAGAAAGAGTTGGCAAAACAGCTGGCTCAGTTCAAATTGGATCTAGAAGAAGGAGGCTCAGCAAAAGCACCTCACTGAGGACTATGAGCATAGGCTTTCCAAGCAGAGGGAAGACCTGTGGGAGTGCAAGGCCAGGTACCGGCGTCTGGAGGCTCAGCGGGCTGAGATAGTCAGCCCATTCCAGGCCATGGTGCAGTCCCACTGGAACAAGGCCCTTTTCTCTTTGCCACCAGCGGCTCTTCCCTCCAGCCTTCGCCCAAAGCTCCGTACCAGGAGGCTGAAGCAGACCACAAGTCGGAATTTCTGCCGCCCTTCAACCCACACAAAAAGATCCCGAAGGGGGAGACTCTCTGCAGCACCACAAATGTTCATTGCACGTATCTGTCCCAGGGGCTGTAGTTTGAGGACCCCTGATTTAGTGCAATATTAAAAAATGCAAATAATTTTTCTGCGGACCACCAAAATTTTCACGCGGACCACCAGTTGGTGACCGCTGTTCTAATCCAGCCCTTTAACCAAGGCCTGCCTTGTCCTTTGGCTCTGTGGAGAATTAACCCCAAACTTCTTCCCTTCAAGAATCACAAGGCTGCTGTCATGTCTCTCCTTAGCCTTCTCTTCTTTAGGGTAAACATACCTATTTTTTTTCAGCCATTCATCGGATTTACAAGGACTCCTCACCATGCTTTGTGACCTCTTTCTGAATGAGCTGAGGGTTGTCCTGTTTGGCGAGAGAACCTGTTACTCTTAAAATTCAAGAATTTGGGGGAGTGAAGAATCCTCGTTTCTGCCCAGAACTTTTTAATTGACTTCGATTGTTTCCCTGTAGGAAAAGGAATAGCAGGAGAGAGTCAAATGAGGAATCAGCCTAGAATCTCTATGTTGCCGCAAATGCTCTTAAGTCTAAACTAGATTTCTGTGCATAGGAGGATTTAATTTAATTCAATTTAATCAGAATTTAACGTGTGGCCCTGGTATTTCGAGCCTGACATCCCCCTTTCCAGGCAGCGTTACTACAGGGGTGCCTACAATAAAATGTTGATGTATTATAAAAAAGCTCCTTGTTCATGAATCATTTTCCTGCCCCAAAAAATAGTACAGAAGCAACATTCTGAATTCCATTTCTTTTACCCTTTTGTGCAATTTATATCCCATCAGAAAGCTAATCAGTGAACAGTTGCCGCAATTAAAACTGTCAGATCTGCCGCCACTTAAACCTCTAAATAGAAATGATGCTTGGCTCCATTTGCTGAGAAAGGCTTAGTTTTATTAGAAGTCAAGTGTATTGAAGTCATCAATAGCAATAATTGAGAATCGCTCACCAAAATCCCTAAATTCAACTTTTCCCTCTCTTAACTGTCTCTCATGGCTGACCTCCCCATGACCAATCAGGTTCAAGCAAGATGCTTTCAGAACTGTCACTTGAAGTGTAGGTTGGTATCGGGTGAAATGCTCCCAGTTCGGACCGGATCACCCAATCCAGTATCGATGGAGGCGGGTGGTTCGGAGAACCGGTAGCAAAAATCCCTGCCCCCCACCCCGCATGCCCAGCTGAGCCGCGCAATCATCAGAGGCTCTTTTTCTTTTAAATGCCTCTGATCATCCAAGATGAGTTGCCTGATCGGCAGAGGCTTTTTAAAAAAGCCTCTGCCAATCAGGCAACTCAGCTTGGATGGTCAGAGGCATTTAAAAGAAAAAAAGCCTCTGCCGATCAGGCAACTCAGCTGGGATCGTCAGAGGCATTTAAAAGAAAAAAAGCCTCTGCCGATCAGGCAACTCAGCTTGGATCGTCAGAGGCATTTAAAAGAAAAAAAGCCTCTGACGATCAGGCAACTCAGCTTGGGTTGTTAGAGGCATTTAAAAGAAAAAAAGCCTCTGCCGGTCAGGCAACTCAGCTGGGATCGTCAGAGGCATTTAAAAGAAAAAAAGCCTATGATGGTCAGGCAACTCAGCTGGGATCGTCAGAGGCATTTAAAAGAAAAAAAGTCTCTGATGATCAGGCAACTCAGCTGGGATCGTCAGAGGCATTTAAAAGAAAAAAAGCCTCTGACGATCAGGCAACTCAGCTGGGATTGTCAGAGCCCTTTGAAAGCATTTTTTTTACAACCTCTTCTTGTAGAAAAAATGGTTTTAAAAGTTTTTTTAAAAATTGGCCACGCCCACCCAGTCACATTACCCCCCCCAAGCCACGCCCACAGAACTGGTAGTAACAAATTTTAGATTTCACCACTGGTTGGTATGCAGCTGCCTTCTCCCAGCCGGGTGATCTTGAAGTAGCATCTCGGGGACATACAGCAGTTACTTTCCACACACCCCAAGCATTTCGCTTCCCATTCACCCTCCCCAGAGTTCATGGCAGACTGTCACTGCATGGGAGCAGCTGACAGTCATTTAATACTATTTTTATTCTACACTTAACGTTGCTGTTGCATTGCTGTTGTTCATTTTGTGCTGAGACATAAATAATTAAATAAAACACCCTAGATTTTATTTTCTTGGGTTTTATTTTTGTACTAGTTCTCTCGCTCACCGGTTTGGGACCAAACTCCTGGATGGAGGAAGAAGATGAGGCCGTTTTGGGTCTACGCTCTCAACTTTCTGAGAAAGGGGGCAATCAAGATGTCAGCATTACAGGTGGGAAAAATGAAGTATGGGTCATTGTGATGATCTGGGGCACAGTACAGAGATAATACAAACAGCTGGCAGTTCAAACTGTCCCTTTATCGCTCCAAATTTCCCCAAATGCTCTCAACGTTTCTGGCCAGTCCCAGATTTCTCTAAATAGAAATGCAAGATTGGGCACAACTAATTTAACAACCATCTTGCTTAGCAATGGAAAGTCTGGTCCCGATTTTGGTCGTAACTTAAGGACTACCGGTTCAGTGTCCATCTGCCCCAGCAAGCACAGACTATCCCTTGTCAATGACTTTTTAAATCTGACTCACCCCAAAAGTCACATTATAAACCCTCAGCCTCACATTATGTTTTCCAATTTTCCATTTCCTACCTGAGAAGGAACAGTCATAAATCTGCACATTATTTCAATGGAAATCTTGCCATGATTTTTTTCCCCCTAAAAATTGCTCTGAACATTTTTATTATTGGAAGTGATTGATTGATTACATGCCATCAAACTGTTGTCAACACTTAGTAACTGCATAAATTTCCTCCATAATATCGGAAATGGCGAATATATTTTGCATGAAAATAAATGAAATATTGCTGGAGTCACTAAAACTTAACAGTTTTCATAGTGGAATTTGACACAAACCTTTGCTGGACCTTTATCAGAATGCAAATTAAGCTGCCTAAAAAAATGGATAACAGAGCCGAAAGGCAGGCTGCTAATCAAATAAACAAATGAAATAATGTAAAAATACCAGAGATTGTAACTTTCAGTGCTGTGTCTAAATTTTTATAGATTAATCATTTTAGGGGAGTGTTTCAAGCTGAAAATCTTTCCAAAATGAGATAATTTTGCATGGGAAGTAGGGTGTTTCAAACTTTAAATCACATGTTTACGATTCAAAGTGTTGGTAAAGATTCTCAGTTATCCAGGTACAGTTGTCTGGAAATGGAGTCATAGCAATTGAACTTCTTGTTGGTTCGAAACGTTTTGCTGCTTATCCAATAAGAAGCTGCTTATCTGAAGAAGCTACTCGGATAAGCAGTGAAACATATTGGGCTGACAAGAAAAGACATCCAAAATGGAACAGAACAGAATAACAAGAGTTGAAAGGGAGTTTGGAGGTCTTCTAGCAGGAGACTCTACCATTTCAGACAAGTAGCTGTCCAGACTTTTCTTAAAAAGGAGCCTGGATAGCTCTGCAGACAAGGCACTGTAATTTAACACCAGCTGTCTGCAATTAAAGTAAGTTCGAATCTTGCCAGGCTCAAGGTTGACTCAGCCTTCCGTCCTTTCTAAGGTAGGTAAATTGAGGACCCAGTTTGTGGGGGCAATAAGCTGACTTTGTATAAAATATACAAAAGTATGAAGGCTATTGCTTAACGCACTGTAAGCCACCCTGAGTCTCCAGAGAAGGGCGGCATATAAATCAAATTAAAAAAAAAAAAAAGCTTCCAGTGATGGAGCATCCACAACTTCTGAAGGCAAGCCAATTCCACTGGTTTATTCAAGGTGTTGGTGACCACCTTTAGAGTGCTCCATGGCTTAGGACCTGGATACTTACGAGACCGCCTTCTGCCACCAAGAGCCTCCCACCGGCCAGTACGCTCCCACAGAGAGGGGCTCCTCCGGGTGCCGTCGGCCAAACAATGTCGACTGGCGACCCCCAGGGGGAAGAGCTTTCTCTGTGGGAGCACCTGCCCTCTGGAACGAGCTCCCCCCAGAGATACGGACGATTCTGGATCTACGTAGTTTCCGTCGGGCCCTCAAAACTTTTTTATTTCATCAAGCCGGGCTGGCCTGATTCTCTAATGGTGTAATTTTAAATGGGGGATTTTAAATGGGGGATTTTAACTGTCGGGCCAAATTGCTTAATGTATTTTTAAATTGTTTTTAAATTTTGCATTCTATGTTTTTTTTCTATGGCTGTTCACCGCCTTGAGTCCTTCGGGAGAAGGGCGGTATATAAATTTAAATATTAAATTAAATTAAAATTATTGTTCTCGCTGTTAGGAAATCTCTCCTTAGTTCTAAGTTGCTTCTCTCCTTGATTAGTTTCCATCCATTGCTTCTTGTCCTGCCCTCAGGTGCTTTAGAGAATAGCTTGATTCCCTCTTCTTTGTGGCAACCCCTGAGATATTGGAACACTGCTATTATGTCTCCCCTAGTCCTTCTTTTCATTAAACTAGACACACCCAATCCCTGCAATCATTCTTTGTATGTTTTAGCCTCCAGCCCCCTAATCATCTTTGTTGCTCTTCTCTGCACTCTTCCCAGAGTCTCCACATCTTTTTTATAATACGATGACCAAAATTGGATGCGGTATTCTAAGTGTGGCCTTACCAAGGCATTACCAAAGTCCAGTTGCCATGGCTCAACTTCCAGACTGATTTAAAGTGATTTGAATTTAAAACAGTTTGAAATAGCTGGAAGTGATAAGCTCTGATAGCATGATGTGAATGAGCGAATTGCTTTCAGCTCCTATATGAGATTTGGGTGTCAATTAATTCCTGGGGCAACCAATGGGGTGAACTTATTCACTGAGTTGTCTTTCCATTTTTTATGATAGCATCCCAGCAGCAAGAGAAGAGCAAGGAGAAGGGGAAGGTGGAGAAGGAGAAGGAGAAGGAGAAAATAGAGAAGGAGAAGGAGAAATCAGAGAAAGAGAAGGAGAAAGAGAAGTCGGAGAAAGAGAAGTCAGAGAAGGAGATGGAGAAGGAAAAGTCAGAAAAAGAGAAAGAGGAGATGGAGAAGAAGAAGTCAGAGAAGGAGAAAGAGATGGAGAAGGAGAAGAGGCAGACAGAGAAGGAGAAGGAGAAAGAGAAGGAAAACATTCCAGCAAATGTTAAGGAAATTGTAGCTCAAGGTGCCTTGAGAAAAGACGTGGGGCTTCATCCAGAGGAGCCCACAACAAATCCTCAACGCAAATCTGAAAGACAGAGGGAAGCTGGACAAAAGACCAGAGAAGAGAAATCCATTCTTTCTCCCGCTGACCATCAAAATACCAGCAAAGTTGTCCTTCAGCCAGGAACAGGCAAAGGAAGGAAACTAAAACCATGTCCCAAATGCGGGAAGGAATTTAATCAGAGTCTCCTCCTCCTGAAACATAAGCAGATGCACCAAAGGACCACGCCCTACCAATGCTCGGACTGTGGGAAGGTCTTCAGCCAGCGCGCCCATCTTACCAAACACAAGAAAGCCCACAAAAAGGTGAAACTGTTCAGCTGCTCCGACTGCGGGAAAACTTTCCATCGGAGCTCCCATTTCTATTCCCACCAACGGACCCACAGAGGGATCAAGCCTTTCAAGTGCTCGACTTGCGGGAAAAGTTACACCCGGATGCCCGACCTTCGGAGGCACCAGAAATCCCACACGGGAGAGAAATCGCACAAATGTTTCGACTGCGGCAAGAGCTTTGGTTTGTACTCGTCCCTCGTCAAGCACGAAAGAACCCACACGGGGGACAAGCCGTACAAGTGCTCCCACTGCCCGAAGAGTTTCTGCCAGAGGACCCACCTCATTGTGCACAAGAGAACCCACACGAAGGACAGGCCCTTCAAATGCTCGCGTTGCAAAGCTGGCTTCGTTCAAAAGGCCCACCTGATCTCGCACCAGAGGTCCCACACGGGAGAGAAACCCTTCTGTTGCCACAGCTGCGGCAAAAGCTTCAAACGCAACTCCACCCGCGTGAAACACGAGAAAAGACACGAGACGAAAAGTGTGGAGCCTTCACTTCCTCTCGAGGCTTCCCCGTCAACACTTCCTCTCAACGCTTCGCCTCCTCTCAACGCTTCGCCTCCTCTCAACGCTTCGCCTCCTCTCAACGCTTCGCCTCCTCTCAACACTTCGCCCTCTCAAAGACCAAGCTGGAGGTCCAGATTGAGAACTGTGGGAAGACTTGGGAAAGCGGCTGCTTAACCCCTTCTGGGAAAAAAGAAGGAGGAAAGAAGAACATCAGGTCTAACCTGGGAATATCTTGGACAGGATTTTCCAGTTAATTTTGGGAAACTTGAGAGGAACGGTGGAGAGATTTCAAGTAACATCTGGAAAACCCATGGTAGAGGAAGGGAAGAGTTAACCTTTCTTCTCTCCTGGGTCATTTCCTGGATCAAAAATGGTGCTTCTTCCCTGCCACAGAGATGCATGCTGGAAAAAGTCCAGGAACAGGTGTCGTACTGCCATTTTTTCCCCCACTGCAAATCTCCTAACAGCTTTGTAGGATTTAAATCGTGGACATGAGTTTGCGGGGGATAGGTTAGATGTCTCTGTTCCAATCTGTTTGGAAGGATCTAGGGTTGATTTTTACGCACAAATTATCTCCCAAACATTGAGCCATTGGGTGATCGACTAGGATCAGGATGGGAGGGAGGGAAAGGAAGGAAGGAAGGAAGGAAGGTCAGTGAGTGTGAAGTTTCGGATCCATAAGAGGGCAACCAAGTATCCTCTGGATGTTTTTAGCTTCATTCCCCATACATTTTTGCCACTGGCCAGGGATACGTTGAGGTAATAGCAGGTGGGGAGGGTTTCCCCAAACATCTGGGAAGCCTCAGGTTGCCTGTCCTATGCCCAAAGCCACATCTGCACAAAGTACATTTCCAAATTTCCTGCAGCTCTGGCTACTGAGGGTGCTCAGTCCTCAGGGTTAGGGTTAGAGTTAGGGCCTAATTTCCATGGTGAATTTTGTTTACACTTTTTTTCCTGTGATCATGTGAGCATTTTTTTTCCTTTTTCTCAGTGTGCGGGTTCTGTTCTTGCCAGCTGAAACTATAATGAACAAATGAATTCCTGGCAGAGTTATGATCGGGGTTAAGTTGAGGCCTACCTATAATGCAGGTTGCTGTCAATTATATACAATAGGACAGTGATGGCTAACCTTTTTGCCATCGCATGCCAAAAGTGGAGGGAGTGGGGGGGGAGGTCGCGCACATGCGTGCCCATACCCATAATTCTATGTGCCCCACCCACCCCGCGCATGCGCTCACGACCCTCCCCCCATGCTTTTGGCACATGATGACACAGTGAGTCCGGTAGGCCTGTTTTTTGCCCTCCCCAGGCTCCAGAGACTTCTAGGAGCATGGGGAGGGCAAAAACGGCCTCCCAAGACCTGGAGGCCAGAAACAGCCCGTTTGCCGACTTCCGGTGGGACCGGAAGGCCCGAAAATCAGCTGGCCAGCGTGTGCATAAGCGCTGGAGCTGAACTTGCGTGCCCACCGATATGGCTCTGTGTGCCACCTGTGGCACACGTGCCATAGGTTTGCCATCACGGCAATAGGATATATCCGCACTGGGCAACCTGCAATCCTGAGGGGAGATGGGAGCAGAGGTTTCTGTAGGACGGTGGGGTCCCCAGTCCCCAAGCTGCAGAGTGGCACCAGTCTGCGGGCCACACAAGCAAGTTAAACCTCATCCGCACACATGTGGGATCCAGGCAGCACACACAACTCCACACACACACACACACACACACACACACACACACACCGGTCTACAGGAAAACCACCCTCCATTGAACCAGTCCCTGGTGCTCAAAAGATTGGGGGGCACAGCTACAGGAGGATTGGGAAGGGGGGCTGACAATGAAAACCTTGGTAGCTTTGGTAGTACAGTGGTTTAAAGCACCATGTTATTAACACAGCTGCCTGCAATTACTGCAGGTTCGAATCTCTCCAAGGCTCAAGGTTGACTCAGCCTTCCATCCTTTCTAAGGTAGGTAAATTGAGGACCCAGTTTCTGGGGGCAATAAGCTGACTTTGTATAAATATACAAAAGTATGAAGGCTATTGCTTAACACATTGTAAGCCGCCCTGAGTCTCCGGAGAAGGGCGGCATATAAATAAAATTAAAAAAAAACAAAAAACAGCATCACGTTGACACAACACAAGTCGTACCGCTTTTGTAACATACTTTGTGACATCGCAAGCATGTATGAAAGCTTCTGTTGCACTTCTAATGCAATGCTGCTTTCAACATTTGGGCCCTGCATGGACCTCCGGAGTCTCTTGTGACGTTTGGCGTTGGTCACCCTACACTGAGCCGTAATTGGCTTTGATTCAACTTTGAAGTTATTTCCTTCAGTTTGAAGGAAACTTGAAGTGACATGGAAACCCAGCCACTTCGATCTCATTTCCTGTGTTGGGTGAATCCTATGAATTGTGACTTGTTCATCATACCATGGTTCAACCATGGAGTATGTCTGTGGAGATTCTCAGTCATCCAGGTCACGGTGATCCCAAAGGTACTTTTTCAAGCGGCAACTGGACTTCCTTGTTTTTTTATTGAAAAAGTTTTTGAATACAAATTTTTCCCCCCCATTTTTCTCCCCCCCTCCACCCTAACCCCCCCTCACCACCCATCCCCCCCGTGACTTCTTCACAACAAAGACCTAATTCATAACAGATTATATAATATTTTACCATCCCCTTACTCCCTCCTCTAAATACTGACCCTTACTTGCTAATAATATTATTAATATTGTTACTTCCCCCTTTTACCATACATTTCAAAATAACATTCTACTGTAACATTGTATAACTTCTAATTTATAACTTATAATATTATTGTAACTCCCAATTTAGCAATAATCTGCCCTTTTTCTCCTCCTCCATACTTATATCTGTATATTAATACAACATTTGAAAACAACCTTCCACTTTAAAACTATATAATAAATCCTACTTTAACATTTAATCTTTTGTGTATATTAATATAACATTTCAAAGCAGCCTAGCCCATAAATCCTAATTTAACATTTATTCAACTCTATCCATTTGCTCCACTCCCCTAAATATATCACTTAAACATCCCTTTTCTTAAACTAAACAATCAGTAAACTAACCTATTTCCACCCACTTTCCTACAAAATTGCCATGCACAACAATGTCCTTGTTTTTTATTTGAAGATGTTTCACTTCTCATCCGAGAAGTTTCTTAGATGAGAAGCAAAATGTCTTCAAAGAAAAATAGTCCAGTTGCCTCTTGAAAAAGCATTTCCGGGACAACCATGGAGAAGCACAATATGTGAATGTATCATATTGAGCCACTATGGCGCAGTGGTTAGAGTGCAGTACTGCAGGCTACTGCTGACTGCCGGCTGACTGCAATTTGGCAGTTCAAATCTCACCAGGCTCAAGGTTGACTCAGCCGTCCATCCTTCTGAGGTGGGTAAAATGAGGACCCAAATTGTTGGGGGCAATATGCTGACTCTGTAAACCGCTTAGGGCTGTAAAGCACTGTAAAGCGGTACGTGCTATTGCTATTCATCTCAATCCAAATCTTAATTTACTGCAATAGAGAGCAATTCTCCAGTCTGGCCCTGAGCGGATAGAAATCTCTCTTCCGCTCAGGTTTGAAGGAGACTTAACAAACTTTACAGCTTTATAGCTGTATCTTTTCTGAAAATAATAATACTGTACATGTACTCTGTTGCTAGATTTTTCAAGCAGACCAGAAGGAACGTTTAGACCGTCAGAAATTGCAATAATAAGAAATTAGAGAATTAAGAAATAATTCTAGTGGCCTTTTTTTTTTTGTATGAATTGTAATAGAGAAGACATTAGAAAAGTTAAGATTAAGCAGCTAATTCTAAATGACACCAGGGTGGAAACTAATCAAGGAGAGAAGCAACTTGGAAGGAGAAATTTCCTGACAGTTAGAACAATTAATAAGTGGAACAACCTGCCTCCAGAAGTTGTGAATGCTCCAACACTGGAAGTTTTTAAGAAGAGATTAGATAACCATTTGTCTGAAATGGTATAGGGTTTCTTTCCTAAGCAGGGGGTTGGACTAGAAGACCTCCAAGGTCCCTTCCAACTCTGTTATCCTATTCTACTGCTTGGATTCAAGCTTTTTTCAATTTAATATTCGAGAGCCTGCGTATTCGATCTGAAGTTGCCTGGCATGAAGCAAAACTAATGGATTTGCCGCTCAGGGTTGGCGATTTATTAAAATGTCATTTTTCAATCTAGCTTTCAATGGGACAGCTGCTCTTGGATGCGGTTATTCCCTGTGGCGAATCGGAATATACTGTAGCTTGAATTAATTATAGTACCTTACACTTATTTTGTTAATAACTGTTGTGTAAATTGTACTGTATTTCTCTAGTAGCAAGATGGGATCCAGGTTATATTATTGGTGGCTTGTTGGTAATTAAATGAATTTATACCTTGATCCACCTGAGGCAGTAGATTCAAGGGTGTGTTCAGGTATTCCTCGACTTACAACCATTCATTTAGTGACCGTTCAAAGTTACAACAACACTGGGAAAAAAGAGACTTATGACCATTTTTCACACTTATGACCATTGCAGCATCCTTGTGGTCACATGATTTACATTTGGATGCTTGGCAACTGACTCATGTTTTCTGTCCCAGGGTCATGTGATCCTCATTTGCAACCTTCTGACAAGAAAAGTCAACAGGGAAGCCAGATTCACTTAACAACCGTGCTGCGAACTTAACAGCTGTAATTATTCACTTAATAGCCGTGGCAAGAAAGGTCGTAAAACAGGGCAAAATTCACTTAATAACTGTCTCACTTAGGAACAGAAACGTTGAGCTCAGTTGCGGTCGTACGTAAAGGCCTTATCTGTATGCTGTAGCTTGAATTAATCATAGTAGGCTATAGCCATTTTGTTACAGGTGTCGCATTCACTATGTTTTTTTTAATTGTACTGTATTTCTGTAGTAGCATCTTGTAAGTATGGGGGTCCTTGTTATGAGGCCAGTTAGTTGTTTGTTGATAAATAAATGAGTTTATGCCTTGATCCGAGGCAGTCGATTCAAGGGTGTGTATATTTCCTTGCATTTCCTTTCTCAGCTAAATACAGCATCCTCTCATTACAATAACAATTAGAGCTCTTGGCACCTCTCATGTCAAAGATGCTCTGTTGGGCTCCAAAGAATGCCTTTTGTGGGGTCTTCACACTACAAAAAATACCTGAATGTGCCTTAGAGCAGGGGGTCTCCAACCTTGGCAACTTTAAGAGTTGTGGACTTCAACTCCCAGAATTCCTCAGCCAGCTGAGGAAGTTCGAATCTCACCAGGCTCAAGGTTGACTCAGCCTTCCATCCTTACCTAACGTAGGTAAATTGAGAACCCAGTTTGTGGGGGCAATAAGCTGACTTTGTATAAATATACAAAAGTATGAAGGCTATTGCTTAACGCATTGTAAGCTGCCCTGAGTCTCCGGAGAAGGGCGGCATATAAATCAAATTAAAAAAAAAAAAACCTGTGGACTTCAACTCCCAGAATTCCTGAGACAGCTTGGCTGTCTCAGGAATTCTGGGAGTTGAAGTCCACAGGTTGGAAAAGGGCCACATTTGCCCACCCCTGCCCTATAGGGTGGGTGGGTATGTCTCCTTTTAACGTGGACACATTCATAAACTGTCTTTGACCTGCATTCGGTATAAGACCATGGAGGGCCTCGTTTTTGGCTTTTCCTAAGTGAAGAAACCAGCAGATCATGGTAAGCTGCTGGCTTTGGAAATTAAAACCATCATTGGATATTTTCCCCTTGTTGGTATTTTTTTAATTGTTATTTTTTAATTTTTTTAAATATAAATAATACAAACGTATTACATATACATCTAAATACAATAAAAAAAGAAAAAGAGGAAAAAATAAATATTACAGTGCACCCCCACACCCCGGAGACCATTTTTTCCCCTTATATTTCTCCATCTATAACCGTGATGGCTAACCTGGCAAGGGCCAAGGGCCTGGTGGCTCAGCAGACTGATAGCATTGTGATTAACACCAGCTGTCTACAATTACTGTAAGTTCGAATCTCGCCAGGCTCAAGGTTGACTCAGCCTTCCATCCTTTCTAAGGTGGGTAAATTGAGGACCCAGTTTGTGGGGGCAATAAGCTGACTGTATAAAATATACAAAAGTATGAAGGCTTAATGCATTGTAAGCCGCCCTGAGTCTCCGGAAAAGGTGGCATATAAATCAAATTTTTAAAAAAACAAAAAACATGCCACAGCTGACACACAGCAGGAGATGCGTATGCATGTGCAGGGTTTGCACATGCATGCACGGAGGTGGAGGGTCACATGCACGGGTGGTGTGACGGTCATCCCCTCCCCCAGCCCGTGTTTGGGCTGAGGAGGCTTCAGGGAGGCCTACTAGGCCCAAAATGGGTGTGTTTGTGTGTGTGTAAGGGGTCGCACATATATGCGCTGGGAAGCATGGGGGGTTTATATGCACAGTGGGCGGGAGAGCATGGGTAGTGTGGCATGCGCCCCCCCCATAGCCCATTTTTGGGCCGAGGAGGCTGCTGGGAGGCCTACTAGGCCCAAAACGAGGGGTCATGGGGTCGTGTGGGGTATCATGCTCATAAGTGGGCCATACCAACACCTTGAATTGTGCCCGGAGACCAATAGGGAGCCAGTGCAGCTCGCGGAGAATTGGTGTAATGTGGGTGTATCTAGGTTCATCCACGATAGCTCGCGTGGCTGCATTCTGGACCAACTGTAGTCTCCGAACACTTTTCAAGGGTAGCCCCATGTAGAGCGCGTTGCAATAATCTATGAGGTGACAAGGGCATGAGTGACCGTGAGGAGAGCCTCCCGATCCAAGTAGAGTCGCAATTGATGCACCAGGCGAACTTGTGCAAAGGTCCTCTTAGCCACAGCTGTCAGATGTTGCTCTAATCTTAGCTGTGAGTCTAGGAGGACAGCCAAATTGCGAGCCCGTTCTGAGGGGGACAATTTCTCCCCACCCCACCCCCAGAACCAAGGATATTTGAAGGACTGCCACAAAGAGGAGGAGGGGGGGTCAACTTATTTACCAAAGCAAAGTAGGCAAGTCAAGAAACAATGGATGGAAACTAATCAAGGAGAGTAGCAACCTGGAATTCAGGAAAAACTTCCTAAACAGTGAGGACAATTAACCAGTGGAACAGCTTTGCCTTCAAAAGTTGTGGGTGCTCCATCCCTGGAGGTTTTTAAGAAGAGACTGGACAGCCACTTTTCTAAAATGGCATATAGTTAGAGCAGGGGTCTCCAACCTTGGCAACTTTAAGACTTGTGGACTTCAATTTCCAGAGTTCCTCAGTCCACAAGTCTTAAAGTTGCCAAGGTTGGAGACCCCTGGTATATAGGATCTCCTGCTTGAGGAGGGGGCTGAACTAGAAGACCTCCAAGGCAAGGTCCCTTCCCTTCCAGCTCTATTCTGATTGATTGATTGATTGATTGATTGATTGATTGTTGGGTTGGAGAAAAGGACTGAAAAATCATATCCTCCTAGGGGTCGGAAAGTATCTTAGAGGTCTTCTAGAATCTTGACCAGGGGGGGGGGGGGGGGCTGGACTAGACGACCTCCAAGGTCCCTTCCAGCTCTATTCTGATTGATTTGAGACTAATCTCCTGTCCAGTTCAGGAATCCTCCACTATTTCAGACAAATGGCTGCCTAACCTTTGCTTGAAAATCTCCAAGGATGGCGATCCCATGAATTCAGGAGCCAGGTTTCACAGAGTCAGGAAATTCCTCCTCATTTTGAGTCATTCCCAAAAATGAACCCATCCTTTTTCCTTGGGGCAGCGCTTCAAATTGGGGGTGGGGGTGGGGGTGGTGTCAGCCTATTCTCCAAAAGCCCCAGAAGGCAAGACAAGGAACAATGGATGGAAACTAATCAAGGAGAGAAGCAACCTGGAATTAAAGGAGAAACTTCCTCACAGTGAGAACAATTTGCTGGTGGAACAATTTGCCTTCAGAAGTTGTAGGTGCTCCATCACTGGAGGCTTTTAAGAAGAGACTGGCCAGCCACCTGTCTGAAATGATAGGGTCTCCTGCCTGAGTAGGGGGTTGGACTAGAAGACCTCCAAGGTGCCTTCCAACTCTGTTATTCTGTTAAGGGAAAGAAACATTCAGATTGAGTATGCCTAGTTTAACGCAAAGGACTAGAAGCAGTGTTCCAGTATTTGAGGGACTGCCATAAAGAAGAAGAAGGGGGGGGGGTGTCAATCTATTTTCCAAAGCACGTGAAGATTTTCTGTTTCAGGAATGGAACCTCGAGTCCAATGCTCAAAGTCTCAGGGCATTTCCCAAGATGAACTCAGCTACCACGGTGACTGTAATCAACGCGCAGACGCAGGAATGGGAAGCCCGAAAGGAAGGCAGCAGTCGCGCAGGCGTTTCTGTAGTGTAGTGGTTATCACGTTCGCCTCACACGCGAAAGGTCCCCGGTTCGAAACCGGGCAGAAACAGCCCTTGAAGTTTTTTTTAGCTTAGTTTAGTTTAGTGCTTAGCTTAGTTTATAGCTTAGTTTAGCTTTTTATTTTATTATTTTATTATTATTTTTTATTTTTAAAATATATTTTATATTTCCTTTTATTATTTTCCTTTCCTTTTTCCCCTTTCCTTTCCTCTTTTCTCTTCTCTTCTATTTCCTTTTCTTCCCTTTCCCTTTTTCTCTTCTTTTTTCCTTTCCTTCTTTTTGCTTTTTTTTCCTTTCAGTTTTCTTTCCCTTTCCTTGCCTCTTTTCCCTTCCCTTCTTTTTTTTTCTTCCCTTTCCCTTTTTCTCTTCTTTTTTCCTTTCCTTCTTTTCACTTTTTTCCTTTTTCCTTTCAGTTGTCTTTCCCTTTCCTTGCCTCTTTTCCCTTCTCTTCTTTTTCCTTTTCTTTCTTTTCCCTTTTTCTCCTTTCCTTCTTTTCACTTCTTTTTCCTTTTTCCTTTCAGATTTCTTTCCCTTTCCTTGCCTCTTTTCCCTTCCCTTCTTTTTCCTTTTCTTTCTTTTCCCTTTCCCTTTCCTTGCCTCTTTTTTTCTTTTCTTTGCCCTCCACCATCTCCCAGTTGGTCCCACTGCTGCTTTCCCTGATGAGAAAACAAGAGGCAGAAAACAGCCACCCAAAGACCCAAGAAGAAAAATCAGGTGCCCTCTGGGTGCCTTTTTATTTATTGCTTTATGAGCCCCAGAGTATTCGAGACACGGCATTGGCTTCACCTTCTCTCCATTTGGGTTTGGAAAAACAAAACATCTGGCATTTGCTGTTGTCTTCTCCGACGGTGGAAAGAACAAAACAAACTAATTCAATAAATGTTTTGGAGTCCATCAGCTGTGCTTCAAATCCATCTCTAACTTGAGTTTTCCCAATAGAAACGGGCTCACTGGGGGAATATTAAGGGTAAAGAGCCTTGGTGGTGCAGCAGACTAAAGCACTGTTAAGTAACACCAGCTGCCTGCAATTACTGCAAGTTCAAATCTCACCAGGCTCAAGGTTGACTCAGCCTTCCATCCTTTCGAGGTAGGTAAAAGGAGGACCCGGTTTGTAGGGGCAATAAGTTGACTGTATAAAAAAGAACACCGCTTGGGGGTGGGTGGGGGCGAAAGCCCTACTAAGCAGGTATATACAAAAGTATGAAGGCTATTGCTTAATGCACTGTAAGCCGCCCTGAGTCTCCGGAAAAGGGTGGCATATAAATTGAACCAATAAATAAATAAATAAATAAATAAATAAATGAATGAATGAATGAATGAATGAATAAATAAATAAATAAAATGCAACATCTCCAGAGATAAAATGCAACATCTCCAGAGAAGACTAGAGGAGATTGTTCAACCTGATTTGATTTGACTGGTTGGTAAAACCCGTTTTCTTCCAATGGATGGTCCTTACCTGTCAAACTCAAAATTCTGGGGGTTCCTGAATGGGCAAAAGTGGAGGAAGCGGTAGACCAAACTCAAAAGAGTCCCAGAAAGTAGATCACCTGGATAGCCTCCAACCTTGCAAGGTACCTGAAGACTTGTAAGCAAGCAATTCGGATTATTTAGCAGCCATCTAAATCGACGTTTCTCACCCTTGATAACTGTCAAATGTGGGGACTTCAACTCCCAGACTTCCCCAGCCAGTCTGCTTTTACGTGTGTGGAAAAACGAGCCCCTCCTGAAGAATTCTGGGAGTTGAAGTCCCCACTTGTCAAAGTGGCCGAAGTGCGAAAAATCCTCCATTGGTTGGGTTTAATCTTAGCCTGCTGTCCTACTAGATTCTGTGGGAAAGAAAAAAGAACAGGGATATCTCTATTTCAACAAGTTTAGGCAACCCCGGTGTCTTGCTGGGCTCCTTCATTCCTGTCCTCTGATCACAATGTGCGTATGTGGGGGTGTGGTATGGGGCAATGAAAATTGTTGTCCAATGTTTCTGGAAGGCAACAGCTTCGCCATCCCATTTTTCCAGCTTATCCCTTTTTAGTATCCTCCACAATTAACTGCTTGCACAGAAAAGGAACACCAACTTTTGTTGCGTTAACTTCAAAGATTGGGAGGAGGCAACACAACATTACCAGTAAACTCACAACTTTCTGTCTGCTCCTATCACCCCACCTTTCCCATTGTACAAAAGACCAGGAATGCCAACAAACAAAGGCAGGATGAGAAAATGCAGGGAAGACCAGGAAAATTCTGAGGAAAAAGAACGACTGTAGGAAGTGAAGGATTCGTTTATTTATTTAAAGTTCACACAGCCATTCACCTCATGTATTATAGGTGACTTGCAAAAAAGAAAACCATTTAAAAATCTACTCGCAGAAATTCTGGTGCCCCAAAATAGGCACTCCTCTTGGCACCAACACTGAAATTTACTGGGCTTCTGCCTCAGCCCAAGCCAATGTTTGAGATATTAGAAAATCAGAGAATCGGAATAGTACTGGAAGGGACCTTGAAGGTCTTATAATCCATCCTCCTGCTCAAGCAGAAGACCCCATATCCGTGATGGCGAACCTGTGACATGCGTGCCACAGGTGGCACGTGGAGCCATATCAGTGGGCACACGAGCTCAGCTCGCCAGCTGATTTTCGGGCCTTCTGGGCCCACCAGAAGTAGGGAAACAGGCTGTTTCCTGCCTCTGGAGGGCCTGAGGAGTGTGGGGAAGGCCCGTTTTTTTGCTCTCCCCAGGCTCCAGAGCCTTTCTAGGAGCCTGGGAGGGTGCAAACGGCTCTCCGGAGGCCGGAAATGGCCCATTTGCCAGAAGTTGGCAAACAGGCCGTTTCTGGCCTCCAGGGGGTTGGGGAAGGCCATTTTCACCCTCCCCGGGCTCCTAGAAAAGCTCTGGAGCCTGGGAAGGGCAAAAAACAGGACTACCGAGCCCACCGTGCCATCACGTGCCAAAAGCAGGGGGAGCCCTGCGTGCATGCGCAGGGGCGGGGTGCATAGAATTATGGGTGTGGGCACATCCCCGGGCTCCCCCTGCTTTTGGCACGCGATGGCAAAAAGGTTAGCCATCACTGCCCTATATCATTCCAGACAAGTGACTGTCCAATCTCTTCTTAAAAACCTCCAGTGATGAACTGAAGAAGCTTCTTGGATGAGAAGCGAAATGTCACCAAAGAAAAACAAGAAACTCCAGTTGCCTCTGGAAAAAAAGCACCTTTGGGATATATCCAACTTTAACTTCACAAGGACATAGCCATGTACAGATCCGTCCTGGGTAGTTGACCACGGTAGTCCATGGCAAAAAATAATTTTATTCTGATCGGATTGTTGCCTCCTCAGGTTGAGAGGTATTTTTTTGGAGGGGAAAAATTGGTATCCAACCAGAGATGGACATTGGGAAATGTCTTAACTGAACGGCGCAAAGCCTGTTTTATGATTGTGTTTTGGCCAGACTTTTCACCCAAGGCCTAATTGACCAGGCTCAATTTATTCTACTCGAGATACATTATGAATAGACCCAGTTCCCTTAAGAAGCCCAGAATGCTGATAAGGTGGAAGGAGAAAGAAGTAGATCATGATCAGTAGCAAGGGATGGGCTTAGTACCGCAGTAATGGGTGCGTCAATAGATGACCAAAAGGGCCAGTTTCGGGACAGAGTGTCTTAGAGAAAATCTTAAACTATGTAGTCATTAAGAGACATACTGACCTATTGATACATACTATACTTTTCGGAGTATAAGATGCACTTTTTCCCCCCTAAAAGAAGGTGGAAATGTTGCAGTGGTGAGTTCCTCCTGGTTCGGTCCGGTTCGGCCGAGCCGGTAGCGGTGACAATATGACGTCACCGAACCAGTTCTCCCCCCCCGCCCTCCCACCCCCCCACATTATTCTTACCTTTTATTTGGCCCCACCCCCAATCTATTGCTGCCTCCTGAGTCCCAGCTAATGACTAAAGGGAAAAAAACTGTTTAAACTCTTGCCGCGGGACTTCAAAGGGCCGTCCTACAGCTGATCAGTGTTAAAAGCAAACAAATGAGTCAGGTCGTAAGTGCGAGGACCTTCCAGAAATGACTCTGACCAGCTAGCCATGCCCACCTAGTCACATGACCTCTAAGCCACACCCACAAAATAAGCCACGCCCACAGAACCAGTAGTAAAAAAATTTAGAACCCACCCCTGAAATGTTGGTGCGTCTTATACATCAAATATAGCCATTTTCACCCAAGACCTAATTGACCAGGCTTAATTTGAAAAACCAGGCCCATTTTTCGCAAAAACGGGATGCGCAGAGGGTTTGGGAGGCCTGCAGAGTGCTCCTGGGGGCCAGGGAGGGCAAAAAATTTTTCTTGTTTTCCTCTTTGAAATCTTAGTGTGTCTTATAGTCTGAAAAATACGGTAATCAATCAATCAGCTCCAGGACCAATTCTTTGTACCGCCAGCATAATATTGTTGAAAATGATCTTGTTCAACCTAACTCTGGATTCTCCACATGGTTTAAAGTACAGGTAAGTCCTTGACTTGCAACCTTTCATTGAGTGACTGGTCATAGTTACAGTGGCACTGAAAAAAAGTGACTTACGACCGTTTTTCCCACTTACAATCATTGCAACATCCAAGTGGTTACGGGATCAAAATTCAGGCACTCGGCAACTGGTTCGAATTTATGACCTTTGCCGTGTCCTGGGGGGTCACATGATCCCTTTTTGCAACCTTCTGACAAGCCAAGTTAATGGGGAGGCCAGATTCACTTAAGAACCGTGTTACTAACCTAACAACTGCAGTGATTCATTTAACAACGGTGGTAGAAAAGTTCGTAAAATCGCAAAGATCGCAAAACTCACTTATAACTGTCTTGCTTAGCAACCGAAATTTTCGGCTCAACTGTGGCCGTAAGTCGAGGATTACCTGTGTTCTTATATACGAAGTACAAGTTTGGCTACCCATTTTGACCGCCTTCTGGATTACCCAGAGGCTATCACCATAATCTTTATTTTAGTTGAATATGCGCTCAGGAAAATGCTAACACACACAACACACAACTATGCACATGCAGAGAAGCATATGCACGCCCGCCCACACGTTAAGCATGCACAAAAGATGACCACATAGAAGCACGTAGATATAGACCAGTGGTGAAATCCAATTTTTTTTACTACTGGTTCTGTGGGCGTGGCTTGGTGGGCGTGGTATGGCTTGGTGGGCGTGGCTTGGTGGGCGTGGCAGGGGAAGGATACTGCAAAATCCCCATTCCCACCCCACTCTGGGGCCAGCCAGAGGTGATATTTGCCGGTTCTTCGAAATTGCTCAAAATTTCCGCTGCCAGTTCGCCAGAATCTCTCAAAACCTGCTGGATTTCACCCCTGATATAGACCTCCAAAAGCTTAGGCATACTACACAAATAGGCAAATTGTGGAAAAATGACACCAAAACCATTAAGACATTATCCAGTCTCCTGAAAAGCTGCCCTATGTCAGAATGCATCACGTTGCAGGTAATCCTCAATTTACAACCGTTCGTTTAGTGACCATTAGAAGTTACAACGGCACTGAAAAAGTGACTTATGACCGTTTTTCACACATATGACCTTTGCAGCATCCCCATAGTCATCAAAATTCAGATGCTTGGCTCCTGATTCATATTTATGACAGTTGCAGTGTCCTGGGGTCACACAATCAACTTTTAACAACCTTGTCACAAGCAAAGTCAACGGGGAAGCCAGATTCACTTAATAACGAACTTAACAACCGCAACAATTCACTCCACAAAAAAGGTCATAAAATGGGGCAAAACTCACTGAACAACTGTCTTGCTTAGCAACCAAAATTTTGGGCTCATTTGTGATCGTAAGTCGAGGACTACCTGTACCCTAGAACACTTCCGTTATTGCAACTTCTTCTCTTTAAAGAGCTGTTTTGTTCCGATCGCTCTACTGGACCTTCTGAATGGACTACAGATCAGCCTTCCTCAATCTTGGCACCTTCTAAAGGTGAGGATTTTCCTGCAAGTCCCTTGGACTGCAAGGCGATCAAACCGGTCAGTCCTAGAGGAGATCAATCCTGACTGCTCTTTAGAAGGCCAGATCCTGAAGATGAAACTCAAATACTTTGGCCACCTAATGAGAAGGAAGCAGAGGTGTGTTTCAGCAGGTTCTGACCAGTTCTGGAGAACTGGTAGCGGAAATTTTAAGTAGTTTGGAGAACCGATAATTACCACCTCTGACTGGCCTCACCCAGGGGTGGGTTCTATTTACCTTTACTACCGGTCCGCAACAGGGCTGCGCGCGCATGTGCAGAAGCATTTTAATGATGTCAGGGTCAGTGGGTGGAGCCTCCCTCCGGTTTTACTACCGGTTCTATAGAACCGGTGCGAACCTGGGGCAACCCACCACTGGCCCCACCCTCATTTATTCTCTGCCTCCCAAGTCCCAGCTAATCAGGAAGAAATGGAGATTTTGCAGTAACCTTCCCCTGGAGTGGGGAGGGAATGGAGATTTTACAGTATCCTTCCCCTGCCATGCCCACCAAGCCACACCCATCCACCCATGCCATGCCCACTAAGCCACACCCACAGAACCGGTAGTAAAAAAATTTGAAACCCACCACTGGAAGGCAGGACTCACTGGAGAAGAGCCTAATACTTGGAATGATTGAGGGCAAAAGAAGAAGGGGACGACAGAGAACGAGATGGCTGGATGGAGTCACTGAAGCAGTAGGCATGAGCTTAAATAGACTCCAGAGGATGGTAGAGGACAGGAAGGTCTGGAGGAACATTGTCCATGGGGTCGCGATGGGTCGGACACGACTTCGCAACTAACAACAACAAAATAATTCTCAGTCATGGTTGAGCCATCAGGAGGAGCTCCAAGGTTGGGGGAAGCCATCATCCACCATCAAGTACAATGTTAGAACAGTGGTTTCATTTCCCTCACACATTTTCTGAACAGAGCTAAGAAACAGAGAATACGTAAGCGTATCGGTGAAGAGAAATTCAAGAAACAAGACTTGAAATAAAAACCAAAAAATGAGGGACCTGAAAACAGTTATGCTGATTAGTGATGTCCTTCATTTTATTCTCTCTCTATACTCGGTTTTCAATACCCTCCCACCAGTATCTCCAATAATCACCAAATATGCTTAATTCTCATTCAGCTATTTTGGAGGTGAGATTTTCCAACCCCTGGATATCTCCCCTCCAAGGAGATTCCTCTACTTCTTCAGTCATCTTCTCCCAAGCTTAGCTTCTTCCTTCTTCCACATGGCTGGTGCTGCCTGAATTGCATGTGGAGATACTCTGAGCCTGAATGTCTATGGAGATTCTCAATCATCCAGGTCACGGTTGTCTCAAAGGTACTAATAATGACCAACCTTCAAAATCCTAGCGACCAGATGACTGCAACGAATATAAATCCTCTCGTTCTCCACCATTCAGTCAGAACTGAAGAAGCTTCTTGGATGTGAAGCGAAATGTTTTCAAGGGGAAAAAAAAGCAAGAAAGTCCAGTTGCCTTTTGAGAAGCACCTTGGAGAGTCTAAGCATAAATGTTGGACATAGGAGACTTGAGGTGGTTCTTTCAAGCTCTCCAAAGACCAATCACTGACCACTGTGATGAAGAACATTATGAAGAGTCCTCCCAGATCTCATAAAACATCTGTCTAGTTCAGTTCTCTGGTCAATGCAGAAAATTTGTCTTTCGCATTCCAAGAGCCGTGGTGGTGGCCCAGTGGTTAGAATGCAGTACTGCAGGCTACTTCTGCTGACTGCCGGCTGCCAGCAGTTCGATCCTGACCAGCTCAAGGTTGACTCAGCCTTTCATTCTTCCGAGATGGGTAAAATGAGGACCCAGATTGTTGGGAGCCTTAGGCTGACTCTGTAAACCACTTAGAGAGGGCTGTATAACATTGTAAAGGGGTATATAAGTCTAAGTGCTATTGCTATCGTGGATCTCTTTATGGTTGTACTTCTGACTTCTGCATGAGTTTTCACACATGCACCGGAGGCAAAACCAAAAAAACGTATCTATTTTTTTCCTTCTTTATGGATTCCCTGATGTCTAATAAGGGTGGATTTGTGGCTAAACCCCTTTCCACATTGGGAGCATATGTAAGGTTTCTCTTCTGTGTGATTCCTCTGGTGTCTAACAAGGTGATGACTGTAAACAAAGCCTTTCCCACATTCTGAGCACTTAAAGGGTTTCTCTCCTGTGTGGATTCTCTCGTGAGTCTTCAGCTGCGACGGCCTGTTGAAGCTTTTCCCACATTCCAAACATTTATAGGGTTCCTCGCCCTTGTGGGTTCGCTCGTGATTATGAAGACTTGACGTCTGGTTGAAGCTCTTGCCACACTCGGAACATTTGTACGGTTTCTCTCCCGTGTGGATTCTCACGTGGACAACCAGGTTCGATTTGAGGCAGAAGCTTTTCCCGCAATCAGAGCATTTAAACGGTTTCTCTCCGGTGTGGATTCTTTCGTGTCTCCCAAGGCTCGCTTTCTCTCCGAAACCTTTCCCGCAGTCCGAGCATTTATAGGGTTTCTCCTCCATTGGCATTTTCCCTTCTGGAAGGTGAGTCTGGTGATGCTTCATAAAGTAAGAGATTTGCCGGAAGCTTTTGCCACAGTCTGGACACTTATACGGCTTCTCTCCAGTGTGAGTCCTCTCGTGTTCTTTCAGGTTTCCGGCTTGGCTGAACCTTTTTCCACAGTCACAACATTTGTACGGTTTCTCTCCCGTGTGAGTCCTTTGATGGGCAATGAGGTTAGAGCTCGTGCTGAAAGATTTCTCACAGCCTGAACATTTATACGGCTTCTCACCCGTGTGAAACCGGTAATGCGTGGCCAGCTCAGAATTCTTTCGGAAACTCCTCCCGCAATCCAAGCAAGCATACGGTCTTTCCCCCGTGTGGGTTTTCTCGTGTTCTCTCAGGGACCCAGATCTGCTGAATCTTTTCCCACAGTCCGGGCATTTGTACGGTTTCTCTCCCGTGTGGGTTCTCACGTGCAAAACAAGGCTTCCTTTGTGGCTGAAGTTTTTCCCACAATCGGGGCACACGAACGGTTTTTCCCCGGTGTGGATTCTCGCGTGGGCGATCAGGTTGCCTTTTTGGTCAAAGCTCTTGCCGCAATCCAAACACTTGTACGGTTTCTCCCCGGTGTGGATCCTGTGGTGTCTAATCAATTTAAAGTGAGCGTTGAAGGACTTCTTACAGTACAAGCACTGGTAGATGGCCTGCTCGTCTTGAACTGCGCTGTAGAGTGACCTCTTCTCCTGCTCACGTTCGCGGAGTCCCTCCTGCCCAGGAATTTCATTGCCCCAGGAAGAAATGCAGTTAATATTTCTTTCCAGAGTTTTCTCATGATGCCTCCACAGTTCTTGGGCATCTTTCACAGGTTCTCTGTGCACAACATTGCTGCACAGATTCTCTTCGGCTGCTCCTTTCTCTTCCTCAGGTTTCCACTGATGGTCCTCATCTTTTACCTCAGACACGTAACTTCTGCCTGAAAGAATAAGCAGAATTTTTTTTAAAAAAAAATACAGGTAGTCCTCAACTTACAACAGCAATTGGGACTGGAATGGCTTATGATCTTTTTTTCACTCTTACGACCACTGCAGCTTCCCCATGGTCACATGATCAAAATTCGGGCCCTTGGCAACTGGCATGTATTTAGGACGGTTGCCCTGTCTTGGGGCCATGTGATCGCGGTTTGTAACCTTCCCGGTTGGCCTCCGACAAGCAAAGTCAATGGGGAAGTTGGATTCGGTTAACGACCATGGGATTCACTTAACAGCTGCAGTGGTTCACTTAACAATTGTGTCAAAAAGGGTCGTAAAACACGGCAAAAATCACAACAATTACCTTGCTTAGCAATTGCGGTTGTAAGTCGAGGACTACCTGTACTCCATATCTATGTTGACATAGATGTCTTAGCATTACGAAGAACCAGACAATGGATGTGGTTGCTCAACCAGCTGCAAATGCCTCTGGCAGTTTGATTCCTTATCTCAAAGAGTTCCATTTTATCAAGGAAATGGTTACGGCCAACTTCATCAAATACAGTACAGAAATCTAATTATACCCTATCGGCCATATTTATTCATTAATTCAATCAATCAGTCTCTTAGGAAATGGTTATTGCCTAATTGGTTGGCCAGGAAATATATAAGCCAACATTGTATGTTTATCTTATGTGAATATATTATGTAACTTTAAGAACTGTGCTGAGTCATTCTGCATCCTGATTGGCTGAGCTCTGTAGCCAATGTATTTAAGGAGAGCTAAATTATGGTTAGTGTGGACACTACACCATTTTACCTGCTGCTATGCTGTAACTCTTTTTGATCTCTCTATGGTCAATTGTTTGATCATGATTATTTATTTACTGCTTTCTGATATTTATTGAACTGTCTTTATATTGTTCCTGATTGTTCCTTGTATTTTTCTACAAACTGGTAAGAAGATTTTATATCCCTGGATTGAGCTTATATTGCACTTTATATGGCTAAGACTTGGATTGTTAAAGGACTATGATTTTGCTTTTCCCTTAAAGTAAAATACTATAAAACCCAGTTTGTCTGTATGTTATTCACAATTACTCTCAAACCATTTCCGTGCATAAAACTCTAATGGTACTCTGCTTTATAAGCCACAACTTCGGGTGTAACTCAAAAATATCCTTAACACAGTCAATCAATCAATCCATTAATCAATCAGAATAGAGCTTAAAGGACTTTGGAGGTCTTCTAGTCCAACCCCCTGCTCAAGCAGGATGTCAGCACTTCAAGCTGCATTTACTCTAGTGCTGACATAAGAAGGAGAAATGGAGGCGTCTGGAAAGGGACGTTTGACTTTTCACCTACTTATTTTCCCCGGAGATAATATCCCTAAGAGATGGGATGGGAGGGGGAAAATTCCTTTGAGCTGGAGCAGTAGATTAGGGGTACAGTGACTTGGAAGATGGCCAATGAGTGCAGAGGAGTGGGGAAAGGAAAGGGAGGGTTTTGGGTTAGGAAATCAGTATTGGCTGCGATGGAGTCGGAGTTAGAATGTCGTGCTTAATAAATGGGAGTTTTTCATCAAAGACTTTGTTTGAAATGCAATTTATTTGAGACGACCTTGAAACCTGACACAGGAGACCCTATACCATTTCAGACAGGTGGCTGTCCAGTCTCTCTTTAAAAACCTCCAGTGATGAAGCACCCACAACTTCTGAAGGCAAAGCTGTTCCACTGGTTAATTGTCCTCACTGTTAGGAAGTTTTTCCTTAGTTCTAGGTTGCTTCACTCGATTAGTTTCCATCCATTACTTCTTGCCCTGCCTTCGGGTTGACCCCCTCTTCTTTGTGGCAGCCCCTCAAACACTGGAACACTGCTATCATGTCAACCCTAGTCCTTCTTTTCTCTGGACTAGCCCTACCCAGTTCCTGCAACTGTTGTTAACACGTTTTTAGTTTCCAGGCCTTTAATCATCCTAGTTGCTCTTCTCTGCATTCCCTTGATCTATTCATCTAAACACTTCGTTGCATGATGATGATGTGGTTATTTTTATTACCAGTCAGGGAATCATTTCCAAAAATATAAGGCCACCCAGAGTCATGTATTTGAGATGGATGGCCATATAAATTAAATGAATAAACACAGAGACAGACAATGAAAGAAAATTACTTGCTTGTCTAATTTAAGATCATCTATGGAATTTTTCTCACCTTCACTATCTTTTGCCTGGTCGAAAGGGATGGCTTCCTCTTCCTTTTTAACTCTAACTGGGTCAAAAAGAAGGGCGCTGGCCTGCAACTTCTGCAGATCTTCCTTTTGACTCATCCTGGACATCAGAACATCTTCATGAAAAATTTTTTTGAAAAGGGGTCACCAGTTTTTCATCCAGCCTGTTCTCATCTTCTTTGGGAAGACTGTATTCCACACATGGCTTCCTAATCAACGAGAGGCAACATTTCTAATCAATGTGAGGCAAAATTAGAGAAGCATCGCCCTAAACTTTGCCCCCAACTTTGCCGACAACAGTGCCGGTCAACCTCACCAAAAGGCAACATCAGGAATAACGGTAATGTTGGAATAATGGGAGTTATAATCCAACAAATTGCAAGAGGGACAGTTAGCTGAGATTGATGGAAGCACAACTTTATTTCATCCACCATCTTGTCTGGGAATTCTGGAAGTTGGGGTTCCTCAAATATCTGGAGATAGCAGGTTAAGAAAGGCTACATTTCATTTGAGTTTCATTTTTTCTCTCTTGGGTTCAGTGTTTCTGAAACGAGCAATCATGGGATAATCAATACCGACATCCTGTATTTTATTTATTTTTCACATTTTTGAATCGCTCGTCTCCTTCAAAACTCTTCTCTTCCAGGTTATTGAATTTATGAGGACAAGGCCTAGATTCACAATCTAACCCTCCCAAACTACCACCTCTTACAATACTAGACAACACAGTATCAACAGTAGAGACCTTCAAATTTCTAGGTTCTATCATATCTCAAGACCTAAAATGGACACCTAACATCAAAAACATCATCAAAAAAGCTTAACAAAGAATGTTCTTTGTGCGCCAATTCAGGAAACTCAAACTGCCCAAGGAGCTGCTGATACAGTTCTACAGAGGAATTACTGAGTCTGTCATCTGCACCTCCATAACTGTCTGGTTTGGTTCGGCAACCCAACAAGACAGACACGGACTTCAGAGGATAATTAGAACTGCAGAAAAACCAATGGCTACCAACCTGCCTTCCACTGAGGACCTGTATACTGCACGAGTCAAAAAGAGGGCTGTGAAAATATTTACAGACCCCTCACATCCTGGACATAAACTGTTTCAACTCCTACCCTCAAAACAACGCTATAGGGCACTGCACACCAGAACAACTAGACGCAAGAACAGTTTTTTCCCGAACGCCATCACTCTGCTAAACAAATAATTCCCTCAACACTGTCAAACTATTTACTAAGTCTGCACTACTATTAATCTTCTCATCGTTCCTATCACCCATCTCTTCCCGCTTATGCCTGCATGACTGTAACTTTGTTGCTTGTATCCTTACAATTTATATTGATATTGTTTCTTGATTGCTTATTTGTACCCTATGACTATCATTAAGTGTTGTACCTTATGATTCTTGAAGAAGGTATCTTGTCTTTTTATGTACACTGAGAGCATCTGCACCACAGACAAATTCCTTGTGTGTCCAATCGCACTTGGCCAATAAAGAATTCTATTCTATTCTAAGAGACAGGATAGTTTAATGGAGACATAGAACCAGTTTGGTGCAGTGGTTGAGGCCAGAAGACCAGGAGGCAGTGAATTCTAGTCCCACCTCAAGCATGAAAGCCATTGGGTGACTTTGGGCCAGTCGTTCTCTCTCAGCCTAACCCACTTCGCAGGCTGTTGTGTGAAAACAAGGAAGCAGAAGGATTAGATATGTTTCCTACTGAAAACATATACATAAAACAAATATTTAAAAAGGGGGAATAAATATAATAGGATGATGGGTGGAATGAATCAGTATTGAGACTGAGTTCACATATGTCAAGTCATGGACTGTAATGATATGTGGGAATGGCCTTGGGAGAACAGGAGAAATGCCCACTGCCTGGGCAATGGTCCTATAAGAGGCAGCTCAGGCCACAAATTGGAAGAACACATGGGAACGATTTCAGTTTTCCAGAGAGGAAAAAATGAGGAGGGGAGAAATACTTATGGTCTTGCAAAGTTCCCTCACAAAACAGTTAGTCTTCAACTTACAACCACAACTGAGGCCACCATTTCTAAGTGAGACAGTTGTTAAGTGAGTTTTGTCCCATTTTACGACCTTTCTTGCCACAGTCATTAAGCAAATCACGGCAGTTGTGTGGTTAGTAACACAATTGTTTAGTGGATCTGGCTTCCCCTTTGAATTTGCTTGTCAGAAGGTCGCAAAAGGGACTCCCATGACCCCGGGATTCTGCAACCGTCATAAATATGAGTCAGTTGCCAAGCGTCCGAATTTTGATCACGTGACCATAGGGATGCTGCAACAGTCAAAATGCGAAAAGCGGTCATCAGTCACTTTTTTTCAGTGCCGTTGTAAATTTGGTCACTAAACGGACTGTTGTAAGTCGAGGACTACCTGTAAAATAGAATTAATTCATCTGGGCATGCTTCTTATCTGGACTACCTCACAAAGCTGATGTAGACCAAATCACAAACACAGAGTAAATTACAGCAAAACATACCAAGGATATTATGGTGACGTATGACAAGTTGCCGGAATTGGGTATGTCTTGTTAATGAGAAGAATAATTAGGGATGGCATGATAGCAGCGTTCCAATCTCTCAGGGGATGCCACAAAGAAGAGGTAGTCAAGCTATTCTCCAAAGCACCTGAGGGCAGGAGAAGAAGCAACGGATGGAAACGAGTCAAGGAGAGACGCAACCTAGAGGGCCTCCAAGGTCCCTTCCAACTCAACTCAACTCAACTCAACTCAACAACTCAACTCAACTCAACTCAACTCTATTCTATTCTCTATTCTATTCTATTCTATTCTACTCTACTCTTACTCTAATTCTACTCCTATTCTAATTCTAATTCTATTCTACTCTACTCTCGTCCTACTCTAATTCTACTCCTACTCTAATTCTACTCTACTTTACTCTACTCTAGTCCTACTCTAATTCTACTCCTACTCTAATTCTACTCTACTCAACTTTACTCTACTCTACTCCTACTCTAATTCTACTCCTACTCTAATTCTACTCTACTCTACTTTACTCTACTCTAGTCCTACTCTAATTCTAGTCCTACTCTAATTCTACTCCTATTCTAATTCTACTCTAATCCTACTCTAACCCTATTCTATTTCTACTCTACTCATTCTTATTCTTATTCTATTGTGAATCCAGCCACTCTCAAATTCCTTACCCTTTTGGGGGGAAAAAAAAAACCTGTTTTCATAGTTTGGAGGAGGAAGATCGCGGGTTCACATCAACATCTCAAGGATGCTTCCGAACCAGAGGAACCGTCCCCACGATCCTCTTTGCCCGGGTCACCTTCAGCAAAAGGTGTTTGAGCATCCCTGATTCCACAGAGCGTCCTGCACACCTCTGCGCTTCCCAGCTGCAATCCGTCCAGCAAAGTGGCTAAGCCCTAAAACAGTGTTTCTCAACCTTGGTAGCTTGAAGATGGGTGGACTTCAACTCCCAGAATCCCCCAGCCAGCAGCGCTGGCTGGGGGATTCTGGGAGTTGAAGTCCACCCATCTTCAAGCTTCCAAGGTTGAGAAACACTGCCCTAAAAGGATCTGGGAGACTCCAAACCTAGAGGGACTACAACTCCCATCGCCCCCATGGCCAAATGTGTCTCGATCTTAGGCTCTGTCTCACTCTCTGTGACCCACGCTTCTCTTCCCAGCCGCTTCTCCCCTCCAGCTTCTCTCTCTTTCCCTCCCGCGGGCTCCACCTTTCCCTTTGTTTTGCGCAAAGGCGAAGAAGCTCGGCTCACCTTCCTCTCTGCCAGGCAGCTTGGCCACGCCCCCTCCCTCCCTCCCTCCCTTGGAAAAGCCGCCACCTTCTTTCGATTCCGCCGGTTCCGCTTCAAATGCCGGTGGCTCTCTAGGAATCCACGCTCGGTGAGTTTAACCCTTAAGGGGTGATGATTATATTATATAACGGGGGGTCTCTTCCAATCTTGCCCAGTTTTAAGACTTGTGGACTTCAACTCCCAGAATTCCTCAGCCAGCTTTGCAGGCAGAGGAATTCTGGGAGTTGAAGTCCACAATTCTTAAAGTGGCCAAGGTTCGAAGCAACCTGGTCTAACCCAAATATGGGAAGGAGCGTAGGGCTTCCTTTTCGCCTTTCAGCCCAATCCAGGAGCCTTCAGGCAGTCGCTTTCTGGACAAACTATTTTGTGCTAAATTTATATTTACTGACAAATATCCCAGAGGCTAGCTGATGAGTGTTAAATAGCTTGAAATTAATTTATCTATCTATCTATCTATCTATCTATCTATCTATCTATCTATCTATCTATCTATTTCAGATTTCTATACCGCCCTTCTCCTTTCGGACTCAGGGTGGTGAACAGCCAAATATAAAACATCATACACAAAAGTTAAAATAGATCTATACTACTCTCCCTTTATTTCTTTGTCAGTAAATATATATAGTATATAGAGAGATAGAGATAGAGATAGAGATATATCTCCATATATATAGATATATATTAGATATAGATATATGTGTAAGAAGAAATATCCTTCTGGGTTCAGCTCCAAGTGGGGAAAAAGACACTGGAAACATGGAGACTGCTTGGAAAGATGGTTTAATGGTGGACAGGATCACATCGTTTGAGTTCTTGAACAGAAAAAAGGTTGAGACGCCGCGAGTCCCTGGATTTTATGCCGTCTCTTGCTTTGAACTTCCTGGGGTCCAGGAAGAGTATCTTGATTGGTTGTCAGACTCCCAGGGGGTGGGGGTCTTAGCTAGCCTTGCTCGTTGAAGTAATCTTCCCAGGTGCCATGTGGTGAGTTTCTATTGCTAGATGGGTCCCATTGTGTTGCAGATAGATAGATAGATAGATAATTTTATTTTTATACTGCCCCTCTCCCGAAGGACTCGGGGCGGTGTACAGCCAAGTAAAAAACACAATACAATACAAATACACAATACAAATTCCAATTAAATTTAAAAATTATTAAAATTATTACATTTACGGCCAATTCGTTAAAAACCCAAAAATTTAAAACTCCGAATTTAAAACTCCTTTACAAAGATAGCCCTGCCTGTCGGAAGAGCAGGGTCTTGAGGGCACAGTGAAAAACTCGGAGGTCAGAGATTGTGCCGGGGGGCAGTTCGTTCCAAAGGGCAGGAGCTCCCACAGAGAAGGCTCTCTCCCTGGGTGTCGCCAGCCGACATAGTTTGGCCAACAGCATCCTGAGGAGTCCCTCTCTGTGGGAGCGAACTGGTCGGTGGGAGGCTATCGGTGGTAGAAGGCTGATGATGGTCCATTGACAAAGATGGACGGTAATTGAGTTTCTGCCTCTGGCCCATTGACAAAGGGTTGGCGGGGGTGGGCAAGAAGGTGGGAGCTGCTTCATCTTTAAAACATGCTTCTCCATTTCTCATACAGGGAAACATTATATTCTGCCTTTTTAATATTTCCTAAAATATTTCATTCTTCTAGGAAAGGGGTGGGTGCTAACCTCCTACATATGGATACACACACACATGGATGGAGATAGATAGATAGATAGATAGATAGATAGATAGATAGATAGATAGATAATTTTTTTGAACCCTGCTTGGCCTTATTGCCATGCACTCAAAAGCCCGATTGGGCTTATTATCAGGGGATGTCTTATTTTGGGGGAAACAGGGTAGATTAGATAGATAAAATCTGTAAGGAACTTTTTCCCCCAGAGCTCCATCCGTCCGTCTATCGTATGCCTCCCATCTCCTGCTTAAAGCGACTCTGGTGGCAGAGTGTGTATGTGTGTGTGTGTTTGCTTTAACGGGGAAATGGGAGGCCTTCGATGGATGGATGGGCGGATGGAGCGATGAAGCTCCGGAGAAAAAAGTCCCCTGCTCCACATGGAAGGTTATGACTTCTCCAAACAAACTAAAATCAGAGAGAAACCAGGAAGAAGGGATTTGTAATTGCAGCATCTTTAAGTTGTGTGGACTTCAACTCCCAGAACTCCCCACTAAGACATGTGACATAAGGAATTCCATGAGGCTGGGATAACCCAAGGAACAATGTTCCTTGATCAGGAGGTAGACAGATGATGGGCAGCTCTTAGGTGTAACCTTGTTCTGACAGCCCCCCCCCTCCAAATCCCAATCTTTTATTCTGGAAGATTCTGGGAGCGATCAATCAATCAATCAATCAATCATTCAATCAGAATAGAGCTGGAAAGGACTTTGGAAGTCTTCTAGTCCAGCAGAGGACTCTATACAATTTGGGACAAGTGGCTGTCCAGTCTCTTCTTAAAAGCCTCAGGAGATGGAGCACCTACCACTTCTAGTGGCAAGCTGTTCCACTGGTTAATTGCTCTCACTGTTAGGAAGTTTCTCCACAATTCCAGGTTGCTTCTCTCCTTCATTAGTTTCCATCTATTTCTTTTTGTCTTGCCTTTTGGTGCTTTGGAAAATAAGTTGGACAACACCCCACCACCCTTCTTCTTCAACCAAAACGGTCTTTTCCAGGTTGTTGAGGGAGAGAGAGAGAGATTTTAAAAAAGGGATTTTAAAGGAGAGGAAAACAGAGGTTTGTGCTTGCTGTAATCTGATCCCCTTTGCTAGATAAAATAGGCAGAGGGAGTTCCCTAATCTATGCCAAGGGAGGGGCGGGCAGCCTGCAAGCCCTTTCAGGGGATTCCCTTCTTCTCTGCCCAACCCACCTCTTCCCCTTTTGCAAAATTCAAAACACCCAGGTGTATACAAACAGACCCACGCACATGGAGGTGGGAGGGGACTGCCTTGGCTCACCTTATCAGTACACCTCTTTCTAATTTATTTATTTATTTATTTATTATATTTCTATACCGCCTTTCTCCCGTAGGACTCAAGGCGGTGTACAGTCAAGAAAAAATATAGATACACAAACATCATAAAATTGCTAATTAAAATTATTATTATAACATAGTTTGGCCCAATTAAATAGAACCTAAAATTAGATAACATTTTAAAAACATTCACATGTTCATATGTTTAGCCCCGCCTGTTGGAACATCAGGGTTTTGAGGGCACGGCAGAAAGCACGGAGATCAGGGATATTTCATATCTCAGGGGGCAGTTCATTCCAAAGGGTTGGAGCCCTCACAGAGAAGGCCCTCCCCCTGAGAGTCGCCAGTCGGTATAATTTGACTGACAGTACCCTGAGTAGTCCCTCCTTGTGAGAACGAACTGGTCGGTGGGAGGCTATTGGTGGCAAAAGACGGTCTCGTAGGTACCCAGGTCCTAAGCCATGGAGCGCTTTAAAGGTGATAACTAACACCTTGAATCACACCCGGAAGACCACTGGGAGCCAGTGCAGCTCGCGTAGGAGAGGTGTTACATGGGCGCAACGAGCTGCACCCATAATCACCCGCGCGGCTACATTCTGGACTAGCTGGAGCCTCCGGGTGCTTTTCAAGGGGAATCCCATGTAGAGAGCATCACAATAGTCCATACGGGAGTCCATAATGATCCTCATCTGATTGCCAGGTGATAAAAGAAACCCCTTCCTTTGATCTGTGGCCTTTGATCTTTTGTTGCCAGATTGCAGTTTACAACCAGGTGTTTAAATGGAGCCTCTAGCTGCTGCATTATCATCATCATCAAGACTGAGGGCAGGAAATATGGCTTCTGGAAGTCATCTTGAGCCTAGAAGTAACTCAGCCCCACAAGAAGGACCATTTCATTTCATTTCATTTCATTTCATTTTATTTAATTTGTATACCGCCCTACTCCCGAAGGACTCAGGGCGGTGAACAGGCACAGAATAAAACACGTAAAATACAAAAATTAAGAGCAGAAATAAAATCGAATTAAATCAATTTAGCCCAAGACAAATTTAAAACCCCAGGTTAAGAACAAATTAAAATTTACAATAAAATTTACATTAAAAAAGAATGGGAAAGGTTAGGCCAGGCCCGCCTGGTGAAATAAAAAGTCTTAAGAGCATGGCGGAAGGTGCGTAGATCCGGGATCCTCCGTATCTCTGGGGGGAGCTTGTTCCAGATAATAGGTGCCCCCACAGAGAAGCCCCCCCCCCCCTGGGGGCCGCCAGCCGACATTGTTTGGCCGACGGCACCCGGAGGAGTCCCTCTCTGTGAGAGCGAACTGGCTGGTGGGAGGCCGTTTGCGGCAGCAGGCGGTCCCGTAAATAACCAGTCTGGATTACCCAGTGGCAAGTCTTGCTAAAGGAGATTAGAGTCCATTTTCTCAGGTGGAAAGGAGCCAACCCAAACAGAGCTCAGGGAGAACCCCAAGGCCTTCCTGGCCTCCTTCAAGCAAGTTGCCAAAGCCTTCCGGTGGCCTAAGGGAGAGTGGGCAGCTCAGCTCCTGCCAGTTCTTTGTGGAGAAGCCCAGATTATTCTGTCTGGCCTGGAAGCTGGAAACCTAGAGGATTATGGAAGGATCAAGGCTTCCATCTTACAAGGAGAAGCTCAGCGAGTAGAAGCTCAGCGCCTGCAGTTCCGTCATTTTCACTACCAGGGGACTGAAGACCCTCGGAGGGTTTACAGACGTCTCCAGGAGCTTTGCTATCAATGGCTGAAGCCAGAGAGACACACCAAGGAGGAGATCCTGGAGTTGTTGGTCCTGGAGCGGTTCCTGGCCATCTTTCCAGCAGAAGTCAAAACCTGGGTGTCAGCGAGGGACCTCCAGCAGGGCATTCAAACGGTGGCCTTGACGGAGGAGTTCCTGAGAAGCTACCAAGAGGTGATGTTGGGTTTTGTGTTATTACTTTAAATTTACTAAGGGTTTCTTTTCATGTTCCTCCCTAAGATCTGATTTTGTCCTTCTGCCTATTTGTAAATCCATTAACCATGGCATAGAAAGTTAGCACCCACCCCTCTCCTAGAAGATTGAAATATTTTGAGAAATATTAAAAAGGCAGAATATTATATTTTCCTGGGTGATAAAAGAAGAAACATGTTTTAAAGACGGAGAGCAGCTCCCTGCCCCCAGCAGATATTTGATGCCCATTAAGAAAGACTGGGCCAGCCTATCTACAAGACAAAAGACCTCCAGTTCAGGGTGATGGGATTAAGACATGACCCTCCAGGACATAATAGGATTAACCCATCTAGCAGCAGAGCTCATCACATTGCACAATCACTGGGGACATTGTATCACTCAGCAAACTTCAAATCCGGGACTCAGACAACCTACAAATTTAGCTATGACCCCTACAACAGCCAATAGAATACATGTTCTTGCACAGGAACAGGAAGTTCAAGTGCAAAGCCCAAGAGAAGGTATAAATACCCCACTCTCCCAACTCCATGAGGTCAGCTGCACCTGGACTATGTGCTTGATGGTTCTGCTTCATCATTAAACCATCTTTCCAATCCACTTCCATGTTTCCAGGGTCTTTTTCCTGGCTTGGAACTGAACTAGATGAATAATTCTTCCAACAATTTGGCACCCCAGATGGGACTCCAAGCTAACCTGACCAATGAACCTGGCCTGGGTAAGTCTCCCTTGCCAGCAGCAGACCCACTGAGTCTGTGGGTGAGTTTTCCTGGACCTTGGTTATTTGGAACAAGGGTTTTAAAGGGGTTTTGAGTTTTGAGCTCAAAGGCTGCTTGGAAAGAAAGTGAGTACCTCTAAATTTTTACTTTAAAGCCCAGAAAAGTGAGGGAAATGTATGTGTGCCTGTGTGTGTGAGTGAGAGGACCCTTCTATCAATCACAGCTGGATTCTGCTCCCTCTGTGCCTTTCCTAACCGCAGAAAGATCTGTTCTACCAACAGAGTCTGGAGAGCATTGGGGGATTTGCCAGAGCATAGGACCTTCTGTTAGGGAAAGGAGAGTGTGTGAAAATGGAATGGAAAAGTGAATGAGAAAGTTGAACTTGGGCAACCAGCTGAGAAGTCATTGAGCAAAACCCATGAAAGGAGAAACCCTTACCTCTGGAAGCAAGCAGAGGTCCTCTTGGACTCTCCTGAGTCCGAAAACTGCAGTGGGAAAGCCAGGGCAAGGAGGGGCCCTTACTGCGGAGAGCTATACAGCTTAATGTTGTTGCAGTTGAGAAACAGTTAAGATGTATAGACTTCAGCTCCCAGAATTCCACGCTCACTGAGAAAATTCTGAGAGTTGAAGTCCACCCAATTTAAAGTTGCCAAGGCTAACTATAATACCTTGATCTATTTCATGTTACGGATCTTTGGCAGAAGGTGCTTTTTCAAGAGGCAGCTGGACTTTCTTCTTTTTCTTTGAAGACATTTCGCTTCTCATCCAAGAAGCTTCTTCAGCTCCAAAGCTTCTTGGATGAGAAGCGAAACGTCTTCAAAGAAAAACAGCTTGAAAAACGGCCTGTTTTTTTGGCCAGTTTTGGCTGTTTTTCGGGCTGTTTCAGGCTGTTTTCTGGTGCTCCAGCTCCCGCGAAGACTAGCTGGCCAGTGCGCACAGCTGGCGACAGCACATGTGCCCACAGAGAGGGCTCTGCGTGCCACCTCTGGCACGCGTGCCATAGGTTCACCATCACGGGTATATACTAGATTTACATATTGTCCAATATATGTATTTTTATTATTATACTTGTAATATTTTAATACATGTTATAATAATTTACAATATATTGTCCTATACTACCGTGTTTCCCCGAAAATAAGACACTGTCTTATATTTTTTTGAACCCTGAAATAACTGCTTGGCCTTATTGCCATGCGCTCAAAAGCCCAATTGGGCTTATTATCAGGGGATGTCTTATTATGGGGTGTAGGAAGTTAGCACCCACCCCTTTCCTGGAAGAATGAAATATTTTAGGAAATATTAAAAAGGCAGAATATTATGTTTCCCTGGTTGAGAAATGGAGAAACATGTTTTAAAGACAAAGCAACTCCCACCTTCCTGCCTCCCCCCCCTTTGTTAATGGGCCAGAGGCAGAAACTCAATCTTTGACAATAGGACCCATCTGCAACACAATAGCACAATGGGACCCATCTAGGACAGAAACTCACCACATGGCACCTGGGAAGATTTACATTAGCCAGCAAGGCTAGCTAAGACCCCCCCCCCCCCGGAGTCTGACAACCAATCAGGATACTCTTTCGGGGCCCCAGGAAGTTCAAAGCCAGAGAAAACATAAAACCTGGGGACTCGCTGTATCTCGCCCTTTTCTGTTCAGGAACTCAAGCCATGTGATCCTGTCCACCATTAAACCATCTTTCCAAGCAGTCTCCATGTTTCCAGTGTCTTTTTCCCAACTTGGAGCAGAACCCAGGAGGATATTTCTTCCTACAGGGGGAAACAGGGTATATGTATTCTTAGTGTTAAGTATCACTGTATGGATAGCATCATTATCTCTACTGTTGCAATAAACTGTTGCGATACCAGTGTTTCTTCCACTTGAAGATTTGCGGACTAGAATTCCCAGAATTCCCTAGCCAGCATAGCTAGGGAATTCTGGGAGTTGAAGTCCCCACATCTTCCAAGCGGCTGAGCTTGAAATACTATCCCACAGTCCGTGTCATATATGTGGGTATATGCATAATATCATAATATTTATTTATTTATTCATTCATTCATTCATTCATTTCATTCATTCATTCATTCATTGAGAACTGTACGCAAAGAAATTTCATTTTAATGTTTGCCGATTATAGTGTAACCTGCAAAGCGACAATAAAGTTATTCTGAGTTTAAGTCCATAAATCCCTATTATGACCGCTGTCATTTCAGCGGTCCCCCGTCGAACCTTGCGGGCGAAAGCTCCAGTTCAGCCGCTCGCCGCTTTTCCTCTTTTTTTTTTCGTCCCTTCCGCCTTCCCGTAGCCGAGCGCTGACGAAACTACAGTTCCCGGCATGCTCGGGGCGAAAGGAAGTGACGCGTCACAGAGCGAGAGGAGAGAGAAAGGCCGGTGCGCGCCCTATGGACGTCGCCTGCTGAATTGGATGTGTCCACTGCAAAGAAGAGAGGCGACTGGGTTCCGCGGCTCCGTGGGGCGACCGGCCCGGGGAGCGCTTTCCTCTTTGCCGCCGCCGTCGGGTGCAACCTTGAAGGAAAACTAAGGTGAGGACGGGCTTTTAACCACCGCCCCGGTCCTTGCGGGGGCGGCGAGGCCGGGAAGGTATCCATCTTCCTCCCCCCCCGCCCCTCCCCTCCCGGCGGGGTCTTTCCCGCCCTTGGAAGAGTCGCGCCTGTGCTTTTTTTTTTAATAGTAAGCATTATTATTTTGGTTTTCGCCGCCGCCGCCGCCGTTTTTCCCCCCCCCAAGGCCTAGACATCCTTTCCCTCGGCCGGGAAAAAGGCGTCTTTCCAGCCATTTTGAAGGGGGGCGCCAAAACGTGCTTTTTTTTTTGTCTTTTTCTTTAGGCCGCCTCGTTTCCTTAGAGGGAGGCTTAGCTTCCATCTTTCCCTTCGGGATTCATTTCTTCCCACCCGCCCGGCTTGGTTTTCTTGCTGGTTTCTACCTTGGGCCAGATGATTTAAACATGGATTAGAGGCGGCTTTGGGTGGCAGAAGGTGCCCTATACGCGGCTTTGTATTTCTCCACAGCAGGGCGAGTCCTCGACTTACGACCAACGTCCATTCGCCCACGGTTCCCTGGCTTAAGCAAGACGTTGGTTGAGGGAAATTTTGCCCCCGTTGGACCACTTTTCTCACCGCGGTTGTTCAGCGAATCACCGCGGTGGTTAAATTGGCAACCCGGTGATTAAATGAATCGGGTTTCACACCCCCATCCCCAACCCGGACTTTCGCTTCGCGGAAGGTCGGCAAAGGGGACCACGTGACCCTGCAAACGGTCGTAAATCGGAGTCGGTGGTCAAGCATCCGAATGGAAATCGCGGAAATACTGTTGAAAGGGTCGTTAGAGTGTGAAAAACGGGCATAACTCTCTCTTTTTTTTTTCAGGGCCGTTGTCACTTGGAACGGTCACTAAGCGAAGTGTTTTATAAGTTGAGGACCGCCTGTAGAAAATGGGGATTTATCTCCTGTGTATAGGTAGTCCTCGATTTAGTACAAGTAATCCTGTAGTCCATTCATTTAGTGACGATCCAAGTCATAACGGCACTGAAAAAAGGCACAAGCGGTTTTCACACTTAACAACCGTTACGGCATTCCCACGGTCATGTGATCCAAATTCAAATCCTTGCCAACTGATTCACATTTACGACGGTGGCGGTATTCCCGGGGTCGTGTGATCCCCTTTCGCCACCTCCTGACAAGCAAAAGTCAATGGGGAAGCCAGATTCATTTAACAAGCGTGCTACTTGATTTAACGACTGTGGTGATTCACTTAACAACAGTGGCAAAAAAGCAGTCATACAATGGAGCAAAGCTCACTTTAACAAATGGGTCCATTTGCAACAGAAATTTTGGGCTCAATTGTGGTCGTAAGTTAAGGACTAGCTGTATTTCTCAAAGCATGCACTTAAGATTGCTGGAAGTCCTCAAGACCCTCTCTGGGTCCCATAAAATCGGTTTATGTTGAAAAATATTACAGTATTAAAATCCTATCTGACAAGCGTCGTGACGGTCAAATGTATCAGTTTTAATTTTTTAATATGGTAAATATTGGACAATGTAACCCGTACAAACCAAAGGCGTTTTGGGGGTGGGGGGTCCTTGATAGTTTTTAAAAGCAGGAAAGAGCAAAAAGTTTAAAAGTGAATTCTTAAAAATATTTATAAACTCCGATTGAGGAATCGGTTGGACCAGCCAATTGGTCAAGGCTGACTGCATTGTTGATTTATTTTATTTATTTATTTATTTATTGAATTTCTATACCGCCCTTCTCCCGAAGGACTCAGGGCGGTGAACAGATTAAGATTTCATATACATATAATAATATATATGTATATTTATAAACAGTAAATAATAAATTGAGTCAACTTGGTGTTTAATAATGTAATAAGAACGTGAAAGATAGTTGTATTTTATTTATCCAATTTATCCCAAAGGCGCTTCTTTCAAAAGGCAACTGGACTTTGGTTTTTTCCTTGAGGATGTTTTAAGGCTGAGTTCTGACTTATATTTTATATAGGGAGAGAATTTCAAACTTTTGAACAAATGTCTTAACTGAACTGTAAAGCCGGGGTCAGAGTTTTCATCCTCTGTCGAACTGCTTGTAAATGAAATAGGCGTGGATTTAGACAAAGCAGCATATTGTTCATTGCCCAGTCAGCCAGATGTTTAGTCTGGTGTTGCCATTTTTATCCCGCTATTGAGTCCTTCCCAAGGTCTTGAGATAAATTGATGCTGATGTTTGATGGTGTTAAAAGTACCTCCATAAGAGTCTGTGGAGATTTCTCAGTCATCCAGGTCATGGTTGTCCCAAAGGTGTTTTTTCAAGAGGCAACTGGATTTTTTCTTTAAAGATGTTTCGCTTCTCATCCAAGAAGCTTTTTCAGCTCTGACTGGCTGGTGGGGGAATGGAAGTTTTTATACTCCTTGCAGATAGCTGGTGATTTGCATCCTTTTAGAAGGTCCTTGAGTTGTGGGCACTTGGAGCTTTATCTGTGTTCTCAGCAGGGTGGATTTGATTTAAATCGAGTTGATTTAAATCACTAGTAAAAAGGCTTGATTTAAATCAACTCGATTTAAATCATAATTTTTAAAGAGCAACTGTCATCTCTGCTACTCCTTTGACCCACTGTTGACTCACCGATAGTCCCAGTGTTGCAGAATATACAGCCTCATGCTATATAACTAAGCTCCATTTCATGCTGAATAAACTAAATTATTTATGTATCTTAAATAGAAAGCTATCTTACGATAGATTTTTACCCCAAAAGTTTTTTTATTAAAATAAATTTGATAAAAATAAAAAAAAATCTGATTTAAATCAAAAAAATCTGATTTTTTTTTAATTTTTTTAAAAAAACCATTGATTTTTATCCACCCTGGTTCTCAGGCTCACCTGAGTAGTGCAAATGGTTCCTTTATTCTGCAATTTTTTTTCTGGAAATCTGTTTGTACTCCCACACCATTCGAAGGGTGCTCATCCCAAAGTGTATGGCTAAAAGTCTATGAAGATTCTCAGTCATCTAGGTCATGTTTGTCCCAAATGTACTTTTCCATAAAGTAAATGTGCTTTTACCTTAGGATTCTTGATGAACGTATCTTTTCTTTTATGTACACTGAGAGCGTATGCACCAAGACAAATTCCTTGTGTGTCCAATCACACTTGGCCAATAAAAAATTCTATTCTATTCTATTCTATTCTATTCTATTCTATTCTTCAAGAGGCAACTGGGCTTTCTTGTTTTTCTTTGAAGATGTTTCGCTTCTCATCCAAGAAACTTCTTCCACTCTGACTTGATGGTGAGGAATGGAAGTTTTTATGCTCCTTGCAGACAGCTGGTCATTTGCCACCTTTTAGAGGGTCCTTGAAGCCACTTGGAGGTTTGCCTGTGTCCTCAGGGTCATCCGAGTAGTGCAAATGTGGGTGTGGAGCCTTTTTGGAACTGCTGAAAGGGTTCTGCAGTCTACAACTTTTCTGGAAACCCATTCATACTCCCTCACCATTTGAGGATGTTCATCCCCACCATTCAGTCAGAGCCGAAGAAGCTTCTTGGGTGAGAAGCAAAACGTCTTCAAAGAAAAAAACCAGAAAGTCCCGTTGCCCCTTGAAACAGCACCTTTGGGTGCTTACATTTTCACAAGATGTAAACTATTCCAAATAAAGCTGCCTTTTGCAATTGACGGGTCTGGATTTTGTCAATGCTTACGACGGTGAAATTGTTCAACTTCACATCAAGATCAATCCCAGGTGTTTTGGGATTGCACCCAAGGTGTTTGCCTACTACTACTGGTACTATTTTTGCCTTCTTTTGTCACAATGGTTCTTCTACGGGTAGTCCTCGACTTAAAACAACTCATTTGGTGACCGTTCAAAGTTACGGCACTGAAAAGAGTGACATATGACCGTTTTTGCATAGTTACAATCTTTGCAGCATTCCCATGGTCATGTGATCAAAGTTCAGATGCTTGGAAGGGACCTTTAGCACCCCGCGGGCTAGATCTGGCCTGCGGGCCTTGAGTTTGGCACCCTTGACCTACAAGGTCCGTTTCAACTCTGTTAATCTGTTACAAACTGTTACAATTCTGGTCATAAGTGAGGACTACTTGTTTTTCAGGGGTCTAATTAGTATTAATTCTGAAAGATCTCCTGTATGGAGAATTAGTGCAGGGAAAGCGCCTCAGAGGGAGACTACAGCTGCGATATAAGGATATCTGCAAGAGGGACCTAAAGGCCCTGGGAATGGACATTAACAACTGGGAAACCTTGACCTCTGATCGTTCAGCTTGGAGGCTAAAGACGTAGCTTGGCCTTCTCCAATTTGAAGAGATACTTGTTCGGCAGGCTTAGGCAAAGAGGCAGTCCCGGAACCAGCAAAATCTGGGGCTGGGCAGGGGACAGAATGTATCTGCCCTCAGTGTGGAAGGGATTGCCATTCTCGAATTGGCCTTTTTAGTCACACTAGATGCTGTTTTAGGACCTCTTCCCAGAGCACGATACCATAGTCTCTTGAGACTGAAGGATGCCAATGAATTAGCATTAAATTATAAATGCCGCTATATAAGAGGTGTTTCTTTTACACTCCAGAATCACACCACTAGCGTTGTTTGCCGTAACAAAACTCGGTATCTGCCATGGGTGATAGGCGTAAACCTTGCATCTGCAAATATTCAGTGCCTGGATATTTTTAGGGATTAGTCAAATTCTTTCCTTAAGCATATTTTTTTAAAAAAATAACTTGATGATATCTCATCATTCGTAATGTCTAAGAGAAGCCCTATTGAGTCAGTATTTATTTCTAATACATCTCTTACAAGGGTTGAAAGTTTTTTTTTTTTTTTTGGCCTGTTGGCTATTAGTGTCTGCAGAGCCCGTTGTAAGCTGTTGGATGTGGACGGTTGCCTCTTCATACAATGGTTGTCATTGCAAATCTGCCTGTTTGCACAACATAGTGGTTGCTCATCATTTTGACAGACCCCAGGGATGTCCTGTATTAAAATATTCATGTATGAAACGATAGGCCTGTGTTTAACGAATCTCACTGCCGAAAAACTGAAAATACAGTAGTCCTCGGCTTACGACCACAATTAACCCCATTTCTGTTGCTAAGTGAGATGTTTGTGAAGCGGGTTTTGCTCCATTCTAAGATCTTTCTTGCCATGGTTGTTAAGTGAATCGCTGCAGTTGCTTAAGTCACTGGTCGTTAAGTGAATCTGGCTTCCCTGTTGATTTCGCTTGTCGGAAGGGTTGCAAAAGGGGATCGCATGACCTTGGGAACTGCCACCGTCAGATGCACCTATGGTTTAGAGGAGGAAAATAAGAAAAAAAAATATCTGCCTCTGCCTCCCAGCGTCCATCTGGTATTCATCTGGGTAGCATCCTTGCAGCAAACAGCCTGCCTCCTCCGTGTCTGCTGCCTCCGTTTGCAGGGATCTCTGCCTCTGTTTGCTGCCGCTGCCATTCGCCCATATTCACGCCATAAGACGCACAGACATTTCCACCCACTTTTGGGAGGAAAAAAAAAGTGCGTCTTACGGAGCGAAAAATACAATAAATCACATGGCCATGGGAATGCTGTCACGGTCGTAAGTGCGAAAAAAGGTCCTAAATTGTAGGTTTGAACGATCACTAAACTGTTGTAAGTTGAGGGCTACTTTTACTTGCGGTCTGGCAAAAGGCGAAAAGAAACAGAGAAATTTTGTAGCTTAGAAATTTTGCCTTCCATTCTTAAAAATAGAAAATCTTCTTACAAGCTGTTGTGCACATTTTACAGTGTTATTGAATGCCATACATCCTACAGGTAAAATCTTAAAACTCCAGCAAAAAGAATCCCCTTCAGATGAATGGGTTCGCTTAACAACTGTCTCCCTGGTTTAATGACCGTTGCAATCCCTTTACCATTACTAGGAAAAGAAGCTGGAAATTTACATGTGTTTCTGGCACTGAGATTGTTGGGAGGAAGCATCAGAGCAGGGAAGCTACCAGTTCTGAGCTGCAGAAATTCAAATTTTTGCAGACCTGGTGAAACAAATGGAAATCAAACAAACATTCTCAGTCAGGCGCTAGAGAAAGGCACACAACACAGTGTAAAGCCAATGTTAATGAGGGAAGGTTGCTGGGGGTAATTGGGAGCATCCAGCTCTGTGGTTAGATCCAGCCCTTTAATTCATTTTATTTGTCGCTTCTTTCAAAAAAAGAGAACTTCTTGGAAAAGGTGGCAGACAGCAGACCCAGTTTCAAAGATGTATCTGCTGGGAAACATCCAAAGGTGCTTTTTTTTCAAGAGGCAATTGGACTTCCTTGCTTTTTTTTCTTCGAAGATGTTTCGCTTCTCATCCAAGAAGTTTCTTCAACTCTTGACTGGATGGTACGGAATGGAAGTTTTCAGTTGCCTCTTAAAAAAAAGCATCTTTGGGACCACTGTGACCTGGATGACTGAGAATCTCCATAGAATATCCCCCCCCCCCACCCTCAAAGGAGAGTTGTAAAAGTCTTCTGAATTTTAGGCACCCCTATCATTTTTCCCCTGTGGTTATCCCGATTCCCACACAACCCAAATATTAAAATTGTTATGCGTCAACTGATTTGAGAAAACATGAGTCAAGTTACACAGGCATGATAGAAAAGTTTCTTGCTTTTCTCAAGCTTTAAAAAATTCTTTTTAGAAATCATTTGTATCTCTCTCCCTCGGTCTTCCTTTCTCTCCCTCTCTCTTTCTCTCCTTACCCCCTCTTTCCCTCCCCTCCCTCTCTCCTTTCTTCTGTCCTTCTCCCCCTCTCTCCTCTCCCTCTCTGTCCTCCCTCCCCCTCTCTTGCTCTCCTTCCCTTCCGTTCTCTCCTTTCCCTCCCTCTCTCTCTCTCCTTCCCTCCCTCCCTCTTTCTTTCTCTCCCATTCTCTCCCTCCCTCTCTCTTTCTCTCTCTTTCTCTCTTTCCCTCCCCTCCTTCCCTTCCTCTCTCCCTCTTTCCCTCTTGCTCTCTCATCCTGACAGGCTGTCTTTCTTATTTGTCTTCCAGAAAGTCCTCCACACTTCCTTTCCCCTTTATGGGGTTCCTTGGAAGAAAGAACCAAAAACCCTGAAAACTTCAAAAGACGCCAAAACCGCCACAGGAGCTGCAAGGCCCGCCTCTCCATTTCAGGGCAAGGCACAAAACCATGGAAAAGGGTTTGGAAGGCCCAGGAAAAGTCCCACGCATTGTCCAGGTGATGTATTTTAAAGGGGGGCCAAGGCAGCCAAACCAACAGCCAGAACCGGCTTTACCCCAGCAGTGGGAAGCCCAGTGGCAGGAATTTCTGAACACGCTGCAACCCGCCAACGCGGGGTGGGGAAACCTCCAGTTAACCGATATGGCGCCCTGGGATGACACTCGGGCGTTTCTGATGGCCTTCGAACAAGTGGCCGAAGCTTGCCAGTGGCCCCGAGAAGAATGGGTGCGCCAGTTGCTGCCAGCCTTGCGGGTAGGAATGGAGCAATCCTTCTTGAGACTGGATGCCCGGGATAGGAGCGACTACGCAAAGGTGAAGGCCGCCATCCTGCGAGCGGATGCTTTCCGTATGGAAATGAAACGCCAGCATTTCCGGCAGTGCTGCTACCAGGAGCTGGAAGGACCCCGCAGGGTGTATAGCCAACTCCAGGATCTTTGCCGCCAGTGGTTGAAACCTGAGAGTCACACCAAGGAGCAGATCCTAGAGATGATCATCCAAGAACAGCTTCTGGGAATGCTGCCCGCCGAAGCCCAGAACTGGGTGCGGGAATGCGGGCCGAAGGACTGCGTCGAGATGGTAGCATTGGCAGAAGAATTCCTGATGGGTCATCGTCAAGCACCCAGGACCTGTGATTGGCAGGTAAGGAATGGACATTTGGGACCTGAGTGCCCTCCGTTGCTCTTTGCAGGGAGAAGGAAGAGTCCCTGTAGATCAGGGGTCTCCAGCCATGGCAACGTTACAACTGGTGGACTTCAACTCCCAGAATTCCTCAGCCAGTCGTGCTGGCTGAGGAATTCTGGGAGTTTGAGGTCCACCAGTCATAAAGTTGCCACGGTTGGAGATCCCTGCTTGTAGATGCTTCTGTTTCCCATCCAGCCTGTACAGAAGGTAGGAGGAGAAAGAGGACACATCTGGAGGGCTCTCCAAGTTGGAGAAGGCTCTTTTGCTGATTAAATCCTAGATAACTAAATTTATGAGGTAGCCAGTCCTCAGGATATCCTGGAACCAGAATAATTATGCTATACTGGTGATTATCTGTAGCTCAGGTGTAGGATGAGGGTAGAGATTCATTCTCCAAGATTGTCAGTGTTGGTGTTCTTCTGCTTATAAAAGGCTTCCTCACAAGACGCTCACCTGACCCTTCACAAGACCCTCACCTAACGTGACCCTCACAAGACCCCTCACATCACTAGACCCACAACTGTCCCCTCACAAGATCCTCACTTGATGTGACTCACACCTGACCCCTCACATCACTAAACCCATACGTGACATGACCCTCCCATCACAAGACCTACTGACCCCATGAAGCCCTTATAAACAGAAGACAAACCTGATATCCCCTAAACTCAGGGGTGAAATGCTCCTGGTTCGGACCGGATCATCCGATCCGGTAGCGATGGCGGCAGAATCCCTGCCCCTCCCCCCCATGCCCAGCTGAGCCGTGTGATCAGAGGCTTTTTTTTTCTTTTACTTTTAAAAGCATTTTTTCTACAACCTCTTCGGCTGAAAAAGTGCTTTTAAAAGTAAAAAAAAAAAGCCTCTGATGATCACGCAGCTCAGCTGGGATCGTCAGAGGCTTTTAAAAGCATTTTTTTCTGCAACCTCTGCTGAAGAGGTTGTAGAAAAAATACTCTTAAAAGTTAAAAAAAAAAAGTTGGCCACACCCACCCAGTCACATTAACCCCATCACCACCAAACCATGCCCACAGAACCGGTAGTAACCAATTTTACGTTTCACCCCTGCCTAAACTCCGCTGAAGATGTTACCTGGCCTGATAATGAAACGTTTGGAAACCCAACCCACAAGCTCGGAGAACGAACCTTCACCCTCATCCAGGTTTATGAGTTAAGGAGACTTGGCTGGTTGTGTTTGCCCAGTGAATTCAGTCTTGTTAGCTTTAAGCTTGCTTAGCACCTGTAAGGTCGTGTGAACCCCAGGGAAAAAAGATGAATTCAGTAACCAAGTGAAGAATTGCATGCACCTGGTCCATATTACTGTATTTTTGGAGTATAAGACGCACCTTTTTCCTCCTAAAAGGGGGTGAAATTTTAGGTGTGTCTTATACACCGAATGTAGCCCAGCCTACCCACTGGTCCCCACCCTTTGGCCTCTGCCTTGCAGCATTTAAATCCTTGCAAGCAAACAGCAAGAAAAAACAGCTCCTTTCAGCTTCAGTACAGCCTAATTAGCACAAGTTGATTGGATCGGCCTCCTGACACTCAGCTGATTTGCTCTCAGCTGTTTTATGCAGGGCTCTGCAGCTTGCTACAAAGAGGTAAATTGCTGGAGCAGATTTTTTTTTCCTTGTCAAGCTATGCTGAAAATGAAAATGAAAGTAAAACAGGCTGTTTGCTGTTTGCTACAAAGAGGCAAAATTTCTGGGAAGCAGAGGCAGATTTCGTTTTCTTGTTTTCCTCACCAAAAAAGGTAGGTGCGTCTTATACTCTGGTGCGTCTTATACTCCGAAAAATACGGTAATCAATCCTGATGTAATGTTTTCATTGCTGACCATTGCTGACAAAGCAGAAAATGCAGCGGGGAAGTTATTTACAGCTCGTTCTTTGTCCTTTTTAGGCTCCTTTGCCAGAGGTCTCAGTTAGTTCCCTGGACCCAGAGGGGAGGCAGCACTACAACCCTGGAGGTCAGTTGAATGGGGGAGGGGGGAAATTGATTGGTTGGGGAAGGAATTACAGGCAGTCCTTGACTTACGACCATAATTGGTCCCAAAATTTCTGTCGCTAAGTGAGACGTTTGTTAAGTATGCTTCCCCCCATTTTACAACCATTCTCGCCAGAGTGGTTTAGCGAATCACCACGGTTGTTAAATGACACTGTTGTTAAGCGAACCTGGTTTCCCCATTGATTTTGCTTGTCAGAAGGTTGCAAAAGGGGATCATATGACCCCAGGACACTGCAACGGTCCTAAGTATGAAACAGTTGCCAAGCATCTGAGTTTTGATCACGTGATCGTGGGGAATGCTGCAAAAGGCCGTATCTCCGAAAAACGGTCATAAGTCCCTTTTTTCAGTGCCGACGTAACTTTGAACGGTTGCTGAGCGAACTGTTGTAAGTCAAGGGCTACCTGTACATAAAAGTCAGTAGCTTCCAGGGTGGATAAAAATCAATGATTTTTTTTAAAAAGTCAGATTTTTTTGATTTAAATTGGATTTTTTTGACTTAAATCAAATTTATTTTAGTAAAAAACTTCTGGGGTAAAAATCTATCGTAAGATAGTTTTCTATTTAAGATACATAAATAATTTAGTTTATTCAGCATGAAATGGAGCTTAGTTATGTAGCATGAGGCTGTATATTCTGCAACACTGGGACTATCGGTGAGTCAACAGCGGGTCAAAGGAGGAGCAGAGATGACAGTTGTTCTTGAAAAATTATGATTTAAATCGAGTTGATTTAAATCAAGCCTTTTTACTAGTGATTTAAATCACGATTTAAATTGTGATTTAAATCAACTCAATTTAAATCAAATTCACCCTGGTAGCTTCGTTTATCAACTTGGGTTGTTTGTTTTCCTAGTGGGTGTGCCTGTTGGTGGATTTATGCCCAGACCACAAACCGGTTGTGCATAAAATATGTCCACACCAACTGACTGAAAAGAAAATAACCCTGATGAGTAAATCCATTGTGGCCCTTTCGCTGAAAATGGGGAAAAGATTAAATTGCCGATTTATGGATTTGCTAATTAAAAAGTATTGATAGAAGAAGAAGGGAACTTAGAGCCATGACGGCGAACCTAGGGCATGCATGCCACAGGTGGCACGCAGCATCCTCTCTCTGGTCATGCGAGCCATCAGCCCAGTTCAGCTCCGCCGCACATGTGCACGCACCTCCCGCCAGCCAGCTGGTCGTAGGGTCTCTGCTGCGCATGAAGGGGGTGGGCTTGTGCATGCGTGGGGGCGGGTCAGGTGCGGGGGTCAGCATGCGCAGGGATGTAGAGGTAGGTCAAAGTTCGTAGTGCCTGCTAAGAGCAGCACACTGCCTTAGCTCATGCTCTGTGAATCTTGCCTGCTTACCTCATTTTGGCTCTGATCTGGATTATCTCATTTCACCTTCAGAGGATGGCATCTTGAGAGGAGGGTGAATAATTTGTCCAATTAGAACACTATTGCTTGCCTGCCTTTTATCTGCCTGTGTAAAACTGTATAAAAATAAAGCTCTCGGTGAGAGCGAGAGAGACATCTTGGAACAGAGCAAAAGCCTGGACCTCTGATTTACAACACAGGGGCAGGGGCGCATGTGGGGGCTGCATGTGCAGGAGGCGGGGCACATGCGCAGGAGCCGCGCGTTGCATTTTGGAGGTTCGGGCATGCGTGTGCTTTGGGCACTCGGTCCGGAAAAGGTTAGCCATCACTGACCTACAGCCACCCCACGGCAAAATAAGGGGCGAATAAATTTAATAAATAAAATGTAATGAGGGAGGAGGGTTGTAACGGATATAAAAAAGATCGGAAGTCACCGCAGGTAATCGAGTTATGACCACAAACATTTACGTTGCTAAATGGAACATTGGTTAAATGAGTTTTGCTCCATTTTACAACATTTCTGGCCACGGTTGTTAAGTGAATCACTGAAGTTGTTAAGTTAGTAACATGGTTGTTAAGTGAATTTGGCTTCCCCATTGACTTTGCTGGGTAGAAGGTCGCAAAAGATTCTTGGACATTGCAACTGCCCTAAATATGAGTCAGTTGTCAAGCATCTGAATTCTGATCCTGAGACCGTTGAGATGCTGCAACGATCATAAGTGTGAAAAATGGTCATAAGTCACTTTTTTCAGCACCGTTGTGACTTTGAACCGTTGTCACTAAATGAACACCGTTGTCACTAAATGAACTGTTGTAAGCCGAGGACTACCTGGATATCATTTTTTACTGTTCTTTGCACTTTTCTGTCCCTTTTTTCTACTTAATTTTTCCCTGCATGTTATGTTTATCTTTTACTTATGTTAGAATTTCTAATAAAAATTATATGCCAATGAAGATAGCACTGATGAGCCAAAGTGTTTAATGTATTGGCGTTCTAAGAGGGCAGCGAAAGCTAAATCCTGGATCCCTTTCTCAACTTCTCTTCTTCTGTTTCACAGCCAGTGAAATGACACCCACAAGGAACTCGGTCTTAGGCCACCCATCAACAGCTGGACTGGAAATGGCTGAGACTGGAACCACTGAGGTATGTTGACTCAGTATGGATTTTACCAACTGCCTGAAAAAAAAAGATGGACTTTTGACTGAAAATGGAAAAAAAAAATGAAGGTGTGATTTATGGATTTCCTAATTAATGAGAATTATTAATGTTGATAATGACAAGAAGGGAACCTAGACTAGTCTTAAAACAGAGGTGGAGAATGATGGCCTTTTTATGACTTGTGGACTTCAACTCCCAGTGGATGGCTTAGGAATTCTGGGAGTTAAAGGCCACAAGTCCTAAATGGGTCATCGTCCCCCATGTTGGCTCAGGAATTCTGGGAGTTGAAGTCCACAAGTCATAAAGGGGCCATCGTTCCCCACCTCTACCTTAAAACAAAGTCAGACAAAATGGAGGTTCTCGCGATGATGAGTCACCATTGCAGAAAGGGGTTAGGTCTTCCAAATGAAGTGGGTACCAAGTTTGAAGAAGCTTCTGAAGTCAGATTTCTTTTGTCTCCCAGACTGAAACAATGACCAATTTTCTCTGGAAGAAAATGATCTTCAAATCATTTGGCGCGTTCTGCTAAAGCTCACTAGAGCATAAAGTTCATTTGGTAAACAATCTGGCAGCCAAGTTGATCTCTAAAAATATAAAGCCATGTTAAACTGATTCTAGGGCAGGGCTGTTAAACTCGCAGGCTCGATGTGCGACTTGCCACCCCCATGCCCGGTTTAGCGAAGGAAAGTCCCAATAAGTCACATGACAACGCCGTGACAACACGAGTTTGACACCCCTGTTCTAGAAGTTCTAACAAAATGAAATTCAATGGGGAAAAAAAGTAAAGTTCTACATTTAGAAAAGAAAAACCTATATAGGTATAGTATAAGTGGTACCTTGCTCAATAGTGGTGACTGTGAAAGGGATCTTGGAGTCCTAGTGGACAACCATTTAAATATGAGCCAGCAGTGTGCAGCAGCTGCCTGTTCTGTCCCCGTCTCACACACGCACACAAACAGTCAGCCAGGGGTTAAATAAAACTTGCAGACAATAAATTCCTTCAATAACAGGATTAGTAGCTGCTTGCCAAGAACTTTACTCACAGAGGGAGGTGTTCCTCCTCCGTCAGATAAACCAAAACAAATACACAAAGCCACAGAATTGTCAAGTCCAGTCCGTATTAAATCCAAGGCAGGCAGATAACGTAGTTTCAGAGATACAATGCGACTCGCTAGTTGTTTAGTTTAGTCCGTCACAGAGCCTGAATGGCCACCACACCCCCTTTTATCCCCTGTGGGGTGTGGTCCAGTGACTCAGCTTAATCTCTGGCACGCCTCCTTTTCTGCTGCGTGCGCTTGTCTCTCTGATGCTGGCATGGATCCAGCCAAGACTTATCTCCGTCACTGTCCGACTGCGACTGCTCGGCGATACCTGGCTCCTGGCCAATCTCTTCTCCTTCGGGAGACACCTGAGGCATTGCCAGAGAGGAGGGTCCTGGAGAGGGAAGCCTGGCCAACTCCTCTCCTTCACTTTTGGAGCCTTCTCCCTCCGATAAGACAGGCTCGGGGGTTGGAGTCACAACACTGCCAAAAAAGCCAACACAGTTCTAGGCTGCATAAACAGAGGGATAGAATCAAGGTCATGTGAAGTGTTTGTATTGCTATATAATGCCTTGGTAAGGCCACACTTGGAGTACTACATCCAGTTTTGGACACCATGATGTAAAAAAGATGTTGAGTCCGCAGAAAGAGTGCAGAGCAGAGCATCAACAGATGATTTGGGAACTGGAGGCTAAAACATACCAAGAATGGTTGCAGGAATTCAGTATTTATTTATTTAGCATATGGCTGGTCACACACGGTATTAAAACACTTAATTTTTACAGGTTAAAAACAATTAAAACAATAAAAAAGCAGTAAGAAAACCTAAAAGGAAAACAGAAATAACATTTCAAAGTTTAATGTCGAGTTTGGAGATCCAGTCAGTAGCTGCCATTGTTATGCAGAGGAAGTCCCTAGAATCTCCTGGATACCTTCTGTTAGGACGTTCCCTCACTATATGCTGGATAGTCTGTCGAGGGGCCCCACAATCACCTGGATAAACAGCTCACATACAGGACTTATTGATGTTCAACTTAACCATACAATGAGGCTAATTACTGGGTGCATAAAATCTACACCTAGTTACTGGTTACCAGTTCTTAGTCACATACTCCCCCCCCCCGCACTTACGACGACAAGAAGCTCTTATTCGGGAGTATAGTAGTAGTAGTAGTAGTAGTAGTAGTAGTAGTAGTAGTAATAATAATAATAATAATAATAATAATAATAATAATAATAATAATATATTTCTATACCGCCCTTCTCCCGAAGGACTTAGGGCAGTGTACAGCCTATTTAAAAATACAAGACAAAACAACAATTAAAAATTAAAATGATTAAATAGATTTGGCTCAATTTAAAACCCCAGAAATTTAAAATACCCCAATTTAAAATTATTATGTTGATAGCCCGGCCTGGCGGAACAACAGGGTCTTCAGTGCGCAGCGAAACACCCGGAGGTCGGAGATCTTACGTAAGATCCTGTTAAATTCCTCTCTACCCATACATAGATACATTCCTGATCTCTTAAGATGCCGATTAAAGTCAAGAAATCCACCAATCTTGACAGCGCGTAAGTTGATGGCCGATCATCAGAACACCACACAAAAGTGGATGGAGGCGTGGAATAGCTGTTCCCCCCAAGATGTCTCTGAGCATATCAGTCCTAGTAGTATACCTCCAGGATTTAGCCTACCCCGACACATATGGGTGACATATAATAGAATTAGAACAACTCATGGGGTGTGTGCTGACTCCCTGTATAAATGGGGAAAGACACCTTCAGCAGGAATTCGGTATGTCTAGTTTAATGAAAAGAAGGGCTAGGGGTGACATGATAGCAGCGTTTCAATATCTCAGGGGCTGCCACAAAGAAGAGGGAGTTAAGCTATTCTCCAAAGCCCCTGAAGGCAGGACAAGAAGCAACTGGTGGAAACTAATCAAGGAGGGAAGCTACCTAGACAGAACAATTAATCTGTGCAACGACTTGCTTCCAGAAGTTATGAATGCTCCAACACTGGAAGTTTTTAAGAAGACACTAGACAACCATTTGTCTGAAATGGTACAGGGCAGTGGTGGCAAACCTATGACACAAGTGCCAGAGGTGGCACTCAGAGTCCTCTCTATGGGCATGTGCACTGTTGCCCCAGCCCAGCTCCATCGTGTTTCTCCCGCAGCGGGCAGAGAGAAAGTAGGAGGAAAAGAGAGAGAGAGAAAGAGGGGGGAAAAAGAGAAATGATATTGTTGCTAAACGTAATATTTCAAAAGCTGAAAAAAAAATGAAAGGGCATAAAAGTGCATTTATCGCGTTTCTCTTGGAACTCTGAACTCTGCGTTGCTTATCATTATTTTAGGTAGTAAAACGTTATCCAGGTTAAATTGCCGTGTTGGCACTTTGCGATAAATAAGTGGTTTTTGGGTTGCAGTTTGGACACTCGGTCTCTAAAAGGTTTGCCATCACTGGTATAGGGTTTCCTGCCTGAGCAGGGGATTGGACTAGCAGATCCCTCCCAACTCTTGTTATTCTGTTATTAATATTACATACTGACTCTGCTTCTGGATGAAATTGAAATTGCTCTCTAATTGTCAGTTCCATATTAGTCAGAAGACAAATTCCTGTGCCAAATGTGTCTTTTAAGAAGATGCTTGAGAGAACTGAACCTGGCATTCTTCCCTCTTTCAGGAGCCTGTACGTGTGAAGGAGGAGTTGGGTCTTGATCAGAAGCCCTTACACTGGGAAGTCATGCATCGGAGTGGCGGCAGCTCCAGTGCTTTGGGTGAGTATCTTTCATCTTGTTATACTCAGGCCCACGTTTGCTTTCCAAGAGTTCACACATGGCTAGATGCATTGAGAAGGGTGTCAGGGTGGCCTTAAGACAGTATTAAGCAAGTTACCTCAGTAACTTTTAAGAAGTGTGGACTTCAAATCCCAGAATTCCCTAGCAAGCATGATTGGGGAATTCTGGGAGTTGAAGCCCACTAGGGGTGAAATCCAGCAGGTTCTGATAGGTTCTGGAGAACCTGTAGCGGAAATTTTGAGCAGTTCGGAGAACCGGTAGTGGAAATTTTGAGTAGTTCAGAGAACCGGCAAATACCACCTCTGGCTAGCCCCAGAGTGGGGTGGGAATGGAGATTTTGCAATATCCTTCCCCCAGGAGTGGGGAGGGAATGGGGATTTTGCAGTATCCTTCCCCCGCCACGCCTACCAAGCCACACCATGCCCACCAAGCCACGCCCACAGAACCGGTAGTAAAAAAATTTGGATTTCACCACTGAGCCCACCCCTCTCAAACTCACTGGTTGAGAAACAGTGTATTAAACATATTTGCCGTGGCCAACTTGACACAGGACAAGAGTTACACTAATATCGAAGAAATGGTAGAATAGAGTCATTAAAGAAAGGGTGCCAAAGGAGGGACAAAATGAAATGTGAATGACAGAAATTAAAAGTAATTTTAAAATCATTAAATTGAATTATCGAATTGTCCCACAGTGAGTTGTCCTGTGCTGAATTGGTCGTGGCAAGTTGTCCCATTCCATTCTGGCCCTGGTTTTACAACCTAAGATTTATGACTGTGATAGTCTCGCTCTATTATGGTCATAAGTCAAGGATTACCTATATGCCATTTCTGTATGTTGAAGGCTCTGATAAACTAGTGCCAACTTGGGAGTTTGGGGCATTCCAGTTTCAAAGTGTCTTGACAGTTCAGGGAGTCCTTAACAACCACAACTGAGTCCAAAACTTCTGTTGTTAAGGGAGACATTTGTGAAGTGAGTCTTGCCCCATTTTACGACTTTGCTAGCCACAATTGTTAAGTGAATCACTGCCGTAGATAAGTTAGTAACTCGTTTGTTAAGTGAATCTGGCTTCCCCATTGACTTTGCTTGTCAGGAGATCGCAAAAGGGGATCACATAACCTCAGGACACAGCAAGTCATAAATATGAATCGGTTGCCAAGCGTCTGAATTTTGATCACATGGTCATGCGGATCCTGCAAAGTTCGTAACTCTGGAAAATGGTCATGTCACTTCTTTCAGTGCTGTTGTAACTTTGAACGGTCACTAAATGAACTGTTGTAAGTCGAGGACTACTTGTATTGTTTTTAACAACGATTGGTGCGTCTACCAAATCCTGTTGTTGTTGTTAATTCCAGAATCAGTTGTCTAGTATTCCAGAGACTTAGAGGAGCCCTATCTACCTTGGACAGGGACGTGGTGGCTCAGTGGCTAAGACGCTGAGCTTGTCGATTGAAAAGTCGGCAGTTCAGCAGTTCGAATCCCTAGTGACGCGTAACGGGGTGAGCTCCCGTTACTTGTCCCAGCTTCTGCCAACCTAGCAGTTAGAAAGCACGTAAAAAATGCAAGTAGAAAAATAGGGACCACCTTTGGTGGGAAAGTAACAGCGTTCCGTGCGTCTTTGGTGTTTAGTCATGCCAGCCACATGACCACGGAGACATCTTCGGACAGCGCTGGCTCTTCGGCTTTGAAACTGAGATGAGCACCACCCCCTGGGGTTGGGAACAACTAGCACATATGTGTGACGGGAACCTTTACCTTTACCTTTATCTATCTTGGACTTTCCCAAACACTGAAGTCTTTTAGGCCAGGAGTCTTAAAATGTTATTTCCTTTCAGATGGGAGGAGAATTACTCTCAGTTATCCTGACTCCCTATCTGTTTGTTCTCTTTCTCCTCCTTTGCCTGTTTTTCCACCAGAAGGACTCCTGGTTCCTACACCCGAAGTCGACTCCCAAATTGATCAACCACAAGCCACCTTCCAGGAAAGACCTGAACACGGGGACCAAATTCCTGATGCCCTGTTTGGTAAGTGTGTATGTTATGCAAGTTAAACAGTGATGCAAGTTAAAAAAATGAAAACAATGTATAAATTCAAGATACATCCCTGGGAATATTAAGGCTGTGTGAATGAATGGCAGGATCCAATCTGGGTCGGTTACCGGGACCAGAGGTTTAGTCTTCCAAGCTTTCTGAGCCTTTCCATAGGGAATGTCTCTCCAGTGGGGCTCTTCTCTGTGTGGTATTTATATGGTGCCTGGTTGTGTGGGGCTTTTTAGTTGCTGATTGGTGGGTTGATGGCCAGCCATTGAATCATTGGCTGTTGTTTCCTTGTACTGCCAAGCGGATGCCTCCTAAGTACCGTATTTTTCAGACTATAAGACGAGGGACTTGGCACCGAAGGCTCCACTCTCGAGACGCCCCTGTCTTCCTACCTATAGCCGTAGACGTTGAAAGCCTGGCTTTCTCACAGCAAGGCCCCATAGAGACGCAGCACTTCAGTCCTCCTAGACCAGTGATGGCTAACCTTTTTGCCATCGCGTACCAAAAGCGTGGGGTGCGTGGGGGGTCGCGGGTGCGTGTGTCCACATCCATAATTCAATGCGCCCCGCCCTCCCGCGCATGTGCATGTGACCCCCCCCCCCACTTTCCTCTGCTTTTGACACGTGATGGCCCGGTGGGCCCAGTAGGCCCGTTTTTTCCCCCTCCCCAGGCTCCAGAGGCTTTCTAGGAGCCTGGGGAGGGCAAAAAAAGCCTTCTCCATCCCCCCGGAGGCCTTCCACAGGCCGGAAACAGCCAGTTTCCAGACTTCCGGTGGGAGTGGAAGGCCTGAAAATCAGTTGGCCGGTGGGCGCATGTGTGCTGGAGCTGAGCTAGGGCAACACTCGCGTGCCCACCAATATGGCTCCGCGTGCCACCTGTGGCACACGTGCCATAGGTTCGCCATCACAGTCCTAGACACTGCCATCTCGTAAACACGATGCCAGGCTTCCTGGAAAGCCCCCTGTGCCTTTGCTGCCTCGGTCGGAGCCTGATTCCAGAAGCGGCCTGGAGAAGCACGGAAGTCGGGACTCAGTTGGTGAAGCGGGCGCTGCGCAGCAGGCATAAGGCAAGGCACTGCCACCTGAAAACACTGTTGCTGCAATCTCCGCTGCCTGGAGATCTCCGCTCCAAAAACGGGGCGTGCGGAGGCAAAGAAAGAGCATTGCGTTTTCGGGCGGTTCCAGGCAGCGGGAATCGCGGTAACAGTGTGGCAGCACTTTGCCTTACACCTCTTGCGCAACTCCCAGCAAGCCACCAGTTCCTTGAAGATGCAAACCCACTCGGCACACCCGAAGCCTGCAGGTGGTCTGCACAGACCACCCTGACCCTATGCTGCACAGCAGCCATGGTGGCAGAAATCTCGGGAGATTAAGGAGAAGTCTGCTGCTGTAGGGAGTGGGAAACTCCAGTCCTCGCACAAGTTGTGAAGGCAGCCATCAAAACTCCTGGAGCCGCTTCCAGGCAGACCCTGGGAGGACTCAGTGCTCTCAGTGGTTTATTTTATTTATTTTATTTTATTTTATTTCCAATTTATATACCGCCCTTCTCCCTGAGGACTCAGGGCAGTGTACAGCCAGAATTAAGAACATGAAATACAAATATTAAAAAACAATTAAAATATATATAAATTTGGCCCAAAAATTAAAAATCACAAACCAATTAAAACATTTAAAATTTCTTCTTAAGCCGGCCCGGCTTGCTGGAAAAAGTGGGTTAAAGGGGAAGAAGAAAACTCTGGGCACGTTGAGAAGACACATACTTCTGTTACTGGAAGAAGGGGAGAAAGGCTCCTTCTCCTGCAGTCCCCCTCCCCCTCGCCCGCCCTTGCGCCTTCCCTTGCGCCTGCACGCCTCCCTCCTCAGCCACCTTCTCCCAAACGGTCTTTGTGCCCAGAGGGGCTCCATCCGCGGTCAAGGTTGGTTCTCCCCCCCCCTTTGCTCTCTTAAACTGAACTGCACTGAGCAGCTGGGGAGGTACCGTGAAGGATAAATGTCTCAGCTCCCTACAGCCGCTTGGCCTTTTGACCACCCGAAACAGATCATTTCAATCGCCCCATTGAAACTACATGGAACCGCCCAAAAATGTGATGCTCTTTTTTTCCTCCACACGCCCCTTTTTTTGGAGCTGAGATCTCCAGATAGCAGAGATCATGGTAACAGTGTTTCGGGTGGCAGCACCTTGCCTTAAGCCCCCTGCACAGCGCCTGCTTCGTCAACCAAGTACCAACCTCTGTGCTTCCCTGGGCTGCTTCCGGAATAAGACTTTGACTGAGGCAGCAAAGGCGCAGGGGGCTTTCTGGGAAGCCCAGCACCATGTTTACAAGATGGCAGTGTCCAGGAGGACTGAAGTGCTGTGTCTCTATGGGGCCTTGCTGCAAGAAAGCCAGGCTTTCAACGCCTATGGCTATAGGTAGGAAGACGGGGGCATCTCGAGAGTGGAGCCTTCGGTGCCAAGTCCCTCTTCTGCCCCCATGAAAATCATCCCCCATCCCAGCCACTCCAGTTAAACGCGTGTAGAGTGATAGGGTTTGTTTTAAACGGATAGATCCGTGCTACTCGTTATCAAAACCTGAGTGGAAGTGAGGATGCCGCTGATTCTGATGCTGGTAGGTAGAGGCAGAATTGTTTTCTTGTTTTCCTCCCAAAAATTAAGGTGCGTCTTATAGTCTGCTGCGTCTTATAGTCCGGTGCATCTTATAGTCCAAAAAATATGGTACTTGAGAAACTTATAGTAAATCAGCACTCAATTGACTGATAAGGGTCCCCATTTCCCAGGCATCAATCAGTTCCCTGGCTGTTTTTGTGCCTGCTCGTCCAACCCTCTTAGTAGCTGCAAAATGAAATGTATGTCCTTGTTCATTGCCACGTGAGGCTACCAATGACTTCAGTGGTGGGATTCAGCTGGTTCGCACGGGTTCAGGAGAACCGTTTGTTAACTTTCTGAGTAGTCCGGCGAGCCGGCTGTTGGAAGAAATCTTCCAACAGCCTTTTGTTTTTCCCACTTTAAGGGTTAATCCTGTCAGGAAGCCAGGAAGAAGACATTCTGGTGTGCCTCTCTGTATTCTTTCTAGCTTAATCCAGTTTATCTTTAAGCGGTTTCCAAAACTGCCTCTGGGTTAAGCCTTGTTACATTGTAACAGCAGTTAATGGTTCTTAGGAGTACGCCCAGACTAGCCAGAGCTGCTTCTCTTTTTTTAAAGCTTTTTACACTGCTTTAATGGTTCCTGGCACTTCCTTTTGGGGTGTACTTCCAAGAGGCAGGATGCAAGCTTGGCACTCTGATTTTTTTACTGCGTTTCTGGGGGCAAGTGATCTTTTCTTAAATCTGGATGATTTCCTTAGGGTATCTTGTGAGATGAGTGAGACCAGGTGGTATATTTAAGGGGTGCAAATGGATCTAAGGATTGCTTCTCCTGGGTGGGAAAGGGTGCTTTGTCAGTTCACTGAGCACAGGAGTCTCTTGTCTATGGGGATTCTTCAACCAGGTCATGGTTGTCCCAAAGGTGCTTTTTTCAAGAGACAACTGGACTTTCTTGGTTTCCAGAAACTCCAGTTGCCTCTTGAAAAAGCATATTTGGGACAGGAGTCTCATTGTTTTGGAGTGGCCAAGGCACATGATTGCTCACTGATAGTAAGATTTTTTAAAAAAGGAGATAGGGATGTGGATCCTCCAATTCATTTTAGTTTTCTCTCATGATAATAAGGCTTAGTAACATGGCACCAGCCTTCAAGTTTATTTAGATATCTGTGGAATGTACTAACTTTATTTTGATCCTGACAAGCTTCGGAGGGCCAAGACTTGAACCTGGGTCCCCTATATACTTTGTTAATTTGTCTCTTTAGCTTGGCAAAAAGCTTGAAAGTACCCAGGCACTTTCTGGAGAGCTTAAATAACCTCACTGCTAAAGGGTTTCCCTTTATGAGCAAGAGTTGGCTGCTGATAGTTATTGTTGCATTTTAACTATTTTAATTCCTCAAGGTGCTCTGGCACCCTGCCTGATTTGTAACTCCGGATTGCAGGTATTGCTGATCAGAAGGAAGGTGTTCAGACAGAATGGTTTAGGTTTCCGTGATGGCTGTGACTGTCATTGATCTTCGGTGTATATTCCTCCATTTCTAATCTGGTATTTAGGGCAGCTTTTTGCAAGCAAAGAAGCTTTTTGTATTTTTGTACAGGTAATCCTTGATTTACAACAGTTCATTTAGTGACCATTCAAAGGTACAATGGCACTGAAAAAAGTGGCTTATGACCATTTTTCACACTTATGACTGTTGCCGCATCCCCACAGTCACAAGAGGCCGGGTGAGGTGAAGTGTCCCTTGACAGGAATGACGTCGAGTTGGCCACACCCACCCAGTCATGTGACCATCCAGCTGATCATTAGGGCAGAGAACCAATTGTTAAATTATTTGAATCCCACCACTGAATGAGTTCGGGTCTCCTCATCTAACCACTCGCTTGTGTTCTTGTACGCTTCGCTTCCTTCCCCATCTGTCCTACACGTGCGAATGAATTTGTGGCCAAAGTTTGCCTGACATCATTTCACCTCACTACTCGGCTGAAACAAACTCGCATTGTACGGTCCCTGGTGTAGGAAAGTGACTTCTCACGTTTTCTCCTGCCCTTTGGCACCAGGTGGAAGAATCATAGGGGAGATCAAAATAGAGACTTTTCAGCAGGCCATTTCAGAGACAGAAGATGACTTTGAGACCCTGCAAGAAGAAGAATCCTCGGGCGCCACTTCCTTGAGTCCGGAGTCTTCCCTGCTTGATCCCGAGAAACCACTGGGCACAAGGCAGCAGGAAGAAATGCAGAAGAAGAAATACACCCGACGTCGGAGAAGAGCCTTTCAGAAAAAAAACAAATATTACCCGCTGGAGAAGAAGCACACCTGTCTTGAGTGCGGACACAAAAGTTACTATTACTCGGATCTGCTAAGACACATGAAAAGCCATGCAGCAAAAGAGGTGTTCAAGTGTCTTGAATGTGGGAAAACATACCGAGGCAGGTCATATTTTGAGAATCACCAGAAGATTCACCTTCCGCTGGATGATACCAACACACGCGTGAGAAGAACCGGGATGAGAAACTCCAGCTTCCAAATGAAAGAGGAATACACCTGCTTTACATGCGGCGTCGTTAAAAGTAGCCATTCAGGACTCGCCGAACACATGAAAGTCCACACAGATGAGAGATCTTACCAATGTCCCGAGTGTGGCAAGTTGTTCAAGTGGCAATCCAACATGTGTCGGCACCGGAGACTCCACACCAACAGGAGGTTTTCCTCACGACAGTTAATGCGCAGAGGTGAGTCTGTGATGCTTGGAATGGTGCATTTTGTAGGCGGTCCTCAATTTACGACCATGATTGAGCCCGAAATGTCTTGTTAAGTGAGACATAAGAGCCGTGGGGGTGCAGTGGTTAGAATGCAATACTGCAAGCTTCTTCTGCTGACTGCCGGCTGCCAGCAAATTGGCAGTTCGATCGTAACCGGCTCAAGGTTGACTTAGCCTTCCGTCCTTCCGAGGTTGGTAAAATGAGGACCCCGATTGTTGGGGGGAGCAAGATGCTGACTGTAAACCGCTTAAAGTAAAGCCCTGTGAAGCGGTTTATAAGTCTTAAGTGCCATTGCTTGTTTTTAAGCGAGTTTTGCCCCATTTTGTGGCCTTTCTTGCCACAGTGGTTAAATGACTCACTGCAGTTGGATAAGTTAGTCACCCAGTTATTCGTTGATTACACAGCAGCCGTCATATCTGAGACGCCGCAACCGTCATATGTATGAACCAGTGGCCAAGCATCTGAATTTTGATCACAAGATCGTGGGGATGCTACAAAGGTCATAACTGTGAAAACTAGTCATAAGTCACTTTTTTCAGTGCTGCTGTAACTTTGAACGGTCACTAACTGAAGTGTTGTAAGTCAAGGACTACCTGTATTTAAATATTCTGATGAAAGACATGCCCTCTGAAATATATGCGGAGCGTAAAGTAAAGAGTTGATAGAATATTAGAACCGAGCAATAATGTCGAACTGCCAGAAAACATAACAAACGAAAAAAAGCGTTCTTGAGACCACTGCTTAGTTCCTTTATGCCGGTTTCCCAGCCTTGGCAACTTTTAAGACTCGTGGACTTCCAACTCTCAAATTCACAAGATATGGTTTTCTCCAGCAGTAGTTACCCTTGTGATGTGCTGTCTGGGGAATCCTGGAAGTTGAGGTCCATAGCCAGGCTACCTCTGTTGGATGGTCCTGATATTTTGCATTTCAGCTTTGAGCATGCTTGTTTGGAAACTGCTCCCTCCCTCCCTCCCTCCCTCCCTCTGTCCCAAAACTCATTGCTGAAACTCACGCCCTTCCTTCCTTCCTTCCTTCCTTCCTTCCTTCCTTCCTTCCTTCCTTCCTTCTTCCTTCCTTCCTTCCTTCCTTCCTTCCTTCTGCCATCAAATCTTTCGCTTCTGGCAGCATACTAGAGTAGAATTAGTGGCTAATGCTAAATAATGCATACTGTACAGCATTGATGATGCTACCTAGCTTGGTAATGAAAGATCTGCAAGAAAATAACCAAAGCTCAGAGATCATCAAGGACCCCTCGGGTCAATTCTGCATTCTTTTAGACAGTCATTGAGGCCACCTGGAGGTTTATCTGTGTCCTCGGGGTTCACAGAGGGAGAGGGAAACAGCATCATCTTATCTCCAGCCTACAACACAGTCTTTTCAGCAGTTCCAAGGAGGCTCCACAGCCATTTGCACCACTCAGGTGACCCTGAGGTCACAGAGAAACCTCCAAGTGCCCTCAGCGATTTTTTAAAAGGATGCAAATGACCAGCTATCTGCAAGGAGTATAAATCCTTCCATTCCCCACCATCCAGTCAGAGCCGAAGAAGTTTCTTGGATGAGAAGCGAAACGTCTTCAAAAGAAAAAAAACCAGAAAGTCCAGTTGCCTCCTGGGAAAAAAAAAAAAACACCTTTGAGACTCTTTACTTCAGGCTTGTCAACCATGCCTTGCAATGTTTTTTTCCCCCCCTGAGTTTTACTTCACGTGTGTCTTCCAATGCCACTTGGAGATGCTGAGGATTGAACCAGGAAGGTTCTTCATGCAAAGCAGTGAAGGCCACTCCAAATTAGAGGTTCCGTCCGTCTGTCTGTCTGCCTGCCTGTCTGTTTGTCTGTCTGCCTGCTTTCCTGGGGATAAAGAATAAGCAGGATGGAGATTACAAGCCATCAAATCACGATTTCTCAATCTCAACAAATTTAAGATGGGTAGATTTCAACTCCTGGAATTCCCTAGCCAGCATGACTTGTTCAATTAATGTTACCAGATGAGTTGGCTTTAGGTTTGTCTCCATTCATTTGGGTTTTTGTTTGTTTTTTTAATTCCTTTTCTTGGGGTAGTACAGGTATAAACAATTTTAGCAACTCATCACCTTCTCTTCAACTGTTCTCTTCTTCCCATATCTCATTTTTTATTTCTTTTAAAAAAATCTTTAAAGCTTCATTTTTTAAGTCTTGGTAAGCCAAAGTCCACTAAGGGTTACTGGAAATAACAACATATCTATTTTAACTTTGATTAAATAAAACAATTTTATATTCCTTCCTTTTAATAACCTTGAACTTTTTATTTCCCTTCCCTTTACTTTTAATAATCTTGACACTTGAATAAGAGATGTGCAAACTAGTTTATCAAAAGTTTACTTTATAGTGAAAAAAAAAACAACACCTCATAGTCTTTAAATCAATCCAAGTCTTTGCCAGTTAAATCAGTCCAGTGATACAAAAACTCTTCTTACCACACAAACAGTAGTTGGTTAGAATAACAAACTCACTCTGGTTCACAAACCACGATGGTAGCAGATCCATCCAACGATGATAGCACAATGGATAGCAACTCCACACACTATGGTAGCTTATCATCAATTGAATCCATTAAAGTACCTTGCTCAAATACATTCACAACCAGTGATTATCTAATTACAGCATGACTCAGCATTACAATGAATCAGCAGGAAAACTTTAAAGTCACACAATACATATTCATATTAAAGTCACAGAACACATATATTGCCTGGACAACTTGTTAGGCTCAGACCATATCCTAACACTCCCCTCAAATAATGTCCTAGAGCCATGATGGCGAACCTATGGCACGCGTGCCACATGTGGCATGCAAAGCCCTATCTGTGGGCACGCGAGCGTTGCCCTAGCTCAGCTCCAGCGTGCATGTGCGTGCCAGCCATCTGATTTTCCGGCCTTCCGGGACCACCAGACGTTGGGAAACGGGCTAGAAAAGCCTCTGGAGCCTGGGGAGGGCAAAAAATGGGCCTACTGGGCCCACCGTGCCATCACGTGCCAAAAGTGGGGGGAGCGCGGTGGAGTCGCATGCACATGCTCAGGGGGGTGGGTCACATTGAATTATGGGTGTCGGCACGTGTGCGCGTGACACCCCCCCCGCGCTCCCACTTTTGGCACGCGATACAAAAAAGGTTAGCCATCTCTGTCCTAGAGCTTGATTCCTTCCCTCCTCCTTATTTTTGCTTGTCTTTCCTCACAATTTTTTTCCCAAATTTTAACATCTCTTTTCTAAATCCAATGTAAGAAAGTTATCCAGGTCAAATTATCTTGCTTTGTTTACACTTCAGTCAGTGGCATTTGTGTTATCCAGCGTAACATCTTTTTCCACCTCATTCCTGCAGCCTATTATTTTAAAATACATTTTCAGATCAGTCTTAATTGTCAACCTGGAAAACGACTTCAGCTGAAGCCTTCCTTTCTCATGCTTTCTCATGCTTAATTCTTTTTCATTTCTTGGTTGACATTCCCGGTGGGGGATGGGGGAACTTAGGAATTTAGGAATACCTCAGCTGGTAGTCAAAACATCTAGCCGCCAGCGTGGGAACCAAGGCCACATCAACAGACACCTGTTGGAGCTGAGTGGGAACCTGTGGCTGATCTGATTGGCCCATGTGACCTAAAAGAGAGAGGGGAGGGGAGAGTCCTATTCGTTTAACTATCCCTAAGTGGGGAAACTATTTAGAGCTAGCTTCACCTTTCTTAATTGCCGATACGATGTACTCAAAAAAGGACTTTCTGAACCTATCCCAAGGGTCCTGACTTCTCTGAGTTCATTGATCGGAATGGTGATATTAATCTTGTCAGGTAAAACTTCTTCCTCTTCCTCTTTTAAATACAGTCTATAGAAGCAGACCTTTAAATTGAATTTCTCAAGAAACCTGGGCCCCTTCTTCACAAATATTCTTCAATATGTCGAGCGTTAAAAATATTGTTCCGTTCTGTATTAGCAAGTCAAATTTTAAGGGATTTTCTTCTTTAATTGTACTATTTACTGTATTTTTCAGAGTATAAGATGCACTCACCCCCCCAAAAGAGGCTGAAAATTTGGGTGCCTCTTATACTCCAAATGTAGCTTTTTCGAAGCTTTTTTTTTCCCAGCCCTAACGAGGCGCTGGCGAGTGAAGCGATCTTCCGTGCTTCGCCTGCTTTTCTCATTGCTTCTCTCTCCAACAATCAGCTGTGCTTAAGAAGCGGTTTTTTATCCCCAACCTGGCACATGCAAGCGTAGCGCGCATACATGCTCAAAACCAGAAGCTGACCAGACTAAGGACGCTAGCCAAATGAATACCTGGTAGGCAGATTTTTTTTTTCTATTTTCCTCCCCCAAAACTAAGGTGCGTCTTATACTCCGGTGCGTCTTATACTCCAAAAATACGGTAGTTCTTTCTGATTCCGTCTAGTGTCCGATTTTTAAAATGCCATTTTGTCATTTTTTAAAAAAAGTATTCAAAGCAACAGCCGTTTCCCACAGGAAGGATTCTTATTTATTTGGTTTCAGAATCTTATTTCAAATCCATCTAGATTCTTAATCGGTTTGTAACTTTCCAAATCCAAAGTTCTAATCACCCTATGGCTGGTTTTTGTTTTTGTTTTAATTTGATTTATATGCCACCCTTCTCCGGAGACTCAGGGCGGCTTACAATGCGCTAAGCAATAGCCTTCATTATTTTGTATATTTATACAAAGTCAGCTTATTGCCCCCACAAACTGGGTCCTCAATTTACCTACCTTAGAAAGGATGGAAAACTGAGTCAACCTTGAGCCTTGGCGAGATTCGAACCTGCAGTAATTGCAGGCAGCTGTTCTTAATAACAGGGTGCTTTAGACCACTGTACTACCAAGGCTCTGTTTATTTCCCACCCCCCAAAAGTATTAAGTCCTTATATTTATATTTAAAACTGCTTTTGCTAAGGATTGAAGGAATCTCACCCAATGTAGTAAATGTTGCCATTTTGAAAGTTACTACTATCCAAAACAGGGCTTAAGACGCTGAGCTTGTCAATCGAAAGGTCATTAGTTCAGCGGTTCGAATCCCTAGTGCCGCGTAATGGGGTGAGCTCCCGTTACTTGTCCCAGCTTCTGCCAACCTAGCAGTTTGAAAGCACATAAAAATGCAAGTAGAAAAACAGGGACCACCCTTGGTGGGAAGGTAACAGCGTTCCGTGCGCCTTTGGCGTTTAGTCATGCCGGCCACATGACCACGGAGACGTCTTCGGACAACGCTGGTTCTTCGGCTTTGAAACGGAGATGAGCACCACCCCCTAGAGTCGGGAACGACTAGCATATATGTGCGAGGCGAACCTTTACCTTTACTATCCAAAAAGCAGCAAAAAAGGAATTTATGAAAATGATTAGAAGAGGACGTATTCAAACCCAGTCTCCTCTTAAAGGCACCAGCCATGGTTTGGACAAAGATGGGAACCTGTCATCACTCATTGCTTTAATCCTACTAGTGACCACTGGTCTTACCACCTCCTCATGCAGTATAGCTGTCCGGAGCAGTTGTGGGCGATCTCAAGGTCTCTTCTTGTCTGGAGAGGAATTACAAATAGCTCGTCTACTCCCTAGTTCTTTATTCTGCCACCCTTCTCCACTCTGCTCTCCATTTCTTCCCTGGAAGTCGTTTCTCCTCCTCCTCCACCTCTACCTCCTTCCCCCCCCCCCATCTCCAATTGTTAATGCAGGTGGTTGTACACCAATCTATTTGTTCCCATAGGTGCCAGTGAATCTAATCAGGGCCAAAGCAATTCTACGCAGGAGCAAAAGTCCCCGCTGGAATTGCTGGGAGAGCTCTCCACAGTTTCGCTGATTGCTGTCAGCGATGCTAACCCTGTTACCAGGCTGCATCCGAGGAAGTCCCGAGAAGTGGAGCTCTCTCAAATATACGGGCTGAAAACCTTAAAGGTGATGATGAAGAAACTTCCGAGCCCTCAGAAAGGGAAATCCAAGGGCCCCGATGTTTGTGATCGTAGAGCTACCGGGCTTTCCAAAACCATTAAACGCAGGACCGTCCGTACAGGGGAGAGGTCCTACGATTTCTCTGATTGTGGGAAAGCCTTCGGCAGGCCATCTCATCTTTATCAACATGAGAAAGGCACTGCATGTCGTAAAAAGAGGTCCATTTACGATTCCATTTTTGCAGAGGAGGAGATTACCTGTCGAGGTAGGTGTGATGACCTGGCTAATAATGAATCATTCTCTTCTTTTCTCTCTCTCTCTCTGTCTTTTATTATGTTGGCCTTTGTACTTAATCTGACATTTTCTACCCTGAGCAATTTTCTTGCCATTCCACACTAATATACTGTATAGCGAGAGCTCTTCAGGATCTTTTACCAACCGTCCTGTTCTTCTCCTCTTTTTTATTATTCAACGCTTACCAGTAAAATGTTGGTTATGTGCCGAGAAAACCCATCGGTCTTTATATAGCCGCGTTGTTCATCTTGTACTTTCTTGCTCTCAGCAATAAATTATAAATTACCTCTGGGAGTGTTGGGTTTTAGGGCTTAGTGACTATGATCTAGACCAGGGGTCGGCAACCCACTGCTCTGGAGCCGCATGTGGCTCTTTTAACTCTTTGCTGCAGCTCCCTCCTTTCATCCCTCTGCTGCAGAGAGAAGCGGCCGACACCGCTGCTGTTGCCACCTCCATGGCCCGCCTGCTGCTCTCGCAGCACCTTGTGCAGCACAATGAAATTTAGTGTGCTTCACAATGGGGGAGACTCCCCCTCCTGGAGCCCATTACGACGTGGAGCCACAATGTGACCCTGCCCTACTCGACCCTGGGAACAGCAGCATTGTTGGCCATGGCGCAGGCCAGAGTCCCAGGGTGGAGAGCAGGTCGCACGTCCAGCGCCAACAAAGGCCGGAAGTAGCCACCCGCCATTTCCTGCTGCAGTCTCTCGGGTAGTGAGAGAGAGAGAGAGAAAGAGACAGACAGACAGACAGATTCAGCTCCGTCTGCTCCCTCTTTCTGCCTTTGCCCAGCTTTGCAAGGATTCAGCGGACGCTGCCTTGGTGATTGGGGAGTGGTGGGTCATCCCATACTTTGCCTGCCCAGAGTCTTCGGGGGGTGCCCGGAGACTATATTTTCCGGCCACTTTTGGACCGAGTTGCAGGATGCGTCTACGTGCCTGTTTGAGCGTGCTGCTGCTTGGGATGATGCTTCTCTGAAGTGCGTACAGCAATCTAAGGTGGCAACCTCGTGGCGCTGTGATGTAACAGCCTGACAGTCACTCCTTTTGCAACGCAAGGTTTATTTTTTGTATCTTTCCAGAGACAGAGAAGGGGCCGAAGTTCCTGTAGGCTTATTTTCTGAGTGTGTGGGTTGGGGAGTGGGGGTCAGGGAGAGAGAGAGAGGCAGGGAGAGAGAGAGAAAGGTGAACAACACACCTGAGGCCGGATGAGGCAAGAGCTGGCTGGGAGGGAAGGGGTGAGGTGGGGCCAGGCGGGCAATGACCCCGGGCGGGTAAGCGTGGCTGGGGGTGTCATGTGACTGGGTGGGAATGAGTGACGTCGAGTTGGCCACAGCCACCCAGTCACACCGGTTGTTAAATTTATAAGCTCACGGTGTTTTCTTATCTCTGGGAAACGGGTCCAAATGTCTCTTTTGAGTGTTTAAGGTTGCAGACCCCTGATCTAGATCCTTGATATGAAATTAACGTTTTTAACAATAAATATTGGCAGGTAGAGAAATGTATAGTCACTTTTATATTTTCAAAAAAACCCCCACATTCGATTGATATTATCCTACTGAATTGTTTTTTAATCTTTTCTTCCCGAAAAGCAGGTGAATGAAGGCCAAGTCCTTTTCCTTTTTCCTTCTTTTGATCAAAAGCTCATTTTATCTTCCCTGGCTTTCTAATTGCTGGATGGACCTTATTCTGAAAGGCAGATGGTGTGTGCCGTTAATAAATTAGAACAGTTCCCAGGCGCTCTCTCCGAGCTACGATTCCAATGAAAGAATTTTTGCTCTTTCTGACCTTGGAAGACAATTGGTAAAAAGTTGCTTTCAGGTTGATTCATTCCCAGGTTTGTTATGGCATTCACTTCATTGCGCTAACATTTATTATGATTTGAACCAGCAAATCAGCCATTATTAGCCAAATTTGATAAGATTTACAGCGTGGCATATCTTAAATTGTTAATTGTCCTTCTAGGGGAGGAAGAGTCGAGAAGTACAGGTCCTCTGCAGCAAAATATCAAATTGGAAGACGAAGCTGATGATCAGCTCTCTCCGACGGTCTATCAAGAGGAAGGACAAACGGCGAATGAGGCCTCCGAACCCCAGAACAGGAAAATGCACGCCTGCACAAAATGCGGCTACCAAGCTGAAAAATTAGCGGACATTCTGAAGCATTTCAGGGTCCATAACAAGGAAAAACCTTACAGATACCTGGACTGCGGGAACTCCTTTGGATGGTCCTCAACCCTCATGAAACATCAGCAGACCCATGGAGGCGGTCAGCAAACGCCGGCGCCCAACGTCGTCGTTGCCGAATGCGACGTGACACTTAGTGGTAGGTAGAAATTGGCGGTCCTTATTAAATGTAATATATAAATAGCAATAGCCCTTAGATTCGTATACCGCTTCACAGTGTTTTTACAGCCCTCTCCAAGCGGTTTAGAGAGTCAGCATCTTGTCCCCAACAGTTACTGGCTAAAGAGTCTTTTCTCCAGGAACATTAAAGGGAAGCCATAGGGACGTGATGGCAAACCTCTGCGGGCACGTGAGCCATCGCCCAGCTCAGTTCCACCATGCATGCGCGCACGCCTCCCACTGGCCAGCTGATTTTCAGGTCTGTGCATGTGTGGGGGTCGCGCGTGTGTATGTGGGGGGTGCCCCCCGTGGCCCGTTTTTGGTCCCAGGAGGCTGCAGGGACGCCTACCAGGCCCAAAATGGGGCGTGGGGGTGTGCTCCCCCTGTGCAACCCGTTTTCAGTCCCAGGAAGCTACAGGTGTCAGGTTTCGATGCTATCTCAAAATAAATGAATTTCCAAACTGCCGATCTTTGAGGAAATTTTCTCTTTATTGAGCATAGTGATCTGTCCCTGGCTCTTTCACGGTCAGTACTGACCTTTGCCCCCCAATCCCTCCCTTTCCGATCCCCAATTCTCTGCGTCTCATTGGCTATCTTCCAAGCTACTTTCCTCATCCCTTCTCCATCAGATCACAGGAATGTCTCCCTCCTCCCATCTCCGAGGAGACAGAATCTTCAAAGGAATTAAGTAGGCAAAAGTTCAAGCTTCTCCTCTCCTTATATATGTCAATGCTGGGATGCTGACATCCGGCCCGTCCCTTCACTCTCCCAGTGAGGCCTGCACGAGACAAACAACAAGTTTAGTACCATTACCCCCTCTGAGGGTGTGTCCCACCCCCTCCCGCCTTGTTCGGGTGATTTGCATGGAATTTAGCTATAAGGCGGTCAGCTTGAATGTTCGTGCTCTTCACCCAGGAAGCTTCTGACAAGGGGTAACCCTTCCATTTAATCTTCCACCCTTCCACTTCTCCTCTCCTTATATATGTCAGTGCTGGGACGCTGACAACAGGGAGGCCTACTAGGCCCAAAACGGGATGGGAGAGTGTGGGGGGGGGGGTCGTGCACGCATTGCATTATGGGTATATAGTTTAGAACCCAGCCTGCACAGCGAAGTAAGGGGAAGGGTTTTGAGTTCGAGGGCGATGGAGTAAAATACAAACTCTGCATCTGACCGCAGAGTAAGAAAATACATTTCTTTCCTTGTTGATGTTATTTTGGCTGCAGAGATGAACTTGAAAATCCTTAGCTTGCTACTTATTTTTTTTTTTTATTTCCAATTTATATTTATACTTAACAAATTTATACTTAACGAATGATCAAATCCAAAGTAGGAACAGGGCTTGGTTTTGGTTTTTTTCCCAACTATTTCCCATGATCTGAATCATTTCTCTTCTCCCCCCCCCCCCCCCCCCCACAGATGATGAAGAGTTGATTAACTTCTTAGCGAAGAAGCCTCCGCGGCAAGAAGCGGGCTTGCAGAATGGTCCGAAGAGGTCATCCAAACGCTCCCCGGCTGCCGCTTCTCCAGGTTCTGCACCTTCCAAGTTGAAGGCCTCGCTTCCCTTCCGTTCCAAAACGGAACGGACCACAACACAATTCCGTTCCAAGGAACGGAATGGAAAAGGCAAACCCGTTCCTTGCAAAAACAGCGTGAAAAAAACCCGGTACGACGGTCTCGAGAAGAAACACGTGTGTCTGGATTGCGGGCATCGGACCTATTTCCTGTCCGATCTCGTGCGGCATAAAAACGTTCACCCGAAAGGGAAGCCTTACAAGTGCCCGGATTGCGAGAAAATCTTCGTCCAACCTTCCTTCCTCAAACTTCATCTGAAAACTCACAAGCCGGGGAGGAAACCCATGAAAAGGCTAAAAGCCCCCCAAGGAGAGAGGAAATACACCTGCTCCAAATGCGGACACAAAACCTATAAATTGTCCACTCACCTCTTGCATATGAGAGCCCACGCGGGAGAAAGCGAGAAGTCATACTTATGTGATGAGTGTGGGAAAGAATTCAAGAGGAGCTCAAATCTTTCCAGGCACAAGCGAATCCACAGCCTTAACAAAGAAGGCATTAAGATCCGAAGGCCCTCCTTCACGCAGGATAAAGAGATAAACAGAAGTGGGTGCCTGATTTTGAACCTTTTGTTGATTTAAGCATAAGCCGTAGTTCTCTCTCAGCTATATAATCAGGTTGACAGAATACAGGTAGCCCTTGACTTATAACAGTTCATTCTAGTAACCGTTCGAAGTTACAACGGCACTGAAATAAGTGACTTCTGACCATTTTTCACACTTGCCACCAGAGGTGGTATTCAGCAGGTTCTGGAAAACTGGTAGCGGAAATTTTGAGTAGCTTGGAGAACCGGTAAATACCACCTCTGACTGGGCTCGCCCCCAACTATTCTCTGCCTCCTGAGTTCCAGCTGATCGGGAGGAAATGCGGATTTTGCAGTATCCTTCCCCTGGAGTGGGGAGGGAATGGAGATTTTGAAATATCCTTCCCCCAGGAGTGGGGTGGGAATGGGGATTTTGCAGTGTCTTTTCCCTGGAGTGGGGTGGGAATGGAGATTTTGCAGTGTCTTTTCCCTGGAGTGGGGTGGGAATGGAGATTTTGCAGTATCCTTCCCCTAGAGTGGGGTGGGAATGGAGATTTTGCAATGTCCTTCCCCTAGAGTGGGGTGGGAATGGAAATTTTGCAGTGTCTTTTCCCTGGAGTGGGGTGGGAATGGAGATTTTGAAATATCCTTCCCCCAGGAGTGGGGTGGGAATGGAGATTTTTGCAGTATCCTTCCCCTAGAGTGGGGTGGGAATGGGGATTTTGCAGTGTCTTTTCCCTGGAGTGGGGTAGGAATGGGGATTTTGCAGTATCCTTCCCCTAGAGTGGGGTGGGAATGGAGATTTTGCAATATCCTTCCTCCAGGAGTGGGGAGGGAATGAAAATTTTGCAGTAGCCTTCCCCTGCCACGCTCACCCAAGCCACACCCACAGAACCAATAGTAAAAAAATTTGAATCCCACCACTGCTTACAACCATTGTGGCATCCCCATAGTCACATGATCAAAATCCAGGTGCTTGGCAACTTGACTTGTATTTATGACGATTGCAGGGTCATGCGATGGTTTTTTTTGGAAACCTTCTGACAAGCCAAGTCCATGGGGAAAGTCAGATTCACAGAACAACCATCTTACTAACTTAGCAACTGCACTGAAAAACAACAGTGGCAAGAAAGGTCGTAAAATGGGGCAAAAGTCACTTAACGAAAGCCTCGCTTAAGCGATATAAATTTTGGGCTCAATTGCAGTCGTAAGTCAAGGACTACTTGTAGCTTAAAAAAAGAAACACATAACTCAGAGGTGGGCAACTATGGCCCTTTTATGACTTGTGGACTTCAATTCCCAGAATTCCTGAGCTAACATGACTGGCTCAGGAATTTTGGGAGTTGAAGTCCACAAGTCATAAAAGGGCCATAGTTGCCCACTCCTGACATAATTGAACACAGGTAGTCCTTGACTTACAACAGGTCATATAGTGATTGAAGTTACAGCACTGAAAAAAGTGACTTAATGACCGTTTCTCTTAATGACCGTTGCAGCATCCCCTTGGTCATGTGATCAAAATTCAGGCACTTAGCAACTGACTCATATTTTAATGACCATTGCTGTGTCCCAAGGTCATGTGATCCCCTTTTACGACCTGACAAAGTCCGTGGGAAAACCAGATTCAACACCTTAACATACAACTTAACATCCATGTTACTAACTTAGCAACTGCACTGATTCACTTCACAACCATGGTAAGAAAAGTCATAAAACGGGCAAAATTCACTTAGCAGATGTTTCGCTAAGCAATAGAAGTTTTGGGCTCAATTGTGGTCGTAAGTCAAGGACTGCCTGTAGTTTGTTTGTTTGTTTGTTTTTTCAGAAAAAAGCTCCCTAAAATAATCACATTGTTTTAAATTGGAAATTCAGATTTAAAATTATACTAACGGCTGTTATGCAAATAATTTGTAAGGAGTCACTAGGTTGAGTTGAGCAGCCGTAGATAGTTGAATAACAATAGATGTTTAGAAAAGGTATTTGACTTTACTTATTTGGTTTTGTGAAAATGAAATAATTGATCAATCGTGGCAAATGGTGTAAAATTGGACTTGAGTCACTTAACAATTCTGGCCCAGATTGTGGTTGTAAGTCAAGGACTTCCTGTATATGCCATCAAGTCATTAAGCGACCAGATGGATAGATATTCTGCATAAAAGCTGGTGGAGATGAAGAATGGACTTAGAATCACACAGGGCTAATAAGCTTCTTAATAAGCTTAATACCTAATAAGCTTCTTAATAAGCTTAATACTTAATAAGCTTCATATTGAACTGTATAGTATAATTTTTGAAAGTTTAGTAGAAATTTAAAACACCCCCTTTCAGATGTTACAACACTACAAGTAACGTTATCTTGGAAATGTTAAGCTTTCTTGTCTCTATTTCAGTGGTGCAGTGGTTAGAATGCAATATTGCAGGCTAATTCTGCCCACTGCCAGCAGTTCGAGTCTTACCTTCTCAAGGTTGACTCAGCCTGCCATCCTTCTGAGGTCGGTAAAATGAGGACCCAGACTGTTGGAGGGGCAATATGCTGACTCTGCAAACCGCTTAGAGAGGGCTGTAAAGCACTGAAGCGGTATATAAATCTATTGCTAACTTGGCCATTTGTATAGGATTGGTGAGATTAGGATTGCTATGAGTCGTGGTGGCACAGCGGTTATAATGCAGTATTTCAAGTTAACTCTGCCGACTGCCAGGGGTTCGATCCCCACCGGCTCAAGCTTGACTCAGCCTTCCATCCTTCCGAGGTTGGTAAAATGAGGAGCCAGATTGTTAGGAGGCAATATGCTGACTCCATAAACCTTAGAAAGAGCTGTGTAAAGTACAACGAAGCAGAAGTCTTAAATGCTATTTGCTATTAATAGAAAGTTCCATTAGGCCAGTATTTCTCAGGCACGCCGACTAGGGAATTCTGGGAATTCGAAGTTCCTACCCCTTAAAGTTGCAAGACACCCCTTTCTCCCCTGGCAGTCTCACATTTAGGCTGTTCCTTTTATCTCTTGCAGATTATGAGGAACCAAAGAAAACCACTCGAGTCCATCTGAAGAAAGTAGAAGGTCGATCGGCAGCCTCAACCGCATCGAACATAGCGGCGTTGCGTAAACATTGGCGCAATTACAAGCGTCAGCAAAGGAAAAAGGCAGCCGAAAAACAGCAGAAAATGGAAGAGAGCGCTAAGGAGAACATCGAAGTGAAGGAAACGGAGGAGAAATTTACTCCAGAACTATCACTCCGGGCCCGGCTGGAAAAATTTGCCTATTCCAAAAATAGAGGAAAAGAGGACAGCCAGGAAAAACGAGCACCGGATCCAAAAGTCTCAGCAGAGGAGTTGCATCAGGAATGTACTGTGTGTGGGAAGCACTTCACCTATGATGGTCAGCTTACCGATTCACCGGACACTGAAGCGAAACCTCACAGATGCAACGAATGTCGGAAATGATTTCCGAAGAGAAGAGTAAGTTTTGGCCAGATCACTCCCATGGGGGAGGGGAGAGGGTCTATGACAACTCGCCATAGCCATCTCACCACAGGACAACTTGCCGCAGAAGAAGAGTTACCCTAATATCAAAGAAATAGTGGAATAGAATCATTAAAGAAAGGATGCAAACACTATAAAGTAATGTAAAACACAAAATACAAAGTAAATAGGAAAGCAGTGGGGAGGGAAAGGGGAAGGAGAAGTGAGGAAAGATAAGAAAAAGAAACATCGACTTCCGACTCTTTCTGTTACAGTAGAATAAGGTGTTAACATCAAACCATGGCTTTTTGCTTTTTCATAATAATATGAATAAGCCATTTCTATAAAGATCTATCGGTCTAATCGGTAAAAGCCAAAGTCAGAGTTTCATTCTTCTTCACGTCAAGCATGAAGTTCAGAAGCGGTTTCCATGTGGAAACAAATTTATGGTCTTTTCTTTAATCCAAGTGCTCAGTTTTGACATTTCAGCCAACTCCATCAATTTCTGCAACCATTAGTCCACGGTAGGAATCGAAGTGTCCTTCCATGTTTGTGCATACGAGAGTCTTCCTGCTGCCAACATATACAAGAAGAAAAATTCCAAATTCTTCCTCCAGTTCTTTTTCCATGAGACCCGAAAGGAAAAGTTCTAGTTTCATTTTTATCTCCGTTTGCAAAAAAAAAAAATTGTATTAAAATATGAATCATACTCCAAAAACATTTTTCTTGTCTTTCCTCACTTCTCCTTCCCCTTTCCCACCCCACTGCTTTCCTATTTATTTTGTATTTTATATTACTTTATAACTCAATAAAAATGTTAATGATAAAAAAGAAGAAGAAGAAATGATGCCAAAGGAGGGACAAAACGAAATGTGAATGGCAAAACTTTATTTATTTTAAATAATTACATAGAATTCTTACATTGTCCCGCAGCGAGTTGGCTGTGGCAAGTTGTCCCAAGGGGTGAATCCGTTGCGCTGTGGGTAGAAAAGATTTCTTTCAGAACGATGACCCTGAGGGGGCATTTGAAAATTTAAGGTTTCCAGCCTGTGCTTGAACGTACCGTGTGTGATAAAAAGATAAGTTTGTGAGTGGAGCGCATTATAGAAGTCACTGCTGTTTTTCCAAAAGTGTTAAGGAATTCGCAGAGTAACCCATGAATAGCAAGGGTGTCCACATGAAAGTGATTGAGAGTAGATACAAATAAGCACAGTCAACACACAGATACACTGAGTTGTGTTTACTTTCAGGAAATACTAAGGCACAGTCCAATAAACAGTCCAGGTCATACACGTATAAAGCAGGAGATAGCAAAACGACAGTCCAGGGATAATCCAATAACAAAGTCTTCTTACCAGTCGTTGTAGTCATTCGCAATAAATAGTTCTTCTGGATTTGCAAACAGTAGCATACAGAGATATCAGAGAGCAAGAACAGCAAAAAGAAACAAACCATGTTTCTAGCTCCCTCTTAAGGAGATTGGCTACAGAGCTAACCAATCAGGACACAGTATGATGCAATATAGCAGTCTTAAAGCTATATTGATGGTTTATATATTGCCAACCCAACAAGGTAGATAATACTCATTTCCAACAGTGTTTAATTGAACTTCATTATAAAATACAAATTGAAACAAATAACGCAGATAGTCCTCGGCTTACGGCCACAATTGAGCACAACATTCCTACAGCTAAGCGAGGTAGTTGTTAAGCGAGCTTGCCCTACTTTTATGACTTTTCTCGCCACGGTTGTTAAGCAAATTGCTGCGGCTAAATTAGTATTTATTTTTATTTTATTTATATTATATTTGTATACCGCCCTTCTCCCGAAGGACTCAGGGCGGTGAACAGTCATGATAAAACAACATACAAGACAAAATTTTAAAAACATATTAAAGCAATTCAATCTTTGGACAAAATTAAAACTTCCAATTAAAACCATTTTAAACACTTAAAACCCAATTTAAAATCATTTATCCCATCAGACCGGCTTGCTGAAATAATAGGGTCTTCAGAGCACGACGGAAGGTGCGGAGGTCGGGGATCCTTCGTATGTCCTGGGACAATGCATTCCATAGGGCAGGAGCCCCCACAGAGAAGGCTCTCCCCCTGGGGGTCACCAGTCGACATTGTTTCGCTGACGGCACCCTGAGGAGGCCCTCTCTCTGGGAGCGTGTCGGTCGGTGGGAGGAAAACGGTGGCAGAATGTGGTCCTGTAAGTAACCCGGTGGTGAGGTGAATCTGGCTTTCCCCGTTGACTTTTGTTTGTCGGAAGCTTGCAAAAGAGGATCACAAGACTCCGGGACACTGCAACCGTCATAAATCTGAGTCAGTTGCCAAGTGTTTGAATTTCGATCATGGGGATGCTGCAACGGTCGAAAGTGTGAAAAAGCAGTCATAAGACACTTTTTTTTTCCAGTGCTGTTGTAACTTCAAGCAGTCACTAAATGAAATGTAAGTCAAGGACTACCTGTAATGAGGGGATAAGAGAAGGTAAAAGAAAGGGAGAGGGGCACAAGGTAAGAAGGAAAGACAAAAGCAATGGCGTCCAATTTTTGGGGGGTGAGGTAAAGTACAGCTACAATGTCAATGTTTGTTTTACATATATAGTAAGAGACTGGGAAAATTCTTTTCTTCAATTAAACACTTTTACCATCTCTGCCTCCTTCATTTCTGGCTCCTTCTTGAGCCTTAGTGGCTCAGTGATTAAAGTGTTGTATTGCAGGCTAATTCTGCCGACTGTTAGCAGTTCGATTCTGATCGGCTCAAAGTCTTCCATCCTTTCATGGTCGGTAAAATGAGTGTTGGGGGCAAGATGCCGACTCTGTAAACTGCTTAGAGAGGGCCGTAAAGCACTGTGAAGCGGTAGATCGATAGTCCTCAACTTACAACAGTTCGTTTAGTGACCGTTCAAAGTTAAAACGGCACTGAAAAATGTGACTGGAATTGGAACCATTTTTCCGTCACAACCTCTGCAGCATCCCCATAATCGTGTTATCAAAATTCAAACACTTGACATTTGGTTCATATTTATGACTATTGCTGTTCCAAGGTCATGCGATCTGACCTCACGAACAAAGTCAACAGGGAAGCCAGATTCACTTACTAACGTATCAACTGCAGTGATTCACTTAACTGTGGCAAGAAAGGTGGTAAAATGGGGCCAAACTCAGAAATTTTAGGCTCAATTGTAAGTCGTAAGTCTAGGACTACCTGTATAAGGCAATGGGGTTATTGCTATCAGTCTTTCCAAATAGAGCTTCCATTTTTATGCATACAGGAATCTTGCTGCAGTCAACCTAAATAATAAGTTTCAATTTTTTTTAAAAAAATTCTAATAAAAACTTCTGGCTTCAGTTTTATGTTTATTTGAAGAGTCTTCCGAATTAAGGCAAAAAATGTGGCCCTAATATTTCACGTAGGGCAGTTCTCTCAGAAGTAAGCTAAGTTTACTTGGGAGTTCACGGCCTGGAACATTGGTACACCTGCGCAGGAAACACCTAATCTGGGCCCTCAAAGGTGTACAGGAAGCCCTCGACTTACGACCACAATGGAGCCCAGAATTTAGGTTGCTAAGGGGGAGAAATGTGTTAGGAGTTTTGCCCCGTTTTACAACTTTTCTTCCCGCCTTTTGTTAAGTGAATCGTTTGCAGTTGTTAAATTAGTAACCCAGCTGTAATGCGCATCTGGCTTCCCCATTGACTTGGCTTTGTCAGAAGGTTGCAAAAGGTGATGACGTGCCCTTGGGACACTGCGAGCATCCTAAATTTGAAGCAGTTGTCAAGCATTTGTGTGGAAATCACATTATTTATTTATTATTTATTAATTTAATTTGTATACCGCCCTTCTCCCAAAGGGACTCAGGGCGGTGAACAGCCAAAAATTAAAAAACATACAAATGCAAAAGTTAAGACAATTAAAAAGAATTAAATCACTGGCTACCCAATTTAAAACCCCAAATCCATAACATTTAAAATCCCAATTAAAAACCATTTAGGCTAGGCCGGCTTGATGAAATAAAAAAGTTGTAAGTGTGAAAAGTGGTCGTAAATCACTTTTTTCAGTGCTGTTGTAACTTTGAGCGGTCACTAAATGAACTGTTGTAAGTCGAAGATTTAACTGTATCTGATTGTGCTGCTTTATTCCCTTCTCTCTTTCTCTCCTCTCTTTCTCCTCTTTTTTTCTCCCTCTCTCTCTTTCTCCTTCATTTTTTTTTCTCTCTGGTTTTTTTTTTCTCTCTCTCTCTCTGTTCCCAGTTTGATTTAACGCACGTGCTTGCACAGTAAACATCGCTTGTGAAAGAAGACAGACGGCACTTCAAAACCACATGGGACCTCTCTCCCGACGAACCTCTCCCTTCGGGCAGCTGAGAAGGCCGACTTGTCAATCTTCCTGCCAGCACGGTTTGATCCGCAGAGATCAGCAACCTCTGAACAAGACGTTTGCCGCTGCTTGATTTCTGCAGATCAAACACCCAGTAACAATAACCTGTCTTTTGGGGGGTGGGGGTGGGGCAGCTGCTGACTCTACCGTCTTCTTACAGGTCCTCTCCCCCACCCCACAATCAGTCGTGTTGATTTTCGTTTGAGCATTTGGAAAGCTCAGAAATGTTCTCCGGAGACATTGTAGGGTGGGAAGGGAGGGTGGGGGGTTTCTGTCCGTTCTCGGCTGTCAGCCAATAATAGCATAACAATATTTGAGATATTGCATCCCTTTTTTCCCCAAGGTTTTCGTCCCCTTCTGTGTTGCATAACCCTCTCGTTCTATAACTCCTTCGTGGGAAGAGAATTCACGTCGTCCCACAAGAAGTCTGATTTTTCTGAGCCTCACAGCGGAAGTCTCAAAACTCGCTTTGACTTCACAGTCGCTTCAAGAAAAGGCTTGGAAGGAGAGTCATTTTCAAGGGTTTGGGTAGAGGCAAAGTGTCATTTGACAAGCAGCGAATTACGCTAATTGTTTAGTATTTTTTTTAAAAAAAAAGACAACTAGGTGTTTCTTTTAAAGAAATCCATTTGTGTCACAATAGACTTTTCATGTTTTGTATCTTAGGTTCCCTGTTAAAGTGATGCCACACGATTCCATGTCAAGTATGGATGGGAAAGCTATCTAAAATATACACTGTTAAATATTTTAACTTTGTTGTTTTTTTTTTTTGTTTTTACCCCCACTTTATCAAAAGTAAGGAAAAGAGTGGAGCCCAAAAAAGTAAGAAACTTGGAAGTGAAGGAATTGTATTGTTCATATGTCCCACACAAGGAATGGCGAAAGGGACATTGTACGTTAACTATTGAGCCAAAACTTAATTTTTCAGATTGGTTCTCTCTGTCCTGACATTTTTATATATCCTGAAGCCTAGTTAAGACTAAGACAGGCTTGCCCTGAGGTGTGTTACTAAGTGGGCATGTCTCACTATTTGAAAAAAACTACCTCTTGGTAAATCTACTCCAAATAAAATTTTTCACAGGCTTCACCTAGTATGGAGTTGAGTGGGCCATTGGAGGATTATGGATGTAATACTACTTCAGGTCATCTGCAGCTTCAGCAAAGACCTTCGGCCCTTCATCTTTCTACGTACAACAGCCTCGCCTGAGGAGAAACAGGACTTCCAACTTCTTCCTTCAGCTTTATTTTAATCTTCACTGGGTTGTTTCTGCCAAGCACGGCGGCCATTTTTAGCAGGTGCAAATGCTCTCCTCCCACACAGAAATTTTATGACTTTTCCCAAGTAACTTAAAGCCTGAATCAGAGCAAGCAAACCAGCCAGGCCGGTGCCATTGGCTCAGCTCATGGACTGGACATAGTCAAGAAACAGTCAAAAGACCTGAGTGGGTTGAGTTGGCAAGGGAAAACGAGTGAAGGAATCCAGAGGAGGAATGGCAGAGAACCAAATATTGGGGCAAAATATTAGGGAAAACTGCTTTTTTAAAAAAAATACTTTGGGGCACTGAAATTAGACTTTCTTAAAAAGTGCAGCTTTCTTGCTGGGAAGGTTTCAGCTGCAACCAGGCAGGAGCAGAGAAATTGCAAAAGGCACAAGATGGAGTAGGACGGGGATTTAGAAGGATGGCCACTAAAAGCCCTGACTACTCCACTAGATGTTTAACTCAGATTTGCAACTCCCCATATTTTCCTGTTTTAGCTCTCCACGACATCTTTCTCTCCCCGCCCCCCCTTTCAATTTTCTTAAACTATCCTCACTGTAATACAAGAATCAAGAGCCTTCCTCATTTTTTAAAAAAAACTTTGTTTGGTTTCTAATGTGTTTAATGTAACAAGCAGATTGTGAAACGCTAAGCCAAGTTGGATCTGGTTAGTTAGTACATGGAATTGAGACTGTCAGGAAATCTCAGGGTTGTAATTTAGGCTGGGGAAAGGGTGAAAAAGTCTGTAATATGGGACGATTTAAGAGGGGGAAAAAATCTGGGGGAATGTGGACCAGCGCCTTGTGTAGTCCAGCAGTCTATTTCTCACAACTGACTGATTCCAGGAAACCCATCCAACAAGCCATGAACCTGTCAATCGGTTTTTACTATCCCTGAAGCTGCTAATGTGCACGGGTATCCTGCCTCTTTATATGGAGGTTCTACTTTTCGCCTGATGGCCAAAGTTAAGACATATTCAGGGACAGCAGGAAGATACGTGACTGAATAGTTCGAATAAACTTTGTTTTTTGTGATCGTGGGAAGATGGTCAAACCCCTCCTAATCCAGGTAATTCTCAGTCGCTTTAATACAGTCTCCCAACCTTGACAACCTTTAAAACCTGTGGACTTCCAACTCCCAGAATCCCACAGCCAGCATAACATAGCCAGCTGGGGAATTCTGGGAATTGAAGTTCTCCCATCTTAAAAGTTGCCAAGGTTGGAAGGCCCTGGTTTAATGGGAGCTACTCCTGGGTGAGATTATTAGCTTATGCATTCCTTTAAAAAAAGGTTGGAAAGGTATTAAGATTTTAATAACAACAGGGGAAACAAATTACAAAGTAGTAGGAGTCACAATCCCGTTTGCTTGTATAAATTGTGACAGATTTTGGGAAAGCTTGGTGCACTCAATAAATTTTTTTTTACAACTTTGAAAGCTCAATCTTCCTTTCCTTTATGAGCAACACACTAGGCTGGTTTAGAAAAGCTTCAAATGGGTTGCAAACATTTTAAACCCACCTTGAGTCAGCTCAAATGGGTGGCAGTTAAATTTAATAATCCCGAGAGTTGGGGGGAGGGAAACCTCTGCAAACATTCTTACTTGACACTCAGTATTTCCTGGTGAAATAGACGGCAAACAAATTTAATAAATAATAAAATAATTTCCTAGCCTAAGGCAGGGGGGAACCTGATTCATGTAAGTCAGTGGCCCCCTAAGTCAGTGATGGCGAAACATTTTGCCATCGCATGCCAAAACTGGGAGCGCGGGGGGGGGGGCTCACACCCATAATTCAATACGCCCCTGTGCAGGCACGCAACCCCCCTGCGTTCCCTCTGCTTTTGACAGGTGATGGCCCGGTAGGCATGTTTTTCGCCCTCCCCAGGCTCCAGAGCCTTTCTAGGAGCCTGGGGAGGGCGAAAAAGCCCTTCCCCACCCTCCTGGAGGCCCTCCAGAGACTCGAAATGGCCCGTTTGTCGACTTCCGGTCCATTTCTCGCCTTTGGAGGGCCTCCGGGGGGGGGGGAGAGGCCGTTTTTTGCCTTCCTCAGGCTCCTAGAAAGGCTCTGGAGCCTTGGGAGAGCAAAAAACAGGCCTTCCAGTCCCACCGTAAGTCAGCAAACAGGCTGTTTCTGGCCTCCAGAGGGCCTCTGGGTTTTGGGGAAGGCTGTTTTTGCCCTCCCCAGGCTCCTAGAAAGCCTCTGAAGCCTAGGGAGGGCGAAAAGCGGCCCTTCCCCACCCCCTGAAGGCCCTCTGGAGGCCGGAAACAGCCTGACTTCCGGAAGGCCCAAAAATGCACGCACTGGACCTGAACTAGGGCAACGCTCGCGTGCCCACTGATATGACTGCGTGCCACCTGTGGCACGCGTGCCATAAATTCGCCATCACGGCCCTAAGTGATTTCATTTTAACACATCACTAAACTTTTTTCTCAGAAGCAAATACTTGGTAGTTTTCCCCTTCTCCACCCTGGGCAATTTTTACAGTGACTTTAGTCTGAAATCTATGTTAAGTGGAGGACTTGACTACTTTCAGGGGTGGGCTGCTGGGGGTTTGTAGGGGTTTGGGAGAACCTCTAGCTAAAATTCTGTGCAGTTCAGAGAACCCCCAAATCCCACTTCTTGCAGGCCCCATCCCTCCCAGGAGTCCCCTGTTTTGGATGCAGGTAAGCGCAGGGCGCACACAGAGGCTCAGGGAGTGCAAAAAATGGGCATACCGGAAGTTCAGGAAGGCCGGAAATGGGGCCGTTTCCGGCCACCAGAGGGCCTCCCCGGAGCCTGGGGAGGCTATTTTCGCCCTCCCGGAGGCTCAAAAAAAGCCTCCGGAGCCCAGGGAGGGCAAAAATGTCCCCTCCCCCGGTGCAGGAGGCTGACTAGGCCACCCCCACCATGGCCACCCCCACCTAGCAGCCAGGCAGGGAACTCCTTGCTAAAAATTTTGAAGCCCACCCCTGACTACATTCAAATATTCAGGATCATCTGAGGGAGTCCTGTTAGGGATGTTTGGTCTCTACTTAGGAAGTGAATCTTGTAATGCACCCAGGGATTGTGAAGATTTTTTTTAAAAAAAAATACAATCCGAGGATTGAAAAGGATTGGACTCTTTTAGGCCAAGAGTCCAACCTGCTATCCAGAGTAAGAATCGGATTAAAGCCTCCGCAGCAGATGGCTGCTTAGCTCCTACTTAAATCCACTGAGAGATGATAATCCTTGCTGAAGGTCTATGGCGGAGGCGATCAAACTTGGATTTCATCGAGGGCCGCATCAGAGTTGTGTTTCCCCTTGGGGGGCTGGGGTGGGTGTGGCCAGCTCAACGTCACTCGTGTCAGGGGTGCCTGTGGTGGCCCGAGCGCTCTACCAGAGAAAAGGGACTCCCAAGCTCCATTTTCAGCTGCAACCTTCTGCCAGTGAAAACAGAGCTAGGGAGGGCTGTGTATCACCCTCCCAAACTCTATTTTTGTTGGGAGAAGCACTGCGAGCCAGTCCTTCACTGTTTCCAGGGTGGCCCCATGGGCCAGATCTAAGCACCCCATGGGCCGGATGTGGCCTGCGGGCCTTCAGTTTGACACCCTTGGCCTACGGCGATTGTCAGTCATCCAGATCATGGTTGTCCTAAACCTGTGATGGCGAACCTATGGCACGGGTGCCACAGGTGGCACGCGGAGCCATATTGGTGGGCACGCGAGTGTTGCTGTAGCTCAGCTCCAGCGGCATGCGCGCACCGGCCAACTGATTTCCAGGCCTTCCGGTCCCACCGGAAGTTGGGAAACTGGCCTCCTGAAGGCCTCTGGGGAGTTGGGGAAGGCTGTTTTTGCCCTCCCCAGGCTCCTAGAAAGCCTCTGGAGCCTGGGGAGGGGGAAAAAACGGGCCTACCGTGCCATCGCGTGCCAAAAGCAGGGGGAAGTGTGGGGGGGGTGTCACGTGCGCATGTGTGGAAGGGCGGGTCGCATTGAATTATGGATGTGGGCACACGTACCCGCGACCACCTCCCCCCCACTTTTGGCACGCGACAGCAAAAAATTAGCCATCACGGTCCTAAACCATGGGACAACCCTTGCTGGATCACCATCAAATTCAATGGAAAAAACTTATAGTCTGCATTAATTACACACTGCCCAATTTCCCTAAGCAATCAAAACTTACCATACTTTTCAGAGTATAAGACACACTCCCCCACCTAAAAGAGGGTAGAAATGATGGTGCGTCTTAGAGACCGAATACAGCCATTTTTGGCTTCCCGAAACTCTGCCCCGTGTGTCCCATTTTTGCCAAAAACAGGCCTTTTTCGCAAAAATGGGCCACGCAGGTTTGGGAGGCCTGCACAGTACTCCTGGGGGCTGGGGAGGGCAAAAATGGGATGCACGGGGGTGGGGGGGCTTTGGGAAGCCAAAAATGGGCAGGTTATATGCAAAAACGGGACCTGCAGAGGGTTTGGGAGGCCTGCAGAGTGCTACTGGGCAAAAACCAGATGCGTGGAAGCCAAAAACTTTTTTTTTTCTTGTTTTCCTCTTTGAAATCTTGGTGTGTCTTATAGTCTGAAAAATACAGTTAAGTACAACACTAAAAAAAAAAAATACTTCATTTTCTTAAGACAATGCCTCGGAGACTTGTGTTGTCTACGTAATATTTGTTTAATCAGAACAAAGCACAAGCACAACCGTTGCAATTGAGTTTTTGTTTACAGGGGGCGGAGGTTTTCAGATGACAATTGTCGTCACGTGGACGCGCTGGTGCTTCAGCAGAGCCCCTTTGTGGCAAAAGCTTTTCCCGCACTCCGGACATTGATAAGGTTTCTCGTGGACGTGCTTCCTTTGATGGTCGATCAAGCTGTCGCGCCGAGAGAAGCTTCTCCCGCACTCGGGACATGCGTAGGGCCTTTCTCCCGTGTGGATCCGCTGATGGCGTATCAAATGAGCCCGCTGTCTGAAGAACTGGCCACACTGAGGGCATTCGAAGGGCCTCTCTCCCGTGTGGATTCTCACATGTCTTATCAAAGTTTCCCGGGTAGGAAAGTTTTTCCCGCACTCGGGACATTCATAAAGCCTCTTCCCCGCCCGGAGACCTCTCAATAAATGTTCTCTTTGTTGAAATATTTTGCCAATATCGGGGTACCCGTGAGGGATCTCGACCCCGTGCAGTTGCTGATGGTGCATTAAATGTTCTTTCTGCCGGAAGCATTTCCCACATTCGGGACATCCGAAAGATTTTTCCCCTGGTTGAATTCTCGGCAGTTTTTGTTGGCAGTTTTCCACCCACGTTGGACATTCGGTGGGGTCCTCCTCACCGGGATAGGTCATCGCAAACCCTGGTTTGTAGTGGTATTTCCTACAATAGTCTGAAACCAAAGGTTCGTCCGCCATAGACTGCAGTTCAGAGGTTTCACTACAGAGGGCGATAAAGTTTTCTAAAGCTTCTCCGGGCTCTGCGTCTAACGGCACCTTCCCCTGCTCCACGTGGGTCTCGCAACTTTGTTCGTGAACGGTTGTCGTTGCAGGAATGTTCCACTGTGAGAATTCGGTAAGCGTCTCCCCTTCCATTTGGGAGCTCTTCAGTTGCATCCAAGGCCTCTTTTCGTCACCTGAAGGGAAACAAGAGAGGAACTTTGGTCTGAATTGGATCATTTCTTTCCTACAATCTTTTTTTTTTTAATGGCTGTCCTAACTTCCCGCTTCTTTCTTCCAACTGAGTTAGAATGTGGTTACTAAACATCCGTCTTCCTGCCCCCGCCATCTGGTTACGTGATACATTTGGTGATTCAGAACACAGGAATTAAAGTTATTACCGTGGGAATCGGTTCTCCTCAGTGGTGCCGGAGGTACGTAGGACATGAGCTAAGGAAATGTTTGGTTACATCTCATATTGTGGAAAAATACAAAGTACAGATAATCCTCACTTAATGACCAGTTGCTTAGCAACCATTAAGGAACTCTGGTGGCGCAGTGGTTAGAATGCAGTATTGCAGGGCTGATTCAGCTCGCTGCCAGGAGTTCGATCCTGACCAACTCAAGGTTGACTCAGCCTTCCATCTTTCTGAGATCTGTAAAATGAAGACCCAGATTGTAGGGAGCAATAGGCTGACACTGTAAACTACTCAAGAGTGCTGTAGAGTGGTATATAAATCTAAATACTACAGGTAGTCCTTGACTTACAACAGTTCGTTTAATGACCGAAGTTGTAACAGCACTGAAAATAGTGACTTATGACTATTTTTCACACTTATGACCGTTGCAGCGCCCCCCCCACCCCACGTGATTTACATTCAGATGCTTGACAACTGGCTCGTATTTATGACGGGTGCAGTGACCCGGGGAGAGGGGTGTCTTGGGATTCCCCCTTTGTGATTTTCTGACAAGCAAAGTCAATGAGGAAAACAGATTCACTTAACAACCTTGTTACTAACTCCTACCACTGCACTGATTCACTGAAGATATAGCAATAGCTATTAGACTTATATACCGCTTCACAGTGCTTTTACAGCCCTCTCTAAGAAGTTTACAGAGTCAGCATATTGCCCCCAACAATCTGGGTCCTCGAATGTGGCAAGCAAAGTCGTAAAATGGGGCAAAACTCAATTACCAATTTTTTTTCTTATCAATTTCTCACTTAGCAACATAAATTTTAGGCTCCATTGTGGTCGTAAGTTGACAACTCGCTGTATTGCTATTGCTAACTGTTACGATGGATTCCGCCCTGCCTTCCCCAAAGTTACTTAAGACCTGGTTCCTTCCGACAGCTGCACATATCCTCACAATCACAACCGCATTTCAGGTGCTTGGCAACTGACTCATTTTTATGGCTGGTTGCAGCATTCTAGCAATAGCACTTAGACTTATATACCTGTTCTGCCCCAGCTACAGACCCCAAAGAACACACACACACTCTATACAAAACTTAAATTTACTTAAATTAGTCTTTTCCAAACAAAGGCTGTTAATAAACTTTCTTAACAGCCTACAAGAAACCAAAGATAAAGTAATCAATATCTTACTAAGGTTGGCAGAAAGCCCAGAAGCATATTTGCAGAGAATCCAGACGCGAAGGAGAATGAACTAAAGTTGTTCCCTACAAATTGCTTCAGTCGGCGTTCCTCCTTAAATAGGCTAAGGGAGTGGCCAATTAGCCCCAAGCCTTACTCTCGAGGAGACCTCCTCCTGAGGAGCAACTCCTGCCTTTTGGCAGCTCTGCGCGTCTGTGCATCAAGAAGAGGCTCCTCCTCTTCATCCAATTCACTTAAAGGAGCTTCTGGAGGTTCTGAAGGCCCTGACTGAATCCCTGCCTCTGGCACCACATCTTCTCCAGCCTCCTCATTGTCTGACTCGAGTGCCAGCTGCACAGGCTGCTGGCGCAGCACCACACCAGCCTCCTCGCTGTCAGAATCAGCTACAATCCACACAGGCCGCTGACGGGCCATAACAATACCATTCAAATCATGCTTTACCACTCTGAGTAGTTTACAGAGTCAGCATATTGCCCCCTAACAATCTGGGTCCTCATTTTACTGATCTCAGGATGGAAGGTTGAGTCAATCTTGAGCTGGTGAGAATCGAACCTCTGGCAGTCGGCAGAAGTAGCTTGCAATACTGCATTCTAACCACTGCACCACCCACGGTACAAAATGTGCCCCTCTAGAGACACACGTAACACAGTCTGCACTGCTGTATTATGTATCAGTTGAACTTTCCATACACTCTTCAAGGGCACCCCCAGGTAGAGTGCATTGCAGTAGTCCATAGCGCAAAATTTACAGAATGCAGGTAGTCCTCCACCTATGACCAAAGTTGAATCTGAAATTTCCGTTGCTAAATGAAACATTTTGTTAAATCGAGGACTACCTGTACAATCAAGTCATGGGCTCCCTTTGAACAGGTAGTCCTCGACTTAGGACCACAATTGAGTTCAACGTTTCTGTTGGTAAGGGAGACATTTTGCCCCATTATACGACCTTTTACGACCTTTCTAACCACAGTTGTTCAGCAAATCACTGCAGTTGTTAAATTAGTAAAACGGTTGTTAAGTGAATCCAGCTTCCCCACTGTCAGGTCGCAAAAGGGGACACTGCAGCCATCAGTCAGTCAATTGCCAAGCATCTGAATTTTGTTCATGTGCACATGCTGTAACAGTCATAAGTGTGAAAAACTGTGGTAAGCTACTTTTTTCAGAACCGTTATAACTTTGAATGGTCACTAAAGGAACTGATGTAAATCGAGGACTACCTGTACTTTCAATACAGTGCCAATTTATATCTTTTGGCAAAATCTGTAGGTGGATCTCCTCAAGAGAAGAACAAACAGCCTGCAACCCACGTATAACCAACGTGTACAACTTTACAACAATAAAAAAAATTGCAATGCACTTTTATTTTTACGCTGCCTTGTTTTGTCTATTTTAACCTTTCTCATTGGGAGGCAGAACGCCCATGTGCTCTAAGATTGAAGACACTGAATACACTTCGTAACAAGAGCAGGACAAGTTCAAAATTAAAATTCAGAACATATCTTAAGACCAAGGATGATATATTAGCGCAAACATAATTTTGTCTTTATAGAAAATTCAGCTCCGCTGAGCAAGCTCAAGGAAGTAAGGCATACACAGATTTCAACACGATCTCTTTTAATGTTCATCTCAGAGTCAATACAGAACCTTAGAAAATAACAGAATAAGAGAGTTGGAAGGGACCATCGAGGTCTTCTAGTCCAACCCCTGATCAAGCAGGAGACCCTACACCATTCCAGACGAGTGGCTGGCCAATCTCTTCCCAAAAACCTCCAGTGATGGGAGCATCCACAATTTCTGAAGGCAATCTGTTCCACTGATTTAATTGTTCTCAGTGTCAGGAAATTTCTCCTTAGTTCTAGGTTGCTTCTCTCCTTGATTCGTTTCCATCTGTTGCTTCTTATCCTGCCCTCAGGTGCTTTGGAGAATAGCTTGACTCCCTCTTCTTTGGGGCAGCCCCTGAGATATTGGAACACTGCTATCATGTCTTCCCCTAGTCCTTCTTTTCATCAAACTAGACATACCCAATTCCAGCAACCGTTCTTTATATATTTTTTAGCCTCCAGCCCCCTAATCATCTCTGTTGCCCCTTTCTTCACTCTTTCCAGAGTCTCAACATTTTTTTTATAATATGGTGACCAAAACTGGATCCAGTATTCCAGGTGTGGCCTTACTAAGGCTTTATAAAGCGGTACTATAGTCCCCAAAAGTGCTTTTTCAAAAGGCAACTGGACTTTTTTTCTTTGAAGACGTTTCTCTTCTCATCCAAGAAGCTTCTTCAGTTCTGACTGGATGAGAAGCAAAACATCTTCAATGAAAAAAAAAACCCAAAGTCCAGTTGCCTCTTGAAAAAGCACTTTTGGGACAACCATGACCTGAATGATGGAGAATCTCCATAGACAAGCGGTACTAGTACTTCACGCGATCTTTATTATTTATTTATTTATTATTCAAACTTCTATACCGCCCTTCTCCTTTCGGACTCAGGGCTGTGAACAGCCAAAATAAAAACATTTATACATAACATTGCAATTAAAAATAGATTTAAAATAATTAATAAATTTGGCCCATAATTTAAAACTTGTCAATTTAAAATCAGTATCAAAATTTTAAAACCAACCCTAAAATCATCTTGATTCCATATCTTGGTTAATGAAACCTAGGATTGCTAGTTTGTTAAAAGTGGAGTTTCAAGTCACTCAAAACACTTTTTCTCAGATGTCTAGCCACATGGGCTGAGTTTCTGGTCTCTCACAGTGGCCTATAACGTGTGGGGATACTTCCAACACCATGTTAGTTAATATCTTCTAGCAGTGTCTTTCGTCGTAAGTCAACCATTTGGTTATGTCCGACCCTCAGCCACTCTATGGTTCAGCCTAGAGTGGCCGGGGATCGGACACGACTAAATGGCTGACGGCGAAAGACACTGCTAGAAGATACAGGCAGTCCTCGACTTACTTACAAGTGTTCACTTAGTGACTGTTCAGAATTACACTGAAAAAAGTGACTTATGACCATTTTTCAGAGTTACGACCTTTGTAGCATCCCCACGATCATGTGATCAAAATTCAGATGCTTGGCAACTGGTTCACACTTATGACTGTTACTCTGTCCCAAGGTCATGTGATTCCCTTTTGCGACCTTTTGACCAGCAAAATCAATTGGGGAAGGAAGCCAGATTCACTTAACAACTGTTTTACTAGCATTAACAAACACGGTACCGGAGGTATCCCCACACGTTTTATTCATGCTGGCTAGGGAATTCTGGGAGTTGAAGTCCACACATCTTCAAGCTGCCAAGCATTCAAGGTACAGAAAGTCCTTGATTTACGACCACAAGCGAGCCCAAAATTTCTGTTGTTAAGTGAGACATTGGTTAAGCTTGCCCCGTTTTACAAACGTCCTTGTCACAGTTGTTAAGTGAATCACCACAGTTGACAAATCAGTAATACGGTTCTTAAGTGAATCCAGCTTCCCCATTGATTTTGCTCCTCAAAAGGTCAAAAAAAGGGATCACGTGTCCCTGGCACATCACAAGTCATAAATATGAGTCACTTGCCTACAAGGAAAAAATAAATAAAAAGGGCTGTCACCAACCTACCAAACTCCATGATTTTCATCCTGAAAGGCCCTGCAGAAAAGATCCTTTTCACAGGAAGCCTTCTACTTTTGACTACAATCAGGATAAGAATTCCGTTGCTAAGCAATGCGGTCATTAAGTGAGTCATCCCCAATTTTACAACCTTTTTGGTTTCCCCATTTATTTGGCTTGTTGGAAGTTGGCCAGGTAGGTCAGGTTACCTCAGCTGTCCTAAATACAGGGACAACTGTATTTACAGTACTTCAGCACCTGTCCTAAATACAGGGAGTCCTCGACTTACAACCACAATCGAGCCCAGAATTCATGTTGATAAGTGAAAAGGCTATTGCTTAGCGCATTGTAAGCCACCCTGAGTCTCCGGAGAAGGGCGGCATATAAATCAAATTAAAAAAAAAATGTTAAGTGAGCTTTGCCCCATTTGATGACTTTTCTTGCCACGTTTGCTAAGTGAATCACTGCAGTTGTTAAACTAGTCACAGGGTTGTGAAGTGAATCCAACTTCCCCATTGACTTTGCTAGTCAGGTTGCAAAAGTGGATCGCATGACCCCAGGACACTGCAACTGTCATAAATATGAGTCAGTTACCAAGCATCTGAATGTAAATCGTGTGACCATGGAGATACGGCAACGGTCGTTAAGTGTGACAGGTGAGGCACCCTATCATTGCTGGTGAGATGGCACCATCCGACAGCTGCTGTGCCCCTCGGCTGGTGCATCTGCCAGATGTGCCTGTGGAAACAGAGGAGGGGCAGCATCTCGCCCTTTACAGGAAAAAAAAATGGCTGACTCCTGACACATTTAGAAGCTAGTACTATATTTTTCGGACTATAAGATGTGCCCAAATTTAGAAGAGGAAAACAAACAAAAAAAAAGTTTTTGGCCTCCTTCTTTCAGGTCTTTTTTCGACCCTTTTCCAACCTTTTTTAGTCCGTTTTTGCGGCTTTTGGCAGGCCCGTTTTTGAGGCTTCTTCCGGCCTGTTTCTGAGGCTTTTTTCAACCTGTTTTTGAGGCTTTTTCGGCATATTTTCAGAGCTTTTTCCAGCCCATTTTTGAAGCTTTTTTCGGCCCCCTTTCGAGGCTTTTTTCAGCCAGTTTTCGAGGAAAAAACAGGCCTCAAAAAGCCTCAAAAACGGGCTGTAAAAAGCCCCCTCAAACGGGCTGTGCAGAGGCAAAAAAACAGCCAGGTCTATAAGACGCAGACATTTTCACCCCCTTTTGGGAGACAAAAAAGTGCATCTTATAGTCCAAAAAAAATGGTAATTCATTTCAAAAAAAGTTTTTGAGGAAAAACATTCAAAACAGAGAATGCTCTTCTCCGGGTAGTCCTCAACTTATGACCACAAACTGAGGCCAGAATTTCCACTGCTTAAGCAAGGCATTGAAATGAGTTGTGTCTGATTTTTTTTTTTTAACGTTTTTACCACGGCTGTTCATTGAATCACTGACGTTGTTAAGTGAACCACGCAGTGGTTAAACGAATCTGGCTTCCCACATTGACTTGGGCTTGTCCTAAGACGGCTGGGAAAGTCATAAATGGCAATCACATGATCCCATGACAGTGGCCAAGTTTGATCATGGGACTGTGGAGACGTTGCAAAGATCATACATTTACCAGTTGTTAAGTCCCCATTTCAGGGCCATTTTAACTCCAAACAGTTGGTAAACGAATGGCTGTAAGTTGAAGACTACTCAGAGTTACCAGTTTTCAAGATATTAACTTGATTTACCCCGTTATCAAGAAAGCAAATTTATTTGCCTGTTGCAACTGCAATTATAGCAGACAAGTTAAACCAGTTGTGCTCCTTATACTGACTGTTACTTTTTTTAAAAAAAACAGCCAAATTAAACCACCCCGACTCACTGGGAGTTTGATGGCATAAAAATTCAGTAAATTTAAAAAGAAAAAAAAAGTTAATAGAACTGCAGAGCTGATTCCGATACCCTGCATGAATTCCAGGAAAGCTGCTATGTCCTGTCCTGACCCCAAACTCCTCACTGTCCCCAATAGCAATAGCACTTAGACTTATATACCGCTTCAGTGTTTTACAGCAATCTCTAAGCGGTTTAGAGAGTCAGCATATCCCCCTCCAACAATCTGGGTCCTCATTTTACCGACCTCGGACGAATGGAAGACTGACTCAACCATGAGCCAGTGAGGATCGAACCCCTGGCAATCAGCAGAGTTAGCCTGCAATACTGCATTCTAACCGCTGTGCTACCAAGGCTCATAGCAGTCCAAATCTCATCAACCCTACACAAATGACCAAGATAGCCGTAGCACTTAGATTTGTATACCGCTTCACAGTGTTTTACAGCCCTTTCTAAGGGGTTTACAGAGTCAGCCTATTGCCCCCAACAATCTGCGTCCTCATTTCACCGACCTTGGAAGGATGGAAGGCTGAGTCAACCTTGAATTGAACTGCTGGCAGTCGGCAGAATGAGCCTGCAGTACTGCATTCTATCCACTGCACTACCGCGGCTCACCAAACAGGCAATGAAGTTTTATTTCGGGTTTATTTTGTCGTGGAGGAGCCAGCATCTAACACAACTCCTTCGATTCTACGATTGTAAAGAAAGAGGGAAGAAAGGGCAAAACACCCAAGCCCAAATCCTGAGGAGGGGAGGGTGTGATCCAACTAACCAGCTAACGCACAAACCCGAAAAGGGAATAAAACGAGGTCAGCACTGAAACCGTGCCGGCAGAGAACGCTTCCTTTTCAGGCGAATGCTTCTGTCCGACAAGCTGCCCTGAGAAGAGGGAGGAAGAGGAGGAGGAGGAGGAGGAGGAGAAGCCGAAGAGGCCTCTGAATTTTTGCCCGGCTCTGCTGAGACTTGGGACTCTGTCGATGTTTCAGAACGGGGCGTCGGGGAAGAAAAGGGGGGCTCCTGGGCAGGGGAAGTAAGAACGGGCAGAGACGGAGCCGTACGGCCCTTGCAAACAATGGACAAGACATCCTGGAGAATTCCGGTCCGGCTCGAGTGCCCGGTTTGTAGTTTCCAGCCTTTCTCGCGTAAGTAGCCTTCCAGCTTCTCCACCGCTTTCCTTTCGCACTCTTCCCATGCCTTCTCGATTTCACTCGAGGGTGCCGGGTCAGCCTTGTGGGACCCCGGTAGGGTTGGGTCCATGAAAGGGCTTCCGGTCGCAGAGTCCCCAATTCCACCTCTGGCTTGACTGACGTCCGCTCTCCTTTCCTGCCAGAACTTGCGAATGTTTCTCATCCGTTCGGCGTTGGTCAGTGGTGACTTCTGGCTTCCTGTGAGGAAGGAAGAGAGAAACACCGGCGTCTTAAAGGAGTGCGTGTGGAGCTTAGCAGAGACTCATATCTGTGTGTGCAAACATCAGCCCTTTTCCTGGCCTTTTAAGGGAAAAATACACAACTAGGTGTAACGGCATGAATGCAGTTGCTTCCTTTGTCTGGGTTTTTAAAAAGGAGTGTGTGGCAACAATATTGTGGAGAGGTGAAAGCACCTAAGATAACCAGCCTGGAAACAGACACAATTTCTGAGCTTGGTGGTTTTCTTTAGACGTTTCATTACCAAACAAGGTAACATCATCAGTGCACTGACTACTGTAGGAGTTTGCATACGTGCAGGAATTTTCCTAATCTCGGATGGCAAACCTCAGATAAGGAAGGTTACATGCATGTAGGCGCCAGGAAATGGCATTAGAAAATAAGACCCTAAATCTGTAAATAAGAAGAGCAAGAGAGGAGGAAATGGGAAATGGGAAGGAGAGCCTTCTCTGTGGGGGCACCTACGATCTGGAACGAGCTCCCCCCGGAGGTACGGAGGATCCCGGATCTGCGCATCTTCCATCGCGCGCTTAAGACTTTTATATTTCATCAAGCTGGCCTGGCCTAAATCTTCTCCCCTTTTTAAATGTAAATTTTAATTTGTTTTTAAATTATGGAGTATTTTAAATTTGTTCAGCCAAATTATTTAATTCGTTTTTATTTTATTTTAAATTTTTGTATTTATGTGTTTTATCTTGTTGCTGTTCACTGCCCTGAGTCCTTCGGGAGAAGGGCGGTATAGAAATTTAATAAAATAAAATAAATAAAAATAAATGTTATACTTTTAACTATAGCTAAACATTATAAGTGCTTAAGCAAGCAGTAATGGTTAACCAAAGATTTAAGTTACCTGGAAGATTCTGTGAGCCAATGATATGCTGCCAAATACGCTGTAACTTGTAGTAACAAACTATATAATGTCACTCTGTAAAGCAATAAATTACCACATATTTCCTCAACCTCTCTGTGTGTGGTCATTTACAACAGACTAAATTATCTAGTTTGGTATGAAACCTCTATAAGAAAACCACCATGCTCAGAGAGCACCAAGGACCCCACAATTCAACCCTGAGCTACAAATATTCTCTTCTATGCATTTCATTTACAGGAAGGGCATACTCTAAATAGGATGATAAACCTATACAGTTCGAGAAGTTTGATTGAACTTGCAAGGAGTTTTCTTTTACAGCGTGTTTCCCTGGACACAACGGCGAGGAAAGCAACGGAGCTTGAAAGATAAGACACGCGTCCCGCTTCTCCCCTGCCCCACCTGCCACCCCCCTCAATAAAGAGATGGCGGGGAAGGGAAGCAGCCAGGCTGCTGTTGCCATTGGGGTGGGGTGGGACATGTTGGGCCGCTCGGCCGGCGCAAAGAACAGGAAGGGGAGGGCATGATTTTTCATCAGGTTCGCCTGATCCGCCAGTTGCGTCCCTTTCTAGATCGGGACTCCTTACGCACGGTCACTCATGCCCTCGTCACCTCCCGTCTGGACTATTGTAACACTCTCTACATGGGGCTCCCCTTGAGGTGCACCCGGAGGCTCCAACTGGCGCAGAGTGCGGCCGCGCGGGTGGTGATGGGAGCGACGTGGCGCTCCCATGTAACACCTCTCCTGCGCAAGCTGCACTGGCTCCCGGTGGTCTTCCGAGTGGGCTTCAAGGTTTTGGTTATCACCTTTAGAGCGCTCCATGGCTTAGGACTTGGTTATCTACGGGACCGCCTGCTACCACCAATAGCCTCCCACCGACCAGTACGCTCCCATAGAGAGAGGCTCCTCCGGGTGCCGTCGGCCAAACAATGTCGACTGGCGGCCCCCAGGGGGAGAGCCTTCTCTGTGGGGGCACCTATGATCTGGAACGAGCTCCCCCCGGAGATACGGAGGATCCCGGATCTGCGTACCTTCCGTCACATGCTCAAGACTTTCTTATTTCATCAAGCTGGCCTGACCTAAGTCTTTCCCCTTTTTAAATGGAAATTTTAAATTTGTTTTAAAATTATTGGGGTTTTAAATTTGTTCAGCCAAATTATTTAATTCGTTTTATTTTATTTTAAATTTTGTATTTGTATGTTTTATTCTATGGCTGTTCACCGCCCTGAGTCCTTCGGGAGTAGGGCGGTATATAAATTCAATAAAATAAATAAATAAGTAAATAAGTAAATAAATAAATAAATAAATGTTCCCCCCTCCTCTGGCCTCGCCTTCTCAACTCACTTTGGTTGCGCAGCAAGCAACCAAAGGAAATGTCGGGACCAGCTGCGCGTGCGTGTAAGTAGTTGGTGGGGGGGCTTATATTATCACATGCGCTGAAAAGCCCGATTGGGCTTATTATCAGGACAGGTCTTATTTTCAGGGAAACACATAGCAGTTCGAAAGCACGTAAAAAATGCAAGTAGAAAAATAGGGACCACCTTTGGTGGGAAAGTAACAGCGTTCCGTGCGCCTTTGGCGTTTAGCCATGCCGGTCACATGACCACGGAGACGTCTTCAGATAGTGAAGGCTCTTTGGCTTTGAAACGGAGATGAGCACCGCCCCCTAGAGTCGGGAACGACTTAGCAGATATGCGCAAAAGGAACCTTTACCTTTACTTTTGTATTATATATTATAAAGTAATTTTAAAAAAAGAAGTACCCTGGAGGGCTCTGAGCCAATCCCCACCACTCTCCAGCCCAAAACAGTGTGGAGGAGTAGGAAAAGGCATGGATTTAGGAATGGAAGGCCCAACCTCTGCTCCTCCTCCCCCCCGCTTTGAATCAGGCTCCCTGGAGAACCTGTGATCACACACACATTACAGGTATTCCTCGACTTACGGCTGTAATGGAAGCCTACCCATTACGGTCATAAGTCATGACGGCCATAAAACAGGTCACCAATGTGACTGACCTGATTTTACGACCTTTTCTGAGATGGCTGCCAAGCGAATGGCACAGTCGTTAAGCAAATGCCGTAGTCCTTAAGGGAATCAATTGTTCATTATGGGACATTTTTGTAACAATAAAAAGAAAAAAAAATGCCAGGTTTTGGCAAAAAATGTCCTAAAGTATTGTCACGTGACTGGCAGAATGGTGCAAATGGGATAAACACGGCCTGCTTGCCGAATGCCCAAAATGGGATCCTGTGACAGGAAGTGACCACTGGATCTCTGGAACCGGGCCATAAATAATCCCAGGTGGTCTGCCGTAACTTTGAGTGACTGGTCGTAAATTGAGGACTATCTGTACACTTCTAGATGAAAGGTGGGATAAAAATCTAACAAATCAAATACGTAGAACAGAAGTGGTTTTTTGAAAGGGTCACATGCAAAAATCTTCAGTTATAGCAAGTTGCTGTTTACAACGGCAGGTAATCATCAACATACAACAACTCACTTAGTGACCGTTTAAGCTTACAACGGTACTGAAAAATGTGACTTATGGCTGTTTTTCATATTTATGACCATCGCCGTATCCCCAGTCACATGATGGATATTTGGATGCTTGACACCTGATTCATATTTGTGACAGCTGAAGTGTCCCGGGGTCACTGTGATCTTCTGACGAGCAAAATCAACGGGGAAGCCAGATTCGCTGAACAACTGTGTCACTAAGTTAACCACTGCACCGATTCCCTTAACAGCTGTGGCAAGAAAGGTCGTAAAGCGGGACAAAACTCACTTAGCGACTGTCTCGCTGAGCAACAGAAATGTCGGGCTTGATGGTCGTAAACTGAAGGATATCTATAATGGCACAAATAGCTGTACCCTAAAGGAAAGGGTAGGCACATACAGGTGAATGCATGGGGTGTGTGTGTTAATAAACTAAAGTTATTTCTGCATGGATTTTGTGTAAATGACTATGACTACGATAATGATCTATCACTATTGTTCTATGCACACTGAGAGCTTATGCACCAGAGACAAATTCCTACTGTGTCTAATCACACTTGGCCAATAAAGCATTCTGTTCTGTTCTGTTCTATTCTATGCTTATTATTTTTTATTCTATTCTATTCTATTCTATTCTATTCTATTCTATTCTATTCTATTATTCTATTCTATTCTCTATTCTATTCTATTGTCTATTCTATTCTATTATTCTATTCTATTTTCTATTCTATTCTATTCTGTTTTCTATTCTATTCTATTATTCTATTCTATTTTCTATTCTATTCTCTATTCTATTCTATTCTTCCATTCTATTTTCTATACTATTTTATTCTATTTTCTATTCTATTCTATTATTCTATTCTATTTTCTATTCTCTATTCTATTATTCTATTCTATTTTCTATTCTACTCTATTCTATTCTATTCTATTTTCTATTCTACTCTATTCTATTCTATTTTCTATTCTATTCTATTCTTCTAGTCTATTCTATTATTCTATTCTATTTTCTATTCTATTCTATTCTCTATTCTATTTTCTATTCTATTCTATTCTATTGTTCTATTCTATTATTCTATTTTCTAGTCTATTCTATTATTCTATTCTATTTTCTATTCTATTCTATTTTCTATTCTATTATTCTATTCCATTTTCTATTCTCTATTCTATTCTATTTTATTCTATTCTCTATTCTATTTTCTATTCTATTCTATTGTTCTATTCTATTATTCTATTCTATTTTCTATTCTATTATTCTATTCTATTTTCTATTCTACTCTATTGTTCTATTCTATTTTCTATTCTATTCTATTTTCTATTCTATTATTCTATTCCATTTTCTATTCTCTATTCTATTCTATTTTATTCTATTCTCTATTCTATTTTCTATTCTATTCTATTGTTCTATTCTATTATTCTATTCTATTTTCTATTCTATTCTACTCTACTCTACTCTACTCTACTCTCCCCTCCCCTCCCGTCCTATTCTAAATAAAAAGATTGCCTTGCATACACAGGAGAGCCAATCAGCTAATGGAAAAGGATGGATAAAGCCCTGAAGTAACACAAACCTGAGCGGGAAGTCCCATTGGACAAGCGAGGGGGATGCTTTGCCTGCTTCTTTGACTGCAGCTCACGGGCTTCTACCTCCACTTGAACCTGGGCAGTTTTGGCCACCGGACCGGCCGCGTTCTTCACTCTTTTGCGCCGGCGGTCCACGAGATGATGCTGGACCTCCTTACGCCCGATCTCCCGTGGAACCACCAGCTCCTGCTCAACCCGCAGGAATTGATTCAGCTGGTTGAAAAAAGGCCACGCTCTCCTCCCAGATCCCCAGTGGCTGTGCCCTCCGAGGCAATCCTTGTAGCTTTTCCGGAGATGTTTGGCTTTTTCCCGGCACTGGAGCCAATTCCGGTCGTAACCCCGGGCCTTCATCTGGCATGAGATCCACTCAAACTGAGAGACCGTCCGGTAGTTTGAGAAGAGGGCTCGCTGTACAGATGTGTCCCCCCAGATCTCAATAAAAGCTTGGATTTCGTCGTCTGTCCAGCGGGGATGCTTCCAGTGGGAGCCCGTGAAATCCCGGAGGGGACAAGAGATGTTCCGGGAGAACTGGGCGCCTCCTGACGGTCTGGGCGCAGCCTCCGAAAGCGAAGAGTCCTTGGGTCCTAAGTCAAGAAAAATGGTGAACACGAACAGAAAACGAGGCCATGTTTCACTCTGGCATGGCAGGTAGAAGTCTTTTTTTGGGGGGTGGGGGCAGTAGTGGGGTTCAAATCCCGGCGGCGCTACCGGTTCGCTATTGGGAGCACGCGGGTGTGCGTGCTTGCTTTGCGAGCACCTGCTTCTGTACACACGGTTTTTGATGACGTCTGGGCGGGTGGGCGGAGCCTCCCACCACCGCTATCGGTCCACCCAAACCGGTGCAAACCGGTAGCAACCCACCATTGGGTGGGGGTTATTATTAAACGCTGGACGGAAGGGGTGAAAAGTCAGCAGGGACATGGCACAGCTAAGGCAGGTGGGCAAATTGAAAGGCCAAATGGTCACAGGAGATAGGTGCGGAGAAACGGACGCCAACCGAGCAAGAGGGTGCGGTATTTATTTTTCTTTTCGATTGGTTCAACACCAACCTGGGACATTCGTTTTTTTTTACGTTCGTTTGCCCCCTCGGGGTTCCCGTGGTTAGACAGGCAGCCATATACATTTGACTAATGAAGCAACAGGTGCTCAGAACAACAACTGTTAAGGGAAATGTGCCTTAAACCAGAACACACAATTGAGAAATGGGATTCAACAATGACACATTAATTATTGTTTTTATTGTCATGGGGGATAGGATCGTCACAATAAAGCACAAGCTATGTTGTTACGTTGTGGATCTCATGTTTGCTCTCCCTTTCTCTCTCTCTCTCTCTCATTCAAAGCAGATCTAAAGGTATTTTATTTTTGGCCTAACAGTTGCTCTTATCAAGAGCCAACGTCCCAAGATCTTGCCAAAATGGACATTCAACTCAAACAGGCAGAGTTATGCTATGTACAATTTCACCATAACAGATCGGTATCTATATGAGGACCCAGATTGTGGGGGCAATAAGATGACTTTGTATAAAAAAAGAACACCGCTTGGGGGGCCCCGAAAGCCCTACTAAGCAGGTATATACAAAAGTATGAAGGCCATTGCTTAACGCATTGTAAGCCGCCCTGAGTCTCCGGAGAAGGGCGGCATATAAACCGAACCAATAAATAAATAAATAAATAAATAAATAAATAAATAAATAAATAAATAAATAAATAAATAAATAAATACTTCTTTTCCTATTGACAGAGGGCTAGATGTTGTGCGTGCTTTGGTTTGCAAACAATGCCACCTCAACAACACATGCTACAAAGTTTTCCAAAGCTGTGTGAAATTCAAAAGACAAATTAATCGCAAATTTCTTTCCGTTTTCTTCCCCCGATGTGACTTTTGCACATTGTTTTCTTCCTTTGATGTGACTACCTGTATAATAATACAGGTAAGTTCTCAACTTACAACTGTTCAGTTAGTGACCATTCACTACTTTATATACCGTATTTTTCTGAGTATAAGATGCACCTTTTTCCTCCTTAAAAGGGGGTGAAAATTTAGGTGCATCTTATACACCGAATGTAGCCCCGCTCAACCACTGGCCCCCACCCTTTGGCCTCTGCCTTGCAGCAGTTACCTCCTTGCAAGCAAACAGCAAGAAAAAACAGCTCCTTTCAGCTTCAGCACAGCTTAATTAGCACAAGTTGATTGGATCGGCCTCCCGACTCTCAGCTAATTTGCTCTCGGCTGTTTTGGGCAGGGCTCTGCTGCTTGCTGCAAAGAGGTAAATTGCTGGAGCAGATTTTTTTTTCCTTGTGCTAATCAAGCTATGCTGAAAACGAAAATGAAAGTAAAGCAGGCTGTTGACTGTTTGCTGCAAGGAGGCAAAATTACGCAGAGGCAGAGGGAGATTTCTTTTTCTTCACCAAAAAAGGTAGGTGCGTCTTATACTCCAAAAAATACGGTAAATACTTTCAATAAACTGATAGAAAACAGTTCATTGAGTGACCATTTGGAAGTTAAAATGGCACCGAAAAATGGGTCTTCTGACCATTTTTTACACTTACGACCGGTGCGGCATGGTCATGGTCACATGATTAAAATTCAGCCACTTGGCAACTGGCTCATATTTATGACGGTTGCAGTGTCCCGGGTCATGTGATCCCCTTTTGCGACCCTTTGACAAGCAAAGTCATTGGGCAAGCCAGATTCACTTAATAACCGTGTTACTAAGTTAACAACTGCAGTGATGAACTTAACAATCGCGGCAAGAAAGGCTGTAAAACAGGACAAACCTCCCTTAACAAATGTCTCACTTAGCAACATAAATTTTGGCCTCAATCGTGGCCGTAATTCAAGGACTACCTATGGAGTTTTACTGGCTGTAGGTCCATTGCTCTGGGATCCTTTCTTTTGCGAAACAATGCCTTAAAATACTTGAAATAAACCTACAGAAAAAATAAAGCTGGTTGAAGGGAATTAGCAAGCGCTCCAAACTCATCCCATCTCGCTCAAGGGAAGTCGGAAAATTATTCTTGCCAGGGTGACACACACTCTTTCGCTTACCTGTTTCGTGATTTGGAATTCTCTCGCTGTCAACAGGAAACTGGATATAACTCAGCTCTTCTTCTCCTTCTTCTGGATTGGAAGCCAGGTCTGGTTTGGGCACCAAGAGTCCCTCTTAGGATTCAAGAGAAAAGGAGACAGAATTATTTGGGTGTTCTGCCCCAGCTACGAACCCCAAAGAACGCAGCATACACAAAGTCGGTACAAACCTTAGTTTACTAATTAAGGACTACTAATGAGCTTTCTTAGTAGTTGCTCGAACACAAGTACAGTTTAAATCAGTCTTTTCTGAACAAGGGCTGTTAATTTAACTTCATTAACAGCCGACAAGAATCCAAAGAATAATAATTCAATTCTGAGGCGCAATATTTCAGATAATCGTAATCTTACTGTGGTTGGCAGAATGCCCAGAAACAATTTGCAGGAAAACTGACAAGAGAGAAACAAGAGCCGAATCAAACGTTTCTGGAATCAAGACGCGAAGGAATATGAACGAAGTTGTTTCCTGCAAATTGCATCAGTCGTCGTCCTTCCTTAAATAGGCTAGGAGAGTGGCCAATTAGCCCCAAGCCTTACTCTCGAGGAGACCTCCTCCTGAGGAGCCACTCCTGCCTTTTAACAGCTCTGCGCGCTCGTGCATCTAGAAGCTTCTGGAGGTTCTGAAGGTCCTGGCTGAATCCTCGCCTCTGGCACCACATCTTCTCCAGCTTCCTCATTGTCTGACTTGAGCACCACCTGCAAAGGCTGCTAGCGCAGAACCAACAGCCTCCTCGCTGTCAGAATCAGCTACTAACTGCACAGGCCACTGACGGGCCACAACATTGGGGGTACAAATTCAGGTAAATTCTTAAGCTTCCCAGGCCCGTCATTCATTTCAGTTGGGTCTCATATCGCTTCAATGAGCAGCTAAACTAGCCGGTTAACTGTAGATCAGGGGTGTCAAACTCTATTTCATTGAGGGCCGGATCAGGGTTGTGTTTGATCTTGGGGCAGCGGGATGGGCGTGGCCAGCTTGACGTCACTCATGTCGGGAGCACCTGTGGTGGCCCGAGTGCTGTGCCAGCAAAAATGGAGCCTCGGGCCACCATAGGTGCTCCCGACATGAGTGACGTCGAGCTGGCCAGACCACGGGCACCACGGGGCGGTCCTTCGCTGTTCCAGGGCGGCCCCACGGGCCAGATCTAAGGACCCCACAAGCCGGATCCCGGCCTTGAATTTGACACCCCTGCTGTAGATAGTCCTTGACTTATAACTTGGCTGTAGATGTACCTGGCAATTACAATCCAAACAGTCAGAACACTGGTCCTCACGCAACCGACCCAATTTTAGACCTTTCCTCACAGTGGTCATTAAGCGAATTGTAAAGCGGTTGTAAAGCGAACGCTGCAGTCATGGGGCGAATCCTTTGTTCTATGGGCCGGTTTTTTGTCAGAAATTGGAAGTAAACGCCAGTTCCTGGCAAAAAAAATAGCGTAAAATACGGACATGCGTCAGTGCAAATGGCCACAAACGTGGGCCGGTTGCCGAATGCCCAAAATGCATTCTGTGATCGCCGGAAGAGGCAACCATTGGAAGCATCACTTGGGGGAAGTCTTCATAACTTCAAACCGTCACTAAGTGAATGGCTGTAAGCTGAGGATTACCGGGACCTTATTTGTAAGTCTTTTCAACCTTTGGATGCTTGCTTGTTGCCAGATTGCTGATTGTGCCCTCTAAATTTCCACACACCAATACAGGAAGTCCTCATGGGAAGGACTCGGTAAATGGACAAAAATGCCAGATCAGTCTGAAACATCTGTCTGACTTTGCGATCAACCATAATAGATAACATTACTTCTGTTTGTGTAGACCAGGGGTGTCAAACTCAAGGCTTAAATCTGGCCTGGAAATACTGTAGCAAAGAACCTGCCCGCAGTGCCTCTAGCAGCCAAAACGGGGCATTTGGGGGGTGGGGGGGCATTTTGCTGGCGGAGGCTGTCCAGGTCGAAAAAGGGGCGCAGGGAAGCTGGCCTACAGAGGAGAACTACAGTGCTGATTCGGCCCTCGAAGAAATCCAGTTTGACATCCCTGGAATAGACACATCTTTCCTAGCTGATTAGGTAGAGCAGAGGTGTCAAACACAAGGCCAGCGGGCCAGATCCGACATGTGGGGTGCTTAGATGGCCTGCGGGGTTGCCCTGGAAACAGCAAAGGACTGACCGGCAGCACCTCTGCCAGTGAAAATGGAGCTCCGTTTTTGCTGGCAGAGGGTTGCAAGAGGCCATCACAGCCAAAAATGGAGCTCGGGAGCCCGATTTCACTGGCAGAGCGCTTGGGCCACGGGTGCCCCCAACACGAATGACGTCAAGCTGGCCACGCCCATCCCAGCCCCGAGGTCGAACATAATGAAATCGAGTTTGACATCTGTGAAGTAGAGGTCCTTGAACCAAAGTTGGAGGGCCATCTGTCGGAGATGCTCCGGTGGCTCCTGCACCGAGGACGGAGTTGGAGTTTAGGTCCTCTAGGGACCCTTCCAATTCCAGGACCCTTACCCAAAGACTCTGCATCCCCGTCCTCCTCCTGCATGACTTGCCAGAACATGGTCTGCTGGCCCGACTGGATCGGGGTGGGCTCAACCACATTCAGCGAAACACCAGCGTCTTTCAAGTCCATGAGCTCCTAGAAAAAGGGAAAAAGTCACTGGCAGAGGGCCCCAAGAATGCAGATCGTTCCGTGGTTAATAATTTCTGCAGAATAACATGCGACAAGGATAAGTGTAACAGAGGGCCCCGGATGCAGAATGGGATGGATGGATGGGAGGGAGAGAGGAAGGAATGGAGGGACGGATGGACACATGGAGAAAGGAAGAAGGAAGGAAGGAAGGATGGAAGGAAGGAAGGAAAGGGAAGGAGGGAGGAAAGAAGGACGGAATGGAGGGAGGGATGGATGGAGGGAAGGAAAGAAGGGACGGAGGGAAGGGACGGAGGAAGGGAGGGACAGAGGAAGGAGGGAGGGAGGGAAGGAGGGAGGAAGGAAGGAGGAAGGGAGGGAAGGTGGAAGGAATGGAGGAAGGGAGGGAAGGAGGAAGGAAGGAGAAAGGGAGGGAGGGAGGGAGGGAGGGAGGGAGGAAGGAAGGACAGAATGGAGGGAGGGAGGGAGGGACAGGACGGAGGAAAGGGAGGGAGGAAGGGAGGGACGGAGGGAGGAAGTGAAGGAAGGAGGAAGGGAGGGAGGGAGGGAAGGAGGGAGGAAGGGAGGGAGGGAGGGAAGGAGGGAGGAAGGAAGGGAGGGAAGGTGGAAGGAAGGGAGGAAAGAAAGAAAGAAAGAAAAGATAGAGCCACATTTGCCTGTTCTCTTTGCACATACAAACACATAACTCAGCATTAAAAAGCGCAGGACAAGGTTATACCCTATTAAGATCACATCAGATCCAATCAAACTGACAACCGGAAATACTTCCGGCAAGATTCCCACATCCTAGACTAAGATGGTTATCCATTTTGCACATCGCAGCCAAGCCAGTGCATGGATTCTAGTATACCGTGGGTTCTCCCAAAGGCGCTTTTTTCAGGAGGCAACTGGACTTTCTGGGTTTTTTTTTCTTTCTTTGAAGACATTTCGCTTCTCATCCAAGAAGCTTCTTCAGCTCTTGACTGGATGGTGAGGAATGGAAGGATTTATACTCCTTGCAGGCAGCTGGTCTACACCTCTGAGTACCGCCTCATGCCCTCCGTCACAATCAGCCACCCAAGCACCCCAGCCAAAAGCCTCAACCACACCGCGCTGCCTCCAAGCTTGGCAACTTTAGGCCTGGTGGATTTCAACTCCCAGAATTCCCTAGCCAGCTTTGCTGGCTGGGGAATTCTGGGAGTTGAAGTCCTCCAGGCTTAAAGTTGCCAAGCTTGGAGACCCCTGCTTTAGACAGCCCCATCCTTCAGCCTAATTCTTTCCAAAGGGCTCTTTTCTTTTCTTTTCTTTTCCCTCTCTTTTGCATTTGCTCATCAGAAATTTCCCATACCTTACTAGGAGAAGCTTGATCCGTTTCCTCTCCCTCGGGAGGAAGCAAGGAGCTGGAATCGCCACAGTCTTTTCTTCCATTACCTTTAAAAGACAGAATATATATATAAATATATTTAGAAAATAAAAGGAAAAAAAATGCATTCCAGGTATCCTCAACTTACAACAGTCCGTTTTAGTGACCATTTGAAGTTGCAACGGCACTGAAAACCCCTTTTCACTCTTAGAACCACAGCAGCATCCCCCAGATCAAAATTCAGACGCTTGGCAACTGACTCATAGTTACGACGGTTTGCAGTGTCCCAGGGTCTTGTGATCTCCTTTTGCAACCTTCTGACAAGCCAAGCCAGCTTCATTTAACAACTATGTTACTCGCTTAACAACTGCAGTGATTCCCTGAACTGTGGCAAGAAAAGTCATAAAATTCACTTAACAAATGTTAGTGAAAAATATAAGTTTTGGGCTCAATTGTGGTCGTAAAGTCGAAAGACTACCTGTATTGGGGAAAAGCTGGATACTCCCTGACATCAAAAACTCCCCAAGGTTTTACAAATCAGCAAAACAGAAATAAATTTGGATTACTTTGTCCAAATCTCTTTTTTGTCCCATTTTTCTTTTCGTTTTCTGGAAGGATCTTCCAATTTGTCCAAACTTCCTAACAGTGAGGACAATTAACTGGTGGAACAGTTTCAGAAATTGTGGGCGCTCTATCACTGGAAGTTTTTAAGAAGATGTTGGATAACCATTTGTCTGAAACGGTGTAGGGTTTCCTGCCTAAGCAGGGGGTTGGACTAGAAGACCTCCAAGGTCCCTTCCAACTCTGTTATTCTATTCTATTCTATTCTATTCTATCCTATTCTATTCTATTCTATTTTCTATTCTATCCAATTTCCTATTCTATTCTATTTCCTATTCTATTCTATATGCTATTCTATTCTATTTTATATTCTATTTATTTTCTATTCTATTTCCTATTCTATTCTATTCTATTTCCTATTCTATTCTATTCTATTTCCTATTCGATTCTCTATTCTATTCTATATGCTATTCTATTCTATTCTATTTCCTATGCTATTCTATTCTCTATTCTATTCTATTCTATTCTCTATTCCATTCCATTCCATTCTCTATTCTATTCTATTCTATTCTATTCTATTCTATTCTATTCTCATCTCTTTTCTCTTTTCTATTCTAATTTCCTATTCTATTTCCTATTCTATTCTATTCTATTTTCTTTTCTTTTATTTTTGTTGCATTTTTACAATTAAATCTTACTCATACCTTATGCATAACTGCGACCAATTACATACCATAGCATTCGAATTCAAATACATTCTATACATTTTTACTATACATTTTAATTCTTCGTCTATTTTGTCTATTTCTTTTCCATTTTTCTGTTCTCAATCCAGTCGTACGACTTCTCCCATATTGCATAGTATTCTGAATCTATTTGTCCTTTCAGTTCAATTGTCAACTTGTCCATTTCTGCACAATCAAATATTTTTTTTTTAATTACTAAGCCTTCGGAAGGTATGTTTGTATTTCTCCAGCATTAATAATTTCAAGGGAGACGCTCATTTTTCTCCCCTTCAGTATGATCTGAAGATGGCCACTGTTCTTGAGCAGCCATCTTGGCTTTTTTTGACCCCGCCTACCCCCATTACGGAAGAACCTGCTGTCATCCTTGGCATTTCCTTACCCAACAAATGGATTACTCCGTTATTGTTCTGTTTAATGTCTTTGTAGATCTCTTCCTCATCAATATCCAAGGTGACCCTCTCTTCACCCAGGGAACTCTTGGCGATGGCCTCCTGCGACGGCTCCTGAATAAGAGAGGAGAATCCAATTTTGGATCGGACCAGGGCAATGAAGCTGAAGCATGAAAAGTTCTGCCGACTGACTGAACATTGACGACTTCTCTACAAGTGGTCCTCGGTTAACAACCACTCGTTCAGCGACTGCTCAAAGATGCAATGAATGAAACAAGTTGCATAACCTGTCCTTCAAAATTCCAGCTGCCGCATGTGACCCATTGTCACATGATCACAATCCAGAGGCGCGGTGGCACAGTGGTTAGAGTGCAGCACCGCAGGCTATTCCTGCTGACTGTCGGCTGCCTGCAATTTGGTAGTTCGAATCTCACCAGGCTTAAGGTTGACTCAGCCTTCTATCCTTCCGAGGTCGGTAAAATGAGGACCCAGATTGTTGGGGGCAATAGGCTGACTCTGTAAACCGCTTAGAGGGTTCTAAACAGTGGTGAAATCCACTTACCTTCGCTACCGGTTCGGGAACAAGAGTGCATGGGAGCGCGTTCGCGCCTCTTCTGCGCATGCCACAGAGCATCAAAAACGGGACGTAGACGTCCCGGCAGGTTGGCGGAGCCTCCTGCCACCAGCACTACTGGTTCGCACGAGCCAGCTAGATCCAGCCGAATTTCACCACTGTCTGTAAAGCACTGTAAAGCGGTATATAAGTCTAAATGCTATTGCTATTGGCAACCGGCTCACACTTAAAATGTTTGACCTGCCGTCATATGATCATCATTTGCATCATTTCCCTGTCACCTTCCCACGAGCAAAATCAATGCAGAAGCCACCAGAAAAGCTTTCAAGTTGCACCCACTGCCTTTTCTCCTGAGGAACCCTGTTGCAGAACTCTCTGTAGCACACAGTTGTGCCGCAACACCCCCTCCGTAGCCTGCACTCATTCGATACAGAACATACCACCCCCCACCTCAATCTGTAGTATCTACCCACCATCTGGTCCACCTGCAAGCCGCCTGGGACTTACAATTTCCCGCTGGCTTCCCCAATGATTTTTATGGGAAGCCAGCAGGAAGTTGCCAGTCGGTCAGGTGAGGTGCTCGCTTAGCAATCTGTTATTTTCACTCAACAATGGCAATGGTGGGATTGCTATCACTAAGCAACCGCATCGCTTAGAGATGGAAATTCGGGTCCCAATTACCGTCATTAAGCAAGCACAATGTCAACTTTGAAGTGAACCTGGCTGAAGCCATCTTTTGCTACCACGAACTCTGAGGGGAGAGGGGGAAAGGAAGTAGATAGACTGACTAGCAGTCATAACAATAAGCTTTCCAATGGGAACCAAGGTCGTCCCAACAGGTGACAGTTGAGGAGGAGAGGAATGACCAAGGAGCCCACCAAAAGCCTTAATTGGACAATGTGACTTGTGACACTTGGGGAAGGAAAGAATTGCTTCTTTAACTATCCTATAAACGCAGGGAAACTTTCAGAGTTGGTTTTCACCGGCTGTGCTGATCCAATAAACATGTTTGAGGAATCTACCTGCCTCAGAGTTCTGATTTTGGCAGATGCGTTACTCGGAACACTGACAGACAACCTGTAATAAAGCTTAAGTCGCCTGTCCTGCAGAGAGATTCAAATATTACAGACCTGCCACTTTCCTACCTTAACCTCCTGCCGGTTCAGCAGGAAATTCTCTATCAGGGCCACCGCCTGGGAACATGTGTCCGACCCTCCTGCTCGGATCCAGCTCTGGAGCTCCGGTGGGAGGCTGGCCAGGAACTGCTCCAGGATCAGCAGCTCCAGGATCTGCTCTTTGGTGCGTCTCTCCGGCTTCAGCCACTGGCGGCAAAGCCTCTGCAGTTGTCCGTAAACCCTACGTGGGTCTTCGATCTCCTGGAAGCGGAACTGCCGGAAGTGCTGCCGTTGCACCTCAATCCTGATGGCTTCCCCTCTCAAGATGGCCGCCTTCACTTTCCCATAATCCTCCTTGTCCCTTGCTTCTAAGCCGCTGAAGGCCCGCTTCGCTTCCCCGCTCAGGGCTGGCAGGAGTCGAGGCACCCACTCGCCCGTGGGCCACTGGCAGGCTTGGGCCACCTGCTCAAAGGAGATCAGGAAGGCCTTGGGGTCATCCCAAGGGGCGCTGGCCAGCATCTCAGAGTCCTCCTCCCTTCCCATGTGGGGAGACGGCAAGGTCTTCAGGAAGTCCTGCCATTGGGTTTTCCAGGGTTGCTGCAACCCTCGGAAAGATTCCCTTTTGATTTCTTGCGAAAGCTTCCATCCTAATTGCTCCATCTCCGTGCATTTGGAGAAATCGTCACTGCAGGGTTTCCTTACACGTTCCCCTTCTGGACTTCCAGATTTGGGCTCCATGCCTCCCCGAATTATCAAACCACCAATTTGGAACTGGATCACTTCATAAAAAAACCCGGCCCCGATGAAGCTCACTGGAGGGGAAGCTTTCCCCCCGCTTCTTTTAAATTCTGGTTTGAAACCCAAGTCCCATTTTCTCCTCTGGATTGGCAGAGGGGAATCTCAAGCCAGGAGCTTGTTAGCTTCCAGGTTACAGAAGATGCTGTGAAGCCCTTGTGAAAATGTTGACCTCTCTTGGTTTGCAGAGGGAGCTCCTAAACAAACCAAACAGAAGAAAAAGTGTGAGATACGCCAAAAAAGGAGACAAAGAAAGAAGACTTTGGGGACCATCTCCATGGAGAGAACCAACCGAGACATTTCCTAACAATTAATCCGTGGAACAAGTTGCCTCCAACCCTGGAAGTTTTTAAGGGACTGGATACCCATTTGTCTGGAACGGTATAGGGCAGTGATGGCTAACCTTTTTGCCGTTGCGTGCCAAAAGCAGGGGGAGCACGGGAGGTCACGCACATGCGTGCCCACACCCATAATTCAATGTACCCCGCCCCCCACTCATGCACAGGCGACCCCCCCCCTGCACTGGCACGGTGGCCCCAGTAGGCCCGTTTTTTCGCCCTCCCCAGGCTCCAGAGGCTTTCTTGGAGCCTGGGGAGGACGAAAACGGCCTCCCCCCGCCCGAGGCCCTCTGAAGGCTGGAAACGGCATGTTTCCTAACTTCCAGTGGGACCGAAAGGCCCGAAAATCAGGTGGCCGGTGCGCTCTTGCGCACTGGAGCTAAGACAGGGCAACACTCGCATGCCCACAGATATGGCTCCGCGTGCCATAGGTTCGCCATCACGGGTATAGGGCCATGATGGCGAACCTATGGCATGTGTGCCACAGGTGGCACGCGGAGCCATATCTGCGGGCACGCGAGCCATTGCCGTAGCTCAGCTCCAGTGTGCATGTGCGCCTCAGCCGGCCAGCAGCCCCTCCCCTCTCAGGAGTCTCCACACAGCCCGTTTTGGATGTCAGGTAAGTACAGGGCTCGCGCGGAGGCTCTGGGAGGGCATTTTCGATCTTTGGAGGGCCTCCGGGCGGGGTGGGGGACGCTGTTTTCACCCTCCTGAGGCTCCAAGAAAGCCACTGGAGCCTGGGGAGGGCGAAAAATGGACCTACCAGAAGTCTGGAAACGGGCTGTTTCCAGCCTCCAGAGGCTTCAGGGAGGCCTGCTAGGCCCAAAACGGGGTGCAGAGGGTCATGTGCGCATATGCGGGGGGGGGGATCATGCTCGCATGCGTGGGGGACGAGGCGCAGGGGGGCATTGAATTATGGGTGTGGGCACACATGCACGCAACCCACCCCTCGTGCTCCCCCCACTTTTGGCATGCAACGGCAAAAAGGTTAGCCATCCCTGGTATAGGGTTTTCTGCTTGAGCACAGGGTTGGTCTAGAAGACCTTCGAAGTCCCTTCCAACTCTGTTATTCTGTTATAATAACTCTTTTTAGCAAAAATGCACACAGACCCACATACAATCCAGAGGGCTGGGGCACTTTAAAAATTAAAAAAATAATAATAAAAAGATTGAAAAAGGATTAAGTTTTCTTAGAATGCAGTTATGTTAATGTTGAATGTCAGGGGAATCTCGGAAGGAGTCTGGTACCTTTTCCGACTAAGAAATTTTATTAAAAGGTAAGCTGCTTTGAGAATTTTATTCTGTTCTGTTCTGTTCTGTCCTGTCGCGTTCCATTCTACTCTGCTCTGCTCTAGTCTTCTGAAGGGAGGGGAAGCCAGAGGAATTGTGCAGATGCACATTGCGTGCCAAACAGATTATAACTCCAGGCTATTATTTATTTATTTTTTATCAACGTACAACTGCAACGCAGAAAAGACCTGCAAGACATACCAGTAGCAAATGGCTGTAAATGTGGGCCAGTTGCTTAGCGCCTGGAATGTAGTCACATAACCACGAGGGTGGGGACGAGCATCCATCGGAACTTTACAACTGGGTTGTCACTAACTTTTGGGGAGTGCGTTGAATGTTTGAACGGTTGCTAAGTGACCCAGTTGTAAGTCAAGGACTACCTGTACAATTATCCTCCAGGTGTACTTACAGCTTCAGAAGGCCAAAGACTCCTGGCTCCGTAGCAAAGTGGGCAGCATATAAATGTAATAATAAATAAAATAATAAATAAATGGAATAGGGGTGTCAGGGGTGTCAAACTCGATTTCATCGAGGGTCGCATCAGTGTTGTGTTTGACCTCGGAGGGCCACGGGCATTGTGTGGCCAAGGGTGAGTATGGCCAGCTTTGACACAGGATTCATGTCGGGGTCACCTGTAGTGGCCAAGTTCTAAGGCAGGACTTCCCTGAGTCCCTCCCTCACTCTCATTATAATCTCCTTCCTTCCTTCCTTCCTTCCTTCCTTCCTTCCTTCCCTTCCTTCCTTCTTCCTTCCCTCTTCCTTCTCCTTTCTTGTTCCTTCCTTCCTTCTTCTTCCTTCTCCTTTCTTCTTCCTTCCCCCTTCCTTCTCCTTTCTTCTTCCTTCCTCTCTTTCCTTATTTTTCCTTCCTTGCTATCTTTCAATTTTTCCATCTTTTTCTTTGTCTTTCCTCTTTCCCTTTCTCCTTTCCTGTCCATTCTTGCATGCTCAAATGCAAAAAGAGAAACATTTCTCCTTTTGTTCAGTTTTTAGTTTGTTTTGCTAGCCCTCTGCCAGAGAAAATGGAGCTGGTGGGAGGCGCATGCGGCCCTCCCGCGCCCTGTTTTTGGCCTGGACGGACTCCTGCAGCCCTCTGCCAGCAAAAACTGAGCTTGAGGGGGCCGTGTGCTCCGTTTTCGCTGGCAGAGGCACCGCGGGCCGGTCCTTTGCTGTTTCCAGGCCGGCCCCGCAGGTCAGATCTAAGCACCCCGCTGGCTACCCCATGGGCCTTGAGTTTGACACCCCTAAAATAGGGCATTTGATGCCCCAGAAATATTAAAGGACCAGAGTAATTTTTCTGCCTCTCCCCTCCTATGTCAATGGGGAACCAATTGCTGCTTTCCTTGTATTTAAAAATTCGACCAAGTTGTAATAAATTTAGTTCTCAGTTACGCACATTTCAAGATACATCTCCCCTGTTTTTATAGGCATCAATCTTTGGGGGTCAATTTAACTATTTCAAACGTGACAAAGATTATCTCCACGGATTTCTTCTTACTTCCAAAACACCCAGATAATGAAGAACCATCAAAGAAGTAGTTGCCGGAGGCCAAATTTTAACAATTTAACAAACGCTATCTAACAAAAGTTGTATATGATGGCAATTCAACCATGCAGTTACAAAACTTAGGGGAAGCTTTTGAGAAGAAGGGGGGAAAAAAAGGCTAAGACAATCTTAATCACAGGACTTTGCCTTAACATGCTATATCCATGAGCCTGGATAGCTCTGCAGACAAGACACTGTAATTTAACACCAGCTGTCTGCAATTAAAGTAAGTTCGAATCTCGCCAGGCTCAAGGTTTACTCAGCCATCCTTTCTAAGGTAGGTAAATTGAGGACCCAGTTTGTGGGGGCAATAAGCTGACTTTGTATAAAATATACAAAAGTATGAAGGCTATTGCTTAACGCATTGTAAGCCACCCTGAGTCTCCGGAGAAGGGCGGCATATAAATTAAATATAAACCTAAACCTAAACCTAAACCTACATAAACTTATCCTTTATGGCTTTCGAATCATAGTTCAGATTACTACAGCGGAAGATCGTTCTCATTATTTAATACGTTATTAAACACACCCTAGTTCCGTGATGGTAAAACTAGGGCACGCGTGCCCGAAGTGGCACATGGAGCCATATCGCCTGGCACGCATGGCGTCGCCCATTCCTCTTCCAGGTTTTTGGCACACATGTGCACACGACAATCAGCGGGCCTTCGCGCAAGCGGCTGTGCCGGAAACTGGAAACTCTGCTGGAAACTAGCTGATCGTTGGGCACGCATGCGCGCCAGAAACCGGAAGATTAGCTGGCCGTTTTGGGCATGCACATGCACCCTGGGCAGCTCCTCTTCCGGACTGCAGCCAGGACGAGTGTGCGGATGTGCATTTTTTCTTTTCGGCACTTGGTGCCGAAAAGGTTCGCCGTCACTTGCCCTAGTTAATTAAGACTAGGTTCAAACTATATTTCCAAGAAGTAAGAGAGATAAGAGAAAAGGGATTGAGCCAGGGTGGATTTGATTTAAATCGAGTTGATTTAAATCACAATTTAAATCATGATTTAAATCACTAATAAAAAGGCTTGATTTAAATCAACTCGATTTAAATCATAATTTTTAAAGAGCAACTGTCATCTCTGCTCCTCCTTTGACCCACTGTTGACTCACCGATAGTCCCAGTGTTGCAGAATATACAGCCTCATGTTACATAACTAAGCTCCATTTCACGCTGAATAAACTAAATTATTTATGTAACTTAAATAGAAAACTATCTTACGATAGATTTTTACCCCAAAAATTTTTTATTAAAATAAATTCAATAAAAATCAAAAAAATCCGATTTAAATAAAAAAAATCTGATTTTTTTGATTTTTTTTAAAAAAATCATTGTTTTATCCACCCTGGATTGAGCCCAGAACTGTGCTTTTGGATGAGTGGCTATACAAAGCTTTTAAATGAATAAATGATTGTTTTAAATAAGTCTCTCTAATTCCATTAGGTATAGAATAAGGTGGTAAGTAGTAACTGGGAGAGGGATCTTGGAATCCTAGTGAACAATTACTTAAATATGAGCCAGCTGTGTGCAGCAGCTGCCAAAAAGGCCAACACAGTCCTAGGCTGCATTAACAGAGGGATAGAATCACGATCTCATGAAGTGTAAATATACCACTTTATAAAGCCTTGGTAAGACTTCCCTTGAAATACTGCATCCAGTTTTGGTCTCCACGATATAAAAAAAGATGTTGAGATTCTGGAAAGAGTGCGGAGAAGAGCAACAAAGATGATTAGTGGACTGGAGGCTAAAACATATGAAGAATGTTTTCTTTTTGGGCAGCAATTGGGACTCCTTACGCACGGTCACTCAAGCACTCGTCACTTCTCGTCTGGATATTGTAACGCTCTCTACGTGGGGCTCCCTTTGGGGTGCACCCGGAGGCTCCAACTGGTGCAAAATGCGGCCGCGCTGGGGATTATGGGAGCGACGGGGCGCTCCCACGTGGCACCTCTCCCGCGCGAGCTGCATTGGCTTCCGGTGGACTTCCGGGTGCGCTTCAAGGTGTTGGTGACCACCTTTAAAGCGCTCCACGGCTTAGGGCAGGGGTACTTACGGGACCGCCTTCTGCCACCAATTGCCTCCCACCAGCCAGTTCGCTCCCACAGAGAGGGCCTCCTCAGGGTGCCGTCAGCCAGACAATGTCGGCTGGCGACCCCCAGGGGGAGAGCCTTCTCTGTGGTGGCACCTGCCCTCTGGAACGACCTACCCCCAGAGATACGAGTGATCCCAGACCTCCGGACTTTTCGTCGGGCCCTAAAAACTTACTTTTTTCAGTTAGCCGGACTGGCCTGATTCCATGTTGGTTTTAAAGTTTGATACTGATTTTTAATTGAAATGTTTTAAATTATGGGCCAAATTTCATTTAATTATTTTTAAAATTATTTTAACTTTTGTGTACAAATGTTTTTATTTTGGCTGTTCACCGCCCTGAGTCCGAAAGGAGGGTATACAAATCTAATAAAAGATAAAGATGTCTAGTCTAATGAAGAAAATAATTAGGGGAGACATGATAACAATGTTTCAATATTTAAGAGGCTATCACAAGGCCTGGTGGCTCAGCAGACTGATAGCATTGTGATTAACACCAGCTGTCTGCAATTACTGTAAGTTCGAATCTCCCCAGGCTCAAGGTTGATTCAGCCTTCCATCCTTTCTAAGGTGGGTAAATTGAGGAGCCAGTTTCTGGGGGCAATAAGCTGACTTTGTATAAATATACAAAAGTATGAAGGCTATTGCTTAACGCATTGTAAGCCGCCCTGAGTCTCCGGAGAAGGGCGGCATATAAATCAAAAAAAATTTTTTTTAAAAAAAGGAAGAAGAGGTCAATCTAGTCTCCAAAGCAGCTGCAGGCAAGACAAGAAGCAACGAATGAAAACTAAATCAAGGAGAGGACTAATGTAGAAATGAGACATTTCCCGAACTCTTAATCTGTGAAAGGAATTGAACTCCAGAAGTTGTGGGTGCTCCATCAACTGGAGGTTTTTACAGAAGAGATTGGACAACCATTTGTCTGAAATGGTGTAAGGTCTCCTGCTTGGGAGAGGGAGGGGGGTGTTGGTTGGACTAGAAGACCTCCAAGGTCCCTTCCAACTCTCTTATTCTGTTCTGGTATGGGATTTCCAGCTCGAGCGGGGTGGGGGTGGGGGTGGGGTGTCGGATTAGGAGCCTTGGTGGCGCAGCGGACTAAAGTGCTGTTAAAGTAGCACTTAGCTGCCAGCTGCCTGCAATGACTGCGAGTTCAAATCTCACCAGGCTCAAGGTTGACTCGGCCTTCCATCCTTCTGAGGTAGATAAAATGAGGACCCGGATTGTGGGGACAATAAGCTGACTTTGTATAAAAAAGAACACCGCTTAGGTGGGGCCCCGAAAGCCCTACTAAGCAGGTATATACAAAAGTAGGAAGGCTATTGCTTAAGCATTGTAAGCCGCCCTGAGTCTCCGGAGAAGGGCGGCATATAAATCGAACCAATCAATCAATCAATCAATCAATCAATAAATACAGAAAGAAAGAAAGAAAGAAAGAAAGAAAGAAAGAAAGAAAGAAAGAAAGAAAGAAAGAAAGAAAGAAAGAAAGAAAGAAAGAAAGAAAGAACCTGTTCACAGCCCTGAGTCCTTCGAGAGTAGGGCGGTATATAAATTTAATAATAATAATAATAATAAAAAAGACCTCCAAGGTCCCTTCCAACTCTCTTATTCTGTTCTGATATGGGATTTCCGGCTCGAGCAGAGGGTCAGACTAGAAGACCTCCAAGGTCCCTTCCCATTTAACTGAGTGGGAGATTCCTGATTTCACCTCAGGCCTCCCATACACTCCCGAGACATCTAAGTTTTTGTTTTGTTTTTTAATAGGAAGAGATTCGCCACTGCCTTCTTCTGGGACGCTTGTTTCCGATTGCCCAAGCCTTAGCCCGCAACGTGGGGCATCTCCTCGTGGTCTCCTTTCCCAGCGTTAACCACGATTCCTCCTCCTCCTCCTCCTCCTCCTCCTGCTGTTGCCGGTTCCCCAGCCCGGCCACCCCCGGGCCCAGCGGAAAGCAAAGACGGAATGGCGGACAACAAAGACCCCCACCCCACCCTCCGCCTCGCCGCCCTTTTGTCCCGCGGTGGAACCTTCGCAAAGCGGGCGCAGCGCAAAGCGGATCCTCCGGGGCGCAAGGAGATCCTGCCAGACGGCTGCGGCGTCCCGGGATCTTCTACTCCCGCCGGGCTCCAGGGGGATCGGAGCGCCGGCTAAGGGCGCGTCGGAGGCGGCAGGGGCCCTCCTCCGGTTCCCGGGGCCAGCACAGCAGGCCGGGGCCAGGCGGCGTCCAGCCCTCCCGTCCGCCCAAGGGACCCAGCGCCTACCTGCAATCCCGGCGCAAGCGGGCGGCTGCTCGGGCCTCTTGCACCCGGCCGTCCCGCCGTCGTAGCGGAGCCGGGAGAGAGGAGCCCGTCCCCGGATTGCGGGGTTTTGGGGAGCGGGGAGGGATCCGACGGCGCCGCGCCTTTTCTCTCCTCCTCGATCCCGCCGGCCGGGCGCTGGATTAATGGCGGAGCCGCAGAGCAGGCGAGGCTCCTGGCCCCACCGCCCCCTGCAGGCGGATCCGCGCTTGGCTCCGCCTCGACAAAGGCCCCCCAGTTCGCACGACGCCCCGAGCCAGGGAATCCGAGCCGGCTCTGCGCTTGGCGGACCCTCCTCCGCGCCTTGCGCTCCTGCCCGACCTCCCCGCCGCCCGGACTCGCTCTCTAGCACGGGGGAGGTGGGGTTGTCCTTGGAAACTGGCCCCCGTCGCCGGATTGCAGGACCCGGGCCCCTGCTTGGCCAGGTGGGGATGGGTGCATAGGTGGGGGATTGACCCAGGATTGTACAACACGCACACAAGCACCATGGCCATGAATGTGCGGAGAGGGCACGCCAGGTTTTGTGAACGCGGGTTTGCGGTGCGAGCTTGCATGCACATAGATGGATGCATGGATGAATGTATAGATGGATGGATGCATGTGTAAATGATGGATGGATGCATAGATGGATGGATGCATGTGTAAATGATGGATGGATGCATGTGTAAATGATGGATGGATGCATAGATGGATGGATGCATGTGTAAATGATGGATGGATGCATGGATGGATGCATAGATGGATGGATGCATGTGTAAATGATGGATGGATGCATAGATGGATGGATGCATGTGTAAATGATGGATGGATGCATAGATGGATGGATGCATGTGTAAATGATGGATGGATGCATGGATGGATGCATAGATGGATGAATGTATAGATGGATGGATGCATGTGTAAATGATGGATGGATGCATAGATGGATGGATGCATGTGTAAATGATGGATGGATGCATGTGTAAATGATGGATGGATGCATAGATGGATGGATGCATGTGTAAATGATGGATGGATGCATGGATGGATGCATAGATGGATGGATGCATGTGTAAATGATGGATGGATGCATAGATGGATGGATGCATGTGTAAATGATGGATGGATGCATAGATGGATGGATGCATGGATGGATGCATAGATGGATGGATGCATGTGTAAATGATGGATGGATGCATAGATGGATGGATGCATGTGTAAATGATGGATGGATGCATAGATGGATGGATGCATGTGTAAATGATGGATGGATGCATGGATGGATGCATAGATGGATGGATGCATGTGTAAATGATGGATGGATGCATGGATGGATGCATGGATGGATGCATAGATGGATGGATGCATGTGTAAATGATGGATGGATGCATGGATGGATGCATAGATGGATGGATGCATGTGTAAATGATGGATGGATGCATGGATGGATGCAGGCATGCCTAAATGGATGGATGCATGGATGAATGTATAGATGGATGCATGCGTGCATGGATGGATGGATGGATGTGGATGCAAAGATGGATGGATGGATGAATGAATGTATAGATGCATAAATGCATGCATGCATGCATTAATGGATGGATGGATGCATAGATCGATGTATGCATGCGTAAATGGATGGATGGATGGATGCATGGATGGATGGATGAATGTATAGATGGATGGATGCATGCATGCATAAATGGATGGATGGGGATGGATGCATGGATGAATATAGATGGATGCATGCATACGTGGATGGATGGATGGATGTGGATGCATAGATGCATGCATGCATGCATGCATGTGTTAATGGATGGATGGATGGATGCAGAGATCGATGTATGCATGCGTAAATGGATGGATGGATGGAAGGATGGATTTTCCCCGAGGATCAAAAGAAGAATTAGAATTAGAATCACAAGAGTTGGAAGGGACCTTGGAGGTCTTCTAGCCCAACCCCCTCCCCCCCCCCCTTGGTTGTCAAATCTCTTCTTAAAAACTTCCAGTGATGGAGCAGCACCCACAACTTCAAAAGAGGACTTCCGGGGGTCTGGCTTGGTCCAGTTCACCTGCTGGACTTTTGCACCCATGTAGGCTCCTACAATCTGTCAGTGCTGGCCTTGCACACTCAGCCAAGCCCAGGGAAAGCTGGCCTTGGGCGAGTTCAATAGGTGGAAGAGTGAAAGTTGGAGCTTTTTTCAAAATGAAAAGCGGGAGAAATGGATCAGGAGTTGAACCTCTTTTTGTTGAGTTGAAGATTTTCAGTTGTCCATGTCATGGTTGTCCCAAGGGTGCTTTTTATCCAAACTGGACTTTTTATTTTTATTTTTCTAGAACACACTGGACACCCAATTGTCTCCAATTGTATAGGGTCTCCTATTTGAGAAAGAGGGTTGGACTAGAAGACCTCCAAGGTCCCTTCCAGCTCTATTCTGGTTTGATAGAAGCTTCTTCAGTGGGAAGCGAAAGAAAGTCCAGTTGCCTTTTGAAAAAGCACCTTTGGGATAGCCATGACCTGGATGACTGAGAATCTCCAGACAAATTCTGGAGATTGAAATCCATGCATCCTAAAAGCTGCGAAGGTCAAGGAATCTACTCTAGACGAGAAAGCACGAGGACGCCTCAAGTTGCTGCTGCCAAGTCAGTTGACCTCCTTGGCGAGGAGGCACCGTTATTTTGACTTTTTGAGTTCTTAGTTTGCCTGCTGAGTCTGTTTTTGTTTTCAAACGGTGTCCCTGAAGGCTCAAAAGAGATTGGAGAGAATCAGTTCCCTGGGTTCTCCTCCCTGCCTTTGAAGAATGAGATCATGTTTTTGGTTTGTTATGTGCTGGTCATCTCTCTCACTCCCCAACCGTCTCCCAAGATCTGCCACACAATGATAAGGAGGCCTTCTCCTGTGAAAGAGGGACTCCTACATTGTCAACATCTTGATGGAATTTACTTATACTACTTCCGTCTCCAGATTCTCATTGCGACAGAGATGGTTGTTGTTGTTAGTTGCGAAGTCGTGTCCAACCCATCGCACCCCATGGACAATGTTCCTCCAGGCCTTCCTGTCCTCTACCATCCTCTGGAGTCCATTTAAGCTCACGCCTATTGCTTCAGTGACTCCATCCAGCCATCTTGTTCTCTGTCATCCTCTTCTTCTTTTGCCCTCAATCTTTCCCAGCATTAGGCTCTTCTGCAGTGAGTCCTTCCTTCTCATTAGCTGGCGAATAGGAAAAGAGTAGAGTAGAGTAGAGTAGAGTAGAGTAGAGTAGAGTAGAGTAGAGTAGAGTAGAGTAGAACAAAACAGAACAGAACAGAACAGAACAGAACAGAACAGAACAGAATAGATTAGATTTTTTTATTGGCCAAGTGTGATTGGACACACAAGGAATTTGTCTTGGTGCATATGCTCTCAGTGTACATAAAAGAAAAGATGAGATAGGATATAAAATAGAATATTCTTTATTGGAAAGGAGGAAAGGAGAGGAAAAGGAAAAGAAAGGAGGGAGAGAAAGAAAAAAGAGAAAGGGAGGGAGGGAGGGAGGGAGGAGAGGGGGAAGGGAGGATAGTGGGAGAGAGAGAAAGAAAAAGAAATGGAGAGAGAAGAGAAAAAAAATAGAAGGGAAAGAGAAAAAGAATAGAGAAAGAAAAAAGGGAAGGAAGGAAGAGGCTCTTTAGCTCACAAGAGCATGTCTGTCACATAAAAAACTAATGGGAAGAGACTCAAAAGGAGCACCAGGCTTTTCAAGAATAATGATAAACACTTAGTCCTTGACTTATGACCAATTTCTCTTTTCCTGGTGAAGTTCAATTGCCCAAACCAATGAACCTTTTCCCCCATTGCCTTAGCGCAGCAAAGTTCTCCAATGGTTCTGGCTTTGTGGACCGGGGGAATGGTGGGGGAGGGGATGGTTTGCGCAAGTGGCCAGCAAGTGTGCAGCTCCATTTGCGCGAGCGGCGTGCACGCAATGTGCCGCTCACACGAATGGAGCGCCAGCCCACTTGCAAACTCCTCACGGCCCACTTGTGGACTGTGGCTCACAGGTTGGGGCCCCTACCTTAGAGCATGGTTGGCTGGAGAATTCTGGGAACTGGAGTCCTCCCGTCTCCATAGACAGCAATTTTAAAAAAACACTACCTTAAAGATAGATTAAAAACCAAAATCTTGCTAGGAGTGTCCCTTTTATTTCTTTGAAGTATTCTCCCCTCTCGGTCAATCGTGGTGAGCAGGGTGGATAAAAATCAATGATTTTTTTAAAAAAATTAAAAAAAAAATCAGATTTTTTGATTTAAATCGGATTTTTTTGATTTTTATCGAATTTATTTTAATAAAAAACTTTTGGGGTAAAAAATCTATCGTAAGATAGTTTTCTATTTAAGATACATAAATCATTTAGTTTATTCAGCATGAAATGGAGCTTAGTTATGTAGCATGAGGCTGTATATTCTGCAACACTGGGACTATCAGTGAGTCAACAGCGGGTCAAAGGAGGAGCAGAGATGACAGTTGCTCTTGAAAAATCATGATTTAAATCGAGTTGATTTAAATCAAGCCTTTTTCCTAGTGATTTAAATCATGATTTAAATTGTGATTTAAATCAACTCGATTTAAATCAAATCCACCCTGGTGGTAAGCATTTGGATGGGAGACCAAAAGGAAATCCTAGAGTTCTTAAGCCAGGCTGCGAAGTGAAACCCCGCTTCCCATCCAGGCAATACAAAGCAAAGCAGTTCTATCCTATTGCAACAAGGAAAATATAGTAGTATGGCACAAAGGATTAAATTGGCTCATTTTATCAAGGGATTGGAGCGGCATTTCTCAAGTTTGGCAACTTTAAAATATGTGGACTTCAACTCCCAGAATCCGGGAATCGAAGCCCACGTATCTCAAAGTTGTCAAAGTTAAGAAACTGGATAAAATAATCTTTTCACTGGTTGACTTTCAAAATCATCACTTAGCAGACAAAGGTTTACCAACCATCCAGAGGTGGGCTGCTGCCGGTTCGGGCGAACCTGTAGTTAAGATTCTGCGCAATTCGGCGAACTGACAAATCCCACCACTGGCCCCGCCCCTGCTTATTTTTTGGCCTGTTTTTCAGGCCGTTTTTCTGCCGTTTTTTGGATCATTTTGGGCTGTTTTCCAACAAACAGACCGAAAAACGGGTGGAGGCGGGGCAGCCAGTGGTTGGATTAGTCCCAACCGGCTGAATCCTACCTCGGCCTTTGAGGCAAGTGGCTGGGAGGTGGGACTGGGTGTGATGAGTGATGTCATCCACCCAGTCACATGACCAACCAGCTACGCCTACCCAGCCAAAGAACCTGTTGTTAAGTTATTCAGGTCCCACCACTGCAACCATCTGGTTGAAATTGTTCATTTTCCAAGGGTATGCTTTGTTTTTGCCCCCTTTTGATTTTTGCTAAATTCTGCCTTCACCCGTGTCTTCAATCTTGGCACGCCTTCTGAAAAGAGCGTGCCCTCGGCTCCGTCAAACCCCTTTCATGTCAAATTATTCATGAACTGGCAGAGACACGGTAACAAGGTCAGCCAATGAATAGGCATAGCAGCTAAGTCAGCCAATTGAGAGCCGAGACAGACGGGAGCCAGTGTGTGTCTTAGTCTGCAGCTTCTGACTTTGTGCTGAGAATTGAAAACTGAAACTAGTCTGCTGCTGGAACTGAAAGCAATCTCTCCTCTGCCTGTGAATCTGCTGTTGGTATTGTACATTTACTTCATGTATTATTGTGTATATAAAGAAGTTAACGAATCCTGCTGCATCAGTCTGCCTGTATGTGCTTTCTGGATTTGATTTTTGCAACATTTCATTTTTGCGCTTCTCCCTGTCTTGCACGAGCTTTTCCTGGGCACACTCCACGTCTTTAACCCCATCCCTCCTACCGAAGAGATGGGAGAAAGGCTGTGTTGTAATTTACAGAATTAAAATGGCTTTTATTATTCTCCTTTCCTTCAGCCCTCCCTCATCCTTCAGAGGGGGCTCGATCCCAACGTCCAACGCGGGAAAGGCTGGCTGAGGATGATGGGATCAAAACTCTTCCCATGTTCGGTAAGCGCGTAAGACCGCTGGCCTCGGTGGATGCTCTGGTGCCTGGTCAATTTATCCCTCCGAGAGAAATTCCTCCCACATTCGGGACACTTGAAGGGTTTTTCTCCCGTGTGAGTTTTTTGATGACCCATTAAGTGGACTCTCTGCCGAAAACATTTCCCGCACTGGGGACATTCGTAGGGTTTCTCTCCCGTGTGAATCCGCTGATGCCTCAGCAGAGGTTCCCGCGACGTGAAGCTCTTCCCGCAAGCCAGGCATTCGTGCAGCTTCTCGCCCGTGTGGATCTTCTGGTGTTTGGTCAACGTCTGTCTGTGTCGGAAGGATTTCCCACACTGGGCACACCGATAGCGCCTCCCTTCCGTCTGAATGCCTTGATCTCTCTTCACAGCCTTCCGGTTTTTACCGTCTTTCTCATCCTTCGGGCATTCGCGAGGTTCCTCCTCTGGGTGACTTTTCGGGTACCCCGTCAAATCATCTCCCAGATGGAAGTCTTTCCTCCCCTCCGAGGGTTCCGCTTCTTGCTCAGCTAAATGATGTTTATCCAAGTAACATTCCTGCTGGATTGTTTCCTCCAAAGAGGGACGTGGGCAGGGTTTCCCTTCCAGTTCCACAAATCCTGATTTGTAACAGCATTTTCGTCCCTGCTTCGGCGGCAGGCCCTTTCCCCCTTCTGTCTGTGCGGTGGGGTTCTTCTCGGCGGCTGTTGTAAGATCATCTGAGAGGTCACACCATTCATTCTTCCCCTTTGTTGACGTCTTATCCACTTGGAATTCCCACCTCAGTCCGTGAATATTAGAGGGGGCAGGAAACGTCCACTGGGCATTGTCTGCTGAAGTCCTGGGTGTTTCTTCCAGCACAATCTCCCCCCGCTGAGAATTTTCCATCTTGATCCAACCTCGGCTGTCACCTTAAGAAAGAAGAAAGGAATGTCTATAGAGATTCTCAACCGTCCAGGTCATGGTTGTCCCAAAGCAGGGGTGAAATCCAGTAGGTTCTGACAGATTCTGTAGAACCGGTAGCGGAAATTTTGAGCAGTTCGGAGAACCGGCAATTGCCCCCTCTGGCTGGCCCCAGAGCGGGGTGGGAATGGAGATTTTGCAATATCTTTCTCCCTGGAGTGGGGTGGGAATGGGGATTTTGCAGTATCCTTCCCCTGCCATGCCCACCAAGCCACACCACACCCACCAAGCCACGCCCACAGAACCGGTAGTAAAAAAAAATTGAATTCCACCACTATCCTAAAGATGCTTTTTCCCAAAGGCATATGGACTACCTTGGTTTTATTTTTCTTTGAAAACGTTTGAAAATGTTTTCAAGGTTAAAAAACAACAACTTGAAAGTCCAGTTTTCTTTTGAAAAGCACCTTTGGGACAAGAAATTCTGTATAATCTGATTCTGATTATAATTATTCTATACTATTGAGGGTCTGTTGTAAGTTGAGGACTACCTGTACAAGGTTTTCTGAAGGTTTTCGGGATTTATCCTGAATTTCTAGAAGTTCCCCGCCCTACCCGCTGTTTGACTCACATCCCTCCTTCTGCATGTCATCCTCCATTGACACATTCCCTGTGTTTATCTGGACCGCTGTCTCCTCTGGATCGTTTCTGCCATACAAAGAAGTTTCCATTTTGATCCAGTTTCTGTTCTTGACCCCTGAAGGAACAAAAAAAAGAGATATTTTTAAGTCTTCCGTTTTTTGTTTTTTTTTTAATTTGATTTATATGCCGCCCTTCTCCAGAGACTCAGGGTGCCTTACAGTGCGTTAAGCAATAGCCTTCATACTTTTGTATATTTATACAAAGTCAGCTTATTGCCCCCACAAACTGGGTCCTCATTTCACCTACCTTAGAAAGGATGGAAGGCTGAGTCAACCTTGAGCCTGGCAAGATTCGAACTTACTTTTTATTTGCAGACAGCTGGTGTTAAATTACAGTGCCTTTGTCTGCAGAGCTATCCAGGCTCTGGATCACTTTTGTGAGTTCCATCGCTTTGTTTGCACTTGTTGTGGCCTGCCAGCGGCCAGCAGAGCTGGCCGCAGAGTCAGACAGTGAGGAGGTTGGGGAGGAACATGGGCCAATCCTGGGAGCTGGGGAAAGCTCGGACGAGGGCTCTGCATCGGAGGCAGAGAGGGGGCCAAGGCCATCTGATACTTATGTGCACCTCCGGAGTCTGACAGCAGCAAGGCAGAAGAACAGCAGGAGCCTGTTCCCAGTGTGCGCGTGCGCAGAGCTGCTAGACGACAAGAACAATTAAGAAAACAGGGTCGACTTAGGAGTAAGGCTTGGAGATGATTGGCTCTTCCCATAAGATATAAAAGAAGAGCGAACAGGACGTGAGTTTTTGCAGGAAGCAATTAGTTCATGTGGCCGATTCAAGATTTGAAAATTCTGTTTGTGACTCTGTGCCAAGTTTGGCCTTGCCCTGCGTCTGGAAATTAGCTCTCTGGCAGTGTTCCACGTGAGATAGGTGGGTGTTGATAATCTTCCTCTGAAAGACTGTTTATCAAGCTTTGCAGACTGATAAATGGAAGTAATTTACAGTTGTATAAATAAAAGAGATCTTTCGGAACTAAGATTGTGCTTTATACTTTCTAAGGAAGCCTAGGTCAGAACAGCACTTGTATCTTCCCTGGTTACAAGAACGAGCCACTTTTGCTGACGTTCAGTGCACTCACAAGCACCCTACCGAAACAATCCGTGTTGCCGTTCTCCTGCAGGACTTGCCAAAATATGGTCCGTTGACCCGGCTGGATCAGACCCTGTTCCATTGTCCGCAGAGGAGCTCCTGTCTCTTGGAGGCTCATTGATCCCTACAAACAAGGATACAGCCATCACTTAACTTGATGAAATCGGTGAAGGGATGTCATGCTAACCTTGAGAATGGGGAAGGTATGAGTGAGCCATCAAAATGGGATAGCAATAGCAAAAGCTTATTAGACTTACTGCTAATATACTGCTTACTGTATATACTGCTTTACAGTGATTTACAGCCCTCTCTAAGCGGTTTACAGAATCAGCATATTTTCCCCAATGATCTGGGTCCTCATTTTACTGACCTCGGACGGATGGAAGGCTGAATCAATCTTGAGCCGGCCAGGAATCGAACTGCCAAACTGCTGGCAGCCGGCAGTCACCTTAAGTAGGCTGCAGTACTGCAACTGGCCACTGCGCCACCACGGCTCTTATGTTGTGAAAGGACTACAAGAAGTCCTCAACTTACGGCTGCAATGGAGACCAGCATTTCCATTGCTAAGCAAGGTGGTTGTTAAATGAGTCACGTGTCATGTTCCCTTTTTATCTTTTTTTTGCCACGGTTGTTAAGCAAATCATCACAGTTGTTAAGTGAATGACATGGTCATTAAGCAAGTAATGTAACAAAATATGGAAGCCGTTCAAAGTTATTCTGCGGTAAGATAGGCGGCCAATCTTTATTTTTATCTTTATCTTTATTTGATTTGTATATCGCCTACTCCCGAAGGATTCAGGGCGGTGAACAGCCAAACAGTAAAATACATAAATACAAAATCCTCAAGGGGAGCCCCATGTAGAGAGCGTTACAATAGTCCAGGCGGGAAGTGATGAGGGCATGAGTGATTGTGCGTAAGGAGTCCCGATCTAGAAAGGGACGCAACTGGCGAATCAGGCGAACCTGATGAAAAATCCTCCCGGTCACGGCCGTCAAATGCTCTTCTAAAGACAGCCGTGAATCCAGGAGGACGCCCAAGTTGCGAGCCCTCTCCGTGGGGGCCAGCGATTCGCCAGTTGCGTCCCTTTCTGAGAGAAAGAGAGACAGAGACAAAGAAAGAGACTGATAGATGATAGACAAATATAGACAGAGATAGAGACAGATAAAGTTATAGAAGATGGATGGATGAATAGATGGATGGATAGGCAGACAGACAGACAGATAGATAGATGATAGAGAGATTGATAGATGATAGACAAATAGAGATAGATAAAGTTATAGAAGATGGATGGATGGATGGACAGATAGATGAGAGAGTGAGAAAGAGACTGATAGATGATAGGCAAATATAGACAGAGATAGGGATAAAGTTATAGAAGATGGATGGATGGATAAATGGATAGACACACAGACAGACAGACAGATGATAGAGAGAGAGTGATAGATGATAGACAAATAGAGATAGAGATAGATAAAGTTATAGAAGATGGATGGATGGACAGATAGATGAGAGAGAGAGAGAAAGAGATTGATAGATGATAGACAAATATAGACAAAGAAATATATATATAAAGCTTGAGAGAGATAGATACACAGAGAGAGATAAACAAAAAGATTGATAGAGATAAACATAAAGATTGATAAATGATAGATAGAGAGAGAGATAGATAGATAGATAGATAGATAGATAGATAGATAGATAGATAGACAGATACACACAGAGAGAGAAACATAAAGGGATAGATGTTAGATAAATATAGACAGGTAGGTAGAGATAGACCGAGAGAGAAAGTGAAAGAGAGAAAGGCAGGCAGGCAGGCAGAAAAATATCACCTACCTCATTTTGTTCAGCTTCACTCATTTCTGGTCCTTCCAGAGAAAGCAACGAATCAGCATGACTTGGGCATTTAATTCCACTGTCTGCAAAGGGTGGGAGGGGATTTTAGAAAGCAAAATCAGACATTCTGTTCATTCCTTGGTTGACTAGATAGGCAGCACTACTGCTTGAGCTGCACACAGCCTGTACAGCTGTACATAGCTGTGCGCGTCCAAGAATATGCATATGCAACTGGCCATCTCTATGTGCCCCTCCCCAGCACCTGAGCATTTCTGTCTGGGGAATTCTGGGAATTGAAGTCCACCCATTTTCAAGTTGCCGAGGTTGAGAAACACTCATTCACAGACCTCCACTTAGGGATCTTTACCTAGCAAGCTGGTCTCCCCGGTTTGAAGGCTGTTCAGCTCGCCTTCTTTGTAGATCGGCCCATTTCCGGGGTCCAGATTCTCCTCCTCCTCCACTTCCAGGGAACCCAGGCACACCTCCTGCAGCGATCCAGAGAAACAAGCGGCAAAAAGAAAAAAAAAACACATTAAAAACAAAGAAGGAAAAGGCAACGGACTTGGGGTTTCTGTACCACTGAGCCCTACATTTCTTGGCTCCCAACCTTTTAAGGCAGGGGTGTCAAACTTGATTTCATTATTTATTTATTATTATTTATTATTTTATTCAATTGGTATCCCGCCCTTCTCCTAGTGGACTCAGGGCGGTACACAGCCAGAACTAAAACACATACCCCAATATAAAATTTAAAGTTATTTAAAAAATTACATAACTTTGGCCCAAATTTAAAACAATTCAAATTAAAACCCATTGATAATTTAAAAAGCTAAAAAACTAAAAAATACTAAAAAAGAGGGGGGGTGTTTCACGCCATCCCTGCTTGATGGAAAAGAAAAGATTTCAGGGCACGGCGAAAGATCCGGAGATCCGATATCCTTCGTATCTCCGGGGGCAAATCGTTCCAGAGGGCGGGAGCTGCCACAGAGAAGGCCCTCCCCCTGGGGGTTGCCAGCCGACATTCCCTGGCCGACGGCACCCTGAGGAGTCCCTCTCTGTGGGAGCGTACCTGTCGGTGGGAGGCTATCAGCGGCAGAAGGCAGTCCCGCAAATACCCATTGAGGGCCACATCAAGGTTGTGTTTGACCTTGGGGGGGGACAAAGTGGGTGTGGCCAGCTCAACGTCACTCCTGTTGGAGGCATCTATGGTGGCCTGAGGACTCTGCCAGAGAAAGCAGGCTCCCGAGCTCCATTTTCAGCTGCGACCCTCCTGCAACCGTCTGCCAGCAAAAACGGAGCTTGGGAGGGCCATGTGCAGCCCTCCCAAGGACTACGGGCCGGTCCTTGGCTGTTTCCAGGGTGGCCCTGTGGGCCAGATAGAATAGAATAACAACGTTGGAAGGGACCTTGGAGGTCTTCTAGTCCAGGGGTCTGCAACCTTAAACACTCAAAGAGCCATTTGGACCCATTTCCCACAGAAAAGAAAACACCGGGAGCCACACAATCCGTCCCGTGCCTATTTCTTGAGCGGCCACAAAACTAACATATGTAGTTGAATTAAATGTTCTGTTTTCTTCTGAAACTTTTCTTTTCTTGGATTTATCTACGCTTGTCCTACCAGAGGTTGAAAAGCTCAATAAATTTGTGTGCTGGCAGGTGTCGCACATTGGCAGTTGTGAGGCATATTTTGAGTGACGGGGAGCCGCAGCAGGAGTGAAACAGCCACATGCGGCTCCAGAGCCGCAGGTTGCTGACCCCTGTTCTAGTCCAACCCCGCTTAGGCAGGGAACCCTACAACACTACAGACAAATGGTTATCCAACATTTTCTTAAAAACTTCCAGTGTTGGAGCATTCACAACTTCTGGAGGCAAGTTGTCCCACTGATTAATTGTTCTCACTGCCAGGAAATTTCTCCTTAGTTCTAGGTTGCTTCTCTCCTTGATTAGTTTCCACCCATTGCTTCTTGTCCTGCCCTCAGGCGCTTTGGAGAATAGCTTGACTCCCTCTTCTTTGTGGCAACCCCCAAGATATTGAAACACTGCTATCATGTCTCCCCAAGTCCTTCTTTTCATTAAACTAGATATACCCAATTCCCGCAATCGTTCTTCATCTGCTTTAGCCTCCAGTCCCCTAATCATCTTTGTTGCTCTTCTCTGCACTCTAAGAGTCTCCACATCTTTTTTACATTGTGGCGACCAAAACTGGATGCAATATTCCAAGTGTGGCCTTACCAAGGCATTATAAAGTGGTATTAATATGATCTTGATTCTATCCCTCTGTTTATGCAGCCTAGAACTGTGTTGGCTTTTTTGCAGCTGCTGCACACTGCTGGCTCATATCTAAATGGTTGTCCACTAGGACTCCAAGATCCCTCTCACAGTTACGACTATTGAGCGAGGTACCTCATATACTGTACCTGTGCATTTTGTTTTTCTTGCCCAAAAGAACTTTTCTTTTTTCACCATTGAATTTCATTTTGTTAGATAGCGCCAGGGTGGATAAAAATCAATGTTTTTTTTAAAAAAATCCAAAAAAAAAATCAGATTTTTTTTTTATTTAAATCGGATTTTTTTTATTTAAATCGAATTTTTTTTATTTTTATCGAATTTATTTTAATAAAAAACTTTTGGGATAAAAATCTATCGTAAGATAGTTTTCTATTTAAGATACATCAATAATTTAGTTTATTCAGCATGAAATGGAGCTTAGTTATGTAGCATGAGGCTGTATATTCTGCAACACTGGGACTATCGGTGAGTCAACAGTGGGTCAAAGGAGGAGCAGAGATGACAGTTGCTCTTTAAAAATTATGATTTAAATCGAATTGATTTAAATCAAGCCTTTTTACTAGTGATTTAAATCATGATTTAAATTGTGATTTAAATCAACTCGATTTAAATCAAATCCACCCTGGATAGCACCCAATGTTCAGGTCTGTCAAGATCCTTCTGTATCGTAAGCCTATCTTCTGGACTGTTGGCTATTCCTTCTAGCTTGGCATCATCTGCAAATTTGATGAGTTCCCCATTTAAGCACCCTGTGGGCTGGATCTGACCGCCGGGCCTTGAGTTTGATATTCCTATTTTAATGAAATCACTACTTTATTGAAAACTATCGAGGCCCGTTAGAAAAGCCAAGAATGACCAGGATCTGTGGGTCTCCTAGCACAGGGGTCCCCAAAACCCGGTCCATGGACAGGCACCAGGCCGCGGCATGCCAGAAACAGGGCTGAGGAAACAAGCAAAAGTCCCATCCGCGGGATGCAGCTGTCAGCATTCTGATGCTGCCATAAAAAGACGAGGCTTGACTTTTCACCTACTTATTTTCTCTGTAGATAATATCCCCTAGGAGATGGGAGGGGAGGGGGGAACATTCCTGTGGGGTGAGATCAGAAGCTGGGGAGACTGACTTGGAAGATGGCCAATGAGAAGATAAGAATTGGGGAACGGAAAGGGAAGGGTTTGGGGGTCAGAGGGTTAGTATCGGCTACGACGAAGTCGGGGCCAGATCTGTCATACTCAATAAATGGAATATTTCAGCAAAGATTAATTGTTTGGGAGTGCAATTTATTTGAGATGACATCGAAACCTGACAGCAGCAACATGTGAAATCACGCCCTCTCTGGTCCGCGGAAAAACCTCTCTCCACAGAACCAGTACCTGGCGCCCCAAAAGTTAAGGCCCGCTGCTCTAGCAAATGCGCCCTGCAACTTGGCTTTTGCGGAACTCCTGCGGCTGTTCATGGAACCCCAACATTATTCACACTTTTTTTTTAAAAAAAAATGCTGATCTCCAACTATCATCAAATCTCACCAGTTTTGAGTATCCCTGAAATCTGTTGAGGTTTTGGGGATGTGACGAGATTTAGGCTGTTTGGAACAAGTTAATTTTACAAGTGGTCCTCGGTTAATGACCACTTGTTCAACGACGCTTTGAAGTTGTGACAGAGCTGAACAAATTTATGGAACCTATGATTGGTTCTGGAAGTTCTGGCCATTGCACCGTCCCCACATTCATACGACTGCCATTTGCAGAGTCAAAAAGAGGGCTGTGAAAATATCTACAGATCCCTTGCATCCTGGACATAAACAGTTTCAACTTCTACCCTCAAAACAACGCTATAGGGCAGGGGTCTCCAACCTTGGCAACTTTAAGCCTGGTGGACCTCAATGTTTTGGCTCCGTTACCTGAGCCTGTGTTATCGGCAGGAGAGGACTCCGAGAGTGAAGAAGAGGAGTTGGCAAGGCCTCCCTCTCCAGGACCCTCCTCTCTGGCAATGCCTTCAGTGTCCGCCGAAGGGCAAGAGATAGGGCCGGGGCCAAGCACGTCCACACAGCCACAGGTGGACAGTGATGAGGGTAATGAGTCTTGGCTGGATCCACACTAGTGTCGCAGAGATAAGTGCGCGCAACAGAAGAAAAGGCGTGCCCGAGATTAGGCTGAGTCACTGGACCACACCCCACAGGATATAAAAGGGAGCGTGGTGGCCAGTCAAACCTTGTGACGAACAAAGCTGAAAGCTTCCACGCCATTCTGCATTGCCGGACTTTTGCTATAAGACTTAGCTGGATTATCTCTGGACTTGATTAACTCCGTAATTATTGAGCTGTTTCTTTTGATGTATCAGAAGCGGGGAGAAGTTATCTCTCCTCTTCGTAAATAATAAACTCTTGGCAGGCAGCCGCTAGGTTGTTGCCAAGTTCCGTTATCTTAAGGAAAAGGATTTTGCCGGCTGGTTTGGTCTTTAACTCTTGAACGTCTGTTGGTGTGTGTGCGTGTGGTTGGGGACAGAACACTCAACTCCCAGAATTCCTTAGCTAGCAGCTGGCTGGGGAATTCTGGGAGTTGGTCCACCAGGCTTAAAGTTGCCAAGGTTGGAGACCCCTGCTATAGGGAATTGCATGTCAGAACAACTAGACACAAGGACAGTTTTTCCCCTATGCCATCACTGCTAAACAACTTATTCCCACAACACTGTCAAAACCATTTAGTAAGGCTGTATTACTATTATTCTTCTCATCCTTCCTATTACCTGTCTCCTTTTCTACTTATGACTATAACTTTGTTGTTTGTATCTTTACGATTTATATTGTTTTATTTAGTTTCCAAGTATGATTTATGTTGATTGCTTATTTAGTACCCTATGACTATCACTAAGTGTTGTATCTTATGATTTATGATTTGCGTATTTTTATGACTATGATCATGATTTATCACTTATAGCTTTTGTGTAAACTGGGATCTTATGCACAGAAGGCAAATTCCTTGTGTGTCCAATCACACTTTGCCAATAAAGAATTCTATTCTATTCTGTTCTATTTCCCACGTGCAAAGTCAATGACAGGAATTCGTAAATCACAGTTGCAATGGTTCTCACTTACTGACTGCAAGGAATTGACTTAACAACAGCAACCGGAATTGCCAGACCTGCTGTTGTAAGTCAGCATGGTCACATGATTTTCCGCTTTATGACCATGTGGCTCAACGACGATTTCCCAGTCCTACCATTGTTAAGACAAGACTACCTATAAATAGCAGTACCTTCACCCACCACCAGAGGACTCTAGACTCTAGAATCAGTGGTCTATCCTCATACCGTTATTTCTAGTATTCCTTTTTACAAAAATGCTGAGTATCTCACTAGTCCTCATGACCACCCCAACGATGCCCTTGATGTGATGTCTCACTGCCTGGAGGCCGTGCAGGTCTGGATGGGGAGAAATAGGCTCAGACCCAACCCCTCCAAGACTGAGTGGCTGTGGTTTCCGGCGCCGCGATATAGTCAGTTGGTGCCATCGCTGACTATTGGGGGTACGTCTTTACCCCCCACAGAGAGGGCCGGCAATCTGGGCATCCTCCTGGACGCACGGCTGTCTTTAGAAGAACATATGACGGCTGTGGCCAGGGGAGCTTTTTATCAGGTTCGCCTGATCCGCCAGTTGCAGCCCTTTCTGGACCGCGACGCCTTGCGCACAGTCACTCATGCCCTTGTCACCTCCCGACTGGACTACTGCAATGCTCTCTACATGGGGCTCCCCTTGAAAAGCACCCGGAGGCTCCAACTGGTCCAGAATGTGGCCGCGCGGGTGGTTATGGGCACAACTCGTTGTGCCCACATGACACCCCTCCTGCGCGAGCTGCACTGGCTCCCAGTGGTCTTCCGGGTGCGATTCAAGGTGTTGGTTACCACCTTTAAAGCACTCCATGGCATTGGACCTGGATACCTTCGAGACCGTCTTCTGCCACCAGTAGCCTCCCACCGGCCAGTTCGCTCCCACAGAGAGGGTCTCCTCAGGGTGCCATTGGCCAAATTATGTCAGCTGGCGACACCCAGGGGGAAGGCCTTCTCTGTGGGAGCCCCTGCCCTTTGGAATGAGCTGCCCCCAGAAATTCATAAAATCTCTGATCTCCGTGTATTTCGCTGTGCCCTCAAAACCATGTTGTTCCGCCAGGCTGAGCTATCAATGTAAAGATTTTAATTGGTTTTAAATGGGATTTTAAATTTGGGGTTTTATAAATTGGACCTATTATTTAATAATTTTAATTATTTTTAAATTTTGTCTGGCTGTGTTTTTAATTAGGCTGTACACCGCCCTGAGTCCTTCGGGAGAAGGGCGGTATAGAAATAAAATTAATAAATAAAATAAATAAATAAATATTCTATGATGCCAAACAAGCTATACAGGTAGTCCTCGATTTACAACAGTTTGCTTAGTGACCGTTCAAAGTTACAACAGCACTGGAAAAAGTGACTTACGACCATAATCATGTGATTTACATTCAGATGCTTGACAACCGATTCACATTTATGACGGTTGCAGTGTCCCGGAGTCATGTGACCCCCTTTTGGGACCTTCCGACAAGCAAAGTCAATGGGGAAACTAGATTCACTTAACAACCGTGTTACTAATTTTACAACTGCAGATTCACTTAACAGATGTGTCAAAAAAAGTCATATAAAATGGTGCAAAACTTAGGAGTCTGTAGTACAGTGGACTAAAGCACTGTTATTAACAGATTAACATCTGATTAACATAAGATTAACATAAGAGCCTTGATAGTACAGTGGTTTGGTGCACCCTGTCATTAACACAGCTGCCTGCAATTTCTGCTGGTTCGAATCTCTCCAAGGCTCAAGGTTGACTCAGCCTTCCATCCTTTCTAAGGTAGGTGAAATGAGGACCCAGTTTGTGGAGGCAATAAGCTGACTTTGTATAAATATACAAAAAGTATGAAGGCTGTTGCTTAACGCATTGTAAGCTGCCCTAAGTCTCCGGAGAAGGGCAGCATGTAAATTAAAACAAAAAAACAAAAAACAAAACACACTTAACAAATTTCTCACTTAACAACAGAAATTTTGGGCTCAATTGTTGTCATAAGTTGAGGACTACCTGTATACCGCTTCACAATGCTTTACAGCCCCCTCTAAGCGGTTTACAGAGTCAGCCTATTGCCCCCAACAACAATCTGGGCCCTCATTTTACTGGATAAAAGGCTGAGTCAACCTTGAGCCGGTCAGAATTGAACTGCTGGCTGTGGGCAGAGTCAGCCTGCAATACTGCATTCTAACCATGCCTCATCACCGTATCCTATGCATTTCTTAACTATCCTGAAGGTGTTAAGACACACCCGCCTCATCCAAAGTCAAAAGCTGGAAACTTCTGCCAGATTTAGAAGTGGGGCTGCCTGGATAGAAATATACAACCAAGATCCAGTGGTTGCCTTTCCTTTTACATCTGCTAAGTATTAGGATTTCTTTTTAAAAAGAGCCGACTACTTTCTTCTTTTTCTTTTCTTTTTGGGTGGGGGGAGTAACTGGAAACACAAAGCTCAGTTTGCAGGGCTGCTGTGAGACAAAGAGGAATGTTACGTTGGCAAGGAACCTTGAGAGAAATTGTCCCATCACATCTGGAGGGTGGAGAAGTTGCATTTGGCACTTCCAGGACTGGGTTTGAGAGTTTCAGCGGGGATTTTACAGATTCCATCCATCCCTAAAATGTAATGCCCAAAAAAACCCCTAACTTCTGGCTGGGTTTGCAGAGAACACCATGCTTGGTTCAGTAAATTATTATTGGATGATCATGGAAGCCATTAAGTCCGTGATGGCACGCTTAGTCATATCAGTGGGCACGCCAGCTCAGCTCTGGGGCGCATGCGCGTGCCAGCCAGCTGATTTTCGGGCCTTCTGGGCCCACCAGAAGTAGGGAAACAGACTGTTTCCTGCCTCCGGAGGGCCTGGGGGGGGGAGGCCCGTTTTTCTTTCTTCCCTGGCTCCAAGAGAGGCTCTGGAGGCTGGGGACAGCAAAAAAGTCACTTCCTGTCCCACTGGTAATGTGAATGGTGTAGGAATAGTACAGGGTCAGCTATATGAACACTGGAGGACCCTCTCTATTCACATTATTATAAGAAATAAATGTGCTTGTTTAGAAAATACACTAAGTCAGCTAAATTCCATTCTTGGTAATATATATCTTCTGAGGGGGCCTAGTTGTCAAGGATACAAGGACATCCATAAGAAACAAAAAGTTACTTATTAATCCAAGGCCAGCCATGAATCTATGCATCAGTGATTACAGAAGAGGAGAATGTTTAGCTAAGATTATCTCATGTACTATAAATTAATGTAGGAATTTAGTAATTAAAAAGTGTCAATTATCATGTAACAAATGTATGTTAACCATATATGGAAAACTGCTGTGCCAGCAAAATCCTTTGTCTTGGATATGTATAAAAGCAGTTGTATCAGAACTCTTCCTTTGTTCAGAATTGCAGATACAAATCTGATTCTGAAATTACGCAATAAAACTGTCTCTGGCTGACCCAGGAATGTTGTTTGGTCCCATCATTCCGTAACACTGGGAGTTGGGAAATGGGCCCTTTCAGGCCTCCGGAGGGCCTCCGAGGGAGTGGGAAAGGCTGTTTTCGCCCTTCCCAAATGCATAGAGAGGATCTGTAGCCAGGTAAGAAAGAAAAATGGGCCTACCAGGCCATTGCGTGCCAGGAACAGGGGGGGGGAAGGGTTGCGTGCGCATGCGCAGGGGGGGTGCATAGAATTAGAGCCTTGGTAGTACAGTGGTCTAAGGCACCCTGTTATTAAGCTGGTTATTAAGACCAGATGCCTGCAATTACTGCAGGTTCGAATCTCGCCAAGGCTCAAGGTTGACTCAGCCTTTCATCCTTTCTAAGGTAGGTAAATTGAGGACCCAGTTTGTGGGGGCAATAAGCTGACTTTGTATAAATATACAAAAGAATGAAGGCTATTGCTTAACGCACTGTAAGCCGCCCTGAGTCTCCGGAGAAGGGCAGCATATAAATCAAATTTAAAAAAAAATAAAATTATGGGTGTGCGCATACGCGAACCACCCCCAACCCCCCCACTTCCTGGCATGCGATGGCAAAAAGGTTAGTCATAAAACACACTGGCCAGATTCTCACAATCCTTTGCCAATTGTCTACAGAAATTCTCAATCACCTAGGTCCGTGATGGTGAACCTATGGCATGCATAGCCCTCTCTGCGGGCATGCAAGCCATCGCCCCAGCTCGGCTCCACCACGCATGCGCACGCAACTCCCGCCGGCCAGCTGGTTTTTGAGTCTCTGCCACACATGCGCGATGTCAGCACTTCAACCTGCATTTACTCTAGTGCTGACATAAGAAGGAAAAGCGAAGGCATCTGGAAATGGACGGCTGACTTTTCACCTACTTATTTTCCCTGGAGATAATGTTTCCAAGGAGATGAGATGGGAGGGGGGGAGTTCCTTTGAGTTGGAGTAGATTAGGGGTAGAATGACTTGGAAGATGGCCAATGAGTGCAAGGGAGTGGGGAACGGAAAGGGAGGGTTTTGGGGCTGGACGTCAGAGTTGGCTTCGTTTGGAGTCAGGTTAGGATGTCGTGCTCAATAAAAAGGAGTTTTTTCTTCAAAGATTTTGTTTGAAATGCATTTTATTCGAGACAACTACGAAAGTTGACACGCGGGGCACTTGCGGGAGACGCGTGGACATGCACGGGGGGCCCCGCATGGGCGGGGGTCGCTGTGCATGCGCGGGGAGTGTACACGGGGGAATTAGTCGTGCATGAGTGGGCGGGGGTTGTGGTGGGTTTTGTCCGGTTCAGCCGAGCCGGTAGCGGTGACGATATGACATCACTGAACTGGTTCTCTCCCCCCCCTCCCACCTCCCTACCCCCCCGCGTTATTCTTACCTTTTATTTGGTCCCACCCCCAATCTATTGCTGTCTCCTGAGTCCCAGCTGATGACTAGAGGGAAAAAAACTGTTTAAACTCTTGCCGTGGGACTTCAAAGGGCCGTCCTACAGCTGATCAGTGTTAAAAGCAAACAAATGAGTTGGGTCGTAAGTGTGAGAACTGGTTGTAAGTGCGAGGACCTTCCAGAAATGACTGACCAGCTAGCCACGCCCACCTAGTCACATGACCTCCAAGCCACACCCACAAAATAAGCCACGCCCACAGAACCGGTAGTAAAAAAATTTAGAACCCACCCCTGTTGTGCACGTATTGCATTATGGGTGTGTGCACACGCTTTCGGCACTCGGCGCCAAAAAGGTTAGCTGATCTAGTTCATGGTTTTCCCAAAGGTGCTTTTTTCAAAAGGCTTCAAAAGGTTTTCCTTGAAGAAGTTTCATTTCTCATCCAAGAAGCATCTTCAGTTCTGACTGAACGGCGGAGAGGATTTATACGCCTTGCAGGCAGCTGGTCATTTCCATTCTTTTATTATTTATTATTTATTAGTTCAATTTATATGCCGCCTTTCTCCGGAGACTCAGGGCGGCTTACAATGCAATTAAAAAACCATTATAAAAACATGTAAAAATTAAAACTTTAAAAGCCCATGCACACCATTCATGGCCGGATCTCATAAGATCGCAACAGCGAGATCAACGGCCCCAGGCCTGCTGGAAAAGCCAGGTTTTCACCGCTTTTCGGAAGGCTAATAGGGTAGGGGGTGGTCCGGACTGTCAGGGCGCTGATTAATCCCATTCTGCTTTTGGGATAATCGCACCTTGATTACGAGGAGCGAATCGAGACCTTTCCTTGCAAGCATATTTTAAGAAAACAAAACCCGAAGATATTTTCTTCTAAGAAAACTCATTTATTTGTTATAAAGAAAATAAAACATCTCACTAATCTAATTAGTTACATTTTGAAAAAGTTCGTGCCGGCTGCTTCTCAGCAGTCGGACCTTTCTGGCAAGAGAACAAAGGAAAGTGTGTGTGAAGGAATGTGGGTGAACATGCGCAGTTTAGCTTACTGGTAAGAATTCTTGGCAAGCTACGGAAAGTCTGATAGTCCAGAAATAATGAGCTCAGATGGTAAATAAAAAAACGCAGTGACACGGACCTCAGGAGGTAACTGGTTCCAGAGAGCTGGGGCAGCCACAAAAAAGGCCCTCCCCTGCGGGCCCGCCAGCCAGCATTGTTTAACTGACGGGACCTGGAGGAGACCAAGGCGGTCTCGCAGATAGTCGTTGAGGCCACTTGGACATTTATCTGCACCCTCAAGGTCACAATAAATAGTGCAAATGGGTGTGGAAGCTTCTTGGAACTGCTGTAAGGACGGTTGTAGATAGATGTTGTCATATCCCTCCCCTTCCATTGAGAGAGGGCTGTTCAATTTTGACATAGCAATAGCACCAAGGGTGGGATTCAAACATTTTAGCAAGGGGTTCTCTGCCCTGTTGCTGGGTGGGCGTGGCCATGGTGGGCGTGGCCTACTCGGCCTACTGCACCACGGTGTGTGGGGGGGTATTTTCACCCTCTCCAAGCTCTGGAGACTTTCCTCGAGCCTCCAGGAGGGCGAAAACGGCCTTCCCTGGGCTTCAGAGGCCTTCCAGAGTCCGTTTCTGGACTTCCTTATCTTACGGGAGGCCCGTTTTTCGCCTTCCCAGAGCCTCCGCCCGGATGCTGCACTAACCTGGCATACAAATGGGCTGCATGGAGACTCCTGGGAGGGGTGGGGCGGGGCCAGCCAGTCCTTGCAACTACCAGTTCGGCGAACCAGATGTAAAATTAGCATCCGGTTTGTCCAAACCGGTCCGAACCGGCTGAATCCCACTCCCCGAATAGCACTTAGACTTGTATACCACTTTGCAGTGCTTTACAGTCCTCTCTAAGCGGTTTACAGAGTCAGCCTATTGTCCCCAACAACCTGGGTCCTCACTTTACCGACCTCAGAAGAATGGAAGGCTGAGTCAACCTTGAACCAGGTGAGATTCGAACTGCCTAATTGCGCAGGCAGCCGGCAGGCAGCAGAAGATGCCTGCGGTACTGCACTCTTAATCACTGCGCAGCCACGGCTCTAGATGGCCACTTTGAGCCCTCTCTCAAACCATGGTTTCAAATGTCTTCATGCAAAACAAAGAAAGTCCAGTTGCCTGTTGAAAAAGCACCTTTGGGAAGCTACGTGTACAAGTAATCCTTGACTTACAGTCCAGAGGTGGGTTCTAAAATTTTTTACTACCGGTTCTGTGGACGTGGCTTATTTTGTGGGTGTGGTTTGATGGTCATGTGACAATTCTTTAGGATTTAGCGGAAGTACTGGTCTACCAGGCTTTTAACTGCTTGCAGAGCTGTACCGGTCTACTCATTTGTTTTTGGAGGCACCGGTCTACCCATTTGTTTTTGGAGGCCCCGGTCTACCCATTTGTTTTTGGAGGCACTGGTCTACCCATTTGTTTTTGGAGGCCCCGGTCTACCCATTTGTTTTTGGAGGCCCCGGTCTACCCATTTGTTTTTGGAGGCACCTGTCTACTCATTTGTTTTTGGAGGCACCGGTCTACTCATTTGTTTTTGGAGGCCCCGGTCTACCCATTTGTTTTTGGAGGCACCTGTCTACTCATTTGTTTTTGGAGGCACCGGTCTACCCATTTGTTTTTGGAGGCACCGGTTTACCCATTTGTTTTTGGAGGCACCGGTCTACTCATTTGTTTTTGGAGGCACCGGTCTACCCATTTGTTTTTGGAGGCACCGGTCTACCCATTTGTTTTTGGAGGCACCGGTCTACCCATTTGTTTTTGGAGTGCACTGGTCTACCACCACACTGCCTTTTAACACTGATCAGCTGTAGGGCGGCCCTTTGAAACCCGCGGCAAGATTTTAAACAGTTTTTTTCCCTTCTAGCCGATCATCTGGGACTCGGGAGGCAGCGAATAGATTGGGGGCGGGGCCAAATAAAATATAAGAATAACTGGGGGGTGGGGGGGCAGCTCCCGAACAAAGAGAACCAGTTCGGTGACGTCATATCGTCACCACTACCGGCTTCGCTGAACCGGGCTGAACCAGGAGGAACCCACCACTGTTACAGTCATTTGTTTAATGAGCGTTCAACCTTATGGCACAGAAAAAAAGTGACTAATGACAAGTTCTCACACTTATGACCATTGCAGCATTCCCCAATCATGCAAGCAAACTTTGGGTGCCGCGCAATCGGCAAGTATTTTACAATGGTTAGAGCCCCCTGGGTTCAAATGATCGCCATTTGCAAGGTTCCTAGGGAGCTTCTGACAAGCAAAGTCCATGGGAGAAGCCGGATTGGCTTAACAGCTGCAGGCTTCTCTTAACAACTGTAATGATTCACTTAGCAACTGTAGAGGTAGATCAAAGGTCAGACTAAGAGCAGCACACTGCCTTAGCTCATACCTATTATCTCATTCTGGCTCTGATCTGTATTATCTCATCTCATCTAGATGGCATCTTGAGAGGGGGGTGAATTAGTTTGTCCAACACTGTTGCTGTCCTGCCTTTTATCTGCCTGTGTAAAACTGTATAAAAAATAAAGCTCTCAGCGAGAGCAGGAGAAACATCTTTGACCAGAGCAAAAGCCTGGACCTCTGATTTACAACAAGCAACCATGTCAAAAAAGGCTGTAAAATGGAACACGACTTAATTACTGTAACGATGTGTTTGTGTTGCAATGGAAAATTTGTTCAGCAATGGAAAATTTGGGCTCAGTTGCAGTCATAAGTCGAGGACTGATTATGAATCCAACTCCGCGTCGTAAAAAATAACTCCAGAAATGAAAACTGACCTGCCATTTCCTGGTTTCGTCCTCCTGCTGGTTCAACAGGAAGTCCTCCACCAGAGCCACCGCCTGGGAACACGTGTCCGGTCCTCCAGCTCGGATCCAGCTCTGGAGATCCGATGGGAGGCTGGCCAGGAACTGCTCCAGGATCAGCAGCTCCAGAATCTGCTCCTTGGTGCGTCTCTCCGGCCTCAACCACTGGTGGCAAAGCTCCTGGAGTTGGCTGTGGATCCTTCGGGGATCTTCCACCTCCCGGCAGCAGAACTGCCTGAAGTATTGGCGTTGCGCCTCCATTTTGATGGCTTCCTCTCTCAAGATGGCGGCCTTCACTTTGGTGTAGTCTTCCCGGTCTCTGGGTTCCAAGCTTTGGAAAGCCTCCTCAGCTTCTCCGCTCAAAGCGGGAAGGAGACGGGCCACCCACTCTCCTCTGGGCCAATGGCAGGCTTGGCCCACCTGCTCAAAGGAAGCCAAGAAGGCCTTGGGGTCTTCCCAGGGGGAGGCCTCTGATGGACTAGGATTTCCTGCCCCGGGTTGACTGGGTTGAAGTGTCCTGAGGAACTCTTGCCACTGGGTTTCCCAGCGCTGTTGCATCGTCTTGCAAGTCTCCCTTTGGCCCTCTTGAGATCCGGCCCCTTGTAAACCGTCTGCCGTATATTCCAGCCGAACAACACAGCCCAAGTTTTCAACATCTTCTGGTCCTTCGTGATGGGATCTTTGCCTTCCTTGTTTCATCTCTTTTCTGCTTTGGTCAATCCTGGCCAACCGAGATTTAGCCACAGGTCTTCTGGAAAACAAGATGGTGGGCAGATGGGTTCACTTTTGATTTTCCGAATGGTGCCGGAGATCTAGCTAGGCCTAGAGCAGTGATGGCTAACCTTTTTGCCATCGCGTGCCAGGAAAGGGGGGGGGCAGGGGAGGGTCGCGTGCGCACATGCCCACACGCATTCGTGCGCAACCCCCTCCCCCATCCCCCCGCTCCTGGCACATGATGGCCTGGTAGGCCCGTTTTTCTTTCTTACCTGGTTCCAGATCCTCTCTGTGTATCTAGGAAGGGCGAAAACAGCCTTTCTCACTCTCTTGGAGGCCCTACGGAGGCTGAAAGGGCCCATTTCCCAACTCTCGGTGGGACAGGAAGTGACATTTTTTGCTGTCGCCAGCCTCCAGAACCTCTCTAGGAGCCTGTAGGAGCCTCTCTAGGAGCCTGTAGGAGCCTCTCTAGGAGTCTCTGGAGGCTGGGGACAGGAAAATACGTCACTTCCTGTCCCACTGGGAGTTGGGAAATGGGCCCTTTCAGCCTCCGTAAGGCCTCCAAGTGGGTGGGAAAGGCTGTTTTTGCCGTTCCCAGATAAATAGAGAGGATCTGGAGCCAGGTAAGAAAGAAAAACAGGCCTTCCCTGCCCCCCAGGCCCTCCAGAGGCAGGAAACAGCCTGTTTCCCTACTTCTGGTGGGCCCAGAAGGCCCGAAAATCAGCTGGCTGGTGCGCGCATGGACCCCAGAGCTGAGCTGGCGTGCCCACTAATATGGCTCCGCGTGCCACCTGTGGCACGCGTGCCATAGTTTCGCCATCATGGGCCTAAAGCCATGATAGTGAACCTATGGCACACGTGCCAAAGGTGGCACGCAGAGCCCTCTCTGTGGGCACTCGCACCATCGCCAGCTGCTCTTCTGTGGGCACACACTGTCCAGCTGATATTCGCAGGCGCCGGAGCACTGGAAAATGGCCTGAAAACAGACAAAAAAAGGCCTTTGTTGGGCCATTTTTGGGCTGTTTTCAGGCCATTTTCAGGGCCATTTTAAGGGCCATTTTTTTCGGGACTGAAAAATGGGCTGAAATGGCCCAAAAAACGGCTTGAAATCGGCCCAGAAACCGGTCTGAAAACACTAAACAGTCTGAAAATGGCCAGAAAACAGGCATGTGTTTTCTGGTGCGCGTGCCCTTCCACGCAGAGCGTCAAAAATAGGACATGATGACATCTGGGCAGGTAGGCAGAGCCTCCCGCAGCCGCCGCTACCAATTCGTCCGAACCGGATAGAACCGGCTCAATACCACCACTCCCTAGAGGTCGTCCTCGACTTTTGACCACAATCGAGCTCAAAGTTTCCATTGCTAGGCAAGCCGGTTGTTAAGTGAGTTTTGCTCCCATTTTACAATCTTAATCATGTGACCACGGGGAGGCTGCAACAGTCACTAAACAAACTGTTATAAGTTGAGGACCCTTCTTTGCCAACCTGATAGCACGAACAGGTAGTTCATTTGTTTAAGGACGGTGCAGTGTTACATCCGCACTGAGAAAAGGGACTTATGACCGCTTTTCATACTTATCACCATTAACCATCCTGCAATGATCAAATGATCAAAATTCGGACGCGTGGCAACTGACTCATATTTATGACGGTAGCGGTGTCTCGGGGGTCATGCGATCCCCTTTTGTGATCTTCTGACAAGCAAAATCATTGGGGAAGCCAGATTCACTTAACAACCATGTGGCTAACTTAACAACTGCAATGATTCACTTAACAACGATGGCAGGAAAAGTCGTAAAATGGGGCAAAAACTCACTTAACACATGTCTCACTTAGCAACATAAATTTTGGGTTCAATGATGGTCGTAGGTTGAGGACTACTTGTATAGCAAACCATGTTAAATCATGATTTATACATGGCTGATACTAAGCCACAAAATCTGGTTTATATGGCCACAGTGGCCAGAAACACGCTATGCTAACCTATATCATCATCATCATCTTAACCACTGTCTATCCATTGCAGGATGAAGGCCTCTTCTGCATGTTTCCAATCTATACGGTCCTGACCTTTCTTTTGCCAGTTGGGCCTGCAATACTTGCTATACACAACCCATTATGGTTTGGTTCCATTATAGCGCACTTCAAACAACTAAGATGCAACACCATCTGGCTTTGGCTTTGCCATCGCAGTCTGCAAACCATGGTTGGTCGAAAGGTTTGCAGCACGTTCATCGGACCCCTTTCTTTCTTTCCTTCCTTCTTCTTTCTTTTCTTCCTTTCTCTTCCTTCCTTCCTTTTTCCTTTTTTCTTCTCCCTTTCCTTCCTTCCCTCCTCCTTTACTATCTCTCTCTCTCTCTCTCTCTCCCTCCCTATACTTACTGATATCTATCTTCATCATCTCTGTCTGTCTGTCTCTCTCTTTCTACCCACTTACCTACCTACCTACCTGCTTATGGGTATCTATCTTCATCATCTCTCTCTCCCTGTCTGTTTATCTGTCTGTCTCTCTGTCTCTCTTTCTACCTACCTACCTACCTACTTATGGGTATCTATCTTCATCATCTGTCTGTCCGTCCACTCCCCCCTCCCCCCCATCTTTCTACCTAACTACCTACCTACTTACGGGTATCTCTCTCTCTCTCTCTCTGTCTCTCTTTCTATCTACCTACCTACCTACCTACCTACTTACGGGTATCTATCTTCATCATCTGTCCGTCCATCTCCCCCTCCCTCCCTCCCCCCACTCTCTTTCTACCCAACTACCTACCTACTTACGGGTATCTATCTTCATCATCTCTCTCTCTCTCTCTCTCTTTCTACTTACCTACCTACCTACTTACGGGTATCTATCTTTATCATCTCTGTCTGTTTGTCTCTCTTTCTACCTACCTACCTACCTACCTACTTACGGGTATCTATCTTCATCATCTCTCTCTCTCTCTCTTTCTACTTACCTACCTACCTACTTACAGGTATCTATCTTCATCATCTCTGTCTGTCTGTCTCTCTTTCTACCTACCTACCTACCTACCTACTTACGGGTATCTATCTTCATCATCTGTCTGTCCGTCCATCTCCCCCTCCCTCCCTCCCCCCCTCTTTCTACCTACCTATCTACCTACTTACGGGTATCTATCTTCATCATCTCTCTCTCTCTCTCTCTCTTTCTACTTACCTACCTACCTACTTACAGGTATCTATCTTCATCATCTCTGTCTGTCTGTCTCTCTTTCTACCTACCTACCTACCTACCTACTTACGGGTATCTATCTTCATCATCTGTCTGTCCGTCCATCTCCCCCTCCCTCCCTCCCCCCCTCTTTCTACCTACCTATCTACCTACTTACGGGTATCTATCTTCATCATCTCTCTCTCTCTCTCTCTCTTTCTACTTACCTACCTACCTACTTACGGGTATCTATCTTTATCATCTCTCTCTCTCTCTCTCTCTTTCTACTTACCTACCTACCTACTTACGGGTATCTATCTTCATCATCTCTCTCTCTCTCTCTCTCTTTCTACTTACCTACCTACCTACTTACGGGTATCTATCTTCATCATCTCTCTCTCTCTCTCTCTCTTTCTACTTACCTACCTACCTACTTACGGGTATCTATCTTTATCATCTCTGTCTGTCTGTTTGTCTCTCTTTCTACCTACCTACCTACCTACCTACTTACGGGTATCTATCTTCATCATCTGTCTGTCCGTCCATCTCCCCCTCCCCTCCCTCCCCCCCCTCTTTCTACCTACCTACCTACCTACTTACGGGTATCTATCTTCATCATCTCTCTCTCTCTCTCTCTTTCTACCTACCTACCTACCTACTTACGGGTATCTATCTTCATCATCTGTCTGTCCGTCCATCTCCCCCTCCCTCCCTCCCCCCCCTCTTTCTACCTACCTACCTACCTACTTACGGGTATCTATCTTCATCATCTCTCTCTCTCTCTCTCTTTCTACCTACCTACCTACCTACTTACGGGTATCTATCTTCATCATCTATCTGTCTGTCCGTCCGTCTCTCTCTCTCTCTCACTCACTCTCTCTCTCTCTCTCTCTCATTCACTCTCTCACTCACTCTCTCGCTCGCTATCTTTCTACCTACCTACCGGTATCTATCTTCATCATCTCTCTCTCTCTATCTTTCATCATCATCATCATCATCATCTTACTGTTCAATGCATTATTTATTGATTGGCTCAGTCATTCAGGTCTTTGGCCAGCCAAAACTCCCGTGGATTTTGGGGCCACTGCACAAAACGGAAGAACGCAGAGAAGTCAACAACGCAGCAGCAACAACTGGGCGTAAAGTTTGGCCACGGCCTCTGCCTCGGCCGGGCTCCTCCGTGCGCCGCTCCCGTCCGCCGCAACGCCCGGGAGAGGCGGCCGTAGGAGGACCGGCGACGGATGGCCCCGATCAGCCCCGGGGAGCCCACCGACCGTACCGGAAGCGTCGGAGGGGAGGCCGGTGGGCGCGGAGGAGGCTCCCCGGCTGCTCTGCGGGGGAAGAAGCGGCTGGGTGGGGGTTGGACCCGCGCGGCGGCCGCCTCCCTCCCGAGTGGGGCGGCGGGACGGAGGTCGGCGGCTCTCTCCAGGGCGCCAGGCCCGGCGGCTCCGCTCCCTCAGCGCTTCAATGGCGGCGGCGGCGGCGGCGGCGAAGAGGCGATGCGCGGCCGCCCTCTCCTGGCCGGCGGGACGGAGCGGAGGGGAGCCCGGACCGGCCGGCGGAGCGAGGCGGAAGGGAGTCGCGCCGGGCAGCGCTTTGAGTTCGGCAGGAAGGAGGTTTCCCGACGGTCCCCCCGCCCCGCTGGGCTCCCTTCGGCTTCTGAGGGGCTTCATGGAGGATCTCCCGGAGAATAGGCTGAGCCTCAAGTGCAAATCTAAAGGCTTTCTTTCTTTCTTTCTTTCTTTCTTTCTTTCTTTCTTTCTTTCTTTCTTTCTTTCTTTCTTTCTTTCTTTCTCTTCTTCTCTCTTTCTTTCTTTCTTTCTTTCTTTCTTTTTCTTCCTTCCTCCCTCTCTCCCTCCTTTTCCTCCTTTCCTCTCTCCATTTCCTTCCTTCTTTCCTGCCTCCCTCTCTCCCTCCGTTTCTTCCTTTCCTCTCTCCATTTCCTTCCTTCTTTCCTGCCTCCCTCTCTCCCTCCTTTTCCTCCTTTCCTCTCTCCATTTCCTTCCTTCTTTCCTGCCTCCCTCTCTCCCTCCTTTTCCTCCTTTCCTCTCTCCATTTCCTTCCTTCTTTCCTGCCTCCCTCTCTCCCTCCTTTTCCTCCTTTCCTCTCTCCATTTCCTTCCTTCTTTCCTGCCTCCCTCTCTCCCTCCTTTTCCTCCTTTCTTCTTTCCATTTCCTTCCTTCTTTCCTGCCTCCCTCTCTCCCTCCTTTTCCACCTTTCCTCTCTCCATTTCCTTCCTTCTTTCCTGCCTCCCTCTCTCCCTCCTTTTCCTCCTTTCCTCTCTCCATTTCCTTCCTTCTTTCCTGCCTCCCTCTCTCCCTCCTTTTCCTCCTTTCTTCTTTCCATTTCCTTCCTTCTTTCCTGCCTCCCTCTCTCCCTCCTTTTCCTCCTTTCCTCTCTCCATTTCCTTCCTTCTTTCCTGCCTCCCTCCGTTTCCTCCTTTCCTCTCTCCATTTCCTTCCTTCTTTCCTGCCTCCCTCTCTCCCTCCTTTTCCTCCTTTCCTCTCTCCATTTCCTTCCTTCTTTCCTGCCTCCCTCTCTCCCTCCGTTTCCTCCTTTCCTCTCTCCATTTCCTTCCTTCTTTCCTGCCTCCCTCCTTTTCCTCCTTTCCTCTCTCCATTTCCTTCCTTCTTTCCTGCCTCCCTCTCTCCCTCCTTTTCCTCCTTTCCTCTCTCCATTTCCTTCCTTCTTTCCTGCCTCCCTCTCTCCTCCTTTTCCTCCTTTCCTCTGCCATTTCCTTCCTTCTTTCCTGCCTCCCTCTCTCCCTCCGTTTCCTTTCCTCTCTCCATTTCCTTCCTTCTTTCCTGCCTCCCTCTCTCCCTCCTTTTCCTCCTTTCCTCTCTCCATTTCCTTCCTTCTTTCCTGCCTCCCTCTCTCCCTCCTTTTCCTCCTTTCCTCTCTCCATTTCCTTCCTTCTTTCCTGCCTCCCTCTCTCCCTCCTTTTCCTCCTTTCTTCTTTCCATTTCCTTCCTTCTTTCCTGCCTCCCTCTCTCCCTCCTTTTCCTCCTTTCCTCTCTCCATTTCCTTCCTTCTTTCCTGCCTCCCTCCGTTTCCTCCTTTCCTCTCTCCATTTCCTTCCTTCTTTCCTGCCTCCCTCTCTCCCTCCTTTTCCTCCTTTCCTCTCTCCATTTCCTTCCTTCTTTCCTGCCTCCCTCTCTCCCTCCGTTTCCTCCTTTCCTCTCTCCATTTCCTTCCTTCTTTCCTGCCTCCCTCCTTTTCCTCCTTTCCTCTCTCCATTTCCTTCCTTCTTTCCTGCCTCCCTCTCTCCCTCCTTTTCCTCCTTTCCTCTCTCCATTTCCTTCCTTCTTTCCTGCCTCCCTCTCTCCTCCTTTTCCTCCTTTCCTCTGCCATTTCCTTCCTTCTTTCCTGCCTCCCTCTCTCCCTCCGTTTCCTTTCCTCTCTCCATTTCCTTCCTTCTTTCCTGCCTCCCTCTCTCCCTCCTTTTCCTCCTTTCCTCTCTCCATTTCCTTCCTTCTTTCCTGCCTCCCTCTCTCCCTCCGTTTCCTCCTTTCCTCTCTCCATTTCCTTCCTTCTTTCCTGCCTCCCTCCTTTTCCTCCTTTCCTCTCTCCATTTCCTTCCTTCTTTCCTGCCTCCCTCTCTCCCTCCTTTTCCTCCTTTCCTCTCTCCATTTCCTTCCTTCTTTCCTGCCTCCCTCTCTCCCTCCTTTTCCTCCTTTCCTCTGCCATTTCCTTCCTTCTTTCCTGCCTCCCTCTCTCCCTCCATTTCCTTTCCTCTCTCCATTTCCTTCCTTCTTTCCTGCCTCCCTCTCTCCCTCCTTTTCCTCCTTTCCTCTCTCCATTTCCTTCCTTCTTTCCTGCCTCCCTCTCTCCCTCCGTTTCCTCCTTTCCTCTCTCCATTTCCTTCCTTCTTTCCTGCCTCCCTCCTTTTCCTCCTTTCCTCTCTCCATTTCCTTCCTTCTTTCCTGCCTCCCTCTCTCCCTCCTTTTCCTCCTTTCCTCTCTCCATTTCCTTCCTTCTTTCCTGCCTCCCTCTCTCCCTCCTTTTCCTCCTTTCCTCTGCCATTTCCTTCCTTCTTTCCTGCCTCCCTCTCTCCCTCCGTTTCCTTTCCTCTCTCCATTTCCTTCCTTCTTTCCTGCCTCCCTCTCTCCCTCCTTTTCCTCCTTTCCTCTCTCCATTTCCTTCCTTCTTTCCTGCCTCCCTCTCCCCCTCCGTTTCCTCCTTTCCTCTCTCCATTTCCTTCCTTCTTTCCTGCCTCCCTCCTTTTCCTCCTTTCCTCTGTCCATTTCCTTCCTTCTTTCCTGCCTCCCTCCTTTTCCTCCTTTCCTCTCTCCATTTCCTTCCTTCTTTCCTGCCTCCCTCTCTCCCTCCGTTTCTTCCTTTCCTCTCTCCATTTCCTTCCTTCTTTCCTGCCTCCCTCTCTCCCTCCTTTTCCTCCTTTCTTCTTTCCATTTCCTTCCTTCTTTCCTGCCTCCCTCTCTCCCTCCTTTTCCTCCTTTCCTCTCTCCATTTCCTTCCTTCTTTCCTGCCTCCCTCCGTTTCCTCCTTTCCTCTCTCCATTTCCTTCCTTCTTCCTCTCCCTTCTTTCCTTTCCTCCCTCCTTTCCTCCTCTCATTTTTCCTCCTTTCCTCTCTCCTTTTCCTTCATCCATCCATCCACCTACCCATCCCTCCATCCATCTATCTATCTATCTATCTATCTATCTATCTATCTATCTATTTATCTATCTATCATATATCTATCCAATGTATTTTATTTATTGGCTCATTCATTCAGATGTATTTTCCACCCATTTCCAGTGGACCCTGGGCCAGACAAAAAACTAAAAAAGGCATCAGTAAAGATATTAAATCATTATATTTAACTGTTGATTTAGTTACCGGTTCGTGATAAATGCATTTGTTACTAGTAACCGTGAGTATGGCTACTATCAGATAGCATTCCTGCAAAACAATATTATTTGCGTAAAAAACTGCCAGTTGCCTCTCATCTCCAGCCCTAGAAATATTTCAAAATAGCTTCTCTACTCAGCAATTTAAGAAAATGTGTGGAAGAACAGGGAGGCTTCCTCTTTTGTTGAATCCTTCTTAAATTGTAGCACCCACAACCGGACACAATACTTCATCTGTGGTTTGAGCTAAATGAAATAAAATGCAACAATTACTTCCCATAATTTAGAAACTCTGCTTCTGTTGACAGAGCCTAAAGTTACATTTTCCTATTGTGTAGCCATTCTACATTGTTGACTTATTTACAGTCAGTGCTATTCTGAAATACATTTCAGAAGTTAAATTAGCAAACCAGATATTCCCCGTTCTTTCATGTGCCCATTTCTGCTTCTTGATTAAACTTTCTTAGGGAATAGGCTGATAACTTGCTTAGGAACCAAATGATAAATTGTACATTTTGTTCTATTATTTCCAGCTCATTTCTTTAACTTACATGTAAGTGCTCTGTACCTTAAGGCACCTTCCAACTGTTTTATGTCATCTGCAAATTTGATGAGCATTTCATCCTCTTCTCTACCTGTTCCGTGCTCCCCCCACCCCCCACGCGCATGTGCGGCAGAGACCCGAAAACCAGCTGGCTGGCGGGAAGTGTGTGCGCATGCACAGTGGGGCGGAGCTGGAGCAATGGCTCGCGTGCCTGCAGAGAGGGCTCTGTGTGCCACCTGTGGCACACCTGCCATAGATTCGCCATCACGGGTATAGGATCTCCTACTTGAGCGGGGGCTGGACAGGAAGACCTCCAAGGTCCCTTCCTGTTCCTGTTCTGTTCCTGTTCCTGTTCCTGTTCCTGTTCCTATTCTATTCTATTCTATTCTATTCTATTCTATTCTATTCTATTCTATTCTACTCTACTCTACTCTACTCTACTCTATCCTTCTTATATCACATGGTCACAGCACCCTGCAACCAGTTGTAAATATGGGCAGGTTGCCAAGTGTCTTAATTGCATGTGTCACTGTATGGTGCTATTGCTTAACGCACTGTAAGCCGCCCTGAGTCTCCGGAGAAGGGCGGTATATAAATCAAATTAAAAAAAAAAAAAAAGGTGGTGCGATAATCCAAAGTGCAAGAACAGGTTACATAAGTCACTTTTTTCTGAGTCTGTCGTATCTTCAGTCAATAAATGAACAGTTGTAACTTGAGGACTATCTGTATTCATTGGAAGGTTCTCCAGTATCACATTTTAATGAGCAAAAAACTTCCTATCCTGGGGAGATTCGTAAGACAGATAGAATAGATAGATAGAATTCTTTATTGGCCAAGTGTGATTGGACACACAAGGAATTTGTCTTGGTGCATACGTTCTCGGTGTACATAAAAGAAAAGATACATTTGTCAAATGTCTTTAGGATCAGTTCAGGATGGAGTGGGGTGATGTGGGGATTTATTTCTGCACATTTGAAACTTGTCCTCTTTGGAATAATTCTTTCTGCCTTTTTTTTTTATTGAAACAACTAACAAAAATTAAAATATGCACACACAGAGGCACTGAATTGACCAAAAGATAGGAAATAAATGCAACCGAAAACCAAATCTAATACTTAACAGATAAATGGATACCCTTTTAAGATATAAAAACATCTATTTGTGAATATCTAAAGGATAAAATATAAATACAAAAATTTTAAACACGCATAGTCAATATTTTTAGCCAAAAGATATTTCTATATGCAAAGGTTATTTACTTATTAGAAAAAAATGTTAATATAGCTAAAAATTCTGAATAAACAGATACAGAGATGTTAAAAACACTTTACTGTTGCATTCATTCAGCTATGGCAATTTCCCAACCTTCTAAATATTGCCAATTCCATCCACCACCCTTTAAAACCTAAAGCCTTTGATTTCCAAACTTTTGTGATAACATATCTAACAATAACAGACACTTTGCACCAATGTTTAAGTTAGGGAAAATAAAATATAAACCAAATAGTTGGATTAATTACAGAAAACTGTAGAATCCCCCCCAATTTAGAATAACACAGTTGGAAGGGACCTTCTGGAAGTCTTCTAGTCCAACCCCCTGCTTAGGCAGGAAACTCTACACCACTTCAGACAAATTATTATCTAATCTCTTCTTTAAAACTTCCACTGTTGGAGCATTTACAACTTCTGGAGGCAAATTGTTCCACTGATTAATTGTTCTAACTATCAGGAAATTTCTCCTTAGTTCTATTTTGCTTCTCTCCTTGATTCGTTTCCATCCATTGCTTCTTATCCTGCCTTCAGGTGCTTTGGAGAATAGCTTGACTCCCTCTTCTTTGTGGCAGCCCCTGAGATATTGGAACACTGCTATCATGTCACCCCCAGTCCTTCTTTTCATTAAACTAGACATATCCAGTTCCAGCAACCGTTCTTCATATGTTTTATTCTCGACTCCCCTAATCATCTTTGTTGCTTTTCTCTGCTCTCTTTCTAGAGTCTCCACATCCTTTTTGCATCGTGGTGGCCAAAATTGAATGCAGTATTCCAAGTCTGGCCTTACCAAGGCATTATAAAGTGGTATTAACATTTTAAAAATTTAACATTTCCAAGGCTGTCTAGATCCTAGACAATGTATCTTAATAAGCAATAATTTTCTGAATCAATTAAATTTAAACTCCCGAATTAAAAAGGAATTCTGTTCCAGGAAATGTCTTAAGCAAATGATCAAGTTTAAATCCTGAATCACCTTCCCAAACTATTTTTTTTTTTTGAAGTTTTGAAGAAACCCTGCCTGATTGATGTAGGAATGTATACAATACTGATAACATTCTTTTAATTTCAAATTACTGTAAGTAGACTATCTACAGTTCGTCAAATCTTGTATGGAATCTCTGATAATTGTTCTCTAGTTTCGGTTACTTCCAGATATTTCCATATGTTCACAATGAAGTTTCTCAGATTTTCTTAATTATACATGTCAGTTGAGTTTGTCTGGGCAGAATGTCAATCATCCAGCTCATCGTTGTCCCAAAGGTAAATTTTCAAAAGGCAAATTTTTCCTTGAAGACCTTTCGCTTCTCATCCAAGAAGCTTCTTCAGTTCTGACCGAATGGTGGTCGATGGAAGGATTTATATTCCTTGCAGTCATCTGGTCATTAGCGCTCCTTCTGAAAGTTACTGATGCCACTTGGAGGTTTATCTGTGCCCTCAGGGTCACCTGAATAGTTCAAATCAGTATGGAAAGGACTATGATAGACTATGTTGTCAACTGAGTTACCTCTCATACTAAGAACATTGATAAGGTCTCTCTCCGGTATGAGTTCTTTGATGGCTCTTCAGATTCCCTGCTTGCCTAAAACACTTCCCGCACTGTGAACATTCGTAGGGTTTTTCTCCGGTGTGAATCATCTGATGCCTCTTCAAGTTAATTCCCGTGCTGAAGCACTTCCCGCACTGTGAACATTCGTAGGGTTTCTCTCCGGTGTGAAATCTTTGGTGGGTCTTCAGATATCCTGACTGACTGAAGTATTTATCGCAGTGAGAACATTTGTAAGGTTTCTCTCCGGTGTGAAACCTTTGGTGGGTCTTCAGGTATCCCGCCTGCCTGAAATATTTTCCGCACTGAGAACATTTGTAAGGTTTTTCTCCGGTATGAAATCTTTGGTGGGTCTTCAGACATCCGGCCTGGCTGAAGCACTTCCCGCACTGAAAACATTTGTACGGCTTTTCTCCAGTGTGACTTCTCTGGTGTAATTTCAGGTTTCTCCTTGTACTTAAGCGTTTCCCACACTGAGAGCATTCGTACTGTCTATTTTCTGTCGGACACGTTGGAATTCTCCTCAGCGAGTCTGCGTGAGTCACGTTTTCCTCATATTCGGAAGACTGGCGAGGTTCTTCATTCTGAGAGTAACTTTGTTTCCCACGTTCAAAGAATGAGTGCGTTTTCTCACTTATTTTCGTTTTCTCCGGCAGTCTAGTTGAGGAATGAGGCTGGAGGTTCTCTTCTGAATTGGGACGTTGATCATAATCCTCACTGGAATGGATCACGTCACGTTCTACTCTATAGCGGCACCTTCTACCGTATTTGGAGAACACGGGCATTTCTTCCTTACTGGACTTACTGATATTTTGGATAAGGGATTCTAAACATTCGTTCTTTCCCTCCTCTCTTTCTGTTCTCTCCTGGTTTTCAGACTTGGCTCCTTCCCCCTGCATTTCTGCGATCTCTTCCTTATTCCTGTAGCTTATCTGTGGAGTTATATTGTATTTTACTTCCAAGGCATTTTGTCCATAATATGAATTCTCTTCATTTACCTCACACTCTCTTACATCATCTGCAGAGAAACAAAGAGGCATTTTAACCAGTCTTCATTCCTTTACCATTTCTTTCAGTGTCTGGTTTCTCCTACAACATCCATGAGCTCGGATAGCACAACAGTTAAAGTGCAGGATAGGTAGGCCTCAGCCTACGACCCTAATTGAGCCCAACAGTTCTGTTGCTGAGTGAAACATTGGTTAAGTGAGTTTTGCCCCATTTTATGACCTTCCTTGCTGCAGTTGTTAAGTGAATCACTTCAGTCAGGGGTGGGCTTCAGATCCTTTAGCAACAGGTTCGCTGCCCTGTTGCTGAGTGGACGTGACCATGGTGGCCTAGTCGGCCGCCTACATCATGGGGGGGGATGGGGCATTTTTCACCCTCCCCAGGCTCCAGAGGCTTTCCTTGAGCCTCCAGGAGGGCAAAAACAGCTTCCCCTGGGGTCCAGAGGCCCTCCGGAGGCCAGAAACAGGCCCGTTTCCAGACTTCCGGAATCTTTGGTAGGTCCGTTTTTTGCCCTCCCAGACTCTCCGCGCAGCCCCTGCACTTACTTGGAATGATGAACAGGCCGCGTGGAGACTCCTGGGAGGGGAGGGGAGGGGAGGGGAGGGGAGGGGAGGGCGTGGCCAGCCAGGGGTGGCATTTGGGGCAGTGGTGGGTTACCCCCGGTTTGCACCGGTTCTATAAAACCGGTAATAAAACCAGCGGGAGGCCCCGCCCACTGACCCTGACGTCATGAAAACGCCTCTGCGCATGCACAGAAGCGCGCGGCCCCATTGTGAACCAGTAGTAAAAGTAAGTAGAACCCGCCCCTGATTTGGGAGTTCATTGAACCCCGGCGATCCTTGGCTAGAGGATCACCCGAACCCCGCTGAACCCCCAGGAGCCCACCCCTGACTGCAGTCGTTAAGTTAGTAACACAATTTATTTATTTATTTTATTTTATTTCAAATTTATATACCGCACCTTCTCTCGAAAGACTCAGGGCGGTGTACAGCCAGATAAAAACATACAATACAAACATTAAAAAACAATTAAAAGGATATATATTAATTTGGCCCCAGTTTAAGATAACGAACCAATTAAAAATAAAAAATATGTTAAAAAATATGTTAACAATTGTTAAGTGAATCTGCCTCCCTCATAAAGTTTGCTTATCAGAAGGTCGCCAAAGGTATGAATTTGGATTTTACTTTGAAGAAGAGGTCATAGGGGGAGGGGTGGAGAGGGGGGGCTGGGGGGGGGAGAAAAAAGGGGGAAAAATATGTATTTGAAAAACTTTTTCAATAAAAAAAAAAAAGAAGGTCGCCAAAGGTAATCACATGACCATGAGACCCTTCCAACTGTCATAAATACAAGTCAGATGCCAAGCTTCCAAATTTTGATCGCACGACTATGGGGATGTTACAATGTTGGGTGGAAAGGGTCCTCAGTCAATCTTGATGGGGTTCAAGGTCGACTTGGCCTTCCGCATCCTTCCAAAGTCTGTAAAATGAGGAGCCAGATTGTTGGGGGCAATGTGGAAATAATGCTTCTACCTTGTAAAGCACCCAGAGAATGCTGCCAAGAACAAAAATCCAGATAATAAAGGCTAGAATCCTTACCATGGCATTCCAAAGATGCATTTCGGGCAGCCCTCAGCTTATAACCATTCTCTTGGTGACCATTTAAAGTTACAAAGTCACTAAACAAAGTGACTTACAACTGTCCTCACACTCACCACCATCTCACAGTCACACAATCAAAATTCAGATGCTTGGCAATTTGTGTTTACAAGGGTTGCAGCATCCTTGGGTCATGTGATCATCGTTTGCAACCTTCCCAGCTGACAAGCAAAGTCAGCAGGGAAGCCAGATTCTTTTTTCTTCTTTTTTTAATTTGATTTATATGCCGCCCTTCTCCGGAGACTCAGGGCGGCTTACAACGCATTAAGCAATAGCCTTCATTCTTTTGTATATTTATACAAAGTCAGCTTATTGCCTCCACAAACTGGGTCCTCAATTTACCTACCTTAGAAAGGATGGAAGGCTGAGTCAACCTTGAGCCTGGTGAAATTTGAACTTGCAGTAGTTGCAGGCAGCAGATGTAAGTGGACGTTAATAACAGTGCTTTAGTCTGCTGAGCCACCAGATTCATTTAACAAACGTATCATTCACCCAACAGCTGCAATAATTCGCTTTCCAACAGTGGCAAAAAAATGATTGTAAAATCCGGCTTAACAACCGCCTTGCTTCGAAACAGAAATTCTGATCCCGATTGTGGTTGTATGTTGAGGACCTCCTGTATTACAATAAAGACTGATTTTCATGGGCCCTTCAGGGTCAGGAGGGGCAGCTTAAACCTGACTATAAGAAGAGGCAGGAGGGAGGAGTAAGGAAGGGGTAACTTCATGAGTAATTGGAAATCAGCATTCTGACCTATGGTTGATGTAGCTTCTTTCTTAATGTTTGCTCAGCATTTGTTCCTTATTTACTGGTGGTGCAGTGGTTAGAATGCAGTATGTTGTGGCTCCGTTACCTGAGCCTGTGTCATCGGCAGGAGAGGACTCCGAGAATGAAGGAGAGGAGTTGGCAAGGCCTCCCTCTCCAGGACCCTCCTCTCTGGCAATGCCTTCAGTGTCCGCCGAAGGGCAAGAGATAGGGCCAGGGCCAAGCACGTCCACGCAGCCACAGGTGGACAGTGATGAGGGTAATGAGTCTTGGCTGGATCCTCGGCAGCGTCGCAGAGATAAGTGCGCGCAACAGAAGAAAAGGCGTGCCAGAGATTAGTCTGAGTCACTGGACCACACCCCACAGGGTATAAAAGGGGGTGAGGTGGCCATTCAGACTCTGTGACGGACAAAACTAACTACTATCGAGTCACACTGCATCTTTGGAAACAACATTATCGGCCTTGGATTTATTTTACAAACTGGACAATTCTTGACTGTGTGTATTTTGTTTTATGAGTAAAATTCTTGGCAAGCAGCTACTGGGTTGCTGCCAAGCTTCTTATCAGAAGAATTGGTTATCTGCCAGTTTATTTAACCTCTGGCTGTTTGTTTGTGTGTGTGTGTGAGACGGGGACAGAACACAGTATTGCAGGCTGACTCTGCCCACTGCCAGCAGTTCGATGCTGACCGGCTCAAAGTTGACTCAGCCTTCCGTCCCTTCCGAGGTGGGTAAAATGAGGACTGTTGGGAGCAATAGGCCGATTCTGTAAACTGCTTAGAAGGAGCTGTAAAGCACTGTGAAGTGGTTATATAAGTTTAAGGGCTAGTCAGTGCCATTGCTATTTCAGTTGCTAGGAATGGATTAAAACTGATTTCAAATGGATTCAAACTCAAACATCTTGCTTTGCCAGAGATGAGCATGGTGGATGTGAACTCTGAAAATCAGCTTTTCTTATTCTGCAGGTAGCCAATCACATTGGCTGATCTTTATACATAGGACTTGAAGAACCTTCCTTACCCGAAAAATCTAGGTTTCCACCCTGCTCCTGGTCTGTTGGGAGGGCTGGCTCAGTCCCCGCTTTGTGGTCTGCAAAGAAAAGAAGAAAGGATTGAGGAATAATAACATAACAGTTATCTTATACCTGTTATCTTGTACATGTTTGACAAACTACATAAATAAATAAATAACACTGCCTCTCTTAGATCTACGAATGGAGAAGATTTGAGAACTGAATCCCCATGATGTGGGGTGGGGGATGGTGGGGAGAGGCAAGGGGAGGGAGGAGTGAGGGGGGGAGAGACAAGATCCATCCCTTCTGATTTGCAGGGGCAGAAGAAAAGAAGGGTGGAAGGGTTTCATTTTTAGAGTTGCTTGTATAAGAGGAAAATTGTCAAAAGGCAAATCCTCATTCAGCATTTCCTCATTCAGCACTTTCATGCGAAGCAGAGTAGCTTCCAATAAGAATGAGATCCCGGGATCTGCACCAAGCTCTTGATCTACAACTTGGCAACTTTGAGAAGTATAAACTTATTACTGTCTGCAGAACTCTGGGAGTTGAAGTCCACATATTTTAAAGCTGTCAAGTTTCTAACAAAGACAGAGCAAGCAGAAGGACAGAATTGAGGCATCCATTTTGATGCCCTGCAGGCTAAACTGCATTTACTCCAAATGCTTTTTTCTAGAAAGCTGACCCAAGTCATTTGATTCCACCAGCTTAAGTTATGTCACAAATGCAAAAAGACAAAAAGAAAAAGGGGAGAGGAGAGGAGAGGAGAGGAGAGGAGAGGAGAGAACAGGAAAGGAGAGGAGAGGAGAGGAGAGGAGAGGAGAGGAAAGGAGAGGACAGGAGAGGAGAGGAGAGGAGAGGAGAGGAGAGGAGAGGAGAGGAGAGGAGGAGAGGAGAGGACAGGAGAGGAGAGGAGAGGAGAGGAGAGGAGAGGAGAGGAGAGGAGAGGAGAGGAGAGGAAAAGAGAGGAGAGGACAGGAGAGGAGAGGACAGGAGAGGAGAGGAAAGGAGAGGAGAGGACAGGAGAGGAGAGGAGAGGAAAGGAAAGGAGAGGAGAGGACAGGACAGGACAGGACAGGACAGGACAGGACAGGAGAGGAGAGGAGAGGAAAGGAGAGGAGAGGAGAGGAGAGGAGAGGAAAGGAGAGGAGAGGACAGGACAGGACAGGACAGGAGAGGACAGGACAGGACAGGACAGGAGAGGAGAGGAGAGGAGAGGAAAGGAGAGGAGAGGAGAGGAGAGGAGAGGAAAGGAGAGGAGAGGAGAGGACAGGACAGGACAGGACAGGACAGGAGAGGAGAGGAGAGGAAAGGAAAGGAGAGGAGAGGAGAGGAGAGGAGAGGAGAGAGGAGAGGAGAGGAGAGGAGAGGAGAGGAGAGGAAAGGAGAGGAGAGGACAGGAGAGGAGAGGAAAGGAGAGGAGAGGAGAGGACAGGACAGGACAGGAGAGGAGAGGAGAGGAGAGGAGAGGAAAGGAAAGAAGAGGAGAGGAGAGGAGAGGAGAGGAGAGGAGAGGAGAGGACAGGAGAGAGGAGAGGAGAGGAGAGGAGAGGAAAGGAAAGGAAAGGAAAGGAAAGGAAAGGCTCTTTCAGAAGAATGTTACCTTTCTCTATCTCACCATTTTCTGTCTTCATAGCTTCCAGAGGTTTTTCCTCCACGTGTAAGAAATCCATCCGCTCTTCCTTTATGGAACCCTGAAAAAAAAATGAGAATGATGTAATTCAGAGTGAAAGGACTGATTTTATACACACATAAAATAAAAAATCTCAGCCGTTCTCTATTACACAAGCTCAATAACAATTAAGTTACATAACTGTGGTGGGGTCCAACCATGTCATCCTGAAGGTATAAACAGTGATTTTTCTGCAGACATTTTGAAAAATCTGCTTGGACTGGGGAAGGCTATAAATCAGTGTTTCTCAGCAGCTCTAAGAGGGGCATTCTGGGAGTTGAAGTCCGGCGCTCTTAGAGCTGCTGAGAAACACTGATTTATAGCCTACCTACCCGAATCCAAACATGGCTGGCTGGGGAATTCTGGGAACTCAAAATTGCCAAGATTCAGAAACACTCCTAAAAATATTACAACTATCAGTAATGTGGGGTTTTGCACTGTGCTTCATAATTCCTAGATACGGCCAACTGAGGGAAAAGTAAAATTTATTTATTTATTTATTTATTTTTAAATTTGTATACCGCCCTTCTCCCTGAGGACTCAGGGCGGTGAACAGCCAAGTAAAAGCATAAAGTACAAACATTAAAATACAATTAAAAAGATATATATAATATAAAAGAAAAAAAAATGTTAAGGAGAGGTGAAGGAATATATTATAAGTAGAATTGTAGAATGTCACTTTGAAAAAATGCTTAAGAAGAAATCATAATCTTTTTGTGTATATGTTGTATAAATGTTTGTTGTGTATATGTTATGTTTGTCTTTTTTAATATTTATACTCAATAAAAATTATTATTTTTTTAAAAAAAAGATATATATAAATTTGGCCCCATGATTAAAAACAATAACAAACAATTAAAAACATTAAAAAAAGTGTTAGGCCAGCCCGGCTTGCTGGAAAAAGGTTTTAAGGGCACGGCGGAGGTCTGAGAATCAAATAGCTGATACTCACACCAGGAGAAGCTACATCTGATTTTTCCTCCCACAAGGAAGGAAGTAGGAACACAGCAACAGTCATAAGGGTGAAAAATAAGTCACTTTTTTCAGTGCCCTTGTAACTTCGAACGGTCACTAAACGAACTGTTGTAAGCCGAGGACTACCTGTATATAGTATAAATGCAGTAAGCTGACAACTGAAAATGGGGCATGACTATACAGTAGCCACTTCCACAACATTCCTTGATAGAAACCCTCCGAATTAATTCTTAAAACTTCACCTGCCATGACCCTGATCTGGTCTGTTCCTGGCTCCGAAGGAAGTCCTCCACCAGGGCCACCGCCTGGGGACATGTGTCCGGCCTCCTGGCTTGGATCCAGCTCCGGAGGTCAGGTGGCAGGCTGGCCAGCAACTGCTCCAAGATCAGCAGCTCCAGGATCTGCTCCTTGGTGCGTCTCTCTGGCCTCAACCACTGGAGACACAGCTGGTGGAGCTGGCCATAAAGCCTCCTGGGGTCTCCCACCTCCTGGCAGCAGAACTGTCGAAAATGCTGGCGTTGCATCTCCGTCCTCAGGGCTTCTCCTCGCAAGATGGCCGCCTTGACCTTCCCATAATCCTCTTGGTCTTTGGCGTCCAGGGTCCGGAAGGCCTCTTCCACTCCTCCGCTCAGAGCTGGCCGGAGATAGGCCGTCCATTCTCCTCTGGACCAGCGGCAAGCTGTGGCCACCTGCTCGAAGGAGGCCAGGAAGGCCTTGGGGTCTTCCCAGGGGGAAGCTTCTGACATCATCAGGGGGTTTCGTCCTCTTCTGGTCTTGAGGAACTCCTGCCACTGGGCCTCCCAGCACTGTTGTCTCGCTTTGCAAGATTCCCCTTTGTTCTCGCGTGATGCTCCCCATCCCGGCTGCTTGATCCTGCCTTCCGACGTAAGAGAGGTGGTGGCTTTTCCAGATCCTTCTGGTCCCACTTCCAATCTGGGCTCTATCAAAACGCCCTCCTTCATTGCTTTCATTCCCAAGGGAAGACTTCAGGGCAGACCTAAGAAAAAACAGAATATGCACAGTTGTCCATTTGCAATTTCGTGGGATTTTAGTCTCTCAGCCCAAGTAGTCATTGTATAGGTAGTCCTCGTTTTACGACCGCACAATTGAGCCCAAAATTTATGTAGCTAAGCGAGAAATTTGCGAAGTGAGTTTTGCCCCCCTCCCCCGTGTTTTTGCTACTTTTATTCCCACATTTGTTAAGTGAATCACTGCAGTTGTTAAATTAGCCACAGGGTTGTTAAGTGAATCTGGTTTCCCCCTCGACTTGGCTTGTCACCAGGTCGTAAAAGGGGATCACATGTCCCTGGGACACTGCAACCATCATAAACAAGAGTCAGTTGTCAAACATCTGAATGTATATCACATGACCACAGGTTCATGTGAAATGGTCATAAGAGTGAAAAACGGTCACGAGTCACGTTTTTCAGTGCTGTTGTGACTTCGGACGGTCATTAAGTGAACTGTTGTAAGTCGAGGGCCATCTCTAGTTCTAGGGGTGACAGTGTAAGACAGGCACCACAGAGATCCAGATTCTGATCCCTACTCGATCACTGAAGATCCCTTAAGAAACTTGGCACTCAGCTGGTTCATAAATACGAATTGCTGTGCATCTGAATTTTGATCAAATGATCATGGGAGGCGGCAAAAGTCATACCTATGGAAAACGGTCATAAGTCACTTTTGTTGTAACTTTGGAACCGGTCACTAAACGAACTGTTGTAAGTCGAGGACTATCTGTCCTTTTTTTTTTTTGGTTTTAAAAACAAAACTTTGTTAAACATATAAAAGTAAAATACTATACCATTTATATACAAGGTACATATATATTAATACAAATGACAATACATAAAAAGAAAAAGTGACTTTGGTCACACATCCATTATCTTATTAGTGGTGCATAGTTGTTAATTATTATTATTGTACAAAATTTTCCATTTACTCTCATTTCTACGAGTTATCCAATCATACATACATACATAAAAGAGCCTTGGTGATGCAGAGGACTAAAGTGCTGTTAAGTAGCACTTAGCTGCCAGCTGCCTGCAATTACTGCGAGTTCAAATCTCACCAGGCTCAAGGTTGACTCAGCCTTCCATCCATCCAAGGTAGGTAAAATGAGGACCCAGTTTGTGGGGGCAATAAGCTGACTTTGTATAAAAAAGAATACCACTTGGGGGGGGGGGGAGGGGCAAAAGCCCTGCTAAGCAGGTATATACTAAAGTATGAAGGCTATTGCTTAACGCATTGTAAGCCGCCCTGAGTTTCTGGAGAAAGGTTGCATATAAATCGAACCAATAAATATTTTATTTATTTATTTTTATTTTTATTTAATTTGTATACCGCCCTTCTCCCAAAAGGGACTCAGGGCGGTGAACAGCCAAAATTAAAATACATACAATACAAAAGTTAAGATAATTAAAAGAGATTAAATCAATTAAAAGAGATTAAATAAATAAATAAATACCACCTATTCCACACTATATAACATTTTGAGTCTACCTTACCCTTCATTTCAAACGTCAGTTTGTCCATTCCCCAAAAAATCCCAAAAAATCTATAATTGCACAGAAATGAACCATCTGTCCTGGAACCATTCTTCCAAGAGGTCTCTCAACTTCCCAGCATATAACTCAGGCCTCCCATCCAAGTCCAAACCCACCTTGGTCCTGCTTAGCTTTCCAACAGAACCACCCAACCTCCACTCTTAACCCCGGAAAGACCCCAAGGGACAACCTGGGCAGGATTGTAATCGCCCCCCCCTCCAATCTCCCATATTGGGAGAGGAGATCAGAGAGGCTCCAACCACTCCCGAACCCATCATCCCCATAGGCGATCGGCCGTGCCTTATGGGCAAACCCGCCCCAAGTCTCCAACCCGAACCTGGCAGGGGATTGGAAAGCACCTGTCTGGTGCCCAGCAGTGGCCCGCGGGCACCGGGTCAAGAGGGCTCCGGGAAGCGCCTCTTTCTCCAGCCGCAGCGATGGAGAAGCCGGCTTGGCCCTCCGGACTGCCGGGCGGAGGTTCAGGGCTGGGCGGGGAGGACGATCGCCGGCCGCCTCGGCAGTCTCCTGCAAGGGGAAGGGCTGCGGGAGGCATCCGCTGCTCGGCTTCTCTCGGGCGGATCGCGACGCTTCGGTTCGCCCTTGTTTTCCTCGGGTTCCGGGGCGGACCCGCCGAGGCCGGGGGTTGGCTCGCCCCCTCCGTGCCAGCCCGTGGCGAACCGGAGGAGCCGAGGAAGAGCGGCCGGATGAGATCGAGTTTGGATCGGGCGATTCCCGAAGGTCGCTGGCGCCGCGCGTTGCACTCGGGAGTTGATCCGTGTTCAGTGGGAGGAGCAAAACCTCCCGTGTCCTTTAGATATATAAAGAAGGGTATGCAAGAATGGAGTATGTCTAGTCTAGTCTAATAAAAAGAAGGACCAGGGCAGTGGTAGGTTTCAATTTTTTTTACTACAGGTTCTGTGGGCGTGGCTTGGTGGGCATGGCAGGGGAAGGATACTGTAAAATCTCCATTCCCGCTGCACTCCAGGGGAAGGATACTGTAAAATCCCCATTCCTTCCCCACTCCAGAGGAAGGATACTGTAAAATCTCCATTCCCACCCACCCCACTCCAGAGGAAGAATACTGTAAAATCCCCATTCCCTCCCCACTCCAGGGGAAGGATACTGTAAAATCTCCATTCCCACTCCACTCCAGGGGAAGGATACTGTAAAATCCCCATTCCTTCCCCACTCCAGAGGAAGGATACTGTAAAATCTCCATTCCCACCCACCCCACTCCAGAGGAAGAATACTGTAAAATCCCCATTCCCTCCCCACTCCAGGGGAAGGATACTGTAAAATCTCCATTCCCACTCCACTCCAGGGGAAGGATACTGTAAAATCCCCATTCCTTCCCCACTCCAGAGGAAGGATACTGTAAAATCTCCATTCCCACCCCACTCCAGGGGAAGGATACTGTAAAATCCCCATTCCCTTCTCACTCCAAAGGAAGGATACTGTAAAATCTCCATTTCCACCCCACTTCAGGGGAAGGATACTGTAAAATTCCCATTTCCTCCCTATCAGCTGGGACTTGGAAGGCAGAGAATAGATGGAGGCGGGGCCATCAGAATTTTTACTACCAGTTCTCCGAACTGCTCAAAATGTCCACTATCGGTTCTGCAGAACTGGTCAGAACCTGCTGAAATCCACCTCTGGACTAGGGGTGACATGATAGCATTGTTCTAGTATCTCAGGGGCTGCCACAAAGAAGAGGGAGTCAAGCCATTCCTCAAAGCCCCTGAAGGCAGGACAAGAAGCAACGGATGGAAACTAATCAAGGGGAGAATCCAATCTACAAATTAGGAGAAATTTCCTGACAATAAGAAGAGTTAACTAGTGAAACGACTTGCCCCTAGAACAGTGTTTCCCAACCTTTTTTTGGCCATGCCCCACCTAAGCATCTTAAAAATCCTGATGCGCCCCCCCCACCGTGACATATATTTCTTACTATTCAAAAAGTGATTCTTACTCACATGGAGGAAGCCTAAAAGGCCATTAATTTGGTTTCAACAAGGTTTCAATTGCCCCCATTAAAAATCATATTGCCTCCCTTTGGGGGGTGGGCCCCACATTGGGTACCACTGCACTAGACATTGTGGGTGCTCCATCACTGGCGGGTTTTTAAGAAGAGATTGGATAGCCACTTGTCTGGAACTGTACAGGTAGTCCTCGATTTACAACATTGCTTAGCGACCGTTCAAAGTTACAACAGCACGGGAAAAAAGTGACGTACGAACATTTTTCAAACTTACCTGGAAACACAACCTGTAATATATAAGCCATCTCACCACTCTGAGTCCTCATGGGAATTCGTTTCCAGTTCTTCTGTCATCCATGTTACCGTGCTCTGAATTGTTCCAGTCTGTCTAAATCAGGGGTCCCCAAACTTGGCAGCTTTAAGACTTGTGGACTTCAACTCCCAGAATTCCCAATCTTCAACAACCATGCTGGTTAGGGAATTCTGGGAACTGAAGTCCACACTTCTTTTAAATTCCAACGTTGTGAAACGAGTGCCAAGTCGTTGCAACACCCATTTTGTGCGCCGAGTAGCACAAAACGTTCTGATCTAAATTTTTCTTCAGAGCTGAAGCTCAGAGTGGGAAACAGCCAGTCCGTGAAGGAGCTGGGTAGCATCTCAGCCAAGCAGAATAATGATGATTTTCCATAATTTGAAAACACGGAAATAGCCAGTCCCTGTTCAAAAACTGGGAGAGATCAGAACGTTTTGTGCTACACAATTAACAAAAATGGGTGTTGCAAGATCTTGGCGAGTCAACAAGGACAAATCTCTTGTGTGAGGATCTGAGTTTGCCAAAAGTTGGGTCTGAATCTTGTTTCCACAGAACTACAGCAAGATATCCCAGAAGACTAGCTAAGAAATTAGACTGGACACCAAAAAGATGTTTCCTGTTATCTAAGCATTGCCTTGACTATGCCTTAGCCCCCTAGGAAATTAGAAAAAAACCTTTGAGGTGATTTAAGGCTGTGATTTTTATTTTTATTTTATTTTATTTATTTTATTAGTCATATTTCTATGCCGCTCACTCTCCGGGGACTCTGGGCGGCTTACACCAAAGACAGTATACTAAATAGCATATTGCCCCCTAACTATCTGGGTCCTCATTTTACCCACCTCGGAAGGATGGAAGGCTGAGTCAGCCTTGAGCCGGTGAGATTTGATCCGCTGATCTGCTGAACTAGCAGTCAGCTGAAGTAGCTGAAGTACTGCACCCTAACCACTGCGCCACCTCGGCTCTTTTTAAGGTTGTTTTGTTCACACAATACAACCTTGTGAGCTGAACCATGGTTTACTGAATGAACCCTGTTGCTAATGAATTCTGGGTTTCTCACGTAATCTAGTTGAAACGGAGCAGAGCCAACCCCATGCTAGAATGGCATTTGACAAAGTAGACCACAACCAACTACTTGATAAGATAGTCCTCTTCCCAGAATTCCTCTCTGAGCTCCATCCAGGGAATGCTGGGACCTCTTCCTGTTTCAGGGCCAGTGGAGCGTTGGTCTTCCCTCTTTGAATGGTATTCTCAAGAGCAGCTTTTCTCAATCTCTGTAACTTTTAAGATGCATGGACTATGCTGCTAGCTGAGGAATTCCGGGGTTTGAAGTCCACACATCTTCAAACTGCCAAGGTTGAGGAACACTGATCCAGAATAGGTGAGGTCTTAGTACCCGAGTCTCATCCCACGTTCACTTTTCAGACTTAAAAGTGAAAAACCAACTTTTTCTCCAACTTTGTCTATTTTTTGCTTGGTCTCCTGAAGATTTGTTTTAAACATATACATTATGTTTATTAATCTTGACTCTGTACTTTCCTATTAGCTCAGGGGTGTCAAACTCAATTTCATTGAGGGCTGCATCAGGGTTGTGTTTGACCTTGCGGGGGGGCAGGGGGGGCGTGGCCAGCTCAACATCACTTGTGTCTGGGGCACCTGTGGTGGCAGAGTGCTCTGCCACACGTGGCCCTCCCAAGCTGTTTTCATTGGCAGAAGCAATGTGGGCGGGCCCTTCGCTGTCTCCAGGGCCTTGAGTTTGACACCTCTGTATTAGCCCTATTGCCTCATTTTTGAACTGGGAAGAGCTGAAGAACTGTGTACGTTCAGTCGGTACAAAAAAGCTTTCAAGATCAAATTTTGGTCGGTCACTGGGACCAGAGATTTATTCTTCTGAGCTTTTGGACTCATGCTGGAGCCGACCTTCAAGGAATTTCTCGGTACTGAAATATGAGCTTTGGACTGTTCTATGAGTTGTGTTTATGTGGTGCCTTCCTAGAGAGAGAAATTCCCTGAAGATGGGTCCCAGGCATGAGTCCAAAAGCTCAGAATAAATCTCTGGTCCCAGTGATTGACCAAAATTTGATCTCACATCATTATCCTGGGACATGTGTATTTTGACTTTGTGATCATAAATTGAGAACTACCTGTACAGGCATTCTGTACAGGTAGTTCTCAACTTATGTGTACGCAACTTACACATTGTGAAGGGTGGCCGAGTTGACATTTCGCCATGAAAAGGCCTTCACTTTTGTTTATTATTTATTAATTTTTTATGCCACCCATTTCCCTTACAAGATGACTCTGGGCGGCTTCATTGTACGTTTCTTTCGCCTTCTGGAAGGGTGTGAAAGACAAAATAATTCACGCTTGCGTATACGGTGGCCCTGAACACACAGCAAACTGAAAACCAAGGAGTGATTTTTTTTCACCTCAGGGAAAACAGATCAGAAAATGCAGTGAACCGCAGCATTATTTGTATTATCATTCTTAATGGAGGGATGTGGCACATTTCCAAATGGAAGCAGCTGCAAGTGCGGAGACTGCAAAGCATTGGGAATCCATGAGGAATCTCGCCCAGTGAGAAAAGATTTGGGAGAATCCCACGCACAGCATGAATTAACAAACTAAGGGCTGAAACCAACGGTCTTTTACTCCAGTACATGGTACCATACTTCTTTATTTAATACAGAAATATGAGATGCACTGGTACAGTCCACCAACTTTCCAAGCAAAATTTCAGAAGGAGAGCTTGAAGTATTCCTGCATTGACTTCGTAGGGAACTCTTTCTGAGCAACATGGAGGTTGGTTCTTGGGACAAAGTGTAAAGCTGTTTGTACTATTGTAATAGTAATAGTATAAAGCTATCACAACATAACTTTTACACCACTGTTTCTCAGGCAACTTTAAGATGTATCAACTTCATCTCCCAGAATTCCCCAGACAGCACTGCTGTCTGGGGAATTCTGGGAGTTGAAGTCCACACATCTTCAAATTGCTAAGTTTCAGAAACAAAGATTTACAGCAATCCACTTAAAACTATCCAAAAAATTCCCATTAGCAATAGTTTCATTTACAGTTTTCAACGAAACCTAAGCCATTACAGGTTCCCAATTTCTTCTTTATATTTTGGCTCATAAAATCATAGTGCGTGTTAAATTGTGGTTGTTTTATATTTTAACTTAAAGCATTAAATTATAATTCTTTTTACGCAAGGTGTAAAGACTTATGCTTATTTGTATTGTTAATACCTGATACCTGACGTGTTTATATATTTCATACATTTGTATTGTTTTCTGCGCAGGTTGGCAAACCTGTAAATCATGAAATCGAACAATTACAAATTCTATTTTATATTATAAATCTCTAACAGATATAAATATATATTTTTTAAATATAAGAGGAACAAGCCTACTATAGCCAGAAGTCTTACATTAAGGATTCATTATGAATTTCTCTTTTTCCACCTCAAAGATGAAGAGCTAAAATAGAATCCATGCTAAAATCTGAAATGTAGAGAGATTTAATTAAGGACTTCCTAAAGCTTAAATCATAAGTATTGTACAGAAAAATTAAAATAAGTAACTTAATTAAAAGGTGCGAAAATTAGCTGGTTCGTGTATGAGAAAATGCAGATGTTCTAAGAATATTTTTCTAGTAAAAAGGATAATTAGAGAAAGTTAGGAAAAGATTTCCAATTGTTTTAGATTAAATCTACTAAGCTTCAAACAAGTTATACGATTCTGACTTTCTTCACTTAATTTTTCTGAATGTTAACACTTTGGAACCCTCCTTTAATGAGAAACATAAACTTTCAATTTTAAAATGTTTGTAACATTTAAAAAGGTATTTACTTTGCTACAGCCAATCCATTTACCCATGTCTGAAAAACATCTACTAATGTTTTTAGTAAAACATTATGCTTCAGAATTATTTTCATGTTCCATTTTAATTCTTAAGACGTTCCCAAGTTTTAGGTAAGGCTTGAAAGCCAAACACGGGAATGCATGAAGTTATCTTGAAGACGACAAAATGCGATGACTACATTTATGACACCCAGTTCTGAATACTGTCTGGAAATCTCAATGAGAGAAGACAATGAAGGAGAATGGAAATCAAAGAAGTGATTTGGCATTTCAGTCTGATGAGTAATTTAATTTGGATAACTGTTTCTGACTGAAGATATATAAGAAAGGCATCTCAGAAGGTGCTAGAAGGTGCCTGAGAAATTGGAGACATCTGTTTTAGGTGTTAAGTTCGGCACTATTTCCCTAATATTCTCAATTTTTCTTTATGCTTTTGAACTCTGCCGTAAGGAAGCTTCTTAAAACAGATGGGAGCTTTTGTCTCAACTAAATAGAAGACTCTTGATCTGTCCATTGGAGTAGCAGATGGGATTTGTTATCCCCATTTGCCCAGAATATGGGCAACAGGAGGTGGTTAGGATTTGGTATGCTTCTACTGTGTTTGCCACTGGATGGTCAACATGACTTCATTTCTGGCACTGTAACGGATTCATTTCTAACGGCTTAACCTTTTTTGTACAGTTTATTTCACGTTGTGTTTTCATTGGTTTTTTTTAAGTTTTGCTGACATGCGTGTCAATTATTTCGGTTTTCTGGGTAGGATGGATTTAATCAGTGAATTAAAATGGGTTACGCTACCACCGATCAGCACTGGCCCCCTACAGATGCTCACAGGACCAACCGTATATCAAAGGAAGGAAGAAAATTGGCTCTAATTCATTCATCGGAGCTCAAGTTCATACTGGCAGACGGTCCTGAGGTTTGAAGCATCCCCAAGGCCTCTTCCCTGCAGGCCTGATACAGGGAGGGCACAATCTGCCGGCTGAAGGTGGTACCGGATGGGATTTTATAGTTGGGGGCAAGCAACTTCAGCAGATGCTGGAAACCTGCCTCTTCCACCATGCTGAAGGGCTGGTCATCCAGAGCCATCATCTGGGCAATAGCACGGGTCACTTCCGATGGCTTTGGACCAGGCTGCCTTTTACCGGGTGACTTCTGCTTCGTCCAGCACTGGGGCAAAGCACTTGGCATCAGAACAGGTCCGTTCGACTTACTGCTAGTTGGCAACATGGCTTGCGTTGTGGCAATGGCAGCCAGAACAATGTTGCCGTGATGCCTCTGCAGATGTTTCAGCAACCCAGATGTTGAAAAATGTTTTGAGTTCTTGCCTCGGCTAACCCGTCTCTTGCAGTGCGTGCAGATGCCATAGCAGGGGTCCTCCGAATCCAACTCAAAGTGGTCCCACACCACGCTATGCTCAGGACCGCTCCGGGGTTTCTTTGTGGGAGGTGGGTGGCTTGGGAAGACTTCTGGGATCTCATGACCAACCTCTCTAGGAAAGTGGGAGGAATTCGGAAGGGACATTCTCTGGTATCTCTTCCAATGAACTTCTCCCAGCTCAAAAGAGTCCTTTCCTGCCCCGATGGGCGATCCATCCTGAGTCTCTCGTGATTCAGATCGTCCTTCCAGCCTCTCATGTTTGACGGGCACCTGGTCGTAGCCGATCTGTGGCCCCATCCTGGAGTTATCCTCTGTTTCAGCTTCTCCACACTGAGGAATCTCCACCTTGATGTAATTTCCCATTTCGTCCCCTAAGGAAAGAAAGAGGTAATCATTTTTCACAGGAAGTAACAAACCTATTAACCCAAAGGTGATTTTTGCAAGAGGCAACTGGACAGTCTTGTTTTTCTTTGAAGATATTTCACTTCTCATACAAGTCCAGTTGCCTTTTGAAAAAAAGCACCTTTGGGACAACCATGACTTGGAGAATCTCCATGGACATAAACCTATTAACATGTTGTGGCCCGCCGGCGGCCAGCAGAGCTGGCAGCAGTCGGACAGTGAGGAGGTTGGAGAGGAACTTGGGCTGGGGAAGGCTCGGATGAGGGCTCTGCATCGGAGGCAGAGAGGGAGTTAGACAGTAGCGAGGCAGAGGAACAGCTGGGGCCTATTCCTAGTGTGCGCATGCACAGAGCTGCCAGAAGACAAGAACAAATAAGAAAGCAGGGTCGACGGGAGTAAAGCCACACCTTGGAGGTGATTGGCCCCTCCCATAGGAAACAAAAGAGGAACGAATGGTGAGTGGGCTTTTGCAGGAAACAATTCGTTTCAAGAGTGGAAAGTTCTGTTAGTGACTATAAGAGACTCTGTGCCAAGTTTTGCCTTGCCCTGCGTTTGGAAACTAGTTATCTGGCAGCTTTCCAAGCAAGATAAGGTTTGTGTTGATAAATATTCCTCTGAAAGACTGTTTGCCAAGCCTTGCTGACTGTGAATGAAAGGAATTCACAGCTGTGTAAATAAAAGGGGTTTTGCCAGGACCAAGACTCTGCTTCATGCTTTTTAAGGAAGCCTAGGTCAGAACATAACCCTTCTAGGTCAGGGATCCCCAACTCCTCATTTGTGGATCGGAACTGGGCTGCAGCATGCCAGAAACCAGGCCGTGCAAACTGGCAAAGCCCCACCCACAGGATGTAGGCAGCATGTGAAATCCTGTCCCGTCCAGTCCATGGAAAAACCTTTCTCCACGGAACTGGTCCCTGGTGCCCAAAAGGTTGGGGGCAGCTGTTCTAGGTGATTTCTCTCCCTGCCCTGTCCATCTTTCTCTCTCTCACACACACACAATCTCAAGTCTTTTATGCAGACTACATTTTAAAAACTGTAGGCCTCCGAGCGTTCCATTTTTATTTTGCTGTGATCAATTAATGTATTGGGGTTTGTCAGCAAGATGTTTCTTGAAATTACATGTGAATTGCAAAGTTTCGCTCACATCTGAGGAAATGAAAGGACGACGCCGGAAAACAAGCAAAGAGGCAGAGGCGGAAATGGCCATCTCAATTTGTTAAGTGAAGTTAGCACTTTTTGCTGGATGGGCACCTGGAGTTGGTGAAGGACTGGGTTGGGTGTCGTCTGTGGGGTTTTGTGTGTGAGGATGTGTGTGTGTCTTTGAATCAGTGTTGACTTCTGGTGACTGCCTGGATAAGTCCCTGCAGTTTTCTTGGCAAGATTTCAGAAGTGGTTTGCCATTGGCTCCTCCTTCATAGGGCTCAGCGAGAATGACTGGCCCAGGTCACCCAGCTGGCTTCGTGCCTAAGGTGGGACTAGAACTCACAGTCACCTGGTTGCTAACCTGATGATTTCACAGCTACATCAAACTGGCTCTCACTGCGTTTTTTTTTTTTTCTTTCATTTCATATCAAGTTGTTTGGAGTGGGCCAGACTAGAAACTAAAGGAAGAGAACAGAAGGTGAAAAGAAGAATGATAGAGGAAGAGAGGAAGGAAAAAGAAATTGCTCTGTCTGTTCAGAATAGAATAGATAAGAGTTGGAAGGGACCTTGGAGGTCTTCTAGTCCAACCCCCTGCTCAAGCAGGAAATCCTGTACCATTTCAGACAAATTGTTGTCCAATCTCTTCTTAAAAACTTCCAGTGTTGGACCATTCACAACTTCTTGGAGGAGATAAGTTGTTCCACTGATTAATTGTTCTAACTGTGAGGAAATTCCTCCTTAGTTCTAAGTTGCTTCTCTCCTTGATCAGTTTCCATCCATTATTCCTTGTCTAGCCTGCAGGTGCTTTTGAGAATAGCTTGACTCCCTCTTCTTCGTGGCCGCCCCTGAGATATTGGAACACTGCTATCCTGTCTCCCCTAGTCCTTCTTTTCATTAACCTAGACAAACCCAATTCCAGCAACTTTTCTTTATATGTTTTAGCCTCCAGTCCCCTCATCATTTTTGTTGCTCTTCACTACACCCTTTCTAGAGTCTCAGCATCTTTTTTACACCGTGGAGACCAAATATCTTCAAATGTCTCAACGGAAAATTTCCTTGTCTCTTCTCGAGACCCTCATTAACCCACATTAGGGGAAGATTAGGAATACAGCACTCTGTAGGAAGACATCTGGATTTTTTTTATTTTCTCCATCAAATGGCTCAATTCTCCTTGGTTTTGAGGCAGGAAAAGAGCTCTGAATGTCTCTGCAGCTCCCTGTCATGTCTCCCTCCGAGAAAGAGGAACCTGGCACCAGTAACGATTACTTGATGTACCAAGGCAAAAACAGCTCGATCTGAGAGACATATGGCACTCCTGCAATCGCCTCCTTTGCGCCAAGAACAATATGGCCTTTCCAAACGAGGACAGAGGAATCCACCCTGGGAAGAAAACTGGATGATCCTCTGGGCCGCCAAGGATTATTCAACGTCTCTGCCAACACTCCCCCCTCAGCTCCTCAGTCAAGAACGTAACATCTGAAGGCATTTGGCAAATGATGCTGAGGTTCCCACCAAACCTCCATGGGCCAGCTTTTGGCCAGACCAAATGCTCTACCGGATGACAGGAGCCAGCTGGTTGAGCCCGGGGAGAGGACAATGGAAATCCAGACACCCTTTGGATCATGTCCATATCTATTTGTGGAAGAAACTGCAAAGGGCGATGGGTCTCCTCTAACACTGGAGTTAGAAATACAGCAAAGAGGAAAAAATAGTTGATGAAGGAGCAGCCATTCTTGGACAGGAGAAACAGTGGAGCCTTCGGATCCAGACGTCCATTGACTATGCACAATAATCTCTCTATAGCCGTGATGGCGAACCTAGGGCACGCATGTCACAGGTGGCACGCGTAGCTGTATCAGTGGGCATGCCAGCTCAGCTCCAGCACGCATGCATGTGCCGGCCAGCTGATTTTTGGGCCTTCTGGGCCCACCAGAAGTAGGGAAACAGGCCCCTTGTGTAGGGGGTAGACCCGTTTTTCTTTCTCACCTGGCTCCAGATCCTCTCTATGCATCTGGGGAGGGCGAAAACAGCCTTCCCCACCCCCTCGGATGCCCTCCAGAGGCCTGAAACCACCCATTTCCCAACTTCCGAATGGACTGGAAGTGATGTTTTTTGCTGTCCCCAGCCTCCAGAGACTCATAGAGATCTGGAGCCAGGTGGGAAAGAAAAACGGGCCTACCAGGCCATCACATGCCAGGAGTGGGGAGTCGCACGCGCATGCGTGGGGCGGGGCACATAGAATTATGGGTGTAGGCACGCATGTGCATGAACGTCCCCCCCTCCTGGCACGCGATGGCAAAAAGGTTAGCCATCACTGCGTTATAGGATTCAAGGAGAAGCTCCAAGCCATCAATAATAAGAGAACTGTCAGGTGTGAAGGGCAAGGGTGAAATGCTCTGAAGTCTGCTACCAGTTTATTTCATGCATTCTGTTGTGGCCCCGCCCTCTGAGCCTGTCCCATCGGAGGAAGAAAGCTCCGAGCATGAGGAAGAGGAGTCAGCCAGGCCTCCCTCTCCAGGCCCCTCCCCTCTGGCATTGTCTCAGGTGCCGGCCGAGGGAGAGGAGATCAGCAGGGAGACAGCTGGTTCGTCTCAGAGTGACGATGAAACATCATTCCTGGATGCACGCCTCCGAAGGCGTGATAAACGATTGCAGCAGTTTAGGAGGCGTGCTAGGGATTAGAACTGAGTCACTGGACCACACCCCAGAGACTATATAATAGAGGGTAGTGGTCAGGGATCCTTGTGACGAACAAAAGTAAACCTTGGATAGTCACTAAAGCCTCGTCCGGAACTGCTGGGAGAAATATTATTTCTGCTTGGACTTTTTTGTACGTTAGTATCTTATCTTTCTGTTTGTGAAAATAAAGGCATTTGGCAGACGGTGTGTCTATCGCTGCCAAGTGGGAGATAAGACCTGGGTGCGTTCCAAAGTGTTTCCTTAACCCTCGGCTGGCTGTGTTTGTGTGTGTGTGGGGACGGGGACAGATCACATTCATGCACGGTGTGTGCCAAGCATGAGCTTTGCGCACATGCGCACCGCAGGCACTACCGTGCAGCGCTGAAAAATGAGGATTAAGAAGCCTTTTCTGAGTCTGCAAAGGTAAGTAGGACAGCATGGGGGGGGGGGACAGCTGTGCCATGTGATTTAGATTCACTAGAAAGCAGGATTTCCTGCTTTCTAGCAAATCTAAATCACGCGGAACAGCTGATCGTCGGAAATACTTGTTCACCTGAAACAGTAGCATTTTTTTTTACTACCGGTTCAGGCAAACCGGTCCGAACCAGTAGCATTTCACCCCAGTGAAGGGCCAGTAATTCTGATTACACCGACTTATTACTAATCATGCCTATGCATAGAAATCTACTCAACTAACAATCAGCATCATCTTGGGGTTAGATACGGTCAACGGAATTTAAGAGGGGTTGGATTTAGTCACTTGTGGCTACGTACAGACTCTAGGCTGATTCCTCTTTTGACTCCACCCAGCATTCTGCCACTCCTTTTCCTACAAGAACTGAGTTTTCCAATCATATGCATGAGGGAATGTCCAACTTTCTCCATTACTATACGAAGATTTGAGCACCAAAAGCTACATTTCCTGAACCCCTCTGTCCTCCAGAAACATTCTGAAAATCTGGAGGAGGCAGTGCCACTCTCTCAACTGGACATTTTTCCTCAAAGCACAAAAATCCCACCATAATAATAAGTGAAGGAGACATGGACGCTAAGGTAGAAGTTCTCTCTCACGTCTACCACATGCCTTTTTTGGAGGTACAGGTAGAACTCAACAGTTCATTTAGTGACCGTTCAAAGTTACGACGAAACTGAAAAAAATGATGTATGACCGTTTTCCCCAGTTACAACCATTACAACAGCTCCATGATCATGTGATCAAAATTCTGACTCTTGGTAACTGGTTCATATTTATGACCGTTGCAGTGTCCTGGCGTCATGTGATCTCCTTTTGTGACCTTCTGACAAGCAAAGTCAGTGGGGAAACCAGATTCACTTAACATCTGCATTACTAACTGCAGTGATTCACTTAACAGCTGAGGCAAGAAAGGTCATAAAATGGAGCAAAACTCACTTAACAAATTTCTCACTTAACAACAGAAATTTTGGGCTCAATTGGGGTCATAAGTTGAGCACTATCTATATATCGCATAGCTTTCCTATTATCTTTCCATAAGGTGATCAAGGCAGGGTGATTTGAATGGGGCTTCAAAATTTAGGCACCAACTCGTTTGATTATTCTCCCAATTGGTACCTTTTTAAAAATTATTTATTACATCACTAGATTTATAATCTGCATTATTTTGTACAACTCAAAGTGGCATACTAATGTTCCTGCCTCTTATTTTCCCAACACCAACCTTTTGATAAGCAGGTATGTTGCTTGTATCCTTACGATTTATATTGATATTGTTTCCTGATTGCTTATTTGTACCCTATGATTATCATTAAGTGTTGTACCTTAGGATTCTTGATGAACGTATCTTTTCTTTTATGTACACTGAGCAGGGCCGGATTTAGATGAAAAGAGGCCCTAGGCTATTCCACTTATGAGGCCCTTTCACCTATACTGAAAGTGTAATTTTAATTTTGCTAACAATTTGAATGTAGGCCCCTCTTGATCTTGAGGCCCTAGGCTGAAGCCTAGTTAGCCTATAGGAAAATCCGGCCCTGACACTGAGAGCATATGCACCAAGATAAATTCCTTGTGTGTCCAATCACACTTGGCCAATAAAAAAAATTCTATCCTATCCTATCCTATCCTATCCTATCCTATCCTATCCTATCCTATCCTATCCTATCCTATCCTATCCTATCCTATCCTATCCTATCCTATCCTGGGAGTGAGTGAAAGTTACTCTGCTCACATTTTATATTCTTTTAAGCTGTGAAGTGTTTTACCAAGCTGAATAGCAGAGAAATATGTAAATCAGACAGAAAAATTGGGATAGAATGGCAATCCACTATTGTGTCAGGTTTCATCCTGACCTGTAATGGAACAAGGAGGGTAGGCAGGCAAAATTCACTTTCTTGATAAGGTAGCAATACAAACATTAGAAAGGCAATTCGTATGAAGGAAGAAAACCAGCAATGGCAACCTGCAAGATTCGAGCCATCTGGCATCTTTTTCTCCCATCTGTGTTTTAATGGACTGGGGGGGGGGGGGGGGGGCATTTATTTTGTGAAGACCAGCCGACACCTCTCAATGTTCCTTCCTTCCCTTCCTTCTTTTTCCTTCCCTCTTCATTCTTTCTTCTTCCTTCCCCTTTTTCCTTATTTTTCCTTCCTTGCTCTCTTCCCATCTTCCCTTCTTTTTCTTCGTCTTACCTCTTTCCCTTTCTCCTTTCCTGTCCCTTCTTGCATGCTCAAATGAAAAAGGGAAACATTTCTCCTTTTGTTTTGTTTTTAGTTTGTTTTGCTAGCCCTCTGCCAGGGGGCGTTGCACTGAGCTCCGTTTTTGCTGGCAGAGAGCTGCAGGAAGCTGTCATGGCTGAGAACTGAGCCCGGGAGGGCCGCATGCGGCCCCCTAAGCTCCATTTCTGCTGGCAGAGGCACCGCAGGCCGGTCCTTTGCTGTTTCCAGGCCGGCCCCATGGCCCAGATGTGGCCCGCAGGCCTTGAGTCGACCCCCCCTTCTATAAGAGATTAGTTTGGTCTCAGCAGGGTCTCATCAGTTGTCAATGGGGTCACGATGGGTCGGACACGACTTCACAACTAGCAACAACATCAGGGCCTTTGCTTTTGATCTTGCCAGTTTTAATGTTCTCACTAGAAAGTAAGCCCCAATTTTCTATTAACTCTTTCCATTCTAAAAATAGCAGTTTGGATGAACTGGTGTTTCTGGAGCCAGGAAGACAATTTCCTCACCCAAAATGTCCGTATTTGCGTCATCGTCCTCCTGCAGGACGTGCCACAGCATAGTCTGCTGGCCTGGCTGGGTAATGTTCTGCTTCACAATCTGCAAAGACCCTCCAGGTTCCTTGAGATCCTTGGATCCCTGCAAAGAGAAAGAGACCTTGATACTCCTTCAGTAAATTCTGTGGGAATAGTTTACTTTTCCTTGAGATACACTCAGGGGTGAGCTTCTGGGGGTTCAGGAGAACCTCTAGCTAAGATTCTGTGCAGTTCGGAATGGCTGGCCCTGCCCACCCCTCCCCTCCCAAGAGTCCCCAGGCGGCCCGTTTTGGATGCAGATAAGTGCAGGGCGTGCGCTGGGACTCGGGGAGGGTGTATAACGGGCCTACCAGAAGGTCAGGAAGGCGGGAAACGGGCCCGTTTCTGGCCTCCAGAGGGTCCTGGAGCCTGGGGAGGCTGTTTTTGCCCTCCCGGAGGCTCGACGAAAGCCTCTGGAGCCTGGGGAGGCAAAGACGCCCCCCTCCCCCGTGGTGCAGGAGGCCAACTAGGCCACGCCCACCATGGCCACGTCCCACCCAGGAACCGGGCAGAGAACCCCTTGCTAAAATTTTTGAAGCCCACCCCTGGGTCCAGTGAACACCAAACAAAATTAACAACTCTTCTCCTATCAGATTCTATAGAAGAAACGGTGTTAAAGCAAAACTGCAGATTTCCTTAAAGCACATTGCCTTGCAATGTGGGCATCGCACACTGCCCAGAGGCTACTAGGTGAGGACAAATCAGGCATTTCAAAGATCACTTTGAATGTACACTTATAATGTAATCTACCGGATTCCTGCATGGACTGCACTCTGACTATATAAGACAGTTGGGGAGGAAATTAACCACTAGATTGCAAGAATACAAGGGAGCCGTCAGACGAGGAGACCCAACTTCATTAGTAGCCTCACATTGCAATGAACAAGGAAAGTGCATTCAATTTCACAGCTACTAAGATTGTTGGCCGAGCAGGTACAAAAACAGCCAAGGAAATGATTGAAGCCTGGGAAATGGCCCCCTTGTCAGTCAACAGGAGTGCTGATTTACCACCAGCTTACCAAATACTTCGGAGCCTAGGGCCTGGCAGTATAAGGAAACAACAGCCAATCGCCAGCCATCAACACACCAATCAACCAATAGGAAGGCACCACATAAATACAACTCACAGAATAGTCCAAAGCAGGGTCTCCAACCTTGGCAACTTTAAGACTTGTGGACTATGCTGGCTGAGGAATTCTGGGAGTTGAAGTCCACAAGTCTTAAAGTTGCCAAGGTTGGAGACCCCTGGCCCAAAGCACATATTCCAGTAGAGAGGAGTTCCCAGAGGATGGGCTCCAACACGAGTCTGAAAGCTCAGAATAAACTTCTGGTTTCGGTGACGGACCCAGATTGGATCTTACATATTGCTTCTCTTTAACCAGTAGATTTGATGAGCCATCCATGTACACCCTAAACATAACCTGACCCATACCTCTTTCCCACCAGTCTGGCCCACTTCTTCTCCTTCAGGAGGAAATGGCAAAGGAGAGAGACTTGGGTATTTCGGTCCACTGCCTACAAAGAACATAAAAGATTTCAGTATGGAATTTCAAAATAGGAAATTTTGTCTCTCCTATTTCTAAGGAGGCGTTTTGTTAATAGTCTTTTGCTGGGCCCTGTTGAGAAAGATTATGATCACAAAGATTCGGATCATAAAAGCATGCTTAGATTTTCTATTTACAGGTAGTCCTCAGCTTATGACCACAACTGAGCCCAAAATTTATGTTGTTGAGTGCGAAATTTGTTAAGTGAATCACTGCGGTTGTTAAATTAGTAACACGGTTGTTAAGTGAATCTGGTTTCCCTATTGACTTTTCTTGTAAGAAGGTCGCAAAATAGGATCGCATGACTCTGGGACACTGCAACTACTCATAAATGTGAGTCAGTTGTCAAGCATCCAAATATGAATCACATCACCATGGGGATGCTGCAACGGTCATAAGCATGAAAAATGGTCGTAAGTCACTTTTTTCAGGGCCGTTGTAACTTCGAACGGTCACTAAACAAACTGTTGTAAGCCGAGGGCTACCTGTATTCATCAAATTTAGAAACCACCCATCTCCTTCACAGAGATACAAAGATGGCTGTGATTAAGATATACCAAAAACCAAAGTTTTACATAGACGCAAGAAGAGCATACAGTTCTTCCAGAACTCCGTTATAGCTTTCCTGATCCTTGACCATCAAGCTACGTTTCCCAAATTATCTCCTCCACAAGGCTAATGCCATGCCAAGCCAAGCCAAGCCAAGCCAAGCCAAGCCAAGCCAAGCCAAGCCAAGCCAAGCCAAGCCAAGCCAAGCCAAGCCAAGCCAAGCCAAGCCAAGCCAAACCAAACAAACCCCCCAGAAGGAAACTTAGAAGAAAATGTAAATATTCCATGAATTCTTACCCAGCAAATTGGCCTCCACATTTGGATCAGTTTCACCGTAGACAGGTCCCTTCGTGGCATTCAGAGGCTCTTTCTCTGCAACTACCGGTAGGAAATCCACAGGTTTTTCCTTTAAACGCCCCTGGAGCAGGGAAATATAATCTCAAAATGAGAGGAAAAGGCTTGGCAGGTAATTTTTTTCTGATTTTTCTACCAAAAGCCCCCAGCAGTTCTTTGTTTTCTTGAAGTTCTTCCAAAATCAGTTAGCGAAACTCAGTAGAGAGGCCAACCCCGGCATTAACACATTTCTTAGAAATGTTTCCTGTGATCTGCAGCACATTCACCATCTCTGCATATAAATTTAATAAATAAAAAATGTTGCCCTTGGCCTGGAGTTATACATAGTACCGGTAATAACTGAAAATGTGGTTTCAGGTAAACAATCTCAGCCACTTTGCTTTGGAAGATTATAATCGTACCAGGTTGTTTGGAACCAGTGAATTAGACCTGTTCAACAAACCAGTTACGCAACTGACAAAAGCTACACTTAACCATTTGGACCCACCAGCTCTGCTCAAAATTCAAAGGGACAGCCTTAACCTACACTGCAGAGGTTTAAGTCAACACATTCTTTCAAAGCATTTAATACACTGAAAACGTCTAGAGAGAAAACGATTGAAGACTTACAGTTTAAAAATGGCTGCTAAGAATATATTTAATAAAGGTCATCGTTATATAGGCTGCCTTGGGAAGAAATGGCATTAGCTGGCTCTTTTCGTCATGAATTGGGGAAACGTGTAAAAGAACACAATATTTTTACTTCATTATCAGTTTGTCTGATGCATCAAATGGCACAGTAATTTCAGGTGTTTGTATGTTAGGATTTTTAAAAAGCAGCAAAAAATTAAAAAATATAGGAAAGAAAAATCAAAGAACAATACAGCTAGTCTTCGACTTACAATAGCTCATTTAGTGATTGTTTGAAGTTACAACAGCACTGAAAAAGTGACTTGTAACTGTTTTTCACACTGATGACTGTTACAGCATCCTCAGTCATGTGATTAAAATTTGGATGCTTGGCAACTGATTCATATTTTTGACGAGTGCAGTGTCCCGGGGTCATGTGATCCCTTTTGGCCCCATTCTGACAAGCAAAGTCAATGGGGAAGCGGATCTATTGAACAACCGGATTACTAATTTAACAATTGCAGCTGTTAGGTTCAGCTTGTAGCTTACTCCTAACTTGTTGGTCAGGCAATATATCTGTTTCTTTAAGAAACAACTGAGCCACGTAATCAGGGTTTGCTGAACCCTGTAATTAGGCTACAGTGCATAAATAAGCAGCGCAGAGAAGCGTTCTTTGCTCCTGATTGTTCCTGTTGCTTCCTGCGTTTTGCTGCTGATTGGTGTTAGACTGGATTGTTATATGGTACTGTATACCGAGAGTTACTAAAGTCTGTTTGCTTTGGTAAGGGAAGATACTTACTGGACTGATATTACTGTTTATGACCTTGGACTGTTTTACCTACACCGAGACTGCTTATTATCTTGTATATAAAGTATTTTTCTCACACGAGCTGCACGTTTATCTCCTTCCCTGTGTGTTTCTGCTCTGCTCGTTGCACAAGCAACAAATACTTTTTACACACACCCTAACAGCAGCGATATTTTTAGAAGTCTTTTAGAATAACAGAGTTGGAAGGGACCTTGGAGGTCTTCTAGTCCAACCCCCTGCTTAGGCAGGAAACCCTACACCACTTCAGACAAATGGTTATCCAACATCATCTTAAAAACTTCCAGTGTTGGAGCATTCACAGCTTCTGGAGGCAAGTTGGTCCACTGATTAATTGTTCTGTCAGGAAATTTCTCCCGAGTTCTAAGTTTCTTCTCTCCTTGATTAGTTTCCACCCATTGCTTCTTGTTCTATTCTGAGGTGCTTTGGAGAGCAGCTTGACTCCCTCTTCTTTGTGGCAGCCCCTGAGATATTTGAAGACTGCTATCCTGTTTCCCCTAGTCCTTCTTTTCATTAAACTAGACATACCCAGTTCCTGCAACCGTTCTTCATATGTTTTAGCCTCCAGCCCCCTAATCATCTTTGTTGCTCTTCTCTGCACTCTTTCTAGAGTCTCAACAGCTTTTTTACATCGTGGCAACCGAAACTGAATGCAGTATATACTTAACCACCATGGCAAGAAAGGTTGTAAAATGGGACAATTTAACAACTGTCTCACTTAGCAATAGAAATTTTGGGCTCAATTGTGGTCGTAAGCCAAGGACTACCTATACAATCAACCTATTTGGGAAAAGATAGCATCTTTATCTCAGTATAAAAAAACTGAAAAGACTAATATAGAATTGAAAGAATGACATCCCTTCACTGAACCACTGTCTGCTTTGTGAAATAGCTTCAAGGTTTTGGTTACCACCTTTAGAGCACTCCATGGCTTAGGACCTGGTTACTTACGGGACTGCCTACTACCACAAACAGCCTCCCACCGGCCGGTACGCTCTCATAGAGGGACACCTCCAGGTGCCGTCAGCCAAACAATGTCGACTGGCGGCCCCCAGGGGGAGGGCCTTCTCTGTGGGGGCACCTACTATCTGGAACAAGCTCCCCCCGGAGATATGGAGGATCCCGGATCTGCGCACTTTCCGCCGTGCTCTTAAGACCCTCCTATTCCAGCAGGCCGGCCTGGGCTAATTTTCTCCCCTTTCTTTTAAATTTTTTAAACTGAAATTTTAATTTGTTTTTAAATTATTGGGAATTTTAATTGTCTCAGGCAAAATTATTCAATTTGGTTTTAATTAAGTTTTTTAACTTTTGTATTTATGTGTTTTATTTTGTGCCTGTTCACCGCCCTGAGTCCTTCGGGAGTAGGGAGGTATACAAATCTAATAAACCATCATCATCATCATCATCATCATCATCATCTCTGTAGAGTAGTTTTTTTCCTAACTTGGCAGCTTTAAGTCAGGTGGACTTCAACTCCCAGACTTCCCCAGCTGGCCTTGGCAACATTTCCGGGAGTTGAAGCCCACACGTCTTAAAGCTGCCAAGGTTGAGTAACACTGCTCAGATGGCCCTGCTAGTAGGCTTGAAGGACCAGGCTGTTCCCACCCGCCTCCAGTGTTGGGGCCATGGAGCAAACTCTGCTGGTTAATTGTTTTGGGGGTTTTTCCCCCTATAATTGGAATGATTTCTTTGACCTCAGACATGTGGATTGTTGATTTTCCTTGTGGTTGGTTTTAATCCTTGTACACAGCCTGGAGTCATTGCTGCTAGATGGGGAGCCACATGAATCATTTAAATGAAACAAATCACTGCCTCTTACCCCAAGGCATGCTAAAAGAACTACGTTTTAATGTTTTGCCAAAGCTCAGCAGGAGCGGGACTCTCTGGACCAGACAAAGAATGCTGTTGCATAGGGCTGACCCAGCTACAAGGGGAACACATTTGTGAAGTCTCATCAAATGTCAATCCTTTACTGATGAGATCTAGAGCATTTAAACTCTACCAGATCTAAACCTTGGGCAGAAATTAAATGTGCAAAGCATTCCAGTAAGTAATCAGCTCTTTAACAGTTTAAATATAAAGACAATTTACTACTGCTAATAGTAACCATGTGGTTGCATAGTTGAATATTATTATATTTATCTCTTTTTAATATGCAGCTCAAGTCTGTAAACATACCTAATACTCCTGCCTCCTATTTTCCCCACAACAAAAACCTTGTGAGGTTGGGAGGGCTACGTAAGAGTGACTGGCCTAAAGTCACCCTGTCCCTTTCACATACTAAAAGCAGGCCTAGAAATCAGAGTCTCTTGGTCCCTATTCACAGTGTCTGGTTCGCCAGACACTGTGAATAAATTCACAGTGGGCCATGAACTTAAAAAGAAAAGCTGCATTTCATCACTGTACATTGGTTTTCAATTAATAGCTGAGGGTGATTCAATACCAGCTCTGTGTGACTTGTTAGGAACTTGTGCCAGGTTGCTTCCAGGTCCAATTCAAGGTGCTGGTTATCACCTTTAAAGCCATTCATGGCACAGGAAGAGGGTCTCTAAGGACCCTTCCCACCCAGGCAATCAGGGAGGGTGTGTTGCAAATCCCGTTGTGTAACGAATTTTAACTACCAGGATCTAGGAAGATGGTTTTCTCTGCAGTTTGCTCTGCTCTCTGGAACATCTAAACTTCAGAGAAGAGACGATACCCCATTTTTGGTATTCTGGAGAAGTGTTAAGAGCTGGCTCTGCCAATTAGCAGGGGGGGGAGGGGGGGTCTAAAAATGTTACACAATCCTGGGGATGGTTGGTGGCTTGAGAGCACTCCCTCTGCCTTATTAACCTTTGAGCTTTCTGAATTTTTCAACTCTTGATTGCCACTTTTCACTTGTAAATTTTAACCTTGCTTTTCATGTTGCTTTCAGTCATGTTTTATAATATTATCATTTATAAATTGGCCACTTAGATGAGATGGGCAGTGCAAAAATTTGATACTTGATTTGATTTTTATCCCACCTTTGTTACTTTACAAGTAAGTCAAGGTGGCGAATTTAAAGACAATTCCTTTCTCCTATTTTCTCCATAAAAACATCCCTGTGAAGTGGGTTGGGCTGAGAGAGTAACTGGCCCAAAAATCATCCAGCTGGCTTTTGTGCCTAAGGCAGGAGTCTCTTGGTTTCTAGGCCAGTGCCTTAATCACTACATCACACTGGCTAAATAAATAAACTTGAGGATCTTGATAGTAAAACCCACCTGAGATGTCCTGGCTTTGGCCTCCTGTTGACTCATCAAGAAGTCCTCCACCAGGGCCACCGCCTGGGAACACGACTCTGGCCTCCTGGCTTGGATCCAACTCCGAAGCTCTGGTGGGAGGCTGGCCAAGAACTGCTCCAGGATCAGCAGCTCCAGGATCTGCTCCTTGGTGCGTCTCTCTGGCTTCAACCACTGGCGGCAAAGCTCCTGGAGTTGGCTGTGGATCCTCCGGGGATCCTCTACCACTTGGCAGCAGAATTGCCGAAAGTGCTGCCGCTGCCTCTCCGTTCTCAGGGCTTCCCCTCGTAAGATGGCAGCCTTCACTTTCTCATAGTTTTCCTGGTCTCTGGCTTCCAGACCTCGGAAGGCCTCTTCCGCTTCTCCGCTCAGGGCTGGCAGGAGATGGGCCGCCCACTGGTCCCGAGGCCATCGGCAAGCTTTGGCCACTTGCTCAAAGGAGACCAGAAACTCCTTAGTGTCCTCCCAGGGAGAAGCGTCGGACGTCCCAGAGCTTCCCCGTCCTGCTAAAATGGGCTGCAGAGATTTCAGGAACTGCTGCAGCTGGGCTTCCCAGCGCTCCTGCATCCCATGACAGGTCTCCCATCGGCAATGTTGTGACGCTCCCCATCCCAGGCGTTCCTTCTTATGCTGGCGATGAATTGCACCAGGGTTTTTTTCTTTTCCTTTCGGCTCCCGATCTGTCCCAGCAGCTCTTGGCTCATTCATTGCTTCCTCAGCTGATTGTATCCTTCCAAATTCAGAATTAAGACTTTCACATCACATTATATGTAAAAGGCCTAAAAGGTTTTCAACAGTAACAGGAACTATTCATGACATTTTCTATTCAGATATTACAACCTTTTTTTAAAGATGTGAAGGCAGAAAAAGGGAATTCTTTTAAAAATAGGTTTAAAAAAGGCTTTTCAATCATACCATTCAATGGCTATTTTTGTGGGTCTCTATATGGGTCCAAAAAAAGGGAGGCTATATAAGACTCACCCTTGATTGAAAAAGTTCTGGGTCGAATCTTTGCACAACTGAGGCAGAAGTCTTCAATCAAACCATCTCTGCAAAAGCAAAGAACAAATATACAGGTAGTCCTCACCTTATGACCACAACTGAGCCCAAAATTTATGTTGCTAAGTGAGAAATTTGTTAAGTCCATTTTGCCCCATTTATAACTTTGCCCGCCACATGTATTAAGTGAATCACTGTGGTTGTTAAATTAGTAACACGATTGTTAAGCGAATCTTTTTCCCTATTGATTTTGTTTAAGTCGGAAGATTGCAAAAAGTTGATTGCATGATCCCAGGGACACTGCCACCGTCATAAACATTGAGTCAATTGTCGAGCATCTGAACGTAAATCGCATGACCGTGGGGGATGCTGCATCGGTCGTTAAGTGTGAAAAATGGGCATAGGTCACTTTTTCCAGTGCTGTTGTAACTTCAAATGGTCACTAAATGAATTGTTGTAAGTTGAGGACTACCTGTATTTACTGATACTTTTATTTGCTTATTTCAGTGGCCAAATCTGTGCCCATCTCACCCCAGGAATTCCAGGCACAGAAAATGCAGAAACAACATTCAATTTCATTCAGCCAGAGGTTGATCCATCCCCTCAGAGGCTTTTTCCACTGGCCAACCTCGATATTAATTCCTATGGGGGCTCATAGAGAAGGACCGTCCCCCCCGCAGCCCTTGCCAGGCAAGACCGGACTGGCCACCCCAAGGGAAAAGAGCTGCCTGTGGAACAGCTCCCTGTCCTGAGGCAGTTCAGGACTATAAATAGTCCTTGACTTATGACAACCATCAAGCCCAACATTCCTGTTGCTAAATGAGACCTTTGCTAAGCGAGCTTTGCCCCATTTTTACGACCTCTCTTGCCTCAATTTTTAAGGGATTCTCTGCTAATTGTTAAATTAGTAACACGCTTGTTAAGCAAATCTGGTTTTCCCCTTGATTTTGCTTGTCAGAAGGATGCACAAGGGGATCACATGACCTCCGGGACATTGCAAACAGTGAATTTTAACCCGTTTTACCACTTTCCTTGTCCCCGTTATTAAGTGAATCACCACAGTTGTTAAGTTAGTAACCTGGTTATTAAGTGAATATGGCTTCCCCATTGGCTTTGCTCGCCAGGAAGTCCCACAAGGACCTTTGGGACATAGCAACTGGTCATAAACATGAAGCAGTTGGCACGTGTCCAAATTTTGATCACGTGATCGTGGGCAATGCTGCAAAGGTTGTGAATGCGAAAAACAGTCCCAAGTCCCTTTTTTCAATGTTAGCTTGGAAGTGTCACTAAATAAATGGTCATAAGCCGAGGTCACACGGAGCAGCTCATAAGTCTCTTTTTTCCAATGCTAGCTTTGGAAGGATCAGTAAATGAACGGTCTTAAGCTGAGGACTGCATGCAGCAGCAGTTCCCAAGTCTCTTTTGTCAATGCTAGCTTGGAAGGGTCAGTAAATGAACGGTCCTAAGCCAAGGACTGCATGGAGCAGCAGCTTCTAAGTCTCTTTTTTCAATGTTAACTTGGAGAGGTCAGTAAATGAACAGTCGTAAGCTGAGGACTGCATGTAGCAGCAGCTCCCAAGTCTCTTTTGTCAATGCTAGCTTGGAAGGGTCAGTAAATGAACGGTCCTAAGCCGAGGACTGCATGCAACAGCAGCTCCCAAGTCTCTTTTGTCAATGCTAGCTTGGAAGGGTCAGTAAATGAACGGTCCTAAGCCGAGGACTGCATGGAGCAGCAGCTCCTAAGTCTCTTTTTTCAATGTTAACTTGGAGAGGGCAGTAAATGAACGGTCGTAAGCCGAGGACTGCATGCAGCAGCAGCTCCCAAGTCTCTTTTGTCAATGCTAGCTTGGAAGGGTCAGTAAATGAACGGTCCTAAGCCGAGGACTGCATGGAGCAGCAGCTCAAGGCCTGGGAGAGGCCGCCAGCCAAAGCCCCGTAGGCGGGTCGGGACATCATCACCCTCCCCACCTCCCCAACACACACATCCGCCTCTGCCCCGAGAGCCGCAGCGAAGGCGGGCATCGCGGGTCTTCCCCCACCGCCCTCCACCCAGTGACAGCTGCGCCGAGACTTCGGGGAAGCCCCCTCCGCCCAGCGACTGGAAGCGGCCCTCCTCCAAGGGGACTCCCCATCCGGCTTCCCGCCAGGCTTTTAGTCACCCTGAGGAGAAGCGAGGCGAAGGGGGTCCTGCCGCCACCTCCCCCCCCCCCTCCTCCTCCTCCTCCTCCTCCCCGCGCGCGAGGCCGACCAACGGCCATGGCCCACCTCCCCGCCCGCCAGCCACGCGCGTCACGTGACGCTCCTGCCGCGCGACCCCCCCGTACCGGAAACGCCTCGAGGCCGCGGGGACCCTCCGGCCTCAGAGGGAGGGAGGGAAGGAAGGAGGGAAGAGGCCTTTCCCGTCGCTGCTTCTTCTGGCTGCCGCCGCCGCCGCTTCTGGCCGTGCGTGGCGGCTTTCCCGCGGCCTCCTCCTCCGCCTCTTTCGTCCCTGCGGGGGCCGGAGGGGCGGAGCGGCGACGAGGGAGGAGAAGGAGGAGGCCGCCGCCGCCTTCGTGGCAGCTCCGCCCTTGCCTAGGAGAAGCCGGGGAGGCCACGCGGAGGGATGGGAGGCCACGCGGAAATCGCAGGGTCGGCGAAAGAGGCCGCTTTGTGCGGCGGCCGCTTTGAACCGGGCCTGACCCCTGCTTGCGTCTTTCGGCCCAAGGAAGGCTGGAGGCTAAATCATGCGATGGACGGTTGCAGGAACTGGGCACGGCTGGTCTAGTGAAGAGAAGGACCAGGGGAGACATAGTAGCAGTCTTCCAGTATTTGAGGGGCTGCCACAGAGAGGAAGAGGGTCAAGCTATTTTCCAAAGCACCTGAAGGCCAGACAAGGAATAATAATAATTATAATAATTATTATAATTATTATAATTATTATAATTATTATTACTATTATTTCTATGCCGCCCACTCTCCGAGTACTCTGGGCGGCAAAGACAGTATACCAGAGTGGATTTGATTTAAATCGAGTCGATTTAATTCATGATTTAAATCACTAGTAAAAAGACTTGATGTAATCAACTCGATTTAAATCATAATTTTTAAAGAGCAACTGTCATCTTTGCTCCTCCTTTGACCCGCTGTTGACTCACCGATAGTCCCAGTGTTGCAGAATATACAGCCTCATGCTACATAAGTAAGCTCCATTTCATGCTGAATAAACTAAATTATTTATGTATCTTAAATAGAAAACGATCTTACGATAAGATTTTTACCCCAAAAGTTTTTTATTAAAATAAATTCGATAAAAATCAAAAAAATCTGATTTAAATTAAAAAATCCGATTTAAATTTTAAAAAATCTGATTTTTTTGATTTTTTTAAAAAAATCATTGATTTTTATCCACCCTGCAGTATACTAAATAGCATATTGCCCCCGACAATCTGGGTCCTCATTTTACCCACCTCGGAAGGATGGAAGGTTGAGTCAACCTTGAGCTGGTGAGATTTGATCCGTTGATCTGGTGAATAATGGATGGAAACAGATCAAGGAGAGATTCATCCTGGAAATAAGGAGAAATTTTCTGACAGTGAGAACAATCAACCGATGGAAGAGAAGTTGCCTTCGGAAGTTGTGGGAGCTTAATCACCGGAGGCTTTCAAGAAGAGACTGGACTGCCATCTGTCAGAAATGGTGTAGGGTCTCCTGCTTGGGTGGTGGAGGGGGGTTAGACTAGATGACCTACAAGGTACCTTCCAACTCTGTTATTCTATTAAAAAACTATTACTGTAATTGTTACGGCCTTGATGTTTTAATCCGGTTTACCTGCCTCAATTTGGCATATCAAAGTTCCTATCTGCACTCTACAGGTAGTCCTTGACTTACAACAAAGTTTCATTAGTGACCGATCAAAATTACGGCAGCACTGAAAAAAGCAACTTGGCCAACGTCACACAGCTCTCGCAGCATCCCCATGGTCACATGGTCAAAATTCAGACGCTTGGCAACACTCTATTTACGACGGTTGCAGTGTCCCAGGGTCATGTGATCTCCTTTTGCGACCTTCTGACAAGCAAAGTCAATAGAGAAGCCAGATTCCCTTAACAACCGTGTGACTAAAACAACTGCAGTGATTCATTTAACAAGAATGGCCATAAAAGGGCAAAACTCTCAACAACTGCCTCGCTTAGCAATACAAAAATTTCGGCTCAGTTGTGTCCATAAGTCCAGTTATTATGAACTCTCTTTGCACAGCTTTGGATCTAATCAAATTGGATTTATTTCTATTCCTTGCAGACAGCTGGTCATTTGCATTCTTTTTAGAGTGTCATTGAGGCCACTTGGAGGTTTGTCTGTGTCCTCGCGGTCACCTAAGTGCAAATGGGTGTGGAGCTTCCTTGGAACTGCTGGAAGGGCAGTTGTGGAGCTGTGCTTTTGCAAGAGGTTTCCGCCCTGTGTACCTTCACTGTTGAACACAGGCGTAGGATGAGTCTGTGTTGTCTGCATCTCAAACTGAAGCGCAAATGGTTCCTGTAGTCTGCAATTTTTCTCTGTAAAATCATTCATACTCCTGCACCATTCGAGTGCCTCCAGGTGGCCTCAATGACTCTAAAACGGGTTCCCAACCTTTTCTATACCCTGCACCCCTAGAATGCTTCTGATATATTCTAGCACCCCTTACAAAAGTAAATAATTATATGCATATAATTATGCGTATACACTATAATTTTGAAACTTCTAAACCCAAGTTTTCGCATCCTTTAGAATATCGTCTCCCATCCCCAGTTGGGACCCCCTGCTCTAAAAGGATGCAAATGACCAGTTGTCCGCAAGGAGTATAAATCCTTCCACTCCCCACCATCCAGCCAGAGCTGAAGAAGCTTCTTGGATGGAAAGCAAAACATCTTCAAAGAATATCAAGAAAGTCCAGTTGCCTCTTGAAAAAAGCACCCTTCGGGCAAGCATGACCTAGATGACTGAGAATCTCCACAGACATATGCCATTGAATGTTTATGCAAATCCAAAGTCTTTATCTGAATTAAAATATGTGGGAATACAACCAGATTAAAATGGCAGGCTATGAAACTGGAGTGATCCATGAATCGGAATCTGCAAAAAAAGAGGGCCCTGCAAACCCTTGTGATCTAGGTCTGTGATGGCGAACCCATGGCACGCGTGCCAGAGGTGGCACGCACAGCCCTCTCTCACGACATGCAGAGCAGTCACCCCATTTCAGCTCTGCTGCACATGCGTGCGCTCCTCCCACCAGCCAGCTGGTCTTTGGGTCAACTGTGTATAAACAATATTTTCCAATGTTTTTCCTATCTGTAGTCATGTTACCTAGCCCTAACTGCTGTTTAATTGCCTTTTTTTCCTATCTTAATTTACAGCATTGCACTGTTTTTTCTTCTACTATGCAAGGAGATTGGCATATTTGTATTACGCCTTGATTTATTTATATGCCTCTTAAAATCCTGCAAGTCAAATTCTGAGATATTGATGACTTTCATACCAGTACATACCATACTTGCTTCATGTTTGAACAGGTTGGCAAGTGTGCAATTACAAGTTGTTTTACGTTAGGAAAATCTATACAAATTGAAATAAAACAAAGATACAAGAATCAAGGGTTGTTGAAGCCAGAACCAAACTCCTGCTTTAAAGATTTGGGGTTGGTTCCTCCCCCCACCCCCCGCCTTTCATCTTAAAGATGCAGACCAGAAGAGAGATCATTGCTGAAGGTTAAGATGTGCTTACCCACCAATCTCACAATCGTACTCCAGGAAGGATTCATGAAGAGCTGCTTGAACCCATAAATCAAAGTTTAGGAGGAATTAAATTAAAGCAAGCACTTAAAAAGAAAACAGAGTTTAGCTAACTGCTGTGACTTCAACCCCCGAGGCTGACTTATCGGAGGGAGAAGGCTCCGAACATGAAGGAGAGGAGTTGGCCAGGCCTCCCTCTCCAGGACCCTCCTCTCTGGCAATGCCTCAGGTGTCTCCCGGAGAAGAGATTGGCCAGGAGCCAGGTATCTCCTCGCAGTAGGACAGTGATGGAGATAAGTGTTGGCTGGACCCACGCCAGCGTCGGAGAGACAAGCGCACGCAGCAGAAAAGGAGGCGTGCCAAAGATTAAGCTGAGTCACTGAACCACACCCCACAGGGGATAAAAGGGGGTGAGGTGGCCATTCAGACTCTGCAACGGACAAAACTAACTACTAGCGAGTCACATTGTATCTTTGAAACAACGTTATCTGCCTTGGATTTAATACGGACTGGACTTGACAATTCTTGCACTGTGTGTATCTTGTTTGGGTTTATCTGTCGGAGGAACAACCCCTCCGAGTAAAGTTCTTGGCAAGCAGCTACTGGGTTGCTGCCAATCCTCTTATCCAAAGAATTTGTTGTCTGCCAGTTTTATTTAACCCGACTATCTGTTTGTGTGCGTGTGTGAGACGGGGACAGAACACTAACCTGTCCTGATCTTTACGAAACAGTGCGGAGTGTGAAAAAAAGACAAGTAGACAAAAGTTGAGAAAAGATTTTAAGCAGTTTGTGTTTAAGTAGGCAGTTGTTACTTGGACTTTCTTTACCAAACTGTTCTGAAATTTTTATCTCGATAGTGGGTAAATAGAGATGTATATATGTTTTGTTTTATATCTTTGGGAATGAACTTTCATTTTACTAGTCAATCCGTTCAATCAGCATCCGTGTTATGCTTTTAATTAGTGCAATATTACACTTCAGGATTATATTACTATCTTAATTTTCATTCTTGCCACTTCCAAGTTCTGGTTAAGGCTTGAATGTCAACTCTCGAGGGCTGAGAGGTCACTTCCTTCTCAGCCAAGAAGAGGAGGGGGATCCAAGAACATGACTCTTTGCTTTCTAGGAAGAAATCTCAAGGCAAGAGGAGGCGGTAATTAAGGGAGATCAAGAAATTAACTTTTTCATCTAGTAAGGAAAGGACTCCTTGCGGATTTTACTCTGCTAGTCGTAGCTGACTATATGGGGTGGTATTCATTTCAAGGCCACCAAGCATCTTAACTGCTGAGCCATTGCACCTCCCCCATCTCGGAATTAGTATAAAATGTGTATAAATTGGGACAAATATTTATTTACCTCATAATATCACACAGGTATTTTGGAGACCTCTAGAAAGGGTCTAGGTGTGAGAAAACGCAGATGTGCAAAATATTGTTAAGATAGCTGGAAGCTGATGGCACCAGATTACTGCATTTCATACATTTCCTTCCTCTTAAATAAAATGGACAACAATTGTTCTTTTCTGGCCACTTTATAGAAGTGATTTCTTCTGTAGCTTTGCTGTTTTTCATATTTGCTAAACCTTTCTACCTTTGAACTGTGATGTGGGAATCTCTAATACATATGCCAGCTTTTTTTCCCCCCTTCTGCTAAACAGGAGGTAAGAATCTTGCACTATCCATTGGAGTGGCAAATGGGATTTGTTACCCGTTTGCCCGGAATGTTGAAGTTAAACAATGGGAGAAAGTTAGGGATTTGTAAGCTTCTTCCATGTTTGCCACTGATTGGTTAATTCATATTAGCAATAACAATAGCAATTAGACTTATATACTGCTTCACAGTGCTTTTACAACCCACTCTAAGGGGTTTACAGAGTCAGCCTATTGCCCCCAACAATCTGGGGCCTCATTTTACCAACCTCGGAAGGACGGAAGGCTGAGTCCACCTTGAGCCAGACGGGATCGAACTCCTGGCAGTGGGCAGAGTTTGCCTGCAATACTGCATTCTAGTCACTGTGCCACCACGGCTCTTTTATTAATAATACTCTTCTGTCCTGACACTGCAATTGATTCATTTTTTATGGTCTAATCTTTATATGTATGTATGTATGTAAGTTTTCACGGGTATATATGTGTGTACAGTTAATATCTCGGGTTTCTTCCCGTGTAATTGTAAACATATCCTTAAAAGGGTAGTAGCGACGTTTCGACGAAATCGCATTCGTCATTTTCTGGCTGATGTTCTCGGTTTGGTGCTTATGGGCGCACTGTGTGATTGTAACTGACGTTTTTCTATGAAAAGAGGCAAAGGTGTATTCTGATTGGTCGACAGTGTTGTTGTATTCTCATTGGCTGATGACGTAGCTGTATTTTGATTAGGTGGAAGCGCTGTTGCTAGGTTGTGGGTCAATGGATAAGTTATGCTGGAACAGCCAGAAGATGACAAATGCGATTTCGTCGAAACGTCGCTACTACCCTTTCTTTTAAAAAAAAAATTTGATTTATATGCCGCCCTTCTCTGGAGACTCAGGGCAGCTTACAAAGGATATGTTTACAATTACATGGGAAGAAACCCGAGATATTAACTGTACACACACACACACACACACACATATATATATACAAGGCATAATTTATTTCACATTTTCCATTGCTTTTCTACATTTTGCTGACACGTTTGCCTATTACTTCAATTTTGGGGGTGTGATGGATTTCATCAGTGAATTAAAATCGTGAATTAAAATCGTTCACCCTACCACCAACCAACACCGGTCCCCTACAGGTGCTCACAGGAGCAACTATATATCAAAGGAAGGAAGAAAACCGGCTCTCATTCATTCATCGGAGCTCACGTTCACACTGGCAGGGGGTCCTGGGGTTTGAAGCATCCCCAAGGCCTCCTCCCTGCAGGCCTGATACAGGGAGGGCACGATCGGTCTGCTGAAGGTGGCACAGGACGGGATTTTATATTTGGGGGCAAGCAACTTCAGAAGGTGCTGGAAACCTGCATCCTCCACCATGCGGAAAGGCTGGTCGTCCAAAGCCACCATCTGATCAACAGCACGGGTCACTTCCGAAGGCTTTGGACCAGCCTGCCTTTTCCCGGCTGACTTCTTCTTCGTCCAACACTGCGGCAGGACAGGTCCCTTCGCCTTTCTGCTAATCGGCAACGCAGTTCGTGGTGCGGTAATGACAGCCGGGACAAAGTTGGCGTGATGCCGCTGCAGATGTTTCAGCAGCCCCGACGTTGAAAAACGTTTTGAGTTCTTGCCTCGGCTGATCCGTCTCTTGCAGTGAGTGCAGATGCCATAACAGGGGTCCTCCGAATCCAACTCAAAGTGATTCCACACCACGCTGTGCTCCGGACTGGTGCGGGGTCTCTTTAGGGAGGGGGGTTTGCTCGAGGGGGTTTTTGGGACTCCATGACTGCCCTCCCTAGGGAAGGAATGCGGAAGGGGAGTTCTCTGGTATCTCTTCCGATGAACTTCTGCCAGCTCATTACATCCCTTTCCTGCTCCTCCTTGTGGCGATGCTCTTCCTCCCAGCCTCTTGCCTTTTACAGGCAGGTGGCTGTAGCTGGTCTGCGGCTCCATCCTGCAAGCATCTTCTCTTTCGGTTTCTCCATCCTGAGAAATCTCAACTTTGATGTAATTTCCCATTTCATTCCCTGGGGAAACAAAGAGGCATGTTAATCATGCTGCTAGAGCAGGAAGTCCCCAACCCCTGGGCTGCAGCCCAGTATCAGGCCGCAACCTGTTTGGAAGAGGGCTGCAGAAGTGAGGTGGGGATGGGGGTGAAAATGTGTGTGTGCGTGCGCAGCTTCACTTGCACAAGCGTGCATGCCCACTGCTTGTGCAAATGGAGCTGCGCACGCGCACCCACCACTCGTGGAGGACCATCCCCTCTCCCCCTCCCCCCCCCCCCGGTCTGCTAAGCTTGGGGAACGCTGTGCTAAAGGACAAATATGGTGCCGAGGTTTCAATTTATTCGTCAACACTTCCAAATCTGTTGCAAGTCAAGGAATACCCGTGGTGTTGGTGGGGGCACTGCATCCAAGAAGAAGACTGCCTTACCCAAATTATCTCTGTTTGTGATGTCGTCGGCCTCCTGCAGGACTTGCCAGAGCATCGTCTGTTGTAGGCCTGGTTGGGTCAGGCCCTGCTTGACGATTTGCAGAGACCTTCCAGTTTCCTTGAAATCCCTGGAGTCCTGCAAACACCAACAGAGACAAAAAAAACAACCCTTTAATACTTTGCATTTTGACTGTCAGCAACAACGCGCAGGCTTCCCTGAGGCCAATGGTGGATCTAACAAACTAATCATCCTGTTACGATTCCACTGAAAAAAAATGGCGTTAAGGCAAAGCTTCAGGCTTCCTCAGAACATGTTGTTTCCCTCTGGACCAGGGGTGTCAAACTCGATTTCATTGAGGGCTGCATCAGGGTTATGTTTGACGTCGGGGGAGCCGGGATGGGCATAGTCAGCTCAATGTCACTCGTGTCGGGGGCGCCTGTGGTGGCCCGAGGGCTCTGCCAGCGAAAACAGGCTCCCAAGCTCTATTTTTGCTGGCAGAGGCACTGCGGGCCGGTCCTTTGCTGTTTCCAGGACAGTCCCACGGGCCAGATCTAAGCACCTTGTGTTTGATACCCCTACTCTAGACAATTGCCCTGATGTCTACAAACAATTGTCCTGTTTCCCCCAAAATAAGACATCCCCTGATAATAAGCCCAATCAGGCTTTTGAGCGCATGGCAATAAGGCCAAGTGCTTATTTCAGGGTTAAAAAAAAAAACCACGGTAGGTAGTCTATATATATATATGAGCCGCGGTGGCACAGTGGTTAGAGTGCAGTACTGCAGGCTACTTCTGCTGACTGCCTGCAGTTCGGCAGTTCGAATCTCACCAGGCTCAAGGTTGACTCAGCCTTCCATCCTTCCGAGGTTGGTAAAATGAGGACCCTGATTGTTGGGGGCAAGAGGCTGACTCTGTAAACCGCCTAGAGAGGGCTGTAAAAGCACTGTGAAGCAGTGAATATGACTAAATGCTACTGCTAGTCCTTGACTTAGCAACAGTTCATTTAGTGACAGTTTGACATTACAAGGGCACTGAAAAAAGTGACTTGTGATTATTTTTCACACTTAAAGTTGCCGCTTGGCAACTGACTCATATTTATGACAGTTGCAGTGTCCCTGGGTCACGTGATCTCCTTTTGCGACTCTCTTGACAAGCAAAGTCAATGGGGGAAGCCAGATTCACTTAACAACCGTGTTACTAACTTACTAACCATGTTACAAACTTAACAACTGCAGTTGTTACTCAACAATAGTGGCAAAAATGTTGTAAAATGGGACAAAACTCATTTAACGACTGTCTTGCTTAGAGACAGTAATTTCGGATTCAAATATGGTCGTAAGTCAAGGACTATCTGTACACCATAAACACGGCACATACCTCTTTCCCATCAGTCTGGCTCACTTCTTTAGGAGTTAGCAAGAGAGAGACACCTGGAGGTTTGAATCCATTGACTAGGCAGAACGAAAAAAGAGATTTTTTAATAGAGAATTTCAAAATAGGAAGTCTTTTATTTGTTTATTTCTTTTTAATGTTATAAAAGAGGATAGGGGGAAAGTTCTAAGGAGAAGGAGCTTCTAAATCAATGACAGTAGAAGGCGTTTCTGCTGAAGAGCTTCTAGTTGCTCAGGATTCAGGAGGAATCATAAAGGTACAGTAGTGGCCAAAATTGTGGAAACTTTTTGGGAAAAGTATATTTTTGATGGCTAATAACACCACTTTTTTGGGGGAGAGTTTCAAGATAATCCTATTCCACTGCTGGAATGGCCTGGGAATAGCCCAGACCTTAACCCAATTGAAAAACTATGCAGCCGACTAAAGAAACTTGTTAGTCAGAAGCGACCCAGCAATAAAACCCAGTTAATAGAAGCCATCATTCAATCATGGTTTCACATTATAACAGCTGCAGAACTAAAAGACTTGGTTCACTCCATGGGAAGATGTTGTAAGGCCGTAATTCATGTTAAAGGTTACCCAACTAAGTATTAACTAATATGGTGATAATTTTTGTATATCTCATTTTTTCTATGGTGATAATTTTTGTATATCTCGTTTCACTTTTCTTTTTTTAACTGCTATTCTAATAGCAAATCCTTCCTAAAAGTTATTGCATTACATTCTTGATTAAATTATCTTTCCACTGATATATAATTTTATGGTACTACTGCAAAAAAAAGTGATGTTATTAGCTAGTTTTAGAAAATACACTTTTCCCAAAAGGTTTACACAATTTTGGCCACTATTATATGTGTGAATGGCCTTGGGAGAAAGAAGAATAAACCGCAGAGCCATGGGTAAAAGATTATCTCGGCCCACAGAAGGAGAAGGGGGGTGAGAAACATTTCAGAAGCTACCCTCCCTAGTTTTCCAGAGAGCAAAAGGAAAGGAGAGAAGAAATATTTTTCTTTTTGCAATATTTTGTTAATGTAACTTTACAATAAAGACAGAGCTGACGCTCATGGTTATCTGCTTCTTATCTGGACTACCTTGCAAGGAGAACAGACCCCTTTTGAAGGAGGGTTTTATTATTAATATGACTTATTAGACTTAGAATTTAGAATAATTTTATTGTCACTTTGAACATGAACTAATCTGCAAAAATTAAAATGAAATTTCATTGCCTACAGCTCTCAAAGGGTCACCACCTCCTATATACACTACATAAACATGACAAAATAAATAATAAATAAATACAAAATTATGTCCATACCCACATATATTATATGACACAGAGAAACAACACAGTCCAGTTCGGATATATACATGTACATAGCGAGAAAAACGAATCTTGCGAAAACCATCTTTTGTTGGTTAGTTTTTCTTGTTCCTAACTAGCCTTTTCTTTTTTTCTTGATAAATTTTTTATTTTTATTTCTCATAAACATATTTAAGTGTACAGTCTCTTATCCATCATTAATCATTCATCCTATCCTTTAACTTTCATTTTTATCTGTTCGGGCTGCTCTTTTACCATTTCCTCTTCTTTGTTTTACCACAACCTTCCCTCCTCCTCTTCTTCTTCTTCCCTCCTCTTCCTTCTTCTGTCCCTTTCAACTTTATTCATTCCCCCTCTCCTCCCCTTCTATTTCCCCTCCCCTTCCCCCACTCCTCTCTTCTTCCTCCCTTTCTGCCCCGCTCTCCTACTCTTCTTTCCCCTCCCTTTTCTTCTTCTCCTTTTCCCTCTTCTATCCCTCTCTCTCCTTTCCTCTCTTCTCCCCTCCTTCCCTCACTCTAGTCTTAACTAGCCTTTTAACTAGCTGACCAATTAACAAATTAACCCCCTTTGTAGTGAGGTAGCAATAGCATTTAGATTTATATACCGCTTCACAGTGTTTTATAGCCCTCTCTAAGTGGTTTAGAGAGTCAGCCTATTGCCCCCAACGATATGGGTCGTCATTTTACCCACCTCGGAAGGATGGAAGACTGAGTCAACCTTGAGTTGATTAGGATTGAATTCATGGCAGTGGGCAGTTAACCTGTACCATTAGTATACAGGTAATCCTCAACTTTACAACTATTCATTTAGTGACAGTTCGAAGTTACAACAGCACTGGAAAAAGTGACTTACGACCATTTTCACACCACCGTTGCAGCATCCCCATGTTTAATTTAATTTAATTTAATTTCCAATTTATATACCGCCCTTCTCCCTGAGGACTCAGGGCGGTGTACAGCCAAGATAAAAAACATAGAATACAAATATTAAAACATTTAAAAATATATATAAATTTGGGCCGAAAGTTAAGAATCACAAACTAATTAAAAAATTTAAAAATTTCTTCTAAGCCAACCCGGCTTGCTGGAAAAGATGGGTTTTCAGGGAACGACGGAAGGCATTGAGGTCATGGATTCTCCTTATCTCCGGGGGCAACTGATTCCAGAGGGTGGGAGCCCCCACAGAGAAGGCCCTCCCCCTGGGGGCCACCAGCCTACATTGTTTGGCTGATGGCACCCTGAGGAGGCCCTCTCTGTGGGAGCACACGGGTCGATGGGAGGTCGTTGGTAGCAGCAGGCGGTCTCGGAGATAGCTAGGCCCTATGCCATGGAGCGCTTTAAATGTTCACGTCATCAAAATCCAGGCGCTTGGCAACCGGTTCATATTTATGATCTTTGCAGCGTCCTGGGGTCATGTGATTCCCGCTTGTGACCTTCTGTCAAGCAAAGTCAACGGGGAGCGCCAGATTCACTTAACAACTGTGCTACTAACCTAACGACTGCAGTGATTCATTTAACAATAGTGGCAAGGAAGATCGTAGAATGGGGCAGAGCTCGCTTAACAACTGTCTTGCTTAGCAATGGAAATTTTGGGCTCAACTGTGGTCGTTAAGTCGAGGACCACATGTGTATACCAAAGATTAACCGATCAACTTAGATCCTGCCCTCTTTGCAGCAATGGTCTTGCATGGATTATTGCTCTGAAAAAATTCCTTCAGAAAAATGAACCGGGCCAGCTAAGAATTAAATATTGAGAAAGATTCTGATCATGAAGACATGCTTAGATACAGAGTTGGCTATTGTTAAGTTTCACAGAGAGCCCTTCTATGAAGGAAATGGGAGGTTAAAAAATTTGATTGATAAATACATAACAGTATTTTTCGGACTATAAGACGCACCTGACTATAAGACGTACCTAAATTTAGAAGAGGAAAATAACAAAAAAAAAAGTTTTTGGCCTTCCTTTTTTTGGCCCTTTTCCAGTCTTTTTGGACCATTTTTTGAGGGCGTTTTCAAGGGTTTTTTGGGATCGTTTTGGGGCTTTTTTCAGCCCATTTTTGAGGCTTTTTTTGGCCTGTTTTTTCCACAAAAAGGGGCAAAAAAAGCCTCAAAAACAGGCCAAAAAAAGCCTCAAAAACGGGCCAAAAAAGCCTAAAATACGGGGTGAAAAACACCTCAAAAACGGGCCGTAAATGCCTCAAAAACAGGCTGAAAAAAAGCCCTGAAAACGGGCCGAAAAAGCCCCCAAAATGAGCCAAAAAAAGGCCCGGAAACAGGGCGTGCGAAGGCCAAAAAATGGCTGGTGGGTGGGCGGGTGGGGCTTCGGCAATATTCAGACAAAAAAGTGTGTCTTAGAGTCCAAAAAATACGGTACATACCTCATTACCAAAGTTTTACAGGTCTGACCGGATGCGAGGATAGAACACAGGGGGCATTCAGTTCTTCTAGAACTCAGCTGGTGCAACTTTTCTGATCCTCGACTCTCGACTAGCATTTCCCAAATTATCTCCTCCACAAGGCTGAAGAGGTTGAAGGAATTTTGACCCTGGCTCCTCTCCCCCCCCCACCCCCACCCCAAATTGGGTCACCCATAAAAACTCACAAAAGGAAAAGTAGAAGAAAAGTTAAGAGCTTCTGATTTCTGACCCAGCAATTTGGCATCCACATCTGGCTCAGGTTCATCACAGACTGCTCCCTTTGCGGCATTCGGGGGCTCGTTCTCGGCTACTAGGAAGTCCACCGGCTCTTCTTTTAATGGACCCTGAAACAGGAAACAGAATGTCCACGGAGATTCTTAGTCATCCCAGGTCAGGGCTGTCCCAAAGGTGCTTTTTTTTTCAAGAGGCAATTGGACTTTCTGGTTTTTCTTTTATTTATTTATTTATTTTTATTTTATTTTATTTCTATACCGCCCTTCTCCTGCGGGACTCAGGGCGGTATACAGCCAAGATAAAACATTGCATATAAAATTTAAAATCAGTTTAAAAAACAGTTAAATAATTTCGGCCCAAGATTTAAAACAACCCAATTAAAACCGAATTCAATTAAAACTGAGAGGATGGGATCAAGCCAGCCCGGCTAGATGGAATAAGTGTGTTTTCAGGGCCCGACGAAAAGTCCAGAGGTCTGATATTGTGCGTATCTCAGGGGGTAGCTCATTCCAGAGGGCAGGTGCTGCCACAGAAAAGGCTCTCCCCCTGGGGGTCGCCAGCCGGCACTGTCTGGCTGACGCACCATGAGGAGGCTCTCTCTGTGTGAGCAAACTGGTCGGTGGGAGGCTATTGGCAGCAGAAGGCGGTTTCGCAGATACCCCGGCCCTAACCCATGGAGCGCTTTAAAGGTGATCACCAACACCTTGAAGCGCACCCGGAAGACCACCAGAAGCCAGTGCCGCTCGCGCAGGAGAGGTGTCATATGTGAGCGCCCCGTCGCTCCCATAATCCCCCGCGTGGCCGCATTCTGGACTAACTGCAGCCTCCGGGTGCACCCCAAGGGGAGCCCCATGTAGAGAGCATTGCAGTAGTCCAGGCGGGATGTGACGAGTGCTTGAGTGACCGTGCGTAGGGAGTCCCGATCCAGAAAGGGGAGCAACTGGCATATCAGGCGAACCTGATAAAACGTCCTTTTGAGGACGTTTTGCTTCTCATCCAAGAAGAGCTTCTTCAGCTCTAACTGCATGGTGGGGAATGGAAGAATTTATATTCCTTGCGGGCAGCTGGTCACTTGCATCCTTTTAGAGAGTCGTTGAGGCCACTTGGTGGCACTCAAATGGAGCTGGAGTAAGGATTTACAGAGAAAACTTGCAGACTACAGGAACCATTTGCGCTTCAGTTTGAGATGCAAACAACACAAACTCATCCCCAACAGCTTGTGCCTGTCTTCATCAGTGAAGAAGCCTAGGGCGGAAAACATCCTGCACAAATCACAGCTTTGGAACAGTCCTTTCAGCAGTTCCATGGAGGCTCCACAACCTGTTCTGTTCCCGTCACACACGCACACACACCAACAGACGTTCAAGAGTTAAAGACCAAACCAGCAGGCAAAATCCTTTTCCTTATGATAACGGAACTTGGCAACAACCTAGTGGTTGATTGCCAAGAGTTTATTACTTATGAAGAGGAGAGATAACGTCTCCCCGCTTCTGGTACATCAAAAGAAACAGCTCAATAATTACAGAGTCAATCAAGTCCAAAGATAATCCAGCAAAGTCTATAACAAAAGTCCGGCAATGCAGAATGGCGTGGAAGCTTTCAGCTTTGTTCGTCACAAGGTTTGACTGGCCACCACGCTCCCTTTTATACCTTGTGGGGTGTGGTCCAGTGACTCAGCCTAATCTCGGGCATGCCTTTTCTTCTGTTGCGCGTGCTTATCTCTGTGACGCTGGCGTGGATCCAGCCAAGACTCATTACCCTCATCACTGTCCATCTGTGTCTACGTGGACGTGCTTGGCCCCGGCCCTATCTCTTGCCCTTTGGCGGACACCAAAGGCATTGCCAGAGAGGAGGGTCCTGGAGAGGGAGGCCTTGCCAACTCCTCTCCTTTACTCTCGGAGTCCTCTCCTACCGATGACACAGGCTCAGGTAATGGAGCCACAACACACACATATGCACTACTCAGGTGACCCTGAGGACACCGACAAACCTCCAAGTGGCCTCAGCGATTCTCTAAAAAGAATGCAAATGACCAGCTCTCTGCAAGGAGTATCAATCCTTCCGTTCCCCACCATCCAGTCAGAGCTGAAGAAGCTTCTCGGATGGGAAGCGAAACATCTTCAAAGAAAAACCAGAAAATCCAGTTGCCTCCTGAAAAAAAGCATCTTTGGAACAGGAAACAGAATGGTACAATGGGAGAGAGAAGTTCAGAAGGTAACACGGTTTCTGATTTTTCAGCAAAAAAGGAGATCACAGCAGCTTTTTTTTTTAAAAAAAAAAAAACAGGCTCTTTGAAAGTCAATTAGCTGTCATTATAAGGATAAGCTTGCCAAGTCCTTTTTACCAGTGCGCACCAGCCAGCTGATTTTTCTGTCCCACCGGAAGTCGGGAAATGGGCCATTTCTGGCCTCCGGAAGGCGTCCAGGGGGGGTGGGGAAGGCCATTTTCGCCCTCCCCAGACTCCAAGAAAGCCTCTGGAACCTGGGGAGGGCGAAAAACAGGCCTACCTTGTGCACCGTGCCATCACATGCCAAAAGTGGGGGGAGTGGGGGGGGTCATATGAGCATTCGTGGGGGGTGGGGCGCATTGAATTATGGGTGTGGGCACATGCACGCATGACTCCCCCATGGTACCCCTGTTTTTGGCACGCGACGGCAAAAAGGTTAGCCATCACTGGTATATAGGATCTCCTGCTTGAGCAGGGGGCTGGGCTAGAAGACCTCCAAGGTCCCTTCCAGCTCTAGTCTGATTGATTGTGTCAGGTTTCGAGGTCGTCTCAAATAAATTGCATTTCAAACAAAGTCTTTGATGAAAAACTCCCATTTATTAAGCACGACATTCTAACTCCGACTCCATCGTAGCCAACACTGACTTCTTGACCCAAAACCCTCCCTTTCCTTTCCCCACTCTTCTGCACTCATTGGCCATCTTCCAAGTCACTCTACCCCTAATCTACTGCTCCAGCTCAAAGGAATTTCCCCCCTCCCATCCCATCTCCTAGGGGATATTATCTCCAGGGAAAATAAGTAGGTGAAAAGTCAAATGTCCCTTTCCAGATGCCTCCGCTTCTCCTTATGTCAGCACTAGAGTAAATGCAGCTTGAAGTGCTGACAGATTGATTGATTGATTGATTGAAGTCTGCAACTGCATGCTTTCCCTAGCTGGAGCCTCAGGCAAATCCCTTCCAGAGGGCTGCTCAGAGCCATCAATGAACTCAGCTCCTGAAGAACAGGTTCATCCTCCAGCTCAGCTCCTGAAGAACAGGTTCATCCTCCAGCTCAGCTCCTGGAGAACCGGTTCATCCACCCTCCAGCTGAAATCTTTAAGATAGGTATCTGGGGAATCGTCCCAGGGAAGACACCACAGCTACTCTGGCTCACTGGTTTACAGGTAGTCCTCAATTTACAAGCACTCATTTAATGACTGCTCAAACCTACAACAGTGTTATAAACAGTGACCTCCGATTGGTCCTTACACCTACAGCCGTTGCAGTTCTATTGGTCATGTAATCAAAATCTGGGCGCTTGGCGACCACCGTGTATTTGGGATGGTCCCAGGGTCATGTGATTACCATTTGCAACTTTTCCAGGATGGGGGTTCTGTCTAATAAAGTCAATGGGGGACGCCAGATTCACTTATCGACCATAAGTCACTTAACGGCGGTGGCAAAGATAGCGTGGTTATGGCCGTGGTGGTGTGAGGACGTTTTCTCCACTTCGCAGGGCATTTTACGGAAGATAAATGTGGATTAAAGTGTTTGAAATGCACCGATAAGGACCAAAATTTTATAAATTGTATCGGAAGAGCTACTGGCCCAGCAGATTGACTTTGGAATCGGTAGGTCACCCTGAACGACTCAAATTTTGAAGCTTTTTATAGCGTGGGAAAGTGGAAGGAGTGAGGGGTGACCAGATAGGCAGTCGCAATTGCATATTTGGAGTAAATAGCTGCCTTTGTTCTCATTACTACCGCGATCTGTGTTTGTTTTTGCTGTGGGATAAAAGCACGGAACATCAAAAGACTGGTGGAAGGGTTCTCTTGGAAGAATATGTAAACTTTAAGTTGATCTTTTGTTTGTGAAAGTGCTTGAGTTGAAGCAGCAAAACGCATTTCTGGGCAGTGCCTTCCAACGGATGTTAGCTTTTTTTCTTTTAGGGAAATTACGTAAGCTGAATTGAGAACTATAAACTTTTATTGCTGGTCCTTTTGAGTGCAATAATAAGCTGTCTCAGCTTCAATATTGGATTGTTGTCCCTTAATCTTCATTACAGACCCTCTTGGCAAAAGTGGATAATTAAAACTTATTAAAAAATGGCGACCCAACAATCCTTAGAAATGCAACAAGTTGCTGTGGCCTTAACTAAAATTAGTGAAAAGATATCAGGACTGTCAGATAGTATGGATAATATGACATTGGAAATTAAAAGAATGAAGCAAGAAATGAATGAAAATTTTGCAAAGCAAACAGTAGAAATGAAATTAATTAAAGATGAAATTGAGCAGATTCATACACATGATGCAAAGATAGATCGGCAAATTGGAGAAATCTTTTTTAAAAATGAACAACAAGATAAAAAAAATTTGTTTTTTGGAAGAAGAAGCGAGGAAATATAATCTGGTTATTCGTGGAATTCAAGAAGAAAAAGTGGACAATTTGAAACAACGAGTTTTAAAATGGCTCAATGACTTGGATACACAAATCACATTTACAGCAACAAATCTGGCAAGTGTTTTTAGAATTGGGTTTAAAAGACAAAACGGTTTAAATAGAAATGTACTTGTCAGATTTGCAAATCTTAGTGACAAATTGGAAGTGATGGTGAAAGTGAGAGAGATGGGTGAAGCTTTGAAATTTGAGGAGAAAATTATTCAAGTCTTTCCAGATATATCAAGAGAAGAAAGGGCGTGGAGATTTTTTTTGAAACCAATCACAAAGGTTCTGAGAGACAATGGAATTAAATATAACTGGAGACCACCACAGCAACTAAAATTTTTTTATAAAGGAAGAATGCAAATAATTACTTTGGAAACAGATGCAGTGTTATACTTACATGAACTTGGATTGATTGTAAAGTATGAGGATGTAACAGAGATAAAAGATCAAATGCTCAAGATGGGTGGAACATATGCAAAAACATCAACACCAGAAGAAAAAGGGGCTGCTGGAGGACAAGACCCTAAAGGATTAAAGCGGAAGGAAATCTCACCTGCGATGGTTGAACAAAAGAAAAGTCGTGATGATATAATGGGAGATGGAGTGGATAAGAAATTGAAGGATCTTGAAAAAGAATTGCAGGAAGCTGAGTGAGGGGAAAAGTTACCACCCTTTTCTCTGAGAGATGAATTTAAGTAGACTACCCGAAAGAAGTGACCCGACCATTGGCACGTCCCCTCTCCCCCACTCTCTTTATAGAGGCAGAAACCAATTGAGGATGTGGGGGACGAAGATTGTTTGTTATTCAATGTTTGATGTGTTTTTTGTCCTTTTTTGTTTTTTTTTTATTGTTTTTTTTCTTCTATGTTGAATGTTGTTTGGAATGTGGGAGATTGGTGTTGGGATCTGGGCACAGAAAGGAAGAGGAGGGGAAAGGATTAAAAAAATTACAGTTTAAATGGGTTTAATAAAAATAATGACATGGAATGTGAAGGGTACAGGGAATCAGATTAAGAGAAGACGATTGGAACTTAAAATTAAAAGAGATCTACCAGATATATTATTTTTGCAAGAAACCCATCAGAAATCCGAAGACTCAAATAAAATGTATATAAAGGGTATGCAAATTTATGAAAAATCTTTTGGAACTTCAAAAGCAAGAGGAGTTGCTACATTGATATCAGATAGGGTATATTTTGAAAAAGAACAAGTAATTGTGGATGAAGAAGGAAGGTATGTAATAATTGTGGGAAATATTAACGAGGAAAAAGTGACACTGGTTAATTTATATTTACCAAATGAGAAGCAAAAAGAATTTCTTGAAAAAATAACTAAAATTTTGGAAATCGAAAGTGTAGGGAAAGTAATTGTGGCTGGGGATTTTAATTTAATTAGAGATAAAATAGATAGTACTAACCCCACTCGTTGTGGAGAAGCAAATAAAATGGGGATCTTAAATAAATGGATGTTTCAAAACGGTGTGGTGGATGCCTGGAGAGAAGTGAAAGGAACTGAAAGAGTGTACACTTTTTACTCTAAGATACATAATACATATTCAAGAATTGACTATATCTTAGTTTCTAAAGATTTGTTGAATAATGTGGATAAGATAGATGTGGGAATTTTTAAGGATTCTGATCATGCAGAAGTTACGATGGAAATAGATTTTAATTTTGAGAAAAAAGGAAGTTGTTGGAGATATGATGAAAAACTGTATAAAAATGAGGAGGATAAAAAATGGATATTTAAAAAATGGGAAGAATGTTGGAGATTGAATGATAATGGAGAGGTTAAATTTGAAATTGTTTGGGATGCGATGAAAGCAGTGTTTAGAGGGGAAAGTATCAAGTTATCAAGCAGAAAATATAAAAATTATAAAAATAAAATTGAAAAAGATAAAAGCCAGATTAAGGAATTGGAAAATCAATTTTTGCTTACTAAAGAAAAGTTTTTTTTGGAGGAATTAAATCTGCTAAAAAATAAATTGATAGAAGAAGATATAGAATTGGTAAAAAAGAATATGAGATATTTAAATAGGAATTTTTTTGAATTTAGCAATAAAAATTCTAAGTTATTGGCAAGGATGGCGAAAAATAAAAGAGAGAAGAGAGAAATTGGAGCCTTGATAGATGATAAGGGCATAAGACGCTATAAAAAATTAGAAAAATGTGAAGTGGTCAGGAACTTTTTTCAAAATTTATATTCGAAAAAATTAATTGATCGGGGAAAACTGAGAAGCTATTTAGAAAAACATGTTGTGAAAATTGACCAAACATATAAAGATTTAATGGAAGAAGATATAACACAAGACGAGATTAATGGAGTAATACAAAAAATAAAATTAGGGAAAGCTCCAGGTGAAGATGGATTACCTGCTGAGTTTTATAAAGAATTTAAGGAAATAATAATACCAAAATTGCAAAAACTATTTAACGGAATTTTACATGGTGGAGAAGTTCCGTTGTCATGGAACAGAACGGTGATATCTATAATCCCTAAACCAGATAAAGACTTAGAAAGGATTGAGTCCTATCGGCCCATCTCTTTAATTAATCAAGATGCAAAGATATTTACTGCCATTATAAGTAATAGATTAAGTAGATTTATAGATAGATATATAAGTTATAACCAAGTAGGTTTTGTGAAGGGTAGATATATGAGTGATATTGTCAGAAGAGTATTAAATATTATAGATGTTGCTGAATATAATGCTGATAAAATAGGTATAATATCATTAGATATTTTTAAAGCTTTTGACTCTGTACAATGGGAAACTATTAAAATAATTGTTGAGGTACTAGGTTTTGGTAATAAGTTTATACATGTTATTTCAAAACTGTATCAAAAAAGTAGTGCAAGAGTGAAGGTGAATGGAAGGCTGACAGAAGAGATAAGATTGGAAGCGGGTACAAGACAAGGATGTCCCCTGTCTCCAACATTATTTTTATTGGTTATGGAAATTTTGACTAAAATGATAGAAAAAGATGAAGAATTGGAAGGCTATAAGGGATATAAGATAAATCTGTATGCGGATGATACTTTGATTATTTTGAAAGATATAGAGAAAGATTTGAAAAAGATACATAAGCATTTGGAAGAATTTGAGGAAATGACAGGTTTGAAAATAAATTGGTCAAAATCTGAATTATTAATGAATAATAATGGTAAGGAGTGGGAGAATATGCAAGAACAACTTGGGATAAGGATTAAAAAAACATTGAAATATTTGGGCATAACACTTTCACTCAAAGTTAAAGAAATGAAAAAATTAAATTATGATGTGGCGATGAATGAAATTGAGAAAAAGATAGATAAATATAAAATGATAAAGTTGTCTTGGTTTGGTAGAATTGCAATGTGTAAGATGATGTTGTTGCCAAAGTTTAATTTTTTATTTGAGATGTTACCGTTAAACTTGACAGAGAAAGATATTGAAGGATATCAGAAGAAATTGGATAAATTTTGCAATGGTGGGAAAAGACCTAGATTAGTGAAGAAAATGTGGTATCAAAATCAAAAGGAAGGTGGATTAGGAATCCCCAAACTACTCAATTATTATTGGGCTTATGCTATTCGGACTGTGGTAAAAATATTTAAAGGTGAAGATAGTCATTGGAGAGATTTAGAATTAAAGGACATTAAGAGATTTGGCTCAACATGGTTTTTAGATAAAGCAAAATCAAAATGTGTAATTAATAGCTATTGGTTAAAGGGATTGAGTAAAATTTGGAACAAATTTGTTAAAATTTTAATTCCAGATATAATTTTCTTAGGGAAGACAATTGAAAATTGGCCGATTAAAACTAATATAAGTCGTGATAGGGTAATGGAAGATGAAAATATACAAATTATAATAGATTGGTTAAAAACTTTAGAAAATGAAAGGAGGAAAAAAGAAATCATTGAAAAATTGGGTTTGGGCTGGTTTGAAAAAATACAGATAGAAAAATGGACTAAGAAGGTAAGGGACAATTGTTCGATAAGTAGAAGTAAAACTGAATTTGAATACTTAGTATTCCAAATTATGAAAGATGAAATTGGACTAAAGGGACTCGTTAGTAAGATATATAAGATTATAAATTTTGATGGAAAACCACAAAGGGTGATGAAGATGAATTGGGAAAAAGAACTTAATATTAAAATATCAGATTTAGATTGGAACGTGAATTGGAAGAGTAGAATTATGAAGACTTTATCTGTAAGGATTAAAGAGCACAATTATAAGGTTGTTTGGAAATGGTATTTGACTCCATTAAGATTGTCATTGATGGATAAAAAAATTAGTAAACAATGTTGGAGATGTGACATGGAATTAGGGACTTATGAACATATGTGGTACAAATGTGATAAAGTTAAAAAGTTTTGGCAACAATTGGAGGAAAGGATATTTGAAATGATGGGGAAAGCAATAATATTGAGACCAGAAACTATATTACTGTTGATAATTAAGGAAATAGAACCAACAAAATATGAAAAAGAATTGATTAGAATTATGATTATAATGGGTAGAATTATAATAGCCAGATATTGGAAATTAGATGTGAATTTTAGAATAGAAGAATGGTATTGTGAAATGTGGAAATTAGCTTTAAATGATAAAATGACATGTGATATTAAAATTAGAAATGGTGACTATAAAGAAGATATTTTCTGGAAAATTTGGAAACCATTTGTGGACTATGCGCTGGGAAAATTGGATGCTTCGGTACCTGTACCCCGAGAACATGGATTTTGGCGATCATGAGGATATATCCGAAGAACCAAATCTTCCTTTCTTATGTATAGCACAGGGTGAAGTATTGTATATGTTGTTTGTAATGTTAGTAATTTAAAATATAAAATGAATAAAAAAAAAAAAAAAAAAAATACAGGTAGTCCTCAATTTACAAGCACTCATTTAATGACTGCTCAAACCTACAACAGTGTTATAAACAGTGACCTCCGATTGGTCCTTACACCTACAGCCGTTGCAGTTCTATTGGTCATGTAATCAAAATCTGGGCGCTTGGCGACCACCGTGTATTTGGGATGGTCCCAGGGTCATGTGATTACCATTTGCAACTTTTCCAGGATGGGGGTTCTGTCTAATAAAGTCAATGGGGGACGCCAGATTCACTTATCGACCATAAGTCACTTAACGGCGGTGGCAAAGATAGCCATAAAATTGTGTGCAAGTCACATAACAACTGCACTTCTTAGCGATGGATGGTCTGCTCCCCATTTTGGTTGTAAATCGAGGACTACCTGTGCTGTAAGAATTCAGCCTCCATAGTTGAAAAATCCAGGCCTTAGGATGATACGTGACTAATTTTGGCTTGTTCACAAACTGTGGTTATATAAATGACAAAAGCTACCCCTGGCCATTTCTGCCCACAATCTCTGTTCAGTATTCAAAAAAGGCAACCTTGAACTGCATTGCATAGCCCTGGGAGCATTTAAGCCTCGATGCCTTTGGCACACAAAAAATAGTAAAAGAAAGTGTGTGTGTGTTTGTGTGTGTGTGTGTGTGTATTATGTACATGTGTATGTGTATGTTATGAGCAGAATTGAGCCCCAAATTTATGTCGCTAAGTGATAAATTTGTTGTGAATTTTGCCCCATTTTACGACTTTTCTTGCCACATTAGTTGTGAATCACTGCAGTTGTTAAACCAGTTAGTAACACAGTTGTAACTTTGAACACTCACTAAGTGAAGTGATGTAAGTCGAGGAATACCTGTATTTTTTTCCTCATAGGGTAACTGAACCATTCTTGAAATGAATTGTTTACATACAACATTATTCAAAATATTATGGAATTGAGCAGCCTGTAACTAATCATCGCCATACTGATGAGAGTATGAAGAGACATTGCAGACATATTCTTATTTAGAATAATCTTTAAAAAAAATATCATCTCAAATTATTCAGGTTTCAATTAATAACTGAAGGTGTTTCAACCTGTTAGAAACCTGAGGATCTGGATAGTAAAACCCACCTGAGATGTCCTGGCTTTGGCCTCCTGTTGACTCATCAAGAAGTCCTCCACCAGGGCCACCGCCTGGGAACACGACTCCGGCCTCCTGGCTTGGATCCAACTCCGGAGCTCCGGTGGGAGGCTGGCCAGGAACTGCTCCAGGATCAGCAGCTCCAGGATCTGCTCCTTGGTGCGTTTCTCCGGCTTCAGCCACTGGCGGCAAAGCTCCTGGAGTTGGCTGTGGATCCTCCGGGGATCCTCTACCACTTGGCAGCAGAATTGCCGAAAGTGCTGCCGCTGCCTCTCCGTTCTCAGGGCTTCCCCTCGTAAGATGGCAGCCTTCACTTTCTCATAGTTTTCCTGGTCTCTGGCTTCCAGATCTCGGAAGGCCTCTTCTGCTTCTCCACTCAGGGCCGGCAGGAGATGGGCCGCCCACTGGTCCCGAGGCCATCGGCAAGCTTTGGCCACTTGCTCAAAGGAGGCCAGAAACTCCTTAGTGTCCTCCCAGGGAGAAGCCTCGGACGTCCCAGAGCTTCCCCGTCCTGCTAAAATGGGCTGCAGAGATTTCAGGAACTGCTGCAGCTGGGCTTCCCAGAGCTCCTGCATCCCATGACAGGTCTCCCATCGGCAATGTTGTGATGCTCCCCATCTCAGCTGCTCTGCCTTATGTTGGCGGTGAATTCCATTAGTGTTTTTTTCTGTTCCTCCCGGCTCCCGATCTGTCCCAGCAGGTCTTGGCTCATTCATTGCTTCCTCAGCAATGGTTTGTCTTTCAATACATCGTATTTAAAATAGATATCTGAGGGAATTGATAAGTACAATTATAAAATGCAGCAGATCTTTTTGATCGGAGTACCAATTAGTAAGCTATCTATTAGATTGTGAAATTTTTAAAAAATTGTTCATGTTTAAATAAAGTCATTTATTTGATTTTTTTTTTTCATTTTTCCAATCAGGAAATAATTACGTTTTATCGCATGATGCATATCCAAAGAAAGAAAAGATTTAAAAGAATCACCCTTAACAATGGAAGATTCTGGATGAAATCTTCCCACAAATGAAAATAGAAGCTTAAAGGAAGCTAGTTTTGTTCTCCGAAATATAAAAGAAGATACGATACAATTTAATCCAGAGCAACGAAGTCATCACTAAATCCTTTTAACAGCCGATCCTATCACATGTACCCATTTTATTCCCGCTCTTTCATTTTTTGTATCTCATGTATTTAAAAATGGGTGAGGTGCCATTGCAGCATTATGTATGCAGGATTCCAACAGGGCAACTTGATAAATTAGTTCAAGCAGTCCTCGATTTACAACAGTTCATCTAGTGACCGTTCAGTTACATCATCACTGAAAAAAGTGAGTTTTGACCATTTTTCACACGTACGACCACTGTAGCATCGCCCACGGTCACGTGATCAAAATTCAGATGTTTGTCAACCGATTCATACTTAAGACTGTTGCAGCGTCCCAGGATCATGTGATCATCTTTTGAGACCTTTTGAGAAGCAAAGTCAACGGGGAAGCCAGGTTCACTTCACCAACACGTTACTAACTTAACAACTGCAATGATTCACTTAACGACTGAGGCAAGAAAGGTTGTAAAATGGGGGCAAAACTCGATTAACAAATGTCTCACTTAGCAACAGAAATTTGGGGCTCAACTGTGGCCGTAAAAGTTGTAAAAGCTGTTTTTACGCAACTCTGGCTTCTCCATTGACTTTGCAGGCCAGAAGGTCGCAAATGACTCCCAGGGCATGGCAACCGTCATAAATATGAGTCAGTTGCCAAGCGGCTGAATTTTGATCCACGTGATCAAGGTCACAAGTGTGGAAAAAACGGTCACAAGTCACTTTTTTTCAATGCCGTTGTATAACGTTGAACGGTCACTAAACGAACTGTTGTAAGTCGAGGAGTTCCTGTATAGTATTCCATGGAGGACCAGGAGACGTCCGGCTCTCGTAATCATTTCCCTCAAAGCCCTGAGTGGCTGCTCCACACGTCCCGCATAAGGAAAGGCGCCTCTTTCTAACAACGGTCGTTAAGTGTGAAAAATTGTCACGACCCACTTTTTTCAGCCATGTCGTCACTTAGTGAACCGTCACTAAACGAGCCGGGGAGGAAAAAACGCCTCCAGCTCCATCCCACCTCAGCTGAATCAGACCCGCCCAGCGTGGCTCTCAAGCCTGTCAAAGAGGCCCCTTCAGTCTCCAAGGAAAGGCCCTCGCCCCTTTTTCGCACGGCGCCTTCAGAGTTACGTTAACAGAGTTGGAAGGGACGTCAGAGGTCATCTAGTCCAACCCCTCCCTCCCCCCCCCCCCCCGCGCACACAGGAGACCTATACTAGGGATTCGAACTGCCGAACTGCCGACCTTTCTGATCAACAAGTTCAGCCACTGTCTAAGCACCTGAGCTACCTAGCCAGGTGCTCCATGCAGGGACCCAGGGCGACAAGGGAGTCGTCATGCCACCCACCCTTCCCACCCCACCACCAACCGTACCGGAAGTAACCAGAAGGCCGGCGGAAGTCTAGGCCGCTGCCTTTCTCTCTTGTCGGCTGCTCAGCAACGCCCATAGGAGATGGGGAGAATGGCCGGGAATCCTGACTTGTCTTGGCGATTTCCTTCCCGGCTAGAAAGTATCAGCTCAGGCAAACAACAGGAAGTGAGAGGCATTTCCGGAAGGCCCAACTCTTGCTTTTTCATTGGTCCTTTCCCAATGGGGTAGTTCTCGAGCGCGCGATCTCCCCTAGCGGTCGTCTCCTGCATGACCGCTCTTCTCCTTGGTAGTCTGTAGCAGGGGGTCTCTCCAACCTTGGCAAAACTGGCTGAGGAATTCTGGGAGTTGAAGTCCACAAGTCTTAACGTTACCAAGGTTGGAGACCCCTGGTCTGTAAGGAAGCTGATGCTGGAAGTTTAGGGAGGATAGAAAACTGTGGTTCAGGCTTCTCAGCTTGGCTTCAGGCCGTCATATAGAACAGTACAGGTACAGGTAGTCCTCAACTTCGCTTAGTGACCGTTCAAGGTTACAACGGCAATGAAAAAAATGACCATTTTTCACACTTAATGACTGTGGCAGCATCCCCTGGTCACATGATTTACCTTCAGATACTTGACAACTGATTCACATTTATGAAGAGCCTTGGTGGTGCAGCGGACTAAAGTGCTATTATGTAGCACTTAGCTGCCAGCTGCCTGCAATTAGTGCGAGTTCAAATCTCACCAGCCTCAAGGTTGACTCAGCCTTCCATCTTTCCGAGATAGGAAAACTGAGGATCCGGATTGTGGGGGCAATAAACTGACTTTGTAGAAATACCGCTTATAGGGGGCCAAAAGTCCTAATAAGCAGCTATATACAAAAGAATGAAGACTATTGCTATAAGTGCATTGTAAGCCACCCTGAGTCTTCGGAGAAGGGCGGCATATAAATTGAACTTATTTATTAATAAATAAATAAATGACATGATGTGCAGTGTCCTGGGGTCATGTGATCACCTTTTTGTGACATTTTGACAAGCCAAGTCAATGGGGAAAGCTGATTCACTTAACAACCATATTATTAATTTAACAACTGCACTGATTCCCTTAACAAATCTGGCAAGAAAAGTCATAAAATGGGGCAAAACTCACTTAACAAATTTCTCACTTAGCAACATAAATTTTGGGTCAATTGTCGTAGATTGAGGACTACCTGTAATCCTTAATTTACAACGGTTCATTTAGTGACCATTCAAAGTTGCAATGGCCCTGAAAAATGTGTCTTATGATCATTTTTCAGTTACCGCCTTGATAGCATCACCACGATCATGTGACCAAAATTCAGATGCTTGGCAACTGGTTCATAAGACCGTTGCTGTTTCCCAGGATCATGTGATCCCCTTTTGCAAACTTCTGACAAGCAAAGTCAATGGGGCGATGCCAGATTCAATTAACAACTGTGGCAAGAAAGGTTTTAAAATGGAGCAAAACTTAACAAAATTTTCACTTTATTTTATTTATTCATTTATTGTCAGATACCCAAAGTTACTTCAGATGGGTGGTCGTATATTTAAATAAAATCTTGAATAGCTTGACTCCCTCTTCTTTGTGGCAGCCCCTCAGATATTGGAACGCTGCTATCATGTCACTCAATTCACAAAGAAGAAGGGGTCAACCTATTTTCCAGAGCACCAGAAGACGAGAAACAATGGATGGAAAGTAATCGAAGAGAAAAGCAACTTGGAATTAAGGAGAAACTTCCTAACACTGAGAACAATGAACCAGTGGAACAGCTTTGTCTTCAGAAGTTGGGAGTGCTCCATCACTGGAGCTTTTGAAGAAAAAACTGGACAGGCACCTATCTGAAATGGTATAGGGCAGTGATGGCTAACCTTTTTGCCATCACGTGCCAAAAGCGGGGGACGCGGGGGAGGTCATGAGCACACGTGCCCACACCCATAATTCTATGCGCCCCGCCCTCCCACTTGCACGCATGACCCCACCCCATACTCCCCCTGTTTTTGGTTTGCCGACTTCCGGTAGAACCGGAAGGCCCATTTTTTTGCTCTCCCCAGGCTCCAGAGCCTTTCTAGGAGCCTGGGGAGGGCGAAAACAGCCTTCCCCACACCCCCAGAGTGCCTCCAGAGGCTGGAAACAGGGTGTTTCCAGGCTTCTGGTGGGCCCAGAAGGCCCGAAAATCAGCTGGCCAGCACACACATGTGCACCGGAGCTGAACTCACGTGCCCACCGATATGGCTCTGCGTGCCATCTGTGGCACGCATGCCATAGATTCGCCATCATGGGTATAGGGACTCCTGCTTGAGCAGGGGGTTGGACTAGAAGACCTCCAAGGTCCCTTCCAGCTCTATTCTGATTGAGAATTAAGAATTCCTTGAGCGGGATCAGTTTTTGACCCTCATCCAGCTCATAAATCCTTCCAGTCGCTTATCCAGCACAGACTTTTCTCTCGCTTCAGTGCCAAGGTGGAAGAGAAATGGGAATCTTCTTAGACTTAGAATGATGGCAGAATCTCCAGATGATCTCACCCAGTGGCTGGGCTGGAACATTTTAGCTATCCAATGGGGGCATCGTTAGGATTTTTTGAGACTGAGGGCCACTGGTAGGGATGGGCATTGCCAAGTCATAAAAAGAACAAGGGTTTTCTGGAGGGAGATTCCTCTGTGTATGTGTGTGTGTGTGTAGAGGTACAATGTCAGATCCCCACATCCATTTTTAAACAACCATGTTTAACTTTCTAATGGCACATACAGCTTTCCCACCACACCACCCCCATACCCTTGGGCCAATCCAGGCAGATGGGTGGACAGAAATTTATTTATTTTTTATTTTATTTATTTTTATATGCCGCCCTTCTCCGGAGACTCAGGGCGGCTTACAATGCATTAAGCAATAGCCTTCATACTTTTGCACATTTTATACAAAGTCAGCTTATTGCCCCCACAAAACGGGTCCTCATTTTACCCACCTTAGAAAGGATGGAAGGCTGAGTCGATCTTGAGCCTGGTGAGAATTGAACTCGCAGTAATTGCAGGCAGCTGGATGTTAAATGCTGCCTTAGTAGGAGGCATTAGCCTCCTACGCCACTCAGGCTTAAGCAGCCAGGTTTTTCTGATAATAGAGGAGCAGACCAAAGTTAATGAAGAAGGCCTGAGGGAGGAGGATGGAAGCAAACAGAAGCTGTGAATGCTCCAACACTGGAAGTTTTAAGACAAGATTAGACAACCATTTGTCTGAAACGGTTTAGGGTTTCCGGTCTGAGCAGGGGGTTGGACTGGAAGACCTCCAAGCAGGGATGAAATGCTCCCAGATCAAATCGGATCGCCCTATCGGTAGCGATCTTAGCCGGTGGTTTGGCGATCTGGTAGCAATGGTGGAGCGAAGCCTGGAAGTTACGTGTTTTTTACCTTCTGTGCATGTGCAGAACGTTTTGTGTATGCACGGAAGGTCTGTGCACGCATGTGATGCACACACACACAAGCAAAGCAAGCACGCTCGCACGGCGCGTGTGCTTCCGAATGGGTAAAAGGAAGGTAAGTAGATTTCACCCCTGCCTCCAAGGTCCCTTGCAACTCTGTTATTCTTTTCTTGTTCTGCCCCAGCTTCGGATTCCCAGAGAATGTGACACACACCAAACTTCGCAAACACTGTTTAATTTCAAACAAACCCCTTTCAAGAATGCAGGCTTCCTGTGCAAAGGGTCCTTATCAAAGTTATTAAGAACAAAGTGCGACAAAGGTTGGCAATCAGCCCAGAAAACCAGATATGAGAAGTCGCTCGCTCTCCAAGATGCTGTGTAGTAATGAGACTTTGTTTCTAGCAAGCAAGCACTAGCTGCTTGCGACTTAAATAGGCTAAGGGAGCGGCCAATTAGCCTCAAGCCCTACTCTCGAGTAGACCTCCCTCCTCCTGAGTAGCCACTCCTGCCTTTTGGCAGCCCTGCGTGCCCGAGCATTGAGGAGAGGCTCCTCCACTTTGATCTCTCCACTGGAAGGAGCCTCTGGAGGTTCTGAAGGCCCTGGCTGAGTCTCTGCCTCTGGCATCACATCCTCTTCGGCCTCCTCGCTGTCTGACGCGAGCGCCGTCTGCGCAGGCTGCTGGCGCGACACCACACCAGCCTCCTCGTCGTCGGGATCAGCCATGATCAGCGCAGGCCGCTGGCAGGCCACAACAATTCTATTCTATTCTATTCTATTCTATTCTATTCTATTCTATTCTATTCTATTCTATTCTATTCTATTCTATTCTATTCTATTCTAATCTAATCTATTCTATTCTATTCTAATTCTAATTCTAATTCTAATTCTATTCTAATTCTATTCTAATTCTATTCTAATTCTACTCTAATTCTACTCTACTCTACTCTACTCTACTCTACTCTACTCTACTCTACTCTACTCTACTCCACTCCACTCCACTCCACTCCACTCCACTCCACTCCACTCCACTCCACTCCACTCTCCTAACTAACCTAACCTAACCTGTGGAATGGCTTGCCTTCAGCAGTTGAGGATTTATTTATTTATTGCTTGTTTGTTATTGTTTTTAATCATGGGGCCAAATTTAATCATGGGGCCAAATAGAGCCTTGATAGTACAGTGGTTTAATGCACCCTGTTATTAACACAGCTGCCTGCAATTTCTGCTGGTTCGAATCTCTCCAAGGCTCAAGGTTGACTCAGCCTTCCATCCTTTCTAAGGTAGGTGAAATGAGGACCCAGTTTGTGGGGGCAATAAGCTGACTTTGTATAAAAATATACAAAAGTATGAAGGCTATTGCTTAACGCATTGTAAGCCGCCCTGAGTCTCCGGAGAAGGGCGGCATATAAATCAAATTAAATATATATATATATATATATATATATATATATATATATATATATATATGTGTGTGTATATATATATATATATATATATATATATATATATATATATATATATGTTTTTCTTCTAGCCAGGTTTTCCCTACGTAGCCAAGGTTTTTTTGTAGCTCCAGCTCAGTAGAATCTCATCTACTCGGTTCTGGGCTTTTTTCCTTTCTAACACCTAGCAAGCTCTAACTGCTAGGTGGGAGACCTAAATAGATCCATTTCTAGCTCGTTAGCTGTCATCAGTAGGCCACACCCATCTCCTCCCTGTAAAGGCATAGTATCAATTTTCTTACTTCTTCGTAGGGTCTATGTGTGTTTTTCTTCTAGCCAGGTTTTCCCTACGTAGCCAAGGTTTTTTTGTAGCTCCAGCTACAAAATTTTCCAGTAAGAAAATTGATACTATGCCTTTACAGGGAGGAGATGGGTGTGGCCTACTGATGACAGCTAACGAGCTAGAAATGGATCTATTTAGGTCTCCCACCTAGCAGTTAGAGCTTGCTAGGTGTTAGAAAGGAAAAAAGCCCAGAACCGAGTAGATGAGATTCTACTGAACTGGAGCTACAAAAAAACCTTGGCTACGTAGGGAAAACCTGGCTAGAAGAAAAACATATATATATATATATATATATATATATATATATATATATATATATATATATATATATATATATATATATATATATATATATATATATATATATATATTTTAATTGTATTTTAATGTTTGTAGTTGATGCTTTTACTTGGCTGTTCACCGCCCTGAGTCCTCAGGGAGAAGGGCGGTATACAGATTTAAAAATAAATAAGTAAATAAATAAATAAAGAAAGAAAGAAAGAAAGAAAGAAAGAAAGAAAGAAATATCAATTCAACTTGTATACCGCCCTTCTCCCCAAGGGGACTCAGGGCGGTGAACAGCCAAACTTAAAACACATATAAGTACAAAAGTTAAGAAAAAAAACTAAAAAATAAATTAAATCATCAGCATCATCAGGATGCTTCATCACTGGAGCTTTGAAGAGAAGACTGGGCAGTCACTTGTCTGGAATGGTATTAAAGGGTTTCCAACTATTCTACTCTTATCATTCCATTCCATTCCATTCTTCTAAACACACTAAGAAGCCAATAAGGCTGAACGCTCCGCCGTGCTTCCCCGCTGTTTTGCAAGCTACAGGGCGGTACGAACGAGTTAAAACCACTGAGCTCCGTTCTTCGATCTGCCGGCAAAGCTATTTCCTGCTCATCCTGATCTCGGAGGGAAAGCGGCTTTTTTTGGGGGGGCGGTCGGTCGTCCTCGGGGGATTCCTGGGTGGCGTCCTGCAAAAAGCAAAAGCTTAACCCGCTACTGCTACTCCTCCAAAGGGTAGAGGAGCTGCAGCTAGATCCTTCCCCTGGCTCTGCTGCGGGTCAGATAGACTTCTTCTATCCAAGGAGGCTTTCATCATCACCCGATGGTGAAACAGGTATTCAAAGATTTTTTTTTACCCTCTGCGAAGCGATGCGTGTTTTGAAGGCCATCCAGGCTAATTGAAGGATGAACGGTTGCAGGGTTTGGGTATGGTTAGTCTAGAGCAGTGTTTCCCAAACTTAGGCTATTTTAAGATGCATGGACTTCAATTCCCAGAATTCCCCAACCAGTATGCCTAGTTGAGGAATTCTGGGAGTTGAAGTCCATACATCTTCAAAGGGTCAAGTTTGGGAAACACTGGTCTAGAGCAGTGTTTCTCAACCTTGGTAGCTTGAAGATGGGTGGACTTCAACTCCCAGAATCCCCCAGCCAGCAGCGCTGGCTGGGGGTTTCTGGGAGTTGAAGTCCACCCATCTTCAAGCTACCAAGGTTGAGAAACACTGCTCTAGAGAGAAAATAAGGACTATTGGGGGGAACATGATAGCAGTATTCCAATATTTGAGGGGCTGCCACAAAGAGGAGGAGGTCAACTTATTCTCCAAAGTATCTGAAAGCAGGAGAAGAAACAATGGATGGAAAGTAATCAAGGAGAGAAGCAACCTGGAATTAAGGAGAAACTTCCTAACAGTGAGGACAATTAATCAATGGAACAGCTTTGCCTTCAGAAGTTGTGGGTGCTCCATCACTGGAGGCTTTTGAAGAAGAGACTGGACAGTCCCTTGTCTGAAATGGTATCTAGGATCTCCTGCTTGAGCAGGGGGTTGGACTAGAAGACCTCCAAGGTCCCTTCCAGCTCTAATTAATTCTAATAATTCCAATTCTAATTTTGATGGGACCAACACACTGGTGCCGTTTGGATGCTTGCCATTTTTTAAATATCTGATTTATTTTTTTAATAATGCGGCGGGTATTGATTGATTTATTTCAGTGTGGTCCGGCCGTTTATTTATTTGCTAGACAACCTGTGGCCGTGATTGTTTCAGAGATAATTTCCTCAGGGCCTTCAGCAATGACAGAGCTTCTAATGTACTGCCTTCACTGGAAAATTCACTCTTTAAAATTCAGGGGAGAGATTCAGAAATTTATTGGCCTTGGAAAGCTGACTGTGTTGAAATGGCGTAGAAGTGAAGTCATAAGCCTGTCGCAGTCAAGTGATGGTTCTCTTAACAACTACGTTGCTTAGTGATGGAGTTGTCAGTCCCAATTATCGTTAAGTAACAACTACCTGTACCAAGAGAAAGGAACATACGAGACCGCCTTCTGCCACCAGTAGCCTCTCACCGGCCAGTACGCTCCCACAGAGAGGGGCTCCTCAGGGTGCCATTGGTCAAACAGTGTCGACTGGCGGCCCCCAGGAGGAGAGCCTTCTCTGTGGGGGCACCTGCCATCTGGAACGAGCTCCCCCCAGAGATACGGAGTATCCCGGATTTACGCACTTTCCGCCGTGCCCTCAAAACCTTTTTAGTCCAACAGGCTGGCCTGGCCTAACTTTCTTTTAATTGTTAATTTTAATTGGTTTAAAAAAAAAACAACGGGTGTTTTAATCAGTATGGGCCAAATTTATTTAATGTGTTTTAAATTATTTTTTAAATTTTATATTATATGCGTTTTATCTTTGGCTGTTCACCACCCTGAGTCCTTCGGGAGTAGGGTGGTATATAAATCCAAAATAAACTACAAAAAAAACCAACAACATGGGATCCTCCAACTGTCGTAGAGTGACACTTCCTCCACCCATTATCTTTGAGCACTTATTTATAGTAGCAGGGGATAATGGGACCTGAAATCCACCCAAAGGAGATAAAAATAATCCTCCTCTTTTCTCTACAGGATACCTCCATGACTAGATGTGAAATCTGTTTGGGAGATTTCCGGAATGAGCTGCAGTTTGTCCTATGTACTGCATGAAATGCACCATCAGTGAAAGAGCGGCTGCTTTCCTCAAATCAATCACTTCAGCTGACTTAGCAAAGAAGTGGATTTTCTTGCTGGGTTGCAAAACATTCTGAACCTAGAGCAAAAATTGATTTGACCGCTTGTTGTCACCGTTGGGGTGGGGGTGAGGTTATATTGTTTTACTCTTTTTATATTGGATTTTTAAAAAATCGTTTGTAAACTGCCTAGACTCTAGAGTCACTGAAAGTGAGCAGGTAGCCATGTAAATTCTCTAATTTAATAAATCCTTTAAATAAATAAAGATTTCTTAGCAAGGAAGGGAAGACACATGAAAAGGGAGGCTGTGGGCTGGATGCAAAGATGAAACAATTAGACCCACTGGTGGATCTGAATTTGGAGAAGGGCCCTGATGAGACTTTTGTTCCTGGAGAGTTTCCAGGCTGCCTAGCATCGAAACAGATCAAACCGGATCCTGAAGGAGGACAAGCCAAGGATTGGGAAGGCCAGAGACAGGAATCCTTAAAGGCAAGGCGTCTCCCTCATTCAGTTAGAGGGCAGAGGAATTCTGACCCCTGGGACGATGCCAAGACGTTTCTGATTTCCTTCGAGCAAGTGGCTGAAGCTTGCCAGTGGCCTAAAGCTGAATGGATGGCCCGGCTTCTGCCGGCACTGACCGGATCAGCCAGAGAGGCCTTTAACGGCCTAGAAACCAGAGACCAAGAGGATTATGGGAAAGTCAAGGCTGCCATCTTGCGATGGGCAGCCTTCAAAATGGAAGCCCAGCGCCAGCATTTTCGACGGTTCCGTTACCAGGAGATTGAAGACCCACAGAGAGTTTACAGACGTCTCCGGGAACTTTGCCACCAGTGGCTGAAGCCAGAGAGACACACCAAGGAGCAGATCCTGGAGCTGCTGATCCTGGAGCAGTTCCTGGCCATCCTGCCCCCAGAGATCCAGAGCTGGGTCCAGGAATGTGACCCAGAGAATTGGGTCCAGACTACAGACCTGAGAGGGGATTTCCTGATGAGCCAACAGGAGGCAGAGACATGGAAACGGCAGGTGAGGTTTGGAGGTATGGGAGAAGGGTGAGTTCATCAGTCCTTTATAAAACCCTTATAGCAATAGCCATTAGACTTATATACCGCTTCTCAGTGCTTTACGGCCCTCTAAGTGGTTTACAGAATCAGCGTCTTGCCTCTCACAAAAATCTGATTCCTCATTTTACCGACCTCAGAAGGATGGAAGGCTGAGTCAACCTTGCATGTTACATTTCTATTACCGGTATATTCCTGCTTTAAAGAGCTCTGTGGGAGATGACCGGGAGGCTGGGAGAGTCATGGAAGGAATGTTAGTAAAAAACAGCTATTACAGCTGTTAAAGCCCTCATCTTAACAACAATTCATTTACTTTAGCTGCCCCAAAAGCCAACACAGTTCTAGGCTGCATAAACAGAGGGATAGAATCAAGATCACGTGAAGTATTAATACCACTTTATAATGCCTTGGTAAGGCCACACTTGGAACACTGCATCCAGTTTTGGTCGCCATGATGTAAAAAAGATGTGGAGACTCTGGAAAAAACGCAGAGAAGAGCAACAAAGATGATTAGGGGACTGGAGACTAAAACATATAAAGAACGGTTGCTGGAATTGGGTATGTCTAGTTTAATGAAAAGAAGGACTAGGAGACATGATAGCAGTGTTCCAATATCTCAGGGACTGCCACAAAGAAGAGAGAGTCAAGCTATTCTTCAAAGCACGTGAAGGTAGAACAAGAAGCAATGGGTGGAAACTAATCAAGGAGAGAAGCAACCTAAAACTAAGGAGAAATTTCCTGACAGTTAGAACAATTAATCAGTGGAATTACTTGCCTTCAGAAGTTGTAAATGCTCCAACACTGGAAGTTCTTAAGATGATGTATAACCATTTGTCTGAAATGGTGTAGGTTTTCCTGCCTGAGCAGGGGTTTGGACTAGAAGACCTCCAAGGTCCCTTCCAACTCTTATTCTATTCCTGTTCTGTTCTGTTCTGTTCTATTCACCATTCGAAGTTACAATGACCATTTTTCACACTTATGACTGTTAACAACATCCCCATGGTCACATGATCCAAATTCTGGGGCTTAGCAGTTATGCTGATATTTATGATGGGATCATGTGATTCCCCTTTCGCAACCTTCTGACAAGCAAAGTCAATAGGGAAGCCAGATTCACTTAACAACTATGTTAATAAATTGACAGCTACGGTGATTCACTTAACCACTGTGGAAAGAAAAGTTGTAAAATGGGGCAAAACTCCCTTAACAATGGTCTCGCTTACCAACAGAAATTTTTGGCTCCCTTGGGGTCGTAAATTGAGGACTACCTGTATATTCTTATTTAAATTAATTTTGGAGACCGCCCATCTCACAGAGCGACTCTGTTAGATAAGAATTATAAGATCCGAGTTCAAATCCTCACTTGGGCATGAAAAGTGCCAGGTAACCTTTTCCTGATATTTTTATTTTCCTCAGTGAAACAGACCACGCAGAATTGTTGGGAGATTAAAAATGGCGATTAGAGCATTCTCTGTGAATGCCTATTGTGAGATTTCCAAGGCAGTGAAAATAAAGCATTTTAAGCCAGTGCAGAACATGCAAAAACCTGGGTGAAAATATAGTTTTTGTAAAACAGTTTTCAAAACTCACTGGGATTTTTCTGGTCTGTTTCAGGTGCCGGTATCTTCCAAAGAAAGGATTGGAGATACACGCAATCCTGTAAAGGAAGTGCTGTTTGTGGAGAATGAAGAGCATATTTTTAGGGATCGGAGATCAACACATCCAGGTTTGTGGATTTAACATTTAGAAAACATTTAGTGTTTAGTGTCCCGTTGCCTGGAGGCCATCCGGGTCTGGATGGGGAGAAATAGCCTCCGACTCAACCCTTCCAAGACTGAGTGGCTGTGGCTTCCGGCATCCTGATATAGCTAGCTGGTGCCATCGCTGGCTATTGGGGGCAAGTTACTGGCCCCCACGGAGAGGGCTCGCAACTTGGGCGTCCTCCTGGACGCACGGCTGTCTTTAGAAGAGCATATGATGGCCGTGGCCAGGAGGGCTTTTTATCAGGTTCGCTTGATTCGCCAGTTGCGTCCCTTTCTGGATCGGGACTCCTTACACACGGTCACTCAGGCACTCGTCACTTCTCGCCTGGACAACTGTAATGCTCTCTACATGGGGCTCCCCTTGAGGAGCACCCGGAGGCTCCAACTGGTGCAGAATGCGGCCACGCGGGGGATTATGGGAACAATGGGGTGCTCCCATGTAACACCTCTCCTGCGTGAGCTGCATTGGCTCCCAGTGGTCTTCCAGGTGTGCTTCAAGGTGTTGGTTACCACCTTTAAAGCGCTCCATGGCTTAGGGCCTGGGTACTTACGGGACCGCCTTCTGCCACCGATAGCCTCCCACCAGCCAGTACGCTCCCACAGAGAGGGACTCCTCAGGGTGCCATTGGCCAGGCAATGTCGGCTGGTGACCCCCAGGGGGAGGGCCTTCTCTGGCAGCACCTGTCCTTTGGAACAACCTGCCCCCGGAGATACGTAGGATCCCAGATCTCCGTGCTTTTCGCCGTGCCCTTAAAACTTTTTTATTTTATCAAGCTGGGCTGGCTTGATCCCCCCCCCTTAGATATTTTTAATTATAAATTGATTTTAGTTGGGGTATTTTAAATTTTATATTGGGCCAAAACTTGTTTAATTCTTTTAAAATTAATCTTAAATTTTGCATGTGATGTTTTTATTCTTGGCTGTTCACCGCCCTGAGTCCAGGAGAAGGGCGGTATAAAAATCTAATAAAATAAATAAAAATAAAGAAAGAAATAGTGTGCCAAATCCTACCCTTTGAAACTCTTAGGTATGAGGGTCTATGGAGATTCTCAGTCATCCAGGTCATGGTTGTCCCAAAGGTGCTTTTTCAAGGGGCAGCTGGACTTTCTGGTTTTTCTCTGAATAAGTCTTCAAAGAAAAACCAGAAAGTCCTAGTTGCCTCTTGGAAAAGCACTTTTGGTCTCAGGAGTGAGATGAGCAGATGGAATTGTTTGGGTATTTTGTTTAAAGTGCTCATCACGTGTCCTCCAGAGAATGAACATGGAAGCTCATGAGTGGGTTTGTGTGTAAGGACTACATCAGGGGTGGGCAACTGTGGCCCTTTTACAACCTGTGGACTTCAACTCCCAGAATTCCTGAGACAGCCAAGCAGAATCCTCAGGAATTCTGGGAGTTGAAGTCCACAGGTTGTAAAAGGGCCACAGTTGCCCACCCCTGGACTACATTATAGTGTCAGCCCTGGAGGCCATCTTTTCTTTGAGGAATTTTAAGGAACTGATGGCCTTGAAGTCTTCACTGGTTGGGGGTGTTACTTGGAACCCTGACATATAATTTAGCACTGATACTTTTATTATGGTTCATAAGAACAAGCAGCACATTGAGCAACACACAATCAATTCCCAGCAGAAAACTATGTGCTGTCTTTGACAAACGAAACAAGCCAGATTTCATAACTTGTTGCAGTATAGGGGCTAAAACAGAATTTTGGCAACATTGACAATAATGCCCGTGTTAGAATCTGCAAGGTCAATGACATTTTTTAAACATTTATCTCAGAATTTTTCAAACTGTGCAACTTTAAGACGGGGCAGATTTCAGCTTCCAGAAGTTTCTGTAGCCAGCATGCTCACTGGCAATTATTAAGCAAAGCCATTGTTTGCTATGGAGTGCTTTTTTTCTGAAAACTGGAAGTAACCTACAGTTTTTGGCAAAACCGTTGGAAAAAGTGGTCATGTGACTGCAAGATTTGACAAATGGCTGTGTTTGTCAGGCACCTGAAATGCGGTTACGTGATTGCAGGGGTTGGGGAGGGGGGGGGGCTACCATCGGAGCTTCCGAACCAGATTATAACTCTCTTGTTCCAAGTAGTTCATAACTTTGGTTGCTAAGCAACTAGTTATAAGTCGAGGACTATCTGCACGGTTGTAATGAAAAGGACGGCTGCATCATCACCATATAACAAAAGCAGACAAAAACTAGAATTAGAGCCCAGTTTATTGCCATAAATAAATCTTAGAACAACAATTAGAATTAGAGCAGGGGTGAAATGCTCCCGGTTCGGACCGGCTCGGGCAAGTAGGTAGCGATGGCGGTGGGCAGTTCGGAGAACCGGTAGCAAAAATCCCTGCCCCCACCCTCCATACCCAGCTGAGCCGCGCAATCATCAGAGGCTTTTTTTCTTTTAAATGCCTCTGATGAGCCAAGCTCTGACGATCCAAGCTGAGTTGCCTGATCGGCAGAGGATTTTTTAAAAACCCTCTGACGATCAGGCAACTCAGCTGGGATTGTCAGAGCCTTTTGAAAGCATTTTTTACATGGTTTTACATATAAAAAATGGTTTTAAAAGTAAAAAAAAAAAATTGGCCACGCACACCGTCACATTACCCCCACCCCACCAAGCCACGCCCACAGAACCGGTAGCAAATTTTAGATTTCACCACTGAATTAGAGCCAGTTTATTGTCATAAATAAGCCTTAGAAGAAAACCTACAATTAGAGCCCAGTTTATTGCCATAAATAAGTCTTAGAAAAAAAAACTAGAATTAGAGACAGTTTATTATCATAAGTAAGTCCTTATGCTACAGTCGATTTGATGACACATAATAAATCAAAACCCCGAGTCATGCGGAGTCCATGGTAAAGAAGAAGAAAACACTTTAGCTTCACCTTGATAGTTATAGTTAGCATGCATTTATTTTTAATCTAATGTTATAGTTTTATTACGTTTTCTTAGTGTCAGAGGTAATTAGCCCCGTTACCTTCCTTGGGGTAATTGCTGGATTGTGGCATTCTCCTTGTGTATACTTTGAAAAATAAAACCGGAATACATCTTCTAATAAACTCATATTTATTGTAAAAATAAAAAATAAAACATCTAACTATCTAAAAAATTGTTACATTTTTGCAAAGTTCATATCAGCTACTTCTCAGTAGCCGGACGTCTCTTGGCAAAAATGTAGCTTGCCAAAATTTCTTATCAGTAACTGATACTACGCATGTCCGCATTCTTTCACTTGCTTCACACTTTTCTTTCTTCTTTTGGCAAGAGAAGAAAGAAAAGTGTGAAGTGGAAAGAAAGGAATGCGGATACACGTAATTAGCTTACTGATAACAAAAGTTGGCAAGCTACGGAAAGTCTGACAGTCCAGAAATAATGAGCTCAGCTGGTAAATACAAAAACGCAGTGACACTTAGATCATGTGAAAGACGCATCTTTTATTGTATTTTATTGTAGTCAGCCCTTTTGGGCATATTTCATAGAAAAGTTTAAGAAATCAATCTTGTCTTCTACAGATGATAAAAACAGCCCTTGTAGCCATCCAGTATCTTTTCCTCCGCCTGAGGGACAAGACTTCGTTGAAACAGGACCAAATGAGGTTCGTAAACATCTGGCGGGAGGGGGAGGCCTTGTGACCAGCTTTTTGAAAGAGCAACAATCTTGGATAGGTAGTCCTCGATTTACAACTGTCATTGAACCCACCATTAACAGTTAACATTAACAACAGTGATTGGTCTCATTCGAGACAACGATGAATCTGCATACAGACGGGAGGTTGAACAACTAGCCTTGTGGTGCATCCGGAACAATCTTGAACTAAATACACTCAAAACCGTAGAAATGGTGGTAGATTTTAGGAGAAACCTTCCTATACTACCATCTCTTACAATACCAGGCAACACAGTATCAACAGTAGAGTCCTTCAAGTTTCTAGGTTCTATCATATCTTGAGACTTAAAATGGACACCTAACATCAAAAACATCATCAAAAAAGCACAACAAAGAATGTTCTTTCTGTGGCAACTCAGAAAGCTCAAACTGCCCAAGGAGCTTCCAGTTCTACAGAGGAATTATTGAGTCTGTCATTTGCACCTCCATAACTGTCTGGTTTGGCTCTGCAATCAAACAAGACAAACACAGACTTCAGTGGATAATTAGAACTGCAGAAAAAACAATTGCTACCAACCCGCCTTCCATTTAGGACCTGTATACTGCACAAGTCAAAAAGAGGGCTGTGAAAATATCTACAGACCCCTCACATCCTGGACATAAATTGTTTCAACTTCTACCCTCAAAACAATGCTATAGAGCACTGCACACCAAAACAACTAGACACAAGAACAGTTTTTCCCGAATGCCATCACTTTGCTAAACAAACAATTCCCTCAACACTGTCAAATTAATCTTCTTCTCATCCTTACTAGTACCTATCTCTTCCCACTTATGGCTATATCCATGTTGCTTGTATCTTTACAACTTATATTGTTTTTATTGTTTCCTAGTATGATTTGATTGCTTATTAGTATCCTATGACTATCACTAAGTGTCTTATGATTCTTGATGAATATATATATATATATATATTTATGTACACTGAGAGCTTATGTACCAAAGACAAATTCCTTGTGTGTCCAATCACACTTGGCCAATAAAGAATTCTATTCTATTCTATTCTATTCTATTCTATTCTATTCTATTCTATTCTATTCTATTCTATTCTATTATTCTATTCTATTCTATTCTATTCTATTCTATTCTATTCTATTCTATTCTATTCTAGCCTAGCCTAGCCTATTCCTATTCCTATTCCTATTCCTATTCCTATTCCTATTCCTATTCCTATTCCTATTCCTATTCCTATTCCTATTCCTATTATTTCCATTCCATTCATTAAGATTTTAAGTCATGACAGTCATTAAGCGGGTCATAGTGTGACTGCACCTGATGATTTTATGACCTTTTTGCAATGGTGGTTAAGCCAATGCAGCGGTCGTAAAGCGAACACCGCAGTCATTAAGTGAATGCCACGGTCATTAATTGAACCCATTAATTGCGATGGGTGTTTTTTGCCAGAAACTGGGAATAAATGCCGGTTCCTGACAAAAACATTGTAAATTGTGGTCGGATTACCATGAGGCATTGCAAACAGCTGTAAATGTGGCCTGATGGCCAAATTCCCAAACTGCGATCACGTGGGGATGGGGCTGCCATCATAACTTCGAATCCAGGTCCTATCTATTTTGTGGGTGTGTCATAACTTTGAATGGTTGCTAAGTAACCAATCGTAAGTTGAGGATTGTCTGTATTCTAAAAATAGATTAACTGACATTGGCTCTCAGGTATTTTAATATAGAACGGTCAGTAAAGGAGTAACAATGCTTACTATATTTGTTTTCCGAATGTTACTACAATACTGTATATGGTAGTAATTTTGATTATGTGACTGCCCAGATGCTGCAACAGTCACAAGTGCAAAGACTTGTCATAAGTCACTGTTTTCAGTGGCTGTGTAACTTTGAACAGTCGCTAAACAAGTGATTGTAAATTGAGGACTATTTTTTTTTTTTAATTAGATTTATATGCCGCCCTTCTCCGGAGACTCAGGGTGGCTTACAATGCGCTAAGCAATAGCCTTCATTCTTTTGTATATTTATACAAAGTCAGCTTATTGCCCCCACAAACTGAGTCCTCAATTTACCTACCTTAGAAAGGATGGAAGGCTGAGTCAACCTTGAGCCTGGCGAGATTCGAACTTACTTTAATTGCAGACAGCTGGTGTTAAATTACAGTGCTATCTGTATAGAGAAGGATTACATGCTCAATTAAGTTCTGGAGCGTTTTCAACAGAAGCCAGATATCTACCAGTCCAAAAGATTTAGAAGCTCCTGCATTGAGCAGGGGTAGGACTAGATGATCTTAGAGATAATTTCCAACTCTATAGAATTCTTCAGGAAGTACACACTTTGTGTGCTGGTCCTTCTGCCCTGTTTTTCTACTGGGAGGCTTCCTACCTTCTGGATTGCCAGCTGAAGCAGCAAAAGCCAACTGTGTTTCTGGAGGTCAACTTGCAATCCTTAATGAGGTTCAGTGTTTTATGGCTGAATTCAGACAGCCAGTTTGGCCTAGTGGTTAAGACACCAGGCTAGAAAGCATGAGGCCCATGAGTTCAAGTCCTACCTTTTAGGAAAAGCCAGCTGAGTGACCTTGGGCCAGTCATATTCTTTTAAGCCCAACTCACCTCCAAGAGTTGTTGTGGGGAAAATAAGAGGAGAAAGGAGGTGTGTCGGATATGCCTTAAGTTAGTTGTAAAAAATAGTACGGTGCGGGGGGGGGAATGCAAATAAATAAATAAAATAGAAATCACAATTTGAGCTTCTTCTTGTTTCAGGGATCGGTGGACTTTGAACTGGCTGTGCATTTCACCGAGGGAGAATGCTCCTCACTGGACTCAGCCCCGAAAGCTTTTTACAAACAGATCCTGCAAGATGGTCGTGAACAGGGAACATCCTTGGGTAAGTCAAGAACCCCTTTCCGTTATTACCTGGAAGAAAAGAGGGGAAAAAATAGCAATAGCAATAGCACTTAGACCAGTGGTGGGTTCCTCCCGGTTTGGCCCGGTTCTCCCGAGCCGGTAACGGTGACAATATGACATCACTGAACTGGTTCTGCCCCCCCCCCCGCACCCCTCCCACCCACCCGCCGCGTTATTCTTACCTTTTCTTTGGCCCCACCCCAAATCTATTTAATTTAATTTAATTTAATTTAATTTAATTTAATTTAATTTAATTTAATTTAATTTAATTTAATTTAATTTAATTTAATTTAATTTAATTTAATTTAATTTAATTTAATTTAATTTAATTTAATTTAATTTAATTTAATTTAATTTAATTTAATTTAATTTAATTTAATTTAATTTAATTTAATTTAATTTAATTTAATTTAATTTAATTTAATTTAATTTAATTTAATTTAATTTAATTTAATTTAATTTAATTTAATTTAATTTAATTTAATTTAATTTAATTTAATTTAATTTAATTTAATTTAATTTAATTTAATTTAATTTAATTTCCAATTTATATACCGCCCTTCTCCCTGAGGACTCAGGGCGGTGTACAGCCAAGATAAAAAATATAGAATACAAATATTAAAACATTTAAAAATATATATAAATTTGGGCCGAAAGTTAAGAATCACAAACTAATTAAAAAAATTTTGAAAAATTCTTCTAAGCCAACCCGGCTTGTTGGAAAAGATGAGTTTTCAGGGAACGACGGAAGGCATTGCTGCCTCCTGAGTCCCAGCTGATGGCTAGAGGGAAAAAAACTGTTTAAACTCTTGCCACGGGGCTTCAAAGGACCGCCCTATCCGCCCCATTCCCCGGAGTCAGGGAATGCACTCCGGCCTTGCCACGGAGCCGCTGCCTGCTCGCCCTTCGCCACGCGTTGTATCCTACTGCTCACCTTTCTCCCGCGGCTGGCTGTCAGGGAAGGCAAGCGCCCGAAAGTTACCGGAGTCGCTCACTCTCCTTCTTGAATGAGCCACTCTGGTCCATGCGCCAGCTGCGCAAGTGCACACCATTTATTTAATTCAGCGGCAGGTTGGGTGTGCACTTGCGCAGCCGGCGCGTGGACCAGAGCGGCTCATTCAAGAAGGAGAGTGAGCGACTCCGGTATCTTTTGGGCACTTGCCTTCCCTGACAGCCAGCCGTGGAAGAAAAGTGAGCAGTAGGAGTCGGGGAATGGTGCATTCCCCGACTCCGGGGAATAGGGCGGGTGGGCGGAGCCACGTGGCAAAGGGCGATCAGGCAGCAGCTCCGCGGCAAGGCCGGAGTCAGGGAATGGTGCATTCCCCAACTCCAGGGAATGGGGAGGGTGGGCGGAGCCGCCGGAGAAAGGTAAGGAAATGCCGGCAGAATAGAAATTTAAAAATTTTTCCCTACCGGTTCTGTGGGCGTGGCTTGATGGGAGGGGGTCTCATGACTGAGTGGGCGTGGCTGTGACATCGAGTTGGCCACACCCACTCAGTTACAGGACCACCACCACCACCAAGCCACGCCCACAGAATCGGTAGGGAAAAAATTTTAGATTTCACCCCTGGGTTGCTGGTATCGTCCATTTGGCTATCCCTTCCCTTCTTGGAGCAAGTTCATCGCCTTCTCCGGCAGACACGCTAAGAACGCAGTAACCATGTATGTGCTGCTGGCTGCTGTGTAAATCCTGTCTCAACCGTTGTGGCAGTTGCACCATGGCATTTTGAAAAGGGGGTTGTTTGTTACATCCACCTGTTGCAGATGTTGCAACAGTGCTGCAGCGAGGGGTTTTGTGGTACAGCCCAAGGACCAGAGGCCCTCGCCAGTAACAAAGGTGATGTGTTCAACCACTCTTAAAAGACTGTACAGGTAGGCCTCGGCTTACCGCCACAATTGAGCCCAAGATTTCTGTTGTTAAGTGAGATGTTGGTTGAGTTTTGCCCCTTTCTATGGCCTTCCTTGGCACGGTTGCTAAGTGAATCACTGCAGTTGATAACTTAACAACCCAGTTGTTAAGTGAATCTGACCTCCATTGAGGGAGAAGGTCGCAAAAGGGGATGACGTGATCTTGGGACACAGCAACGGTCATAAATACGAACCATCTAAATCTTGATCACAGGATCATGGGGGATGCTGCAAAGGTCATAACTGTGAAAAACGGTCGTAAGTACGTTTTTTCAAGTGCCGTTGTAACTTTGAACGGTCACTAAATGAACTGTTGTAAGCCGAGGACTACCTGCATGCAATCTGCAAATTGTCCTCAGCCCCACCAAGTAGACCAGACTGAGAATCCAGAAGCTAAAACTAGTTAGTAGCTATAACAACATAGAGGAAGTCCTTGATTTACAACCACTTGTTTAGTGACCGTTCAAAACTAGAATGGCACAGAGAAAAGTGACTTATGACCAGCTGGCACACTTAACTACAGGTAGTCCTCGATTTACGACAGTTCATTTTTGCCCCTTCAAAGTCATAACGGCATTGAAAAAAAGGGACTTATTACCCTTTTTCACACTTAACGACCATTGCAGCACCTCCATGATCACATCACTAAAATTCAGATGCTTGGCAACTGGTTCGTATTTATGACCATTGCAGTATTCCGGGGTCATGCGATCAGCTTTTGCGACTTTTGCCCCTGAGCTATTGGGACACTGCTATCATGTCACTCCTGGTCCTTCTTTTCATTAAACTAGACATTCCTAATGCCTGCAATCGTTCTTTTTTTTTTTTTAATTTGATTTATATGCCGCCCTTCTCCGGAGACTCAGGGTGGCTTACAATGCGTTAAGCAATAGCCTTCATACTTTTGTATGTTTATACAAAGTCAGTATATTTTGTATATTTTGTATATTTATACAAAGCCCCCACAAACTGGGTCCTCAATTTACCTACCTTAGAAAGGATGGAAGGCTGAATCAACCTCAAGCCTGGTGAAATTTGAACTTGCAGTAATTGCAGGCAGCTGAATGTTAATAACAGGCTATTAGTCTGCTGCACCACCAGGCTCCTTGAATGTTTTAGCCTCCAGTCCCCTGATCATCTTTGTTGCTCTTTTCTGCACTCTATAGCAAAAAAAGGTCATACTTGCTGCCTTGCTTAGCAATGGAAATTTTTAGCTCAGTTGTGGTTGTAATCTTTTAAGCCCAATTGTGCAATATTCCTCCTCCTCCTTATACTCATATGCATTAGGGACCTGCCTCTTTGAAATTTTTTGTGCATATTTTCTGGTTGTTTTGGACTTAAGGTATGTTTTTCCCTCGCTGCCTATCTCTATCAAGGTCGTCTTCTTTACTCTCTACCAGGGTTGATTTGATTTAAATCGAGTTGATTTAAATCACAATTTAAATCATGATTTAAATCACTAATAAAAAGGCTTGATTTAAATCAACTCGATTTAAATCATAATTTTTAAAGAGCAACTGTCATCTCTGCTCCTCCTTTGACCCGCTGTTGACTCACCGATAGTCCCAGTGTTGCAGAATATACAGCCTCATGCTACATAACTAAGCTCCATTTCATGCTGAATAAACTAAATTATTTCTGTATCTTAAATAGAAAACTATCTTACGATAGATTTTTACCCCAAAAGTTTATTAAATTCGATAAAAATAAAAAAAAAATCCGATTTAAATCAAAAAAATCCGATTTTTTTGATTTAAAAAAAAATCATTGATTTTTATCCATCCTGGTCTCTACAGTTTCTCTAATTTTCATATATGGGTAGTCCTCAATTTATAACCATTTGTCCCAAAGTTTCTTTTTCAAGAGCTTATTTGTTTTTCTTTGAAGACGTTTCACTTCTCATCCAAGAAGCTTCTTCAGCTCTGATTGGATGGTGGGGAACAGAAGGATTTATACTCCTTGCAGACAGCTAGTCATTTGCATGCTCTTTAGAGAGTCATTGAGGCCACTTAGAGGTTTATCTGTGTCCTCAGAGTCACAGAGGGGGAGGGAGACGACATCATTTCTCTCCAGTCTACAACGCAGTCCTTCCAGCTGTACCAAAAAGGCTCCACACCCATTTGCAAAACTCAGGTGAACCTGAGGGCACAGATAAACCTCCAACTGGCCTCAACAACAACTTCAACAGAGCTGGAGAAGCTTCTTGGATGAGAAGCAAATTGTCTTCAAAGGAAAAAAAATCAGAAAGTCTAGTTGCCTCTTGAAAAAGCACCTTTGGAAGTCAATGGGGAGGCCGGATTCACTTAACAACTGGGTTACGGACTTAACAGCAATGATTCACTTAACAACTGTGGGAAGAAAGGTCATAAAACGGGGCAAAATTCATGTAACAGTTCTCTCTTAGCGGCAGAAATTTGGGGCCCAATTGTGATCGTAAGTCGAGGACCGCCTGTATTAATTCAGCCGAGGCCTAGCTGTATTTTCTCTTCTTTCCTTCTCTGCTTGCTTTCAATTTCTTCCCTGTTCTCTCAGATCAACTCACTGCAACCGAGATCAAGGAAGAAATGCTCCAGCCGGGCAGCCCTGAAATGGAGGGAGATCACCAAACAGAAAGCTCCTGTGAGGAAGGATTTGTGAAGCCCCTTCTCCAGAAAGGAGACGCCGATTTAGAAAACACAGAGGGGACAACGCTGCCAAGGAGGTGGCTTTGGGAAGATGGCCAGACCCTTAACCAGCATCTGACCCACATAAGTGAGCAATGTCCCGAATGCGGGGAACAATTCTACCCTCAGCCGCCGATGATAAAGCGTCGTATGACCCACACTGATGTCAAACCGACGGAACAGCATAATGTCCGCGCAAAGGAGGAGACCTTTTTTAGCTGTCCCGGCTGCGAAAAAGGCTTCTTTGCGCAGGAGAGGCCAGGCGCACCCACGGGGTTCGGGAGACGCTTCCGCGAGTGGATTCAGCCAAGCCAGCATCCCGCGAGGCGAGACGGAGACAAGGTTTACGAGTGTTCTTTATGTCGGAAGGAATTCCGGAGAAAACGCAACCTCACGGCGCACCAGAAGACCCACACGGGGGAAAGGCCATATGGGTGTTTGCAGTGTGGGAAAAGCTTCAGTGAGAAAGCCAAGCTGATTCGACACGAGAGGGTCCACACCGGGGAGAAACCGTACGCCTGTCCCGCTTGCCCGAAAAGTTTCAGTCAAAGAGAGACGTTGCTGAAGCACCGAAGGATCCACACGGGAGAGAAACCTTATCAGTGTTTAATCGGTGAGGAAGATTTTGGACCGAGAGAGACGCTGTGGCAGCATCACCAAATTCACCCAGGGAGAAACTTCAGTAATGTTTTGTGAAGCTTGGAAGTGAATGTGGGGGGAGCTTACAACCGCTATCGAATTCCTCAAATTGCTGTTGCTAAGCAAGACAGTCATTAAGTGAGTTTTGCCCCGTTTTATGCCTTTTCTTGTGGTTGTTAAGGGTTAAGCCGCCTGGTTGTTTTGTTAAAAGATGGGTGGCAAATTTTTTCAAAGTGACATTCTACAATTCTACTTATAATATATTCCTTCACCTCTCCTTAATCTAATAACATTTTTTTATATATATATTTAAATTGGTAATATTTCCCCCTATATTTTTTGTTTATTTCTCATTTTTAACCAATTATACTAATTATTCCATATTTTATAATATTCTGATTCTTCTCTTTCTTGTATTTCCTTGGTTAACCTATCCATTTCAGCACATTCTAAGATTTTTTCTATTGCTTCTGTTTCGTTTGGTGTTTTTTCTTGCTTCCAATTTTTTGTGTAAGTTATTCTTGCAGCAGTTAATATGTGAATTATGAGATATTTAATGTCTTTAGGTTATGATTTGTTAAAGATTCCTAATAAAAATGTTTCTGGTTCTTTTTCTATCTGTGTTTCTGTTATTTGTTCCAACCATTTTTTGAAAAAATGCTTAAGAAGAAATCATAATCTTTTTGTGTATATGTTGTATAAATGTTTGTTGTGTATATGTTATGTTATGTCTTTTTTAATATTTATACTCAATAAAAATTATTTTTTTTTAAAAAAAAATAAAAAATGGGTGGCAAATAAATTTAATAAATAAAATCACAACTGCAGTGATTCACTTATTTATTTTTAACTTGGTTAACGCTTAGTTAAATTAGCTGAGTGAATCTGGCTTTTCCCCGTGGAATTGGTTTGTCAGGAGGTTGCAAAAGGGGATATTATGACCCCGGGAGAAAGCAACGGTCATAAATATGAGTCAGTTGCCAAGTGTTTGAATTTGGATCACGTGACCATGGGGATGCTACAACAGGCATAAGCGTGAAAAATGGGCATAAGTCCCTTTTTTCCAGTGTCGTCATAACTTTAGAAAGTTTGTAAATTGAGGATTATCTGTAATTCCCATATTCTCCCCTCCCCTGGAAAAAATCTTTCCCTTGTGGTGCGGAAAAGATTTCAATAATAAATAGCCATTTTCTAAATTCCAGTACATGGAGTCCTCGAATTATGTCCATTTGTTTAGCAACCATTCAAAGTTATGACGGCACTGAAAAAAAGTGACGTGTGACTGACTGGTCTGAAATGGTATAGGGGCTCCTGCTTGAGCAGGGGGCTGGACTAGAAGACCTCCAAGGTCCCTTCCAGTTCTATTCTGATTCTGAATCAAAGAGTATGTGAGAATAAGCAAAAAATATCAAAGGCAAGAGGAAAATGAGGAGAAACAGAATAGAGTGGAGTGGAGTGGAGTGGAATGGAATGGAATGGAATGGAATGGGGGCAACATGGCGCTCCTGCGCGAGCTGCATTGGCTTCCGGTGGTCTTCTGGGTGCACTTCAAGGTATTGGTTCTCATCTTCAAAGCGCTCCATGGCTTAGGGCCCGGTTATTTAGAAGACCACCTTCTGCCACCGATAACTTCCCACCGGCCAATCTGCTCCCACAGAGAGTGTCTCCTCAGGGTGCTGTCGCTCAGGCAATGTCGGCTGGCAATTCCCAGGGGAAGAGCCTTCTCTGTGGGAACATCCGCCCTCTGGAATGAGCTACCCCCAGGGATATGACTGATCCTGGACCTCCGGACCTTTCGCCGGGCTCTGAAGACTTTTTTATTTCAGCAAGCCGGGCTGGCTTAAAATTTTTTTAATTGGTTAATTTTATGGGTAAGGGGTTTTAAATTGGGGGAAGCCAATATAGATTTAATTATGTTTTAAAGTATTTTAATGTTTATATTGTATGTTTTTTAATCCTGGCTGTTCACCGCCCCGAGTCCTTCGGGAGAGGGGCGGTATAAAAATTTAAGAAAGGAAAGGAAAGGAAAGGAAAGGAAAGGACAGGACAGGACAGGACAGGACAGGACAGGACAGGACAGGACAGGAAAGGACAGGACAGGACAGGACAGGACAGGACAGGACAGGACAGGACAGGACAGGACAGGACAGGACAGGACAGGACAGGACAGGACAGGACAGGACAGGACTGGAATGGAATGGAATGACCGAGTTGGAAGGGACCTTGGAGGTCTTCTAGTCCAACCCCCTGCTTAGGCAGGAAACCCTACACCACTTCAATATAGTCGACTCCAGCATCCTTCGCTCGCTTTCTCCTCTTCCTGTCTGTCAGTCCTTCCAAACGTGTCCTGTTCTCAGCACGTCCATCCATGTTGCCTTTTGTGCTTTAAACATCTCCACTCTTTTTCAAGATCTCACCCTCTCCATCCAACCGTGAATTTCTCTGCCATCCCACTTATTACCGTGGAGTACTATTTTTGCTTTCCTTTGCCACCGTCGTTCTACTTCTATTTACAGGTCTTTGCATTTTGCTATTTCCAACCCCGCCCAGCCCCAGTTCTTTTCCTTCTATTCTGCTGCCTCCAGATACCACCATGCCCACTGTCCAGACTTCCTTGTGGTTCTTATCAAGAGTTGTTAAATTTGGGGTGTTGAGGTGGCAGGTGCTTCTCTGTAGGAATTCTGAAATCCCAGAGCTGCTTCATTTCTCGTTTCTTTATTTTGTGGTCCCACCGGTTCTTGCTTTGCAGGCCAACGGTATTGATCTTCTGATGCACCCTTGTTGCTACTTCGTCATATCGTGGTTTGTGGTCGTTCTGTGCAATCTTCTTGCAGCAGCACCTAGCTAGTTGGTCCGTTGTTTCTTCAGCGCCTTCGCAGAGGTGGCATTTGCTATCCGTTGCCGTCTTCTCGATTCTGGTTTTGTATGCATTTGTTCCGAAGGCTTGGTTTTGTGCAGCTAGAATTAGTCCCTCTGTCTCTTTCCGTAACTTTCCTGCTCTTGGCTATTGCTAGGCCATAATAACGTCTATTTTTTTTTAATGCACTTTTCTCTTTCCATGCCTCCTTTCTGTTCTTTTGGTTTTGCTTGTAGGCCAGTTTGGTCTCTGCAATACTCAGTAAGGCTTCCTGGTATACTAGCTTCAGTGCATCTTCTTCACTGTCAATCAATCAATTCAAATAGAGTTGGAAGGGACCTTGGAGGTCTTCTAGTCCAACACCCTGCTCAGACAGGAGACACATACCATTTCAGATAGGTGGTTGCCCAGTCTTTTCTTAAAAACCTCCAGTGATGAAGCACCCACAACGTCTGAAGGCAAAGTTGTTCCACTGGTTAATTGTTCCCCGTATTAGGAAGTTTCTCCTTAATTCCAGATTGCTTTTCTCCTTCATTAGTTTCCATCCATTGTTTCTTCTCCTGCCTTTTGGGGCTTTAGAGACTAGGTTGAACCCCCCTCCCCCCTCTTCTTTTTGGCAGCCCCTCAAAATACTAGAATACTGTATTCTCTAGACCAGTGATGGCTAACCTTTTTGCCGTCCCATGCCAAAAGTGGGGGGGAGCGTGGGGGGGTCACGAGTGCGTGTGCCCACATCCATAATTCAATGCGCCCCGCCCTCCCACGCATGTGCACGTAACCCCCCCACACTTCACCCTGCTTTTGGCACGCGATGGCATGGTGGGCCTGGTAGGCCCGTTTTCCCCCTCTAGGCTCCAGAGGCTTTCTAGGAGCCTGGGGAGGACAAAAACAGCCTTCCTCATCCCTCTGGAGGTCTTCTGGAGGCCGGAAACAGCCAGTTTCCCGACTTCTGGTGGGACTGGAAGGCCTGAAAATCAGTTGGCCAGTGCGTGCACACACGCTGGAGCTGAGCTAGGGCAACACACGCGTGCCCACCGATATGGCTCCATGTGCCACCTGTGGCACCCGTGCCATAGGTTTGCCATCACGGCTCTAGACACTATTCTCCTTTTCTCTAGACTGGCCATACCCAAAACCTGCAAACTCTTCTTCATATGTTTTAATCTCCAGGCCTTGAATCATCTTAGCTGCTCTTCTTTGCACTTTTTCCCCAAAGTCTCAACCTCTGTTTTATACATCTGTCCTTCAGATATTCTTTCAATTCCCCTCCCCCCCCCCCTTTCAACTGTCTGGTGAACTTGCAATATTCCACACCCACCTATTTCCCTCGGTAAGTAGAGTCGGTCAACATTGCTGGGTGGATGAAGGGCAATTATTGTTATTATTATTCTGTGCTTCCTGCCCAGGACTTTAGGGCTAGTGACTCTAGTCCAGTATTCCAGCTATTTATCAAATGACTGAAATTGTCCAGGTATTAATTGTTTCATTATCATCAGGCTGCAATCTTTTTTTTTTAATAGTCTTTATTTACATTTATAATTAAAAAGAAGACAAAAAAGAAAAGAAAGAACAAGACAGAACAAAACAAAAAACATAAATGAATATAAACAATACATTAATAAACTAATATGTAGCGTAAACGTATACAATAGATTCATAATACAGTCCGGGGGAGACAGAACAACCTATTTAAACTTATAAACCAATCAATTATAAACCTATTGGCGGCAGAAGGCGAGACCACCTTCTGCCGCCAATAGCCTCCCACCAACCGGTTCGCTCGCACAGAGAGGGCCTCCTCAGGGTGCCGTCGGCCAGGCAGTGCCGGCTAGCGACCCCCAGGGGGAGAGCCTTCTCTGTGGCAGCACCTGCCCTCTGGAATGACCTGCCCCCTGAGATACGTACGATATCAGACCTCCGGACTTTTCGTCAGGCCCTGAAGACACACTTGTTCCATCTAGCTGGGCTGGCTTGATCCCATCCTCTTAGTTTTTTAATCGAATTCAGTTTTAATTGGGTTGTTTTAAATTCGGGCCAAAATTATTTAATTGTTTTTTAAAATGTTTTTAAATTTTATATGCTATGTTTTATTCTGGCTGTACACCGCCCTGAGTCCCGCAGGAGAAGGGCAGTATAGAAAGACAATAAAATAAATAAAATAAATAAAGTAAAATCTATCCAACCTCACTCTATATATACAGTAAAATATTTTCAATATATACAACAGCTGTTTATATTAATCTGATTATTGTCTTCTTTTCGATAGCCAAAGATACCATTTTTCCCAAGAGAGACATATTGATGTTTGGTCTCTGTCTTTTAATTTTTTCGTCAGTCTATCTGCTTCCGCACAATCTAGTATCTTTTTTATTATTGCTTCATCTGGTGGGATATATTTGTCTTTCCAGAACTGAGCAAATGTTATTCTCACTGCAGTAATGATATGTAATGCAAGGTACCACGAATCTTTTTTAATGTTTTCCGATCTAGAGCCGAGCAAGCATGTCTCTGGTCACAGTTCAAACTCCTGATTTAAAATTTCTTTTAGCCATTTTTTAATTTTCTCCCAAAATTTAATTGCCTCTGGACACGTCCACCATTGATGATAATAAGTACCACGTACAAATCCACATTTCCAACATTTGGCGGACTGTCCAGCAAACATTTTTGCCAGTCTGTCTGGCGGGAGATGCCATCTATATAGCATCTTATAAATATTTTCCTTGTATGTAGTAGATACTACCAATTTCATGTTTCCCCACCAAATCTCTTGGCATTTTTCAAGGTAGATTGGGTAGCCAAAATTTTTCCCCCAGGCAATCATCGTTTCCTTTACTACTTCTTCGCCAATCTCTATCCTCATCAACAATTTGTAACATTTAGAGATCATACCGTTTTCCTGACCCATCAAAATTTTATCTAGCTCTTGCAGGTCAATATTTATGCCACTTCCATCTCGATCACTTTTATATTTTGATTGGACCTGCAGATAAGTCCACCAATCTAATTGAGATCCCTGAGAATTTAGCTCCTGTCTTGATTTTAGCTCTCCTCGCTCATTCAACAGATCTTTATATGTTTGTTTTATGTTTGTTTGTTTTATTAGATTTATATACCGCCCTACTCCCGAAGGACTCAGGGCGGTGAACAGGCACAAAATAAAATACATAGATACAAAAGTTAAGAACATAATTAAAACCAGATTAAATAATTTAGCCTGAGACAATTAAAAATCCCAATAATTTAAAACAGATTAAAATTTTGATTTAAAAGAACTTTAAAACAGGGGAGAAAATTAGGCCAGGCCGGCTTGCTGGAATAGGTGAGTCTTAAGAGTACGGCGGAAAGTGCCCAGATCCGGGATCCTCCATATCTCTGGGGGGAGCTCGTTCCAGATAGTGGGTGCCCCCACAGAGAAGGCCCTCCCCCTGGAGGGCTTTTGTTGACTTTTTCACAGTTAAATAGTATAGGATAGGTCAATGCTTCTAGAGGTGATATCCAACAGGGTACTTTAGTATAATATTTTTTACTAAGCTTCTCCCAACTCCGAATTAGAATATTCCTTATGTAGTGCCGAGTAAACCATTTATTTACTATCCTGCCAGAGTGCTGCATGCCAACCTTGTTGCAAATTGTGGCCTTCTATCCTGAGAAGACGATTGTTGCTTAGAATCAGGCTGCAATCTTACACTGCTTACTTAGGAGTAAATTGCACTAAAACTGGTGGCACTTACTTTATTTTTCATAACAGCCTCGGCTGCTCTTGAAAAGCTATATATCATCAACCCTAGCTACAGTACTTAAATAGATCACCTAGGGCTACTGTGTAGGGTAGACAATGTTGGGAAGTCAAAGAGAACGTCAGTGGCAGATCACTTGTGTATTGGACGTTGTTAGTACTGGGATGGAAGACCACCATGAGATCCTGTACAGAATAGTATCTATAGTGTCTTGATAATATTATGTAAGAAAAGTAACCTTCTGTGGCACCTTCTAGACAAATGCACTGACACTATATGTATATAATAACTGACTGTATCCTAGAATGAATTGGGCAGCTTACAATATAATGTACAATATAATAAAACACAGTAAGTTTATTTATTTATTTATTTGTTTGTTTTAATTTGTATACTGCCCTTCTCCAGCAGGATTCAGGGCGGTGAACAGCCAGAATAAAACAGAACATACAAAATTTAAAAACAGTTTAAAAAATAATTAAATATTTTTGGCCACAATTTAAAACAACCCAATTAAAATCAATTCAATTCAACCGAAACAGTGGGATCAAGCCAGCCCAGCTAGGTGAAATCAGTAAGTTTTCAGGGCTTGACGAAAAGTCCGGAGGTCTGGTATTGTGCGTAACTCTGGGGGGAGGTTGTTCCAGAGGGCGGGCGCCGCCACAGAGAAGGCTCTCCCCCTGGGGATCGCCAGCCGACATTGTCTGGCGGACGGCACCCTGAGGAGGCCGTCTCTGTGCGAGCGTACTGGCCAGTGGGAGGCTATTGGTGGCAGAAGGTGGTCTCGTAGATACCCCGGCCCTAAGCCATGGAGCGCTTTAAAGGTGGTCACCAACACCTTGAAGCGCATCTGGAAGACCACCGGGAGCCAGTGCAGCTCGCGCAGGAGAGGTGTCACATGGGAGCGCCCCGTCGCTCCAATAATCCCCCGTGCGGCTGCATTCTGGACCAGCTGGAGCCTCCGGGTGCACCCCGGGGGGATCCCCATGTAGAGAGCATTGCAGTAGTCCAGGCGGGAGGTGACGAGTGCCTGAGTGACCGTGCGTAGGGAGTCCCGATCCAGAAAGGGGCGCAACTGGCGTATCAGGCGAAGTTGACATTGAAAGTTTCCTATTTCACTAGGAAACCGAAGAGGTCACTTCACACTTGTTGAGGTGATCACACCTGTTGAACCTCTACCTGTTCCATAGACCTAGCAGATACAGGGCCCAAAATTGCAAGGAAAGGGGGAGGATTTGCTTTGTTAACCCTTTCTTACCCCTCTGGGAGCCTCTCTCCCGACCCGCTTCTACTGATCATCAGAGGACCCATTGTTGCAACTCCTTGCTGGGATGAGAAAGCAGCCTCGCTTATTCCGAAGGTAGAAGGTGCTTCTCGAATTATGACCCCTTTGCTCCCAATTGTGGTTGTACATTGAGGATCATCTATAGAAGAGAGTACAGATAGTTATGACCTCTACTTACGACTACAACTGAGCCCAACATTTCTGTTGCTAAGTGCAACATGTCTTAAGCGAGTTTTGCCCCCCACGTTACAACTTTTCTTGCTACACTTGCTAAGCGAATCGTAGCATTTGTTAAACTAGTAACTTCGTCGTTAAGTGAATCTGGCTTCCCCATTGACTTTGTTAGTCAGAAGGTCGCAAAAGCGGATAACGTCCCCCTGGGACACCGCAACTGTCATAAATACGAACCCAGTTGACTTTTGATCATGTGATCACGGGGATGCCGCAACAGTCGTTAAGTGTGAAAACAAACCGGTCCCAAGTCACTTTTTTTCCAGTGCCCTTGCAACTGCCAAACAGTCACTGAACGAACTGCTGAAAGTCGAGGACTACCTATCCTGCTGCATCCCTGCGAACGGTGAGTGCCCGCTGCAAAGTCCCGGTTCCTTTTGTTGTTGTTAGTTGCAAAGTCATGTCCGACCCACCGCGACCCCATGGACAATGTTCCTCCAGGCCTTCCTGTCTTCTACCATCCTCTGGAGTCCATTTAAGCTCACTATGACTGCTTCAGTGACTCTATCCAGCCACCTCATTCTCTGTCATCCCCCTCTTCTTTTGCCCTCAATCTTTCCCAGCATTAGGCACTTCCTTCTCATTAGGTGGCCAAAGTATTTGAGTTTCATCTTCAGTATCTGGCCCAGGGGTGAAATCTAAAATTTGTTACTACCAGTTCTGTGGGCGTGGCTTGGTAGGGGGGATAATGTGACTGTGTGGGCATGGCCAATTTTTTTTTAACTTTTAAAACCATTTTTTCTACAACCTTTTCAGCGAAGATGTTGTGGAATGATGAGGACCAAGCAACATTCCTGGGTTAGCCAGAGACAGTTTTATTGCGCAAGGTTCAGAGCCAGTTTTGTACATGAAGCTTTGAACAAGGAGAGAACTCCGATACAACGGTTTTATACATTTCTAAGACAAAGGATTCAGTGAGATCATACATTTTCCATATATGGTTAATATGAGATCATACATCCGATTTTCCCTATATGGTTACATACATTAGATAATAAGTTCATCTAATTACTTAAAGCATTAATTTTAGTTTACAAAATTATCTTAGCCACACAACCTTTCCTAAGTGCTCGGAGTTGCTAATGGGAGAGTTACTACTATCCTTGGGTAAGTTTATTGGATTAAGTAACTCTTTGTAACATATAGGTCTTTGTGTCATTCACAGTGAGGTCACTCAGATGTTTTCCATATGGCAGTCCTTTCGTGACATCTAGGTCTCAGAAGATATATTACCACTTACTGAGGTTTAACTGTTAATGTAATCTCCAACAAGCACTTTCCTCTCTTATAATAATGTGAATAGAGAGGTTCTCTCAGAGTTCATGTATCTAAGCACGTCTTCCCCTTATAATAATGAGAATAGAGAGGGTCCTCCAGAGCCCATATAGCTGACTCTGTATGATTCCTTTCTTTTATTCACATTATTTCTTTTATCTACATTAAAGAGGTTGTAAAAAAATGCTTTCAAAAGGCTCTGACAATCCGAACTGAGTTGCCTGATCGGCAGAGACTTTTTTTTCTTTTAAATGCCTCTGACGATCAGGCAACTCAGCTTGGATCGTCAGAGGCATTTAAAAGAAAAAAAAAGGGTTTTTTTTCTTTTAAAAGCCTTTGATGATCCCAGCTGAGCCGCGCGACCATCAGAGGTGTTTTTTTTTTTACATTTAAAAGCATTTTTTCAGCCGAAGTGGTTGTAGAAAAAATGCTTTTAAAAGTAAAAAAAAAAGCCTCTGATGATTGTGCAGGGATTTTTGCTACCGGTTCTCCAAACCACCCGCCTCCATCGCTACCGGATCAGGTGATCCGGTCCGAACCAGGAGCATTTCACCCCTGATCTGGCCTTCTAAAGAGCATTCAGGGTTGATCTCCTCTAGGACTGACCGGTTTGATGGCCTTGCAGTCCAAGGGAACTCGCAGGTGTCTTCTCCAGCAACATAGTTCAAAGGCCTCCATTCTTTGGCGCTCAGCCTTTCTTATGGTCCAACTTTCACAGCCAAACATTGCAACTGGGAAAACCATAGCCTTGACCTATATACCAGGGTAGATAAAAATCAATTATTTTTTTAAAAAAATCAAAAAAATCGGATTTTTTTTATTTAAATCGGATTCTTTTATTTAAATCAGATTTTTTTGATTTTTATTGAATTTATTTTAATAAAAAACTTTTGGGGTAAAAATCTATCGTAAGATAGTTTTCTATTTAAGATACATCAATAATTTAGTTTATTCAGCATGAAATGGAGCTTAGTTATGTAGCATGAGGCTGTATATTCTGCAACACTGGGACTATCGGTGAGTCAACAGCGGGTCAAAGGAGTAGCAGAGATGACAGTTGCTCTTTAAAAATTATGATTTAAATCGAGTTGATTTAAATCAAGCCTTTTTACTAGTGATTTAAATCATGATTTAAATCGACTCGATTTAAATCAAATCCACCCTGACCTATACGCCCTTTTGTTGGCAGGGGGATGTCTCTGCTTTTTAGAATGCTGTCTATACCTCGCGGCAAGTTTGAACGGCGCGATCTTAATTCGGCGTCGAGCCGGCCTCCTCTCCACCCGAGTCCCGGGATTCCGGATCTGCAGCGAAAAAAACTCGCCTTTTGCTTTGCAAGCAAAGCCGGGCTCTTTGCAACAGGCGGTCGCGCGCGCGCGCAGGGGGAATGGAGGGGCATTGTCAGCCGCGAGCCACTTTCGCTCGCGCGGGATCCTGGGAAATGCAGTCCGCGAAGGGCCCCGAAAGACAGCCCGCCTGAGGAGCCCGAACTACAACTCCCAGGGTTCCCTCCGGAGTGGGGGGGTGGGGGTGGGGTAAGCCAAAGAAGCGTCCGACCGGCCTCAAGTTTTCAGTGTTAAGACGTTCCGCCCCGAAAGGAATGGCGAGGGCCGGGCCGAGCGTCTGCCTGGAGGGACGCCCTTTCCCCTCGCTTTCCCTCCCCGCTTCTCCTCGCCCCGCCGTCCCTCGCGTCCGCCTTTCTTGAACGGGAAAGGCCTCCTTCCCGGCCTGCTGGAAAACCACGCCCGGAGGTGAAGAGCGAAAAGAGGGACTTTGCACATGCTCAGAGGCCGTTTTTTTCCCACTCACCCACCTCGTCCGAATCGCGGCCGCCTCTCTTTTCTTCCCCCCCCCCCAACCACAGTCTTTTTGCGCGTGATATTGCGGGGAAGGAAGTGCGCTTTGCACATGCTCGGAAGGGATCTCGTCTTTGCTCTTTCTTGCATCGCCCTCCGTTGCTGGGACGGCCTTTTAATTCTTCTTCTCCTCGTTTCGGTCTCCATTATCGACTTGGGAGGAAGAAAGACGGGCGTTTTGTTTCACCGTGGGTGTTTGGGTACAGCAGGAGGAGAGGCGGGAATACTTTCTGCCCATCTTTGCAAGACGCTTTTTTTTTTTTTTCCTTTTTCCTTCTCCCAACATTGGAGGTGGGGGGAAAAAAATCTTATATAGCTTAATCTTTTCATGCTCGTTTTCTTTTCTTTCCTTTTTTTCCCCCTCCCCTTCTGATAACTGGGCTGCCCGCTCTTTAAAGGGAGAATAGCACTCTGCGTATGCTCAGAGGCGCTCTTTTTGCCCCCCCCCCCGGAATGGCAAGCCGAAGTGCCACATATCGGCCTTTGCTGATGGTGTGGTTAACTTGATGGAAAAGCCCAGATGAGCACCATTCTTCCTTTTTTAAAGAGATATTATATTATATTATATTATATTTATTATATTATATTTATTATATATTTATTATATTAATATATTATATTATTTATATTATATTATATTTATTTTATTATATTATATTATATTTATTATATTATATTATTATATTATATTTATTATATATTTATTATATTATATTATATTAATATATTATATTATTTATATTATATTATATTATATTATATTATATTATATTTATTATATTATATTATATTATATTATATTATATTATATTATATTATATTATATTATATTATATTATATTATATTATATTATATTATATTATATTATATTATATTATATTATATTGTTATGTTATGTTATGTTATGTTATGTTATGTTATGTTATACTATGTTATACTATACTATACTATTTTTTTAAAATTTGATTTATATGCCGCCCTTCTCCGGAGACTCAGGGCAGCTTACAATGCGTTAAGCAATAGCCTTCATCCTTTTGTATATTTTTACAAAGTCAGCTTATTGTCCCCACAAACTGGGTCCTCAATTTACCTACCTTAGAAAGGATGGAAGGCTGAGTCAACCTTGAGCCTGGCAAGATTCCGAATTTACTAATTGCAGACAGCTGGAGTTAAATTACAATGCATTAGTCTGCTGAGCTATGTTATATTATATTATACTATGTTATATTATATTATACTATACCATACTATTATATTTATTGTATTATATATTTATTATATTTGTATTGTATTTGAACATATTACATTTAGAATATCATATGGCATTATATTACATATTATATATTTTATTTTTAGAATATATTATATTACTACGTTGTATTATGTGTTATGTTGCAAATATTCTGTCAGTCACTTCATTTGTCATAGTGGGACAATTGCTTTTACCACGTTCTTTTTTTTTTTTCTTTCCCTTTTTATATTCATCCCTTCAAACATCTCTCCTGACTGCTTTTTTCTCTTCTCTCCCTTCCTTTCTTTTCCAGTCGCCTCATTTTTGGCGGAAGATCGAAACAGTTTTACCATGAATGTTGGAATCGACAAGACTGTGGAGGACAAAATGCAAGTAAGAATTTGGGAAGAAGAAAAAGGGGTCCTGATCAGTGGAGGGAAGATCCCTGATCCCTTAAGACAAAAGAGTGTATCTCTCTCTCTCTCTTTTTTTTTTTTTTTTTTGCAATCTGTAGAAATTAACTGTTAACTTGTGATGTGACAGTGGATCTGGGGCAAAGATGACCGGCTTTGCTTGCAGATGATTAGAGATTCAGACACTAAATTTTCCATCTAAATTAGGGCACCAGATCTGGGCTGCAGACATAAGGGAGCTCTAGGTGGCAGCTGTCTCTGTCTCTTTGCTGCCCTCTAATGGCATTGAGATATTGTAGACAAGATCCCTGAGCCATTAAAAGATCACAGAAATTGGCAGTATGATTTATGCAGAACAGAAGAGGAATTGATGAAAAACAAGAGGTGTGTGTTGATGCACTCTCTACGTCTGTTGTCTGCTTCTTAAACAGTGTTTCTCAACTTTGGTAACTTTAAGACATGTGGACTTCAACTTCCAGAATTCTCCAGCCAGCCAGAATTCTGGGAGTTGAAATCCACGCATCTTAAAGTTGCCAAGATTGGAAAATACTGTCTTTTAAAGAACCCGTGCCTTTTTAAAAAAAACTTCCCCAGCTCAGAAAATTCACATCTTGGTGAAGAAGTGAGTGACAAGAGTCTTGGATGAAAACTTCAGAGTGTGAGGCTCCTGTCACACCAAAACGTCTCTAGAATGGGCCTTGCCAACAAATAGTGTTTTTCTTTGCGCTGCTCATTTTAAATGGCAAGAAATACCAGGCATGGCCTTCCTCCCATCCAGCTTTAAAGCCCAGTGCAGCTTTTTACATCCCAAATTCTTTTCTGCCCCCAATCCTGGGACAAGCAAAAGGCTAAATTGTGATAGGATAATCTTCTAATCTTTTGTATCCATTCATTTTGGAAAAGAGGCACAGATCAGCAATGCCTGAAGGCAATCTTTGATCCCAGTGAGATGTCACCTTAATGGGAAAACTGCCCACTTAGGCCAGAGATCTTGAAGAATTGCTGAAAATTGGGATTGATTGGGTGATCACATGCTCAAATGCATGTGATGCACCAGGGCTTGGTGGCTCAGCAGACTGATAGCATTGTGATTAACACCAGCTGTCTGCAATTACTGTAAGTTCGAATCTCACCAGGCTCAAGGTTGACTCAGCCTTCCATCCTTTCTAAGGAAGGTAAATTGAGGACCCAGTTTGTGGGGGCAATAAGCTGATTTTGTATAAATATACAAAAGGATGAAGGCTATTGCTTAACGCATTGTAAGCCGCCCTGAGTCTCCGGAGAAGGGCGGCATATAAATCAAATTTTAAAAAAAAGAGTTTTACTGAACAAATCACAATGGCTTGAGTGCACAAAGCCATAAACCATGGTTTATGTGGCCTAATAGCTGGATTTGCAGCTTGCATGAAGCCAGTTCCAAACATACCAACCACATTTTAAGAGTCCACAATGCCAGCAATGGTTGTGTTTACTATTTGGTTTTATTCAGCTGAACAGAAGTGTGTATGTTATTTATTAGATCAGTCAAATTAGAAATGTCTGTTGGGAAAACAAAATTCAAAGGGGCATCCTTCACTCAATACAAGAAACTTGAAAAGGGGAAAGAACTGTAGAATAAACCATAGATAGAAGTGTTAGAAGAAGAAAAATAAAAGAACCACTGCTTGGAGCTAAATGCAAAACCTACAACACAAAGCTTACAAAAACCGGAATATTTCTTTCAATCCTTCTGGGATTTATTTCTTCTTTCTTTAGGACAGTCTTGTAAACCTTAAGAAAGAAAGACAGAAGGAGGGATGTGATAGTCAGGAGGTGAAAGACAGCGAGAAAGAGATAACAGAAGATAACAAAAATGAGGAGTCCACATCGACCAAGGATGATTTACAGGTAGGAATCACATTCCCATTTCCTTTCTGCACACACACACCCTAATTGTGCACTGTTGTGTGATCCACTTTAGGAAGTGATGAGTGCAAAAGTTCCAGAGATAATATTCAGAAGAGTTCTCTTAGGGTCCTCTGGACAGAATGGGATGATTTGGTACAGCCAACACGCCGTGGCCAACTCACCACGGGACAATTTTAACAATTCAATTTTAAGTGTTTAGAAATAATTTTAAAATTATTTGAATTTTTGTTGCTCCCATTTTATTCTGTCCCGAACTTTAATGATTTTTGTTGTGGCCCGTCAGCGGCCTGTGCGGATTGTAGCTGATTCTGACAGTGAGGAGGCTGGTGTGGTGCTGTGCCAGCAGCCTGTGCAGCTGGCACTTGAGTCAGACAATGAGGAGGTTGGAGAAGATGTGGTGCCAGAGATGGGGATTCAGCCAGGGCCTTCAGAACCTCTAGAAGCTCCTTTAAGTGAAGAGGATGAAGAGGAGGAGCCTCTTCTCAATGCACGGGCGCGCAGAGCTGCCAAAAGGCAGAAGTGGCTCCTCAGGAGGAGGTCTCCTTGAGAGTAAGGCTTGGGGCTAATTGGCCACTCCCTTAGCCTATTTAAGAAGGAACGCCGACTGAAGCAAATTGTAGGGAACAACTTTAGTTCACTCTCCTTCGCATCTGGATTCTCTGCAAATTGCTTCTGGGCTTTCTGCCAACTTTAGTAAGTTTGTGATTACTTTATCTTTGGTTTCTTGTAGGCTGTTAAGGAAGTTTATTAACAGCCTTTCTTTGGAAAAGACTGAGTTATTTTAGTAAATTTAAGTTTTGTACAGATTTTGTGTGTGCTGTGTTCTTTGGGGACCGTAGCTGGAGCAGAACAGATTCTGTTCCACCATTTCTTTGATATTAGTGTAACCCTTGTCCCGCAGCAAGTTGTCTCCAGCGAATTGGCCATGCTGAGTTACCCTAAACCTGCTTCTGGAGGCTTCAGCTGCATTTTTCAAATTCCTTGGCACATGCCAGAGTGATGGAACAGCTCCATGGATGAAGCTGGAAAAGCATGATACAAAACTAAGTAAAGATGTGTGGTGTTGAAGCTCCCTTCCCTTGCAGAAAAATAATTACTGGGTGCTTTTTTTCCCCATTTACTCTGAAGCAGGGGTGTTAAACTCAAGGCCTGCAGGCCAGATCTGGCCAGTGGGGTGCTTAGACCTGGCACAGGGGGGAGCCCTGAAAACAGTGATGGACCGTCCGGTGTTGCCTCTGCCAGCAAAAACGGAGCCCAGGAGGACTGCAAGCAGCCCCTTGGCTCTGTTTTCATCCACGGCAGCCTCCTGCAGCCCTCTGCCAGCAAAAACAGAGCCCAGGGAGCCCGCTTTCGCTGGCAGAGGGCTGAAGGAGGTCATAGCGGCCAAAAATGGGGCCTGGGGGGCGCACATGGCCCCCCAGGCTCCATTTTCACTGGCAGACGGCTAGCAAAACAAACTAAAAGGAAAACAAAACAAAAGGAGAAATGTTTGCCGCTTTGCATTTGAGCATCCAAGAAGGGACAGGAAAGGAGAAAGGGAAAGAGGAAAGAAAAAGATGGGAAGATGGGAAGAGAGCAAGGAAGGAAAAAGAAGGAAAGAGGAGAACAAAGGAGAATGAAGAGGGAAGGAAAAATAAGAAAAAGAAGGAGCCCCCCAGCCACCATAAGTGCCCCTGATGCCAGTGATGTCGAAATGGCAATGCCCCCCCCCCCCCAGACCACACACACCCCCAGGTCAAACCCAACCCTAATGCGACCCTCAATGAAATAGAGTTTGACACCCCTGCTCTATAGTGATTTTCTCTCCACTATTCTAGCAAAATGCTCTTCCTTTTACTGACTAAACGTAACAATGCTGAGAATCTTGCTAGTCTGGTCAATTGAATGAAAATGCCCTAAATTCATAGGGTACAAATAAGCAATCAAATCATACTAGGAAACAATATAAACCGTAAGTGTACAAGCAACAAAATTGCAGTCATGCAGTCATAAGTGGGAGGAGATGGGTGATAGGAACTAAGAGAAGACTAATACTAATAGTAATGCAGCCTTAGTGAATAGTTTGACAATGTTGAGGAAATTATTTGTTTAGCAGAGCGATGGCGTTTGGGGGAAAAACTGTTCTTTTGTCTAGTTGTTATGGTGTGCAGTGCTCTATAGTGTCGTTTTGAGGGTAGGAGTTGAAACAATTTATGTCCAGGATGTGAGGGGTCTGTAGATATTTTCACAGCCCTCTTTTTGACTCGTGCAGGATACAGGTCCTCAGTGGAAGGCAGGTTGGTAGCAATTGGTTTTTCTGCAGTTCTAATTATCCTCTGAAGTCCGTGTCCGTGTTGTTGGGTTGCGGAACCAAACCAGGCAGTTACAGAGGTGCAGATGACAGATTCAATAATTTCAAAGTTGACAACTTTAAGATGTCTTAAAGACTTAAACTCCCAGAATTCCCCAGCACTGGTTTCTTAGTCTGATCTACCTGCAGGGGTGACATTATTTCATAAACAGCACCTTGCAAGAAATCTGGGAACAAGCATTTTGAATTGTTCCAAGAGACGCCACCTTAATGAACTCACTACCAATGAAGAGGGAAATGTGTAGTTTCATGAAAAGAAGGATTAGGGGTGACATGATAGCAGTGTTCCAGTATGTGAGGGGCTGCCCCAAAGAAGAGTCCTTTCCAAAGTGCCTGAAGGCAGGACAAGAAACAAAGGATGGAAAATAATCAAGGAGAGAACTGATGTAGAATTGAGGAGAAATTTCCTGACAGTGAGAACAATTAACCAGTGGAATGATTTGCCTCAGGAAGTTGTGGGTGCCCCATCGCTGAAGGCTTTTAAGAAGAGACTGGACAGCCACTTGTCTGAAATGATACAGGATCTCCTGCTTGTGCCGGTGGTTGGACTAGAAGACCTCAAAGGTCCCCCCCCCCCCCCCCAAACCCTGTTATTCTGTTCAATTCCTTTTAAAGTTTCCAGGTCAGATGTCAAACACTATATACCATATTTTTGAGACTATAAGATGCGCCTGACTATAAGATGCACCTAAATTTAGAAGAGGAAATCAACAAAAAAAGGTTTTTGGCCTCTGCGCGCCCCATTTTTGGGCCTTTTTTTGAGCCTTTTCCAGTCTTTTGGGGCCCATTTTCAAGGCTTTTTTCTGCTTGTTTTCTAGTCTTTTTGGGGGCCGTTTTCAAGGATTTTTTCGGCCCGATTTCAAGGATTTTTTCGGCTCATTTTCAAGGATTTTGTGGCCCATTTATGAGGCCTTTTTCAGACTGTTTTTTCTGAAAAAATGGCCCAAAAAAAGCCTTGAAAACAGGCCGAAAAAAAGCCTCAAAAACTGGCTGAAAAAAGCCTCAAAAAATTGGCCAAAAAAAAAGCCCCAATAATAGGCCGAAAAAAAGCCCGAAAATGGGGCGTGTGGAGGCAAAAAAAAAAAAAAAAAAGGCTGGCAGTTGGGCGGGGCTTCGGCAATATTCGGTCTATAAGATGCACAGACATTTTCACCCCCTTTTGGGAGACAAAAAAGTGCATCTTATAGTCCGAAAAATACAGTACTTGGTTGAGGAAAGTTGAAGAAATCCAAAGTAGACTTTTTTTTTTTTATTATTATTATTATTATTAGATTTCTATACCGCCCTTCTCCCGAAGGACTCAGGGCGGTGGACAGCCAAAAGATAAAAACACAGAAAATACAAAATTTAAAATAGGTTAAAACAGATTAAACAGTTTGGCTAAATTTTAAAAATATCCCATAATTAGACAAATTCAAATTCGTGTTTAAAATTTAAATTTAAAATTTTAAAATTTTAAAAAGGAGAAGATTTAGGCCAGGCCAGCTTGATGGAATAAAAACGTTTTAAGCGCACGGCGGAAGGTGCGCAGATACGGGATCCTCCGTATCTCCGGGGGGAGCTCGTTCCAGATCGTAGGTGCCCCCACAGAGAAGGCTCTCCCCCTAGGGGCCGCCAGTCGACATTGTTTGGCCGACGGCACCCGGAGGAGCCCCTCTCTATGGGAGCGTACTGGCCGGTGGGAGGCTATTGGTGGTAGTAGGCGGTCCCGTAGATAACCAGGTCCTAAGCCATGGAGCGCTTTAAAGGTGGTAACCAAAACCTTGAAGCGCACTCGGAAGACCACCGGGAGCCAGTGCAGCTCGCGCAGGAGAGGTGTTATATGGGAGCTCCACGTTGCTCCCATAACCACCCGCGCGGCCGCACTCTGCGCCAGTTGGAGCCTCCGAGTGTACCTCAAGGGGAGCCCCATGTAGAGAGCATTACAATAGTCCAGACGAGAGGTGACGAGGGCATGAGTGACCGTGTGTAGAGAGTCCCGATCTAGAAAGGGACGCAACTGGCGAATCAGGCGAACCTGATGAAAAATCCTCCCGGCCCCGCCCTCAGGTGCTCTTCTAGAGACAGCCGTGAATCCAGGAGGACGCCCAAGTTGCGAGCCCTTTCCGTGGGGGCCAATGATTCGCCCCCAATAGTCAGTGATGGCACCAGCTGACTATATCGGGACGTCGGAAACCACAGCCACTCAGTCTTGGATGGGCTGAGCCTGAGCCTGTTCCTCCCCATCCAGATCCGTACGGCCTCCAGGCACCGGGACATCACTTCAAGGGCATCGTTGGGGTGGTCCGGGGTGGAGATGTACAGCTGGGTGTCGTCAGCGTACTGGTGGTACTTCACCCCGAAACCACGGATGATCTCGCCCAGCGGCTTTACATAAATGTTGAACAAAAGGGGCGAGAGGACCGATCCCTGCGGCACCCCACATATGAGGGGCCTCGGGGTCGATCTCTGCCCCCCTGTCAACACAGACTGCGACCGGTCGGAGAGAAAGGAGGAGAACCACCGTAATACGGTGCCTCCCACCCCCAACTCTTCCAACCGGTGCAGCATGATACCATGGTCGATGGTATCAAAAGCCGCTGAGAGATCTAACAGGGCCAAGACAGAGGAGCAACCCCTGTCCCGAGCCCTCCAGAGATCATCAACCAACGCGACCAATGCCGTTTCCGTGCTGTACCCAGGCCTAAAACCCGACTGGAACGGATCTAGATACGACGATTCATCCAGGTACTGGGGAAGCTGTCGTGCAACCACACTCTCAACAACCTTCGCAACGAAGCGAAGGTTGGAGACTGGACGATAATTAGCCAATACTGCCGGGTCCAGGGAAGGCTTCTTGAGGAGAGGCCTCACCACCGCCTCCTTCAAGGCGGTGGGGAAGGCACCCTCACCCAATGAAGCATTTATAATCCCCTGGAGCCAGCCTCGCGTCACCTCCCGGGAAGCCAGTACTCACCAGGAGGGACACGGGTCCAACAAACATGTGGTTGCATTCAGCCTACCCAGAATCCTGTCCACGTCATCTGGGGTCACAGGATCAAATTCGTCCCAGATAATATTCTCAAGACCTGCCCCCATCACCCTCGCTGGACCTACCCAGTCGGAGTCCAGACCTTCCCGAATCTGAGTGATTTTGTCATGCAAATATTGTACGAAGTCATCGGCTCTTCCCTCCAAGGGGTCCTCCCGCGCTTCCTGGTGGAGCAGGGAGCGGGTCACCCTAAACAGGGCGGCCGGGCGATTATCTGATGATGCAATAAGAGCAGCACAATGTGTACATTTTGCTGCTTTTATCGCCACTAGGTAATTCTTAATATGAGATCTTACCAGTGTCCGGTCCGATTCAGAAAGACTAGCCCTCCAACTGCTCTCTAGGCGTCTTTTCCGGCGCTTCATCTCCCTCAGCTCCTCAGTGAACCAAGGAGCCAGGTGAGAACGGCGCCGGGTCAGAGGCCGCAAAGCGGCCACTAGTCGAGGCGTGTGCAAGATCCTCGGGGATTGGCCCAAGCTCCCTCTGGAACCTTTCAGGTTCCATCAGGCGCCTGGGGCGGTACCATCTTACCGGTTCCGCCTCCCTGCGGCGGACTTGATTCAAGGATGGGATCCTTGGTGCTCACTTGGGGGAAATCTAGAACCCAGCCTTGTTTCTAGAAGAATATCCCAAACTTATTTCTAGCAAGTTCATCAAGATGCTCTTGGAGCTGTTTGCAATGCTTCTTCTCCAGCTTTCATTCCACCTGGGCTGTAATTTGGGAGAGAAGCTTCTAACACACTTCCCCTCCAATGTGCTCACAATCTCACACACTTCCTCCACAATTGCTAAAATATTTACTTACTTCTATTATTAAATTATAAGCCGGCCATCTCACCACCCAAAGCGATTCTGGGCTTTCAATGCCGGAATTCTACAATGGAACCAGTACATTACAGGCCTGTTGTTTTGTTGAAATCTTGCCGTGTCAAAATATCCATGCTTGTTCTGATTGGAGATAGCTTTTCAGATGTTAACAGTCTCTTTCCCCCTATTTCGTCCATTTGTTTTCTTATAAGGAGCTGCAGGGGATTAAAATGGATCAGGGTGAGAGTGCTAAGGCCTTGGTGACGGAAAAGGAGGAGGACGCAAGCCACAAGGAGGTATTTTAGAATAATTTCTCCCTAGGTTGGCAGGCAGATTTTATGTTCATTTCAAACTGCAATTGTATTAATTGGAGCAAAATAGAGGCTATTTTTTTATTTACTTATGTTCTGCCTGTCATTCAGGAACTCAAGTGCATAATACTCCTGTGAAGTGGGTTGGGCTAAGCAAGAGGGACTAGACAGTGAGTTTTGGTACTTGAGAGAGATTTGTAGACTCCATGTCCGGCCTTTATCTACAGCCCCACCCTGGCTCTGGAATTGAGAGGAAGGTACCGACCCCTTTGTTTCTCCCCAGGGAGCTTCTAGCATCCTAGAAAAGAGACTCTAGCATCAGGTTTTCTTAAAATGTCACATTTGCATCTCCCCTTTCTCATAAAACATGATATTCTTAGATTTCCTTCCCCCCTTCCTTTTCCCCTTTCCTTTCTTCTCTCTTTCCCTTCCCCTTTCCTTTCTTTCTTCCCCTCCCTCCCTTTCCCATTTTTTAAAAAAAAATTGATTTATATGCCGCCCTTCTCCGGAGACTCAGGGCGGCTTACAGTGCGTTAAGCAATAGCCTTCATACTTTTGTATATTTTATACAAAATCAGCTTATTGCCCCCACAAACTGGGTCCTCAATTTACCTACCTTAGAAAGGATGGAAGGCTGAGTCAACCTTGAGCCTGGTGAGATTCGAACTTACTTTTAATTGCAGACAGCTGGTGTTAAATTACAGTGCCTTTGTCTGCAGAGCTATCCAGGCTCATTTCCTTTCTTCCTTTTCTATCTTCCTCCCCTCCCCTTTCCTTTTCCCTTGCTTTTCCCCTTTCTTCTTTCTTCCCCTCTCTCCCTCCCTCCCTTTCCCATTTCTTTTCTTCCTTCTACCATCTTACCTCCTTCCTTCCTTCCCTCTTTCCTTCCTTCCTTTCCTTTTCCTTTCTTTCTTCCTTTCTTCTCTCCCCCTCCCTCCCTCCCTCCCTCCCTCCCTTCCATTCCCCTTCTTCCCTTTCTTCTTTCTCTCTTCTACCTTTCCCCCTTCCCTCCTTCTCTGCCTCCCTCCCCTGTTCCATTCCTACTAAAAGCAAGTAGAGTAGAAGTTGAATCAGGAGGTCTGAAAGAGCTCTTCTTGAAGCCGTGGGTGGCCCAGTGGTTAGAGTGCAGCACTGCAGGCTATTCTGCTGACTGCTGGCTGCCTACAATTTGGCAGTTTGAATCTCACCAGGGCTCAAGGTTGACTCAGCCTCCCATCCTTCCGAGGTGGGTAAAATGAGAACCCAGATTGTTGGGGGCAATAGGCTGATTCTGTAAACCGCTTAGAGAGGGCTGTAAAGCACCGTAAAGGAGTATATAAAGCGTAAGTGCTATTGAAACCAAGATGCTCTAATCTGTTCAAGGTTTTTATTTCTTTGCCTAGCTCAAATTCTTCCTTTCCTGAAATCCATTGATTTCTTTGGGGTGTAAAATGTTGCCTGGATGTCTTTAAGCAGAAACTGATGGCTTTTTTCATTGGGGGATGGAAAACCGGAAACGGAGAAAGTCCTCATGAGTTTCTATTAATACAGTTTTATTTAATGGAAGGTGCAGCCTGATTCAGACATGATTGATCTGAGTGAAGTGAAAGAAGATGAGGAAGAAGAGGAAGAGGACAAGGAAGAGAACAGCAGTGAGGAGATAGTGGTATGTCTTTATGGCATTGAAGCTGCCTGCCCATCTTGTGCATCTGATCTCAACATGATTCAGATTTTAAAAATAAATAAATAAATAAAACCCTCTGATTTCTGGAATTTTACCTTGAATTCAGATCAAACTAGATGTTTTCTTCAATGTTGTAATATTTTTGTGCAGGCTTATATGAAATTTTATTGCTACTGGTTTTGTTCAAACTTTAAAGCAAAAAAAGGCATAAAGGAAATTAACTTTAATTTACCGTATTTTTCGGAGTATAAGACACACCAGAGTATAAAACGCACCTATCTTTTTTGGTGAGGAAAACAAGAAAAAGAAATCTGCCTCTGCCTCCCAGAAATTTTGCCTCATTGTAGCAAACAGCCTGCTTTACTTTCATTTTCGTTTTCAGCATAGCTTGATGAGCACAAGGGGAAAAAAAATCTGCTCCAGCAATTTATCTCTTTGCAGCAAGCAGCAGAGCCCTGCCCAAAACAGCTGAGAGCAAATCAGCTGAGAGTCGGGAGGCCGATCCAATCAACTTGTGCTAATTAGGCTGTGCTGAAGCTGAAAGGAGCTGTTTTTCCTTGCTGTTTGCTTGCAAGGAGGTAACTGCTGCGAGGCAGAGGCCAAAGGGTGGGGGCCAGTGGCTGGGCGGGGCTACATTCGGTGTATAAGATGCACCTAAATTTTCACCCCCTTTTAGCGGGGGGAAAGGTGCATCTTATACTCCGAAAAATACGGTACATTAAAACTCAAAAGTAAAGAAATTGCTACTGCTGCAATATCCTGTACCAGTGAAATAATTCCATGGCCATTTAGTTTTGCTGGACTTCCTAAATAAATTTTTCTGTCTGTATAATTATGTTTCTCTTTTCCCCTAGGAATCTGGAAGTATTGAGAGCAGGTAAGAATTGGAGTTTTTTAAAATTGCCTTTGTTCACGGCATCTCTGCCGGGGTTTCCTGTCAAGTGCAAAAGATCAGGGCCATAAATTAAATTGCAGTTCAGAAATACTGCTCAAGTCTATACACAAAAATCTAGCCAACTAACATTCAAATCTGAATCTGCACCAGGTAAAAGTCAACAGAATTTAAGGAAGGGGGCCTGGACTTGGACCACTTACGGCAACATAATGATTCTAAACTAATGACACATTTTACTCCCCCCCCCCCACCACGCCAGTTTTGCCTGCCCTTCTACAGTTTCACCCAAGGCTCCCCCTACTGTAGGAACTCAGACCTGTACTTGGGATCTCGCAGTGATGAGTTAAATGTTCGGGTTGATAAGATGTATTTATTGCAAGTAGAAAAAGCACTAGTAATCAAAATCAGCAGTTGGCAGGATCAGCAGTCCAGTTCTCATGGCCCATGGTTTAGATGTTGTCTTTTTCTCCTGCCCTTTCAAGTTTCTTCTCACTCCTTCTGTTGTGGCTTCATTACCGGAGCCTGTGTCATCGTCAGGAGAGGACTCCGAGAGTGAAGGGGAGGAGTTGGCAAGGCCTCCCTCTCCAGGACCCTCCTCTCTGGCAATGCCTTCGGTATCCACTGAAGAGCAAGAGATAGGGCCGGGGCCAAGCATGTCCACATAGCCACAGATGGACACTGATGAGGGTAATGAGTCTTGGCTGGACCCACGCCAGCAGTCGCAGAGATAAGTGCGTGCAACAGAAGAAAGGGCGTGCCCGAGATTAGGCTGAGTCACTGGACCACACCCCACAGGATATAAAAGGGAGCGTGGTGGCCAGTCAAACCTTGTGACGAACAAAGCTGAAAGCTTCCACGCCATTCTGCATTGCCGGACTTTTGGCTATAGACTTTGCTGGAGTATCTCTGGACTTGATTAGTTCCGTAATTATTGAGCTGCTTTCCTTTGATGTATCAGAAGTGGGGAGAAGTTATCTCTCCTCTTTGTAAATAATAAACTCTTGGCAGGCAGCCACTAGGTTGTCGCCAAGTTCCGTTATCATAAGGAAAAGGATTTTGCCGGCTGGTTTGGTCTTTAACCCCTGAACGTCTGTTGGTGTGTGTGCGTGGGGTTGGGGTTGGGGACAGAACACCTTCCTTACAGTAGAGGAGAATCTCTGTAGTTCAGGGTTCAACTGTGGAGTCCTTGGTGCTCTCTTGAGTTTGGATGTATGCTTGCAGACATTTTATTATCTGACTAGGTAACACCACCAGTGTGAAGGAGTGTGGGGTTTTGCTCCCTCTTTTATATACAGTGGTTTGACCTTTCAGGGTTGATGGGGGCTTCAATAGACTGGGGAGCATCACTGTGTGGGGAAGTGTGCGTTTTGCTGCCTATTTATATGTAGTAGTTTTCCTTGCCAGTTTTGGATGGGGTGTCGTTTCCTTCTTGGCAGAGGAAGGAAGGAAGAAACTAAAGATAACTCCTCAACTTACAACCATTCATTTAGTGACCGTTTGCAGTTGCAACAGCAGTGAAAAAAAGTGACTTTTTTTTTTCATGTTTATGGCTGTTGCAGCAGCATCCCCCGTGATTGGATGTTCAAAATTCGAACTCTTAGCAACTGACTCCTATTTAGGACGGTTGCAATGTGCCAAGATCACGTGATCCCCTTTTGCGACCTTCTAATCAGCAACGTCAACAGAGAAGCCAGACTCATTTAACAACCGGGTTACTAACTTAACAACTGCAGTGATTCACTTAACAACTGTGGCAAGAAAGAAAGAAGTCCTAAAACGGGGAGGAAACTCACTCAACAACTGTCTTGCTTAGCAACAGAAATTTTGGGCTCAATTGCGGTCGTACATGTACGCCCCAACCCAAAATGGCAGGGCATGCTATTGTCTATAAAAGGCAGCAAGCCCCACCTTCCCTCACACTGAGGCTGTTACCGAGTTGGGTAATGAAACGTCAAGCTCAAGAGAGCAGCAAGAAGTCTTTATGAACTCAAATCATTTAAATTTGCACTTTGTGATCATGTCTTTGTTGCGGAGTCGATCGTGTTAATTCCTTTTCTCCTTTTCTCTCGTTGGGTTCCTCAGAGAAGAAGACGAGCCGCTGGCTGGGAGACTAGAGGAGATCAAGCAGAGATACGGCAATTTGTGTCAGAACAGCACCGTATTCCAAGAAATGATCCTGCGGCTCAAAGGTCAGCCTCCCTTTTGTTCAGAGTTTGTGGGGGCATCATACGGTCCTAGGAGGCTCTGGTGATGCTTTGGCTTCCAGTGGGCTCTTAGTCTCTCCCTTGGCCCAGTCAGGTTTTCTATTCTGTTCTGTTCTGTTTTGCTTTGCTTTTTCCTGCCTTTTAGTTAGTCTTGAATCTTGACAACTATCTGCCCAAGTCCCTGCAGTGTTCTTGGCAACATTTTTGGCGACGTTTTGCCCCGGCCAATAGAATAGGACTGGGACTGGAACTGGGATTGGACTGGACTGGACTAGACGACTAGGCTAGACTAGACTAGACTAGAATTGAATCAGGGTGGATTTGATTTAAATTGAGTTGATTTAAATCAGTGGTTCTCAACCTATGGGTCGGGACCCCTTTGGGGGTCGAACAACCCTTTCACAGGGGTCGCCTAAGACCATTGGAAAACACATATTTTCAATGGTCAATGGAATAACTTTATGGTTGGGGGTCACCACAACATGAGGAACTGTATTAAAGGGTTGCGGCATTAGGAAGATTGAGACCCACTGATTTAAATCATGATTTAAATCACTAGTAAAAAGGCTTGATTTAAATCAACTCGATTTAAATCATAATTTTTAAAGAGCAACTGTCATCTCTGCTCCTCCTTTGACCCACTGTTGACTCACCGATAGTCCCAGTGTTGCAGAATATACAGCCTTATGCTACATAACTAAGCTCCATTTCATGCTGAATAAACTAAATTATTTCTGTATCTTAAATAGAAAACTATCTTACGATAGATTTTTACCCCAAAAGTTTTTTATTAAAATAAATTCGATAAAAATCAAAAAAATCCGATTTAAATCAAAAAAATCATTGATTTTTATCCACCCTGAATTGAATTGAATTGAATTTTTATTGGCCAAGTGTGATTGGACACATAAGGAATTTGTCTTGGTGCATACACTCTCAGTGTACATAAAAGAAAAGATACGTTCATCAAGAATTACAAGGTACAACACTTAAGGATAGTCATAGGTTACAAATAAGCAATCAGGAAACAATATCAATATAAATCTTAAGGATACCAGCAACAGTTACAGTCATGCAGTCATAAGTGGGAGGAGATGGGTGGTGGGAGTGATGAGAAGATTAATAGTAATAGTAATGCAGCCTTAGTGAATAGTTTGACAGTGTTGAGGGAATTATTTGTTTAGCAGAGTGATGGCGTTCGGGAAAAAACTGTTCTTGTGTCTAGTTGTTCTGGTGTGCTCTATAGCGTCGTTTTGAGGTAGGAGTTGAAACAGTTTATGTCCAGGATGTGAGGGGTCTGTAAATATTTTCACAGCCCTCTTTTTGACTCATGCAGTATACAAGTCCTCAATGGAAGGCAGGTTGGTAGCAATTGTTTTGAGCAATTGAGAGGGAGGAACTGGCCCAAAGTCACTCAAACCAGCTAAGGCGAGACTAGAACTCGCAATCTGCTTTCTATTTCTAGCCCTGTGCCTTTAACAAAAAAATTAAATTGGCTCTCTTCTGCCACATCTAATTCAGTGTTTCTCAACCTTGGCAGTTCTAAGAGGTGAGGACTTCAATTCCCAGAATTCCCCAGCCGGCCACTTTTCTTTAACTGGTGTCTCCCCGTTTCCTTGACTTGGTTGGGAACTTTTTGACTTCTTCCTTCTCTTGTTTTTCTGCAGCCGGATGGAGGAACCAAAATAAGGAACGGGATTGTTTGCCCGGGGGCTCGGAGCGGCTGCAACTGAACAGGATGATGTGGGGCGGAGACGAAGTCAGTTTTACCCCCAGCATCGGGGGCCAGTTGGGAGCCCTGGACAGCCCCTCGAGGACGGTGGATTGTCTGCTGGAAGCCAGAGCTCCAATTTCGATCCCATTCGGCGGGGGCTTCTTTGACTTCAGCGAGTTTGCGGTGCAGCAGAGTTTCCTCCAGAGGAAAGGCCAGGAGCTCTCCAAAACGTTTGGGTCGGGCCTGAGCTCCAGCATGGTGGAGTTTCGGTCTCAGGAGAAGCCACTGCCGGCGGACAAACTCTACAAGTGCAATGAGTGCGGGAAGAGCTTTGGCAAACTCGCTACCTTGACCACGCACGGCCGGACCCACACGGGGGAGAAGCCCTTCAAGTGCTTGCACTGCGACAAGGGCTTCGGCCAGAGCTCCCACCTGCAGCTGCACGAGCAGACCCACACGGCAGAGAAGCCCTACAAGTGCAACGAGTGCGGGAAGAGCTTTGGCAAACGCTCCACCCTCAACACGCACGGCAGGACCCACACGGGGGAAAAGCCCTTCAAGTGCTCGCACTGCGACAAGCGCTTCAGCCAGAGCTCCCACCTGCAGCTGCACGAACGGACCCACACAGGGGAGAAACCCTACAAGTGCCTGCTGTGCGAGAAGAGCTACAACCAGCGGTCCAGCCTCATCATCCACGAGCGAAGCCACACGGGCGAGAAGCCCTACTCCTGCCTGGAATGCGGGAAGAGCTTCAGCCAAAAGGCCACACTGGTCCTCCATGAGAAGAGCCACCGGGGGGAGAAGCCCTACAAGTGCCTGGAGTGCGGCAAGGGCTTCAGCCTGAGCGCCGACCTCATCCGCCACCAGAGCATCCACACGGGGGAGAAGCCCTACACCTGCTCCGAGTGCGGGAAGAGCTTCAGCCAAAACTCCCATCTCATGGCCCACATCCGGACTCACACGGGTGAGAAGCCCCACAAGTGCCTGGAGTGCGGCAAGGGCTTCAACTGGAGCTCCGAGCTCATCGCCCACGAAAGGACCCACACCGGCGAGAAGCCCTACCAGTGCCTCTACTGTGCCAAGAGCTTCAGTGTCCGCTCCAGCCTCAGCAAACACGAGCGGACCCATACCGGAGAGAAGCCCTTTGTCTGCCCCCAGTGTGGGAAGGGCTTCATCCAGCGCTCCAGTCTGGTGGCGCATGAGCGCTCCCACACCGGCGAGCGGCCTTACCTGTGCCTGGGCTGTGGCAAAGGCTTCCGGGAGAGCTCGCAGCTCATCGCCCACGAGCGGACCCATACCGGTGAGAAGCCCTATGTCTGTCCGGAGTGCGGCAGCTGCTTCAAAGCCAAGGCCGCCCTCCTCCGGCACCAGCGTGGTCACTTGGACCTGAACTCCTTCATCTGTGCCGACTGCGGGAAGATTTTCTCTTCGGCCGCGGAGTCCCCGGAGAAGTGTCCCGAGTGCGTGAACCTGAGCCTGATGTCGGATCTGTCGCAGGCATCGGAAGAGGCCGATCTGGAAATAGCCGAAGGAGCGGGACAAAACGACGGCGCTAAGATATGAATGGGTGAGGCCAGCTGGGCCTTGGGTGTTCTGCTTTTTTGCCGGTCATAAAGTCGTCTTCCTCTTCGCATGGAGCGGAAAGGGACTGTGCTGCAGCCGACGGAGGACCAGTTTTGTCGATGGGCCGTGACCGCAGATGTGATGGCCATCGCAGTTTTGGTTCCTGTTGCCAAACCAGGCCCATTTCAGACCCTTTGGAGGGGAACTGGAAATGCAGAGAGGACCAGAATCAAATGGACACGAAAATGAAAGAGAATGCCTGAACTTTTAGTATCGTCCTTTGCTATCCAGGGCCTAAAATGCAGTTCCTGATCAACTGGAGATTTGGGTCTATAGCAGAGGAACCATCGGACGTGTCTTTGAGGCTCTCGTTTTTGATCCACGGGCCCCGTTGCTGCCTATCCGAAGCGACTTCGGTTTCACAAAAGGTTTTTTTTTAATGAATTGTGCTCAACTTTTCAATGGATTTGAGCTGTAAAGAACTTTACCTCACTAAATCCTAGTGGATGCACGTGAAACACTTGGAACCGGACCGGCCTTCGAATCGGGCTTGAGTCAGCCTGCCTGAGCGTGGAACTGTTGTTTGCCTTGTGTCAAAAATTAGTGGCACAGCAGCAAAAATTACAGGAGGGGACATTAATTGAGGAAAACTGGTTTGGTCACATTGGACCTTGAGCAATTAATTCGATTCCTGTCTCTTTTCACATTTGCTTTAGATAGCAAGCTCAGCTGCATAGGTTTTTTTTATTATTTAATTAATAGCTAGATAGAAGTACAAGCTTTTTCTCTCCCTTTGGATGAAATGAGGGTGATTTGGTAGGACATCCTAATTAACGTGGGAACATCCAGTTGCAAGATGCCTGGAATGAGAGGCAGCTATCCAGACAGGCACACCCCGTAAAGGGAGATTGCTGGAAAACACACGTCCGAACACAAATCTTTTTCAAGAAAGCCGTTCTAGGTACATCAAGAAGGTGTGGCTCTGTTGCCAGAGAGGGAAAAAATGAAATTTTAACAGTTTTGCACTTAACTCCCTGGAAGTGGAAAGCTAGTAGCTCAGGGGGCTAGTACAAGGCTACCTCTTGTACTATTTGCAGTAAATATACCTATTTAGGCAGCATTTTTCCTCATGTTTGTCCTACAGCAGTGTATCTCAACTTTGACAACTTTAAGATGGGTGGACTTCAAGTCTCAGAATTTCTCAGCTACCCTAATCCTAACCCAGAGGTGAAATGTAAAATTTGTTACTACCGGTTCTGTGGGTGTGGCTTGGTGGTGGTGGGGTAATGTGACTGGGTGGGTGTAGCCAACTTTTTTTTCTTAACTTTTCAAAGCATTTTTTCTAATGCTTTGAAAAGCCTCTCTGCCGATCAGGCAACTCAGCTGGGATCGTCAGAGAGGCTTTTTAAAAAATGCCTCTCTGCTGATCAGGCAGCTCAGCTGGGATCGTCAGAGTCTTTTCAAAGCATTTTTTTTTCCACCTCTTCGGCCAAGAGGTTGCAGAAAAAAAATGCTTTGAAAAGCCTCTGACGATCCCAGCTGAGCCACGTGATCATCAGAGGCTTTTTCTTTTTACTTTTAAAAGCATTTTTTTTACAACCTCTTCTGACAAAAAAATGCTTTGAAAAGTAAAAAAAAAAAAAAAAGCCTTTGATGATCGTGGGCATGGTGGAGGGGCGCAGGGATTTTTGCTACTGGTTCTCCGAACCACCCACTGCCATCACTACCGGATTAGGCGATCCGATCCGAACCGGGAGCATTTCACCCCTGCCCTAACCCTAGCCCACCCATCTTAATAGTTGCCAAAGTTTTAAAAAAAACCACTGTCCTACAGTAATGTAAGCCATCCATTAACCACTTTGCATTTCATACCTAAACCCAACCTGTAACCTTTTCTCTCTCCCTCTCTCTCCCTTTCCCTCTCCCTCTCTCTCCATCTCTCTGCCTCCCTCTCTCCCTCTTCTCCCTGTCCCTCTCCTTCACTAAACTAAACTAAACTAAACTAAACTAAAAGTTCACTCCAGGTAGGTAGATTGTACATAGATAAACAGTAAACAACTTCAGGGGATCCATATCTTTTCCTCTCAGATGGTTCTGGGTAAAAGGTAAAGCTTTTATAATTGCCACTTTGCTCTGCAAAAGAAAAGGCCGGGGGTGCTTTATAAAACATCAGCTTTGCGTTGGCCACCCCTGGTTGAATCCAGTTGTAAACCAGTTTAAGTGTCCTGAAGTTCTGTAGAAGAGGGGGGGAAATGTCTCCACGAAAGATTTTTTCCTCACACGAGGTAAAACTCCTCATGAATTTCGTGAGGAATTTTGCTTCAAGAAGGCAGCTGGGATTCCTTGTGAAGTGAAATCATTAAAAAAAAAAAAAAGACGTCTGTAGGACAGAGGTTCCTTTAGATCAGAAATCTCCAAAATTTAAGACTTGTTGACTTCAATTCCCAGAATTCCCCAGCCTGCCAATCCATGCTTATTTTCTTCCAAGAAATTCACTGCACAGACCATTCTTTTGCATTTTTATTCAACGTGTTGACGCACACATAGAGGGGTGTGTGTGTGTGTGGTTCTGTCACATAAATTATACCTTGCCAAATTGTTTCACTTCGCAACTTAAGCCATATATAACTGTCCAAGTGTCCATCCCCAACCTTGGTTTGTCCAGATTGTGGCTTACGGCTTCCTATTGTTAGAGTTAGGGTGAATGTGAATAGAATTGAGTTGAAAACAACTGAGAGTATCCAGGCTGGGTTAATATAGCACTGGCAATAGCACTTAGACTTATATACTGCTTTACAGCCCTCTCTAAGCGGTTTATAGACTCGGCATATTACCCCCCCCCAACCATCTGGGTCCTCATTTTACCGACCTCGGAAGGATGGAAGACTTGAGTCAACCTTGAGCAGGTAAGACTCAAACTGCTGGCAGTGGGCAGAGTTAGTTTGCTTTATAGCTTTCTAAACTCACTGCCACGACGACACGAATAGAGAAAGTCAGTGATGGCTTTTCACCACTCGTACATAAAGTGCATCTGAAAATGTGAGGTCCTTGGTGCTCTCTGAGCTTGGTGGTTTTCTTGCAGACTTTCGTCACCCAACTAGGTAACACTATCAGTGCTGAAAGGATGTGGGGTTTACCCCTTCTAGCACAGATGAGGTTACCCAGTAGGGTGATGTAAGATCTGCAAGAAAGCAGCCAAGCTCAGAGAGCACCAAGGACCCCACAATTCTATCCTGAGCTACAAAGATTCTCTTCTGTCGGTACACCTGAAAATAACCGTGGTTAAAAAAAAATTTTTTTTTAATGTCTGCAAGAGCTGATGTTTTGCAAGGCTGTTACATCTCATGAAATTTCCGTATTCTTGCGAGACATCACATAAGATTTTAGACGGCCATAGACAATTACTTGATGTTTTGTGAGATTGGGGATCCTTTCTTTCTTTCTTTTTTTTAAATAATTATTTTGTAAGCACTCTTGTGGAATCTGGAAAGATTGCTGACCCCTGATGTCAAATATCACCCTGTATGTGATGCTTGTATAGGCTCCTATGATCTGATGCTGTCTTCAGCAGTAGAAAATTATTTTTTCTCTCTTTTTTTTTTTTTTTACAAAATCTAATATAGGTACAAGCAATGCCTTCCTCCCGGGCTTCTTCCGTTAGTTTGGGTACTTTAAAAAAGGGCACGTTATCATAAGGACTTTACCATGCTTTCAGAAATTGTGAAATTTACACTGAATATTTAAGCCCTGTGGGACTGGCACTCTGCCCCACATCCGCTGTGTTCTCATATGAGGGCAGTGCTTCTCAACCTTGGCAATTTGAAGGTGAGTGGGCTTCAACTCCCATAATTCCCCAACCAGCCACGGGGAATTCTGGGAGTTGAAGTCCACCCAACTTTAAAAGTTGCCAAGGTTGAAAAATACCGTATTGGGGTTTATGTAAAGCCACCTTTCTGACTATAAGCAAGACCTACCTGTATGAATTGTATATTGTTAGAAACAGGGAGGTCTCCTTGGTCTTGTCTCCTGCTCTGGAATATTGCTCCGGTATCCAAATAATCCTCCCCCCCACACACTTTTTACATTTTTGTAATGCTCTTATTTTTTATGGGGGGGGGTGTTTCCTTCTCCCCAGCTTTCTGCCTTTGCTTTCAATGTGAATAAGCTTTGTTTCGCCTCTCACTTGGGCTCTTGGTTTTTCTTCGTTATTTTTGAGCGTTAATAAAAAAATAATAAAATGATCTCTTAACATGCCAAAATTCTTCTGCCTTGTCATCCATCTTGGCCTTGGTGTCTTCCTCATCATCCAGATTCGCTTTTTTTATCCTATTTTTTCAGGACATATGAATCGTTCCATTTGAGACGGCTTCTCCTTTTGTCTGTAGTCCAGTCCTAAACCCAATCTGCAGATTTTGAATGCATTGTTTACCAAAGAGCCAAGGTGGCGCAGTGGTTAGAGTGCAGTACTGCAGCTACTTCAGCTGACTGCTAGTTCAGCAGATCAGCGGATCAAATCTCACCGGCTCAAGGTTGACTCAGCCTTCCATCCTTGCGAGGTGGGTAAAATGAGGACTCAGATTGTTGGGGGCAATATGCTATTTAGTATACTATCTTTGGTGAAAGCCGCCCAGAGTCCTCGGAGAGTGGGCGGCATAGAAATATGACTAATAAAAATTAAAAAAATAAAAATCCGTAATCTTTGCAACATTATCAATATGCAGTGTCCATGCCGCCAAGTGTACGCATTTATATGCATATCTCAGAAATTAAATAAGAGTGGATATAAACCCTAAATCCTAAAGATGTTTGCATATCATGTTACTCCAGAAAATACAATTTATTTTATTTATTAATATCCTGCCTTTGTTATTATTTATAAATAAGGCAATGGACATACCTAATACTCCTCCCTCCTATTTTTCCCACAACATCCTGTGAGGGGGGTTATACTGAGAGGGACTGGCTGAAAGTCAGTCTTTGATCCCTGGGACGGGACTACAACTCACAATCTCCTGGTGATTGGCCCAAAGTCACCCAGCCAACTTCCATGCCTAAGGCGGGTCTAGAACTCACAGTCTCCTGGTGATTGGCTCAAAGTCACCCAGCCAACTTCCATGCCTAAGGCGGGTCTAGAACTCACAGTCTCCTGGTGATTGGCCCAAAGTCACCCAGCCAACTTCCATGCCTAAGGCGGGTCTAGAACTCACAATCTCCTGGTGATTGGCCCAAAGTCACCCAGCCAACTTCCATGCCTAAGGCGGGTCTAGAACTCACAGTCTCCTGGTGGTCGGCCCAAAGTCATTGTCAGCCCTGGAGGCCATCTTTTTCTTTGGATCTTCAGGGCTGCCACACTTAGTGCTGTGGGACACTGGGAGGGGGGGATTGCATTGAGTTGCAGAAATATCTAGCCATAATAACATTCTTTTCTTTCAGAGTCAAGGACATCTTGCCCTGCAAGATGGGTGGGGAAAACCTGGAAGCTTTCAGATTCGGGTTTTCTCACATAGGCCAATATGACATATCTAATAAAATGGAACTTTGAGGAACTTCTAACCTTGGAGTCTTCTTTGCTTTGTTTCACCTCTCACTTGGGCTCTTGGTTTTTCTTTGTTATTTTTGAGCGCTAATAAAAAACAATAAAATGACCTCTTAACATCTCTTAACATGCCAAAATTCGTTGGGGGTATTACTTGGAACCCTGACATTCACCCAGCTGGCTTTCATGCCTAAGGCGGGACTAGAATTCACAGTCTCCCCTCCCAACACATGGTTCTTTTCAGTATTCATTCCAGTTTGGGTTGCTTCCTAAACTAGTAAGTTCCCTAAACAGTCCACATGATGCAATTGATATAGACTAACTTGGCAAAAGATGTTTAGACTTCCAACTCCCATAATTTCCTTGCCAGCCTGGGGAATTCTGGGAGTTGAAGTCCATACATCTTATAGTGGGCAAGTTCAAAAAGCACTTAGTATATTGTTTCCCCGAAAATAAGACCTACCGGAAAATTTTTCAGGATGCTAGTAATCTAAACCCTACCCTAAAAATAACCCCGTTAAGATCATCAGCTAGAGGGACACATTTATTGTATTTCTCCCCCAAATAAGACCTAACTGGAAAATAAACCCTAATGTGTCTTTTGGACCAAAAATTAATATAAGACCCGGTTTATTTTGGGAAAATTTGGTAGATTGATTTCTGGAAATGATGCCGCCAATTGGTAACCAAGGAGAAAACATGGGAATTTTTCCAAACTGCTTTATTACAATTTATTCCTCACCTTATTTCCACATTTAATTCATATTTTGCTGCAATTTATGCATGGTCATCATACTTCGAGTATGCTTATTATGAAGTAACATTTCTACAGCACCCCCAAGTTTTATCTAATGACTAAAGCAGAGGCCGCCAAGCTTGGCAACTTTAAGACTTGTGTCTGTGGAGATTGTCAGTTCTCCAGGTCATGGCTGTCCCAAAAGTGCTTGCTTTTTCCAGAGGCAACTGGACTTTCTGGTTTTTCTTTTGAAGAAGTTTCACTTCTCACCCAAGAAGCTTCTTCAACTCTGAATGGCAATCAGGACCAGATTCAGCAGTCCGTATGCATTTAAAAGACAAAGGCCACTCTTTTGAAGACAGGATAGTCCACATTTTAGTCAGAGAGGACCTCTGCTTTGAAAGAGGAGTCAAAGAAGCCATTGATATCAAAATTGAACAGCCCTCTCTAAACAGAGGTGGGGGTGGGGGATACGACATCATCTATCTCCAGTCTATCTACAACACAGTCTTTTCAGCAGTTCTAAGAAGGCCCCACGCCCATTTTTATTTTTTTTAAATTTGATTTATATGCCACCGTTCTCCGGAGACTCAGGGCGGCTTACAATGCGTTAAGCAATAGCCTTCATCCTTTTGTATATTTATACAAAGTCAGCTTATTGCCCCCACAAACTGGGTCCTCATTTCACCTACCTTAGAAAGGATGGAAGGCTGAGTCAACCTTGAGCCTGGTGAGATTCGAACTTACAGTAATTGCAGGCAGCTGGTGTTAATCACAATGCTATCAGTCTGCTGAGCCACCAGGCCCTGGTGCACCATTCGGGGGACTTTGACAACACAGATAAATTTCCAGGTGGCTTAATGACTCGCTAAAAGGATGCAAATGATTAGCTGTCTGCAAGAAATATAAACCCTTCCATTCCCCACCATCCAGTCAGAGCTTCTTGGAGCTTCTTGATGAAAAGCGAAAAGTCCTCAAAGAAAAACAAGAAAGTCCAGTTGCCTCTGAGGGGAAAAAAGCACCTTTACGACTTGTAGACTTCAATTCCCAGAATTCCCATGGCAGGCTGAGGAATTCTGGGAGTCGAAGTCCATAAGTCTTAAAGTTGCCATGTTTGGAGACCCCTGGCCTAAAGGTTAACTAAGCACCAGACCACAAGCTGTCAAGCAATCTTCAAAACCTTCAAAAGACCAGAGACCCTCAAAAGTTCTGCCCATTGAGTTCAGCGTTGAGAAAAATTCAGAGTGCTGTTTCTCCATCTTTGTGGATTCTCTGATGTTTATGCAGGATCGAACTTCGGCTGAAACGCTTCCCGCATTCAGAGCAGCGGTACGGTTTCTCCCCCGTGTGACTCCTCTGATGCGAGATCAGGTGATCGCTCCGACGGAATCCCTTCCCACACTCAGAGCACTTATAGATTTTCTCCTCAGTGTGGATTCTCTGGTGTAAAGTTAAATGCGGGCTCTGGCTGAAACACTTCCCGCATTCGAGACACCGGTAGGGTTTTTCTCCCGTGTGGATCCGACGGTGTAGAGTCAAATGAGTGCTCTGATTGAAGCACTTCCCACACTCGGTGCACCGATATGGCTTCTCTCCGGTGTGGATCCTCTGGTGGGAAGTCAAGTGGGTGCTTTGGCTGAAACTCTGCCCACACTCCGGACATTGGTACGGCCTCTTGCCTGTGTGGATGGCGCGATGTATAGTCAGCCTCCGGCTGTGGCTGAAACTCTTCCCGCACTCCGGACAAGTAAAAGGTTTTTCTCCCGTGTGGGTGATCTTGTGCAAGATGAAATAGGTACTCTGGCTAAAACTTTTCCCACACTCCAAACATTTGTAGCGCCTCTCTCCAGTGTGCATCCTTTGGTGCTGGGATAGGTGGCCACTCTGCCGGAAGCCCTTGCCGCATTCCTGGCATTGATAGGGCCGTCTCTCCGTGTGGATCCTCTGGTGGACTTTGAGGCGGGATTTGGAACAAAAACTTTTCCCGCACGTGTGGCATTCATTCTCTCTCCTCTCCCCCGCTGTTTGCGACTCAGCTGGGATCACCTGGCCAGCATCTTCGCTGGCGATGGATACATTCCTCTGTTTTTTGGCTGCAGCCATTTTCCTCTCCCGCTGTCTTTCTGAGTCATCTGGAATCCTTAGGGGTGCGTCTGTCTCTTTGGGTTGAACTTCCAGAGAGATCCCATTTGCTTCCATCTATTTTTTCTCTCCCCAACAGTCCTGTGGATGGAGGGGAAGAAAGGAGACCCAATTAATCATTCCGGACAAAGGTAGATGTTAGTCGACTATTCTCAACCACTAGGCCTATGTTTCTCAACCTTCGCAACTTTAAGATATGCAGACTTCAACTCCCAGAATTCCTCAGCCGGCATGCTGACTGGCATGATTCAGAGTCATCTGAATTCCTCCAGATCAGTGTGTGCTTCTCCACTGCGACAACTTTAAGATATGTAGACTTCTGGCTGGGGAATTCTGGCAGTTGAAATCCACACATCTTTAACATCCACACTGCTCCAGATATTGCTGACTTACTCCTCTTAGCATCCCCACATCTCTAGCCACGTTTCCTATGAATTCCGGGAGTTGTAATTCAACAATATCTGGAGGAATAAAACTTACCTACCTTTGTGCTAACTAAATTTGCTTAACTATGGTTTAAAGGTTGCCTATTTTTGTGCTAAACCAGTTTGCTTAACTATGGTTTAAAAGTTATCTACTTATATGCTAGACCAGTTTGCTTAACTATGGTTTACTGGATAATAAAAGTTACCTACTTATGTGCTAAACCAGTTTGCTTAACTATGGTTTACTGGGTAAACTATAACTGTCCAGATAGGAGCACAGTGGCTCAAGTGGTTAGAATGCTGGGCAGGAGATTAGTAAACTCGCATTCAAGGCCTGAAAACAGCCATGGGGCAGAGTTGAGCTCTCATCCAACTCCTGCCATGGACATGAAAGGAGCCCCCCTCCCAACTGGACATCCCCAGGGAACGGTGATGTCACCGGCTAATCCTTTCAACCTGGAAGCGCTTTGGTACTTCTGACACGAGTGCAAAACTGTCCAGATTTAGAGAGTACTTTAAACCACAAACTCTGGTTTACAAATCAAGGGGTTCAGTGACCAAGCTAAACCAACATCTTTTTATATATGATTTTTAAAACGTCTATCCAAACCTTAACTTTAAAGGTTAATTAGTAAACGATTATGGCCTATTGTATTGCATAAGCCAGCTATTGAATTGCATAAGGCAGATTTGAAGAGCCTTGGTGGCGCAGCAGACTAAAGTGCTGTTAACTAGCACCAGCTGCCTGCAATTACTGCAACTTCGAATCTCACCAGGCTCAAGGTTGACTCAGCCTTCCATTCTTTCGAGGTAGGTAAAATGAGGACCTGGATTGTGGGGGCAATAAGCTGACTTTGTATATAAAAAAAGAACACCGCTGGGGGGAGGGAGGGGTGGGCGAAAGCCCTACTAAGCAGGTATATACAAAAGTATGAAGGCTATAGCTTAACGAATTGTAAGCCGCCCTAAGTCTCCGAAGAAGGGCGGCATATAAATCGAACCAATAAATAAATAAATATAGAAGGCAGAGTATTTAGTTAAGGTTAATCAACCTTATTAATTAACCTTATTAAGGTTAATTAACTTATTTAACACCTAATACAATGCTGGATGTACTAAGCAGGATGCCACTGAAGCAGCATTTCCTAACCTTGGTAACTTTAAGATGAGTGGACTTCGATTCCCAGAGCTCTCCAGCCTGCATGCATGTGGACCTCAACTCTCCATACTGGTGGGGGAATTCTGGGAGTTGAAGTCCAACCCTCTTCTATTTGTCAAGATTGAGAAACTGCTCCAAAGCATATACCTGCCACTAAGATGCCTATGGCACCTGTTCATCTCTACAGCCACTGAACACATCTCTTCCTTGAGACTGACAATCTCTTAAAAATGGAAAAAGTGGTAGAATTTATTTCTAGGTCTCTCAGGGCTACCAGATTTAGGATGCCAACCTCCGGGTGACCAGGAGGGGGCAGTCAAAGCGTAATATCTGGATTGTCCCAAAGATGCTTTTTTTCAGGAGGCAACTGGTTTTTCTTTGAAGACTTCTTTCGCTTCTCATCCAAGAAGCTTCTTCAGCTCTGACTGGATGGTGGGGAATATTCCTTGCAGACAGCTGGTCATTTGCATCCTTTTATAGAAGCACTTGGAGGTTTGTCTGTGTCCTCAGGGTCACCTGAGTAATGCTAATGGTTGGTTCCTGTAGACCAGTGATGGCTAACCTTTTTGCCATCACATGCCAAAAGTGTGGGAAGTCATGAGCGCGCGTGTCCACACCCATAATTCTATGCGCCCCACCCCCCCACTTCCATGTATGACACCCCCCCCCCATACTCCCCCGTTTTTGGTTTGCCGACTTCCGGTAGAACCGGAAGGCCCATTTTTTGCTCTCCCCAGGCTCCAGAGCCTTTCTAGGAGCCTGGGGAGGGCGAAAACAGCCTTCCCCACACCCCCGGAGTGCCTCCAGAGGCTGGAAACAGGGTGTTTCCAGACTTCTGGTGGGCCCAGAAGGCCCGAAAATCAGCTGGCCAGCACACACATCAGCTGGCCAGCACGCACCGGAGCTGAACTCGCATGCCCACCGATATGGCTCCGCGTGCCATCTGTGGCACGCGTGTCATAGGTTCGCCATCACGGCTGTAGACTGTAATTCCTCTGGAAATATAAATATAAATCCTCCCATTCCCCACCATCCAGCCAGAGCCGAAGAAGCTACTTAGATGAGAAACAAAACATCTTCAATAAAAAACAAGATAGTCCAGTTGCCTCCTGAAAAAATCACCTATGACCTGGATGACTGAGAATCTCTACAGACTTTTAGCTTTGCAATTTGGGATGAATACTCTTGGAATGGTTTGGGAGTAGAAATGGATTTCCAGAGGAAAAATTGCAGACTACAGGAACCAGGGGCATTACTCTGGTGAACCTGAGGACACAGATAAACCTCCAAGTCCTTCAATAACCCTCAAAAAGGATGCAAATGACCAGCTGTCTGCAAGGAATATAAATCCTTCCATTCCCCAACATCCAGAGCTGAAGAAGCTTCTTGGATGAGAAGTGAAACATCTTTAAAAAAACAAAAAACAGAAAGTCCAGTTGCCTCTTGAAAAGGCACCTTTGAGACAACCATGATCTGGATGACTGAGAATCTCTACAGACTTAATTTGAATCTCTGGATTGCTTTGCTGATCTGTAGGCTGGAGCTCTGCAGCCCAGCTCTCTTGCCCCTTCCTTCCCCTTCAGATCCACCCTGTCTCATCTCTAGCCTGCCCCAGCCACAGATTCAGGAAAGAAGCATTTTGAGACTGGACTCTTCTTTATCTCAAATCTGGAGAGCGTTTCCCAGTCGCAGCCTGGAACAAAAACCCAACCGTTTTAAAAAAGCCAGACCTGGACGGGGCTGCGGTTTATCGTTGAGTGCAGATCTTAATTTTGCAGAGCAAGGTCAGTCAGCATGCTTCTCTGGCAAACCTCTTTGGGACTGTCTGCAGTTCTCCTCCCCCTAAATCTACAGCCCACCCCTCCCACCAAATTCCCTGACTTTCCTCCTCCCCCACCACCACCAAGAAAAGAAAGCACAGGAAGTGACTTCATGGATGAGTAGACCCTCTTCATGGTTATTTTTTTTAAAACAGCTTCTCTAGGCAGCCAGACTTGCAGGATTTAACCCTTACTTCAAATTCCCAGTGAAAGAAATAAAGAAAAAAGAAATAAAGAAAAAAAACCTAAAAAGGCCTTTGCAGTTAACATCTGGAAGAGACACTGGAGTTTGCATGCAGCAAAAAGCCCAAAGCTGTGTTTTCCCTGCTATCCAAGTTATATCACTGCACAATTATGTCTGCAAGATGGGCATTCTGAGTTCAAACAACATTTGATTGGGCTTTTGTTTTTCGGTTTATTTAAAGATAAACTGTGGGGGTGGTTAGCGGCGTCAAGTTTCTGGGTATGAAAACAGGTCCTGTCACTTTTTTCAGTGCCATTGTTACTTCTAATGGTTACTATGTGAAAAAGATGTTGAGACTCTAGAAAGAGTGCAGAGAAGAGCAACAAAGATGATTAGGGGACTGGAGGTAAAACACATAAAGAACGGTTGCAGGAACTGGATATGTCTAGTTTAATGAAAAGATGTACTAGGGGAGACATGATAGCAGCATTTCAATATCTCAGGGGCTGCCACAAAGAAGAGGGAGTCAAGCTATTCTCCAAAGCACGTGAGGGCAGGACAAGAAGCAATGGGTGGAAACTAATCAAGGAGAGAAGCAACCTAGAACTAAGGAGAAATTTCCTGGCAGTGAGAACAATTAATCAGTGGAACAACTTGCCTGCAGAAGTTGTGAATGCTCCAACACTGGAAGTTTTTAAGAAGATGTGGGATAACCATTTGTCTGAAGTGGTGTAGGGTTTCCTGCCTGAGCAGGGGGTTGGACTAGAAAACCTCCAAGGTCCCTTCCAACTCTGTTATTCTATTCTATTCTATTCTATTCTATTCTATTCTATTCTATTCTATTCTATTCTATTCTATTCTATTCTACTCTACTCTACTCTACTCTACTCCTTCACTCCACTCCACTCCATTCCACTCCTCTCTAAATGAACTGTTGTAAGTTGAGGACTACCTGTATGTCACAATAAAAGGGAAAATATAATTAAGAACAATTTAAGCCTGTCTCACTCATAGACTGGGAATGGGAGGAAGGCAAAATTTTGGAGATGTCACAGAAGAAAAAGAGGTTTTGCCAGAGCACTTGTAGTCTTGTAGGGGTCATCCATAAATCAAATAATGACAATGCACCAGCTGTTCATTTTATTTATGTGGACCTGATGGTAAATGTGTACAATTGTTTAACGTAAGTAGTAAACGTTCAACTTAGTGCAGAAAAGGACAGGTGTAGGGTGGAAAAGGTGCCCCTTAATTCCCTCCTCGCAATGGTGAAAGCTAAAATTTGTTACTACCGGTTCTGTGGGCATGGCTTGGGGTGGGGGGCAGAGTAATGTGACTGGGTGCGCTGAAGAGGTTGTAAAAAATGCTTTCAAAAGGCTCTGACGATCCCAGCTGAGTTGCCTGATTGGCAGAGGCTTTTTAAAAAAGCCTCTGCTGATCAGGCAACTCAGCTGGGATCATCAGAGGCATTTAAAAGAAAAAAAAAATTTTTTTTTAAAGCCTTTGATGATCCCAGCTGAGCCGCGTGATCATCAGAGGCTTTTTTTTGACTTTTAAAAGCATTTTTCGGCCAAAGAGGTGTAGAAAAAATGCTTTTAAAAGTAAAAAAAAAGCCTCTGATGATTGTGTGGCTCAGCTGGACATGGGGGGTGGGGGTGCAGGGATTTTTGCTACTGATTCTCCGAACCACCCCCCTCCATCACTACTGGATCAGGTGATCTGGTCCAAACCGGGGCATTTCACCTCTGCCTCGTCAGTAGATTTGATTATTTATTTATTACATGTATTTAAAACAAATAGATTAAAATAAGTTGGATATGAATTAAATATGAAACTGGCAGGGATTCAGAATCCAGAAGTTTCTCTGTTTTCCTTGAACCGCTTTTTATCAGAATCCATCTTCTTGCTTCATCTTCTGCAAAGAAATAGAAACATTAATCAAAGGCACTCCTTGTTACGAAAACCAGTTATTTAATGAGGCCTCTTTTTTTGTTCCCGGGGAGAAAAAAAGCAGGAAGGGTGGGGGGAAGCAAATGATAATATTCTTTTACTGTGCTGTTTGACAGTCAGTTTGATATACAGGGGGTCCTCGACTTACAACAGTTCACTTAGTGACCGTTCAAAGTTACAACAGCACTGAAAAAAGCGACTTTTTCAAACTTATTTGAAAAGGGGGCATTGACTTCCAACTCTTCCTACAAAAAGTTGAGTTATCTTGTACCGTGCTAGGAAGAGTTGGAAGACTTTTTTAAACTTATGACCGTTGCAGCATCCCCATGGTCATACATTCGGATGCTTGGCAACTCGCATTTATGACGGTTGCAGTATCCCGGATTCATGTGATCCCCTTTTGCAACCGGTAAGAAAAGTCGTAAAATGAGGCAAGATTCACTTAACAAATTTCTCACTCAGCAACATATATTTTGGGCTGAGTTGTGGTCGTAAGCGGAGGGCTACCTGTAATGGCGATCAGACTGAAATTCAACTTGGGAAGGAAGCCTAAAAATAGCAAAAGCTTCGTAACGTTGGAATCCTCCTCTCAAAAGATTTACAGCCATTGTGGTTTTTCCAATCCAGTGTCCTCCAAAGATGCTTTTTCAAGAGGCCACTGGACTTGGTTTTTTTTCCCTTCGGAGACGTTTCGCTTCTCATCCCAAGAAGCTTCTTCAGTTCTGACTGGACGGAATGGAAGGATTTATGACCAGCTGACTGCGAGGAATATCCATCCTTCCATTCCCCACCATCCAGTCAGAGCTGAAGAAGCTTCTTGGGATGAGAAGCGAAACATCTTCAAAGAAAAACAAAGAAAGTCCAGCTGCCTCTTGAAAAAAAAGCACCTTTGGGAGAACAGTAACAGTAACAGGAGCCTTGGTAGTACAGTGGTCTAAAGCATCCTGTTATTAAGACCAGCTGCCTGCAATTACTGAAGGTTCGAATCTCACCAGGCTCAAGGTTGACTCAGCCTTCCATGCTTTCTAAGGTAGGTAAATTGAGGACCCAGTTGTGGGGGCAATAAGCTGACTTTGTATAAATATACAAAAGGATGAAGGCTATTGCTTAAAAGCATTGTAAGCCGCCCTGAGTCTCCGGAGAAGGGCAGCATATAAATCAAATTTAAAAAACAAAAACAAAGCAGAGCTGGAAGGGACCTTGGAGGTCATCTAGTCCAACCCCCCTGCTCACGCAGGAGACCTATACTAGGGATTCGAACCGCCCGAACTGCAAAAGATTGAATGTTGAGTAATTCAGGAGCGGGGATTGATAGAAATTAGCTTTTCGGAATTTAGACCTTAGCTTTTCTTCAAATATTATTTCACCCCCCCTCACCCCCGCCAAAAACCACCCCAATTATTGTCCAAGAAAGAGGCGAGGGCGTGTCACCCTCTGCGAACCGGCATGGGAAGGGTTAATTCCCCCCCCCATATGAGCATAGAAAAGACCGCTCTAGTCTAGCCCCTCTTCTCCTCCTCAGCGGAGCCAAGGCGGGCATAAGCATCACCCCGCCCCATTCTTTTAACTGTACTGATCGCCGGCGGCTAGAAAGCCTCTCGCCGCCGGTTCCTCCTATCACCGAGAATCTTCGGAAGGGGGGGTCCTAGAGCGCCTCGTCAGGAGAAAAAAAAAAAGAAAAGACCGGATGTGACGAAGATCCCTTGCGTTCTTCTTTTTTTTTCCATCCCCCCAGCCCCCCCCTCCCTCTGCCTGCACCCTCCGCTCAGGGGCGTCTGTGGTCTCTCTTGCTCTCCCTTCTCCCCTCCCACCGGCTGGCCAGGAGCTTCAAGCGGCGCTCCCTTCCTCCGAGGCCGAGTCGGGATTTTCTGCGGCTCTTGCGGGCGGAAGAGGCCGGTGAGTCTCGGAGGCTTCTCTGGCAGGGCAGCCCGGATCAGCAGCAGCTCCCCCCCCTCCTCCCCAGCCCCCCTCCCCCTTGAAAGGAGGGGGGGATCTGCGGTAGCCCCCCCGCCCAGCAGGGCAGCCTCCTCGGCCTCCTCCCCCCCCCCACGTGGGGCCTCGATTGACTCCTCCCGGCTACCGTAGTTCGCCACTTCCAGCCACCTCGATGTGGCTGCTGAAGACACCCCCCCCCAAGAATCGTGGGGTGGGGGGGGCTCCGATCTCCACCAATCAGCTCCCCCCTCGGCGATCCTTGCAAACCCTGCAAGAAAATACCCCCCCCCCCGGGGATTGAGAATGGGGAAAAGAAGCCCCAGCCACCTCCCTTCTTCCCTTGTCCCCACCAGGCATCCCCTTCCCCAGCCAAGATCCCCTTCCAGAGAGGTCGTAGGAGGAGGAAGAGATCCCAGGGTTTTCATGTTGGCTGGGAATGCTGGGGTTTGTAGTCCCCGAGGCCGCTGGGGGCTCTAGGTTGAACAGTAACAAGAGTGGGAAGGGACCTTGGAGGTCATCCAGTCCAAACCCCACCCCCCCACTCACACAGGTGGGGCAGTGGGTTTTCCACCTCTGCTTTTAGAAAAGCCAGTGGTGCCAGCCCGGGGGGGGGGGGGAGGGAGGAGGAGGAGGAGGCTGACGGAGGGCAGTTATTGATAATTATTTATTTATTTTTTTGTCAGCGATCTATAATGTCTTATTTTAAGGTACTGATCTAAGTTAACGACGGGTGGTCCTCGACTTGCAACAACTGTAACAGTGAGAGAGTTGGAAGGGACCTTGGAGGTCATCTAGTCCAGAAGTCTTCAAACTTGGCAGCTTTAAGACTTGTGGACTTCAACTCCCAGAATTCTCCAGCCAGCTATGCTGAAGTTGAAGTTGTTATTATTATTATTATTATTATTTTATTATTTATTTATTTATTATTTTATTTTATTATTATTATTATTGGTTAATCTTTAGTGAGATTCACAGCCTTTGAAGCTGGTTAATAGCTCAGCAGCTCGAGTCCTAACCAAGGACCTAGGAACTGTTAAGGTATCGTCGGAGGATGTAAGCTGTTCCGAGTAAGGTGGTTTTTTGTACAGTCAAAATGTTCAAGTCCGGCAAATTTAGAATTTCTAAATAGCGGGGTAGCCCTTTGGGTATTACAATCGGGATAATAATAATTATTATTATTATTATTATTATTATTATTATTACTATTATTATTATTATTATTAATCATATTTCTATGCCGCTCACTCTCCGAGGACTCTGGGCGGCTTACAACAATCGACAATATACTAAATAGTATATTGCCTCCAACAATCTGGGTCCTCATTTTACCCACCTCGGAAGGATGGAAGTCTGAGTCTTGAGCCGGTGAGATTTGATCCGCTGAGCTGCTGAACTAGCAGTCAGCTGAAGTAGCTGCAGTACAGTACAGCAAGTTGAAGTCCACAAGTCTTAAAGCTGCCAAGTTTGAAGACCTCTGATCTAGTCCAACCCCCTGCTCACGCAGGAGACCTGTACTAGGGATTCGAACCGCCGAATCTGTCGAATCTTTCTGATTGACAAGTTCAGTGTCTTAGCCACTGAGCTACCTAGTCAAGCTGCACCTAGTGTAAGCTACTTACAACAGGTCGTTCGGAAGTTACAGCGGCACTGGAAAAAAAAGGGGACTTGTGACTGTCACACTTATACGACCATTATAGCCTCTCTCCGTGATTGTGGAATCAAAATTCAGACCCTTGGCCACTGACTCGTATTTATGACCAGTTGGAGGGCCCCCGGGTCATGGGATTCCCCTTTTGCGAACTTCTGACAAGCCGAGTCAATGGGGAAGCTGGATTCACTTAACCATGTTGCTTATTTAACCACGGCATGTGATTCGCTTAACAACTGCGGTAAGCAAGGTTGTAAAATGGGGTGAAACTCACTTGACAAATGTCTCACTTAGCGATGGAAATTTTGGACTCAGTGGTGGTTGTAATTGTGGCCATAAATAGAGGACTAGCTGCAATAGAAGAGCTCAAGAATATTGTATGTGTTGCCTTTCTATGTTTTGGAGTAAGTAAAATAGCATGAATAAAATAGAATAACAGAGTTGGAAGGGATCTTGGAGGTCTTCTAGTCCAACCCCCTGCTTAGGCAGGAAACCTTACACCACTTCAGACAAATGGTTGTCCAACATCTTAAAAACTTCCAGTGTTGGAGCATTCACAACTTCAGGAGGCAAGTTATTCCACTGTTTAATTGTTCTAACAATTAATTCTAACTCTTGATAACATTCATTGCCATCAAAAAAGCATAAAAAGAAGATCTGATTATCTAACTGCACCGTTAGTCTTTTCAGCATATTTTTTTCTGACAACTGCCCAAGCAGAGACTTTTGAGAAGCTGGCATATGAGGTCATAAACCAGATATTTTTACCTTAAAGATACATTATATGAAGAGCCAATATTTTTTGTTGTTGTTGTACGAGTTTTTATTTCACCGTTTCAGATTAATGCTATTTTGAGATGGGTTACAGGTAGAATAAAGTCATTCTTAGAAAATCAAAGCAATATTTTAATAAATAGCCCTTCAAAGGCGCTCCTAATCCAGATCGGTGCTTCAAGGAAAGCAAACCATTTGGAAACATAATATTGACTCTTAAATTCCATCCGAGAGAGCAAAAATACTTAAGTCTTGGGGAGGAATCCTATATATTTTATTTGTTCTATAGATGTGCACTCTGGTCTATTCTGAATGGATTTTTTTATTCTTTAACTCCTGAATTAGGGAAGAGAAAATTATTTGTTTCTTCATCTGATGAAAAGCTTTCACTCATAACTCAATCCGAATACCGGTACTATATTTTCCTAAACTAAAATGACCCAGCAGTCAGGATATGAAGTTAACTTAATTTTTTGGGTAATTTTGCATTATACAGATTAGCATTGCTTCTGTCACTGTGACGATCAAACTAAAAAGCAGAACCAGGAATTTTCTTCTTTTAAAAAATGGTGTGTCTGTTCTTTTCAGCGGTACAATATTTGCTGCTTTTTAATCCTGGGTTTATGCAGTCCAGCTTTTAATGAAGTCTTCAGGATAATTTCAGATCGTGTCATCTTGATTTGCCTTTAAAAAAGATGTTGCCCTACAGTGGATTTTATAAGGTTTTGAAAAAATAATACCCTGCAGTGAATTTTAATTATTTCACACAGTTTTAGCTGATTTTGACACACTCATAATCCTACTGGCTCTGGGCAATTTACAAACATGTTACTAAAAACCTGTCATTAAAAGCCAGCAACAGAAGGCCTGGTTAAAAAGATAATCTTTCCAGCTCCCTTCTAAACTGAAAGCAAGAAGGCAGCCAGTTTTTATTTCGGTGGTAAGGAAGATATACCACAAAAAGGGGAGAATCCAGAAGTTAATTTCATATCATTTTGATTGATATTTTTAAAAGAAAGCCTTCATCCTTTTAACAGCATCTTTTTATGTGAGTATAATTCCAGATTCTCTCTGTTGTTTTGAAGCACAGATTTGATCATTTATGTGTGGAGTGGAAAAATCCAGAAGCAAAAGAAGGGAAAAATCTATAATGTCTAATGTCAAAATCCATGGTTTATAAATGTAACATTGCTTATTATAACAATTAAGAATGCATGTCTAAAAAGCTTGATCTACTGTCTTCTATAATCTTTCTGAAAGATCAATCTATACCACTCTGGCATATCCAAAAAGCAATTGGACTTTCTTGTTTTTTTTCTTTGAAAATGTTTCGTTTTTTCATCCTTCAGTCTATCACTCTGGGATATTGTCAGAGTTTAACTGCCACTCCGGTGTAAACAATCCATGCACCCTATTTACACACATAAGACCTGAAAGTAAACAATCTAAAACATAAATAGCAATATAATAACACCTTGTGCTGGAGAGAAATAAGATTTTACATTTATTAAGACTTCAGGTTACAGAATTGAGCAACTCGGAGCTTTTTCATTTCCAAAGCTTGTTAAAGATTTTCCTACACGCTACAAAACAAAAATAGGATGCTTGTGTATTATATATTTTATTTTGAATGATAGCTTTTCCATAATGTAGTGTAATCAGGAAAACCATTCTGAATTTATATACATAATTTTAGAGTGAAAAGGAAGCCGAGCAATATTCTTGTCCGATATATCTTTCTAGATATGTTGAACAAAATTTCATTCAACATAACTATCTCGGAGATATGAATTAAGGGGATGGCACCCTAATTATCTTGGTTTTAAAAAAAATGTTGCTCAAAGCAATATCCTTAATTCTTTAGCAAACAGTGGCTCCTGGAGTGGTTTATAAAAATCAGTAATATCAACGGAAAGGCTTAAAACGTAATCTTTGATCTTAAAATTAAGCTTTAAGGATTAACATTTAAGAGGGAAGATAGAAAACAGAAATGGGAACAACAACATAAAAATTGGCTGTCAGTTCTTAGTGTACATGCTGAAAGAAACAGTTTAAGAACCCAAGTTGAATAGTTCTTGATGAAGTAATGTAACCTTTTTAAGAAGCTGCTGTTTCAGCAAAGATAATAATACGGACTTGGATCGTTTTTCCCTTCCTGCTTTGTCACCTGAGAAAATAGTGTCATTATGATTTAGAATAGTTTCCTGACCCTCAATTCAGAGATGGTTTAAGTAAAAGAGTCCCTGGAGATAATCTAACCCAGTTTTCCTTTTTTTTTTTTTAATGGTTGAGCAGAACACATGATTTTTGGAAAATCCTTAGTTTTATTACAGCCAACATGGCCTATTCGCTTCCAGAGAGGGAAAACAATCAGTTCTGCACTAAAGGATCAATAAAGGAAAATATTGAATGGCTGAAAATGAGGCCGGCTCCTAAATTTAGCATAACTTCATTTTGTGAATAGATGGATACAAGTGGTCCTTGACTTACGACCACAATTGAGCCCCAGATATCCGTTGCTGAGAAAGACAGGTGTTAAGTGACTTTTGCCTCATTTTACAACCCTTTCTTGCCACAGTTAATCCCTGCAGTTGTTAAATTAGTAACTTGGACGTTAAGTAAATCTGGCTTGCCTATTGACTCTGCTTGTCAGAAGGTCGCAAAAGGGGATGACATGACCCCGGGACACTGCAACCGTCATAAATGCGAGTCAGTTGCCAAGCATCTGAATTTGGATCGCGTGACCCTGGGGGAGGCTGCAAAGACTGTAAGTGTGAAAAATGATCATAGGTAACTTCTCAGCGACGTCGTCACTAAAATAAACCGTTGTAAGTCGAGGACTACCTGTAATTTTCTTTTTCTGAGGACGTGCCTTGTGAGGAAGATGAAGTGTTTTGCCCAGAGAAAGGAAAGATATGATGTGATCAGGTACATAAAGGTCGAAGCAGCTTCTTTTTTTGTTTTTTTTGGAATTATTTTGGAATTTTGAGTAGTTGCTAAGCAACCCATCGTAAGTAGAGGGCTACCTGTAGAATCTGAAATAGCCGAAGTAAGTTGCAGCTTATGTACATTTGATCTAAACAGAAGGACCATCTTTTCTGGTGAATCTGTGCAATATCGGGACAGTTTCGTTTGTAGAAATTGTAAATTCTCCCATCTGTTTTTAAGAAGAGGTCGGACAGCCGCCTCCTGAGGTAAATTTCATTGGTTTCGCCGCCCGTTGCAGGGAATCAGATTAAGTGGCATCTCCAACCTCTTGATTAATGATACCAGCAGTCCTCGATTTACGACCACAATGGAGCCCAACATTTCTGTTGTTAAGCGAGACCTTTCTTAAGTGAGTTTTGCCCCATTTCCTCGCCACAGTTGCCAAGTGAATCCCTGAGGTTGTTGTAAGTTAGTCACAAGGTTAGTTAAGTGAATCTGGCTTCCCCATGGACTTTGCTTGTCGGAAGGTCGCAAAAGGGAATCACGTGACCCCGGGTGATAAATACGAGTCAATTGCCAAGCGTCTGAATTTTGATCACATGATCATGGGGATGCTGCAAAGGTCATAACTCTGAAAAATGGTCATAAGCCACTTTTTTCAGTGCCGTAACGTTGAACAGTCACTAAATGAACTGTTGTAAATCGAGGACTACCTGTATTTTCTCTCTACACACTTGTTTCTCCACCCACTCCCAAAAGCCAGGCCTGGTAGTCAGTTAGGTAACTTGATCCATGGGTGACAGCCGCCCATTGGTGTTCCTTCTCTGATCAATCTGCCTTTTGTTTCTCTCCCTCTCTCTCTCCTTCCCCTTAGCCAGTTTTGGTGGGTAACTTGACCTTCTGGAAATTCCAGTTTCTCTTTTTCACGCTTCCCTTCCTAAAGATCTGTTCAACCTATCTGCCAATTGCAGGTGCATTAAACCAACGGATCGGTTCAGCAATCTGATTTCTGTACCAGCTGCTCCACTACAGGGAGTCCTCTACTTATAACAGTTCATTTAGTGACCATTCAAAGTTACAATGGCACTGGAAAAAGGTTGACTTATGCCTGCTTTTCACACTTAACATCCATTGCCGCATTCCCCTTGGTCACGTGATCCAAATTCTGACAGTTGGCAACCGGTTCATATTTATGACCGTTGTGCTGTCTCCTGAGATCACACGATTCGCTTTTGCAACTTTCTGGCCAGCAAAGTCAGCGGGGAAGCCAGATTCGCATCACAGCCATGTGACTAACTTAACATATGCAATGGTTCACTTAACAAGCAGCAAGGAAAATTGTAAAATTGGACAAACTCACTTAACAAATGTTTCACTTGGCAACATAAATTTTGGGCTCAATTTGCGGTCGAGGTCCGCCTGTAGTCTTCTTGTCTCACAACTGCCAAGTTTGCAGGACACTCCCTCTGTCTCTGTCTGTCTGTCTCTCTCTCTCTGACTCTGTCTCTCTGTCTCTGTCTTACTGTGTCTGACTCTCTCTGTTTCTGTCTCTGTCTGTCTCTCTGTCTGTCTCTCTCTGTCTCTGTTTCTCTCTCTGACTCTGTCTGACTCTCTGTCTCTCTCTGTGTGTCTCTCTCTCTGTCTGTCTCTGCTGTCTCTCTCCCTCTCCCTCTATCTCTCTCTCTCCCTCTTTGTCTCTCTCGCTCTCAAAATTTGACAACTGGCTCATATTCATGACGGTTGCCGCTTCCTGGGGTCACACAATCACCTTTTGTGACCTTCACTTAATCTCACTTTTGTGAGGTTGAGGTTCACTTAACAACATGTTATTAACTTGACAATTGCAGTGATTCACTTATCAATTGTATCAGGAAAATGAGGCAACGTTCAATAAACGTCTCATCAACAGAAACGTTGGACTCAGTTGTGGTCGTAAGTCGAGGACTACCTCTACTTGAAAGGCTGTCATAGAGACGAGAGTGTTGATTTGTTCCCCATGGGGAACCGACAGGAAACAAAGGGTGGAAACGCGTCATAGGGAGAGCCAACCTGAATATAAGGAAGAATTTCCTGACAGTGAGATGTATTAAGCAGTGGAGCAGCTTTGTGGGTGTTGCATCATTGGACATCTTCAAGAAAAGATTGGACAGTTGTTTGTCCAAGATGATACCTTGGGCAGGGAGTTGGACTAGAAGACCTCTAAGATCCTTTCCAACCTTCTGTTTCTATGACTTTCCTTGGTCTTTCTTTCATCTCTATGGTTTTTTTGGTCTCCCCATTTCTGAGTCAAAAATTACTCTGGAACTTTTGCTCCATATTTCTTTCACCATTCATCTCTAGTATTTTACTTCCATTTTTCATTTCTGTATGTGGTGTTTTCCTTGGCATTCTAGGGTGTGTTGTGTTATACAGTCTATATAGTATGAGTTAATACATGGTGTAGTTCGTTTAGTGAATGGGAATAAATTACATAAAATATCTGGTTTGTAGCTGGATAACTTCAGTTTCATAATCCCATTGTTACACTACACTTCCTTAACCTTGGCAGCTTGAAGACGTGTGGACTTCAACTCCCAGAGTTCATTAGCCTACATTAACTGCATTCGCCATTATAGGTAGTCCTTGACTTATGACCACAATGGAGCCCAAAACATCTGTTGTTAAGTGAGACATTTGTTTTGCCTCGTTTCATGACCTTTCTTGCTTCAGTTGTTAAGTGAATCACTGTAGTTGATAAGTCAGTTACCTGGTTGTTAAGTGAGTCTGGCTTCCCCATCGATTTTGCTCGTCAGAAGGTCGCAAAAGGTGATCATGTGACCTTGGCAACGGTCATAAATATGAACCAGTCACCAAGCATCTGAATTTTGATCACATGATCATGGGGATGCTGCAAAGGTCATAACTGTGAAAAATGGTCATAAGTCACTTTTTTCAGTGCCGTTGCAACTTTGAACGGTCACTAAACAAACTGTAGTAAGTCGAGGACTACCTGTACAATGAACCATTGCTCCAGCGTGTGAATATTTCCTGTTGGATTTATCTCAAATATTTCCTATGCGATGAAATACTTACTTACAACCTGATATCACTAGGTCAGGGTTTCACAAAATACTTCCTTTCCTAATCTTTCACAGAGTTTGAACAATAACCCGTTTGTACATTTTAAAAAAAGGAATTACAGTCTAGAAAAGGATGGGGGAGAGTTCCAAAGATGCTTTTTCAAAAGGCAACTGGATTTTCTTTGTTTTTCCTTGAAGACGTTTCGCTTCTCATCCAAGAAGCTTCTTCAGCTCTGACTGGATGGTGGAGAATGGAAGGATTTATGACCAGCTGTCTGCGAGGAATATAAATCCTTCCATTCCCTACCATCCAGTCAGAGCTGAAGAAGCTTCTTGGATGAGAAGCGAAACGTCTTCGAAGAAAAATCCAGAAAGCCCAGTTGCCTCTTGAAAAAAGCACCTTTGGGACAACCGTGACCTGAATGACTGAGAATCTCCAGAGACATTTAGCGATGAGGGAGAGGCAAAGGCAGATATGTACACACATATCAGAATAGTAATCCCATGAGTACCTCCTCAGAGCCTGTCTCCTCTGTTTATCAGCCTAATTAACAAAAAACTCTGGGTAACAAAGGGATATCTCTGTAATTGGCTTCAGTTTGTAGGACTTTGTACACACATAAATATTAGTTATGATTATTGGGATGATACGAGCACTAGTCAAATCGGGAGATCTTGGATTGGAAAAACCAGTTTAATCAAATGTTCTAAGTTGTAGATTCTGAAAGATTACTCCAGTTTTAATGGTCACTTCTCTAGGTTAGTTTATGGCAATCCACTAGTAGCAATATATTGAAGATTAATCCATGTTTTATCCATTCGTTTGGCTAGAGCCATGATGGCGAACCTCTGGCACGTGTGCCACAGATGGCACGCAGAGCCATATCGGCAGGCACGCACGTTCAGCTCCAGTGCACATGTGTATGCTGGCCAGCTGATTTTCGGACCTTCTGGGCCCACCAGAAGTCTGGAAACACCCTGTTTCCAGCCTCTGGAGGCACTCTGGGGGTGTGGGGAAGGCTGTTTTCGCCCTCCCCAGGCTCCTAGAAAGGCTCTGGAGCCTAAGGAGAGCAAAAAATGGGCCTTCCGGTTCTACCAGAAGTTGGCAAACCAAAAACAGGGGGAGTATGGGGGGGTCATGCATGCAAGTGGGGGGGCGGGGCGCATGAACCCCCCCCATTTCCCCCGCTTTTGGCATGTGATGGCAAAAAGGTTAGCCATCACTGGGCTAGGATATGGTATTACTGTTACATTAAAATCTTCCATCACTCTAAATCAGGAGTGGGCAAATGTGGCCCTTTTACAACCTGTGGACTTCAACTCCCAGAATTCCTGAGACAGCTTGGCTGACAGCTTGGCTGTCTCAGGAATTCTGGGAGTTGAAGTCCACAGGTTGTAAAAGGGCCACATTTGCCCACCCCTGCTCTAAGTGTCTGTGGAGATTTTCAGTCATTCAGGTCATGGTTGTCCCAAAGGTGCTTTTTTTCCAAGAGCAACTGGACTTTCTTTGTCTTTCTTCGAAGACATTTTGCTTCCCATCCAAGAAGCTTCTTCAGCTCTGACAGGATGGTGGGGAATGGAAGGATTTATATTCCTTGCAGACAGCTGGTTATTTGCATCCTTTTAGAGGATTGTTGAAGCACTTGGAGGTTTCTCTGTGTCCTTAGGGTCACCTAAGTGGTGCAAATGGTTCCTGTAGTCTGCAATTTTTTCCTCTGGAAATCCATTCCTACTCCCACATCATTCCAAGAGTGTTCATCCCAAATTGTATAGCTAAAGGTCTGTAGAGATTCTCAGTCAACCAGGTCAGGTTATCCCAAAAATGGGCTTTTTTCAAGAGGCAACTGGACTTTCTTTGTTTTTCCTTGAAGACGTTTCGCTTTTCATCCAAGAAGCTTCTTCGGTTCTGAACTGAAGAACTGAACAGTTATGAACTGAAGAACATCTTCAGAAATGAAGAAACTTCTTGGATGTAAAGCGAAACGTCTTCAAGGAAAACCCCCCAAAAAAGTCCAGATGCCTCTCGGAAAAAGCACCTTTGGGATTTCCATCCTTCTAGCTATTGTAGTATCTGGTAAATGCTATAATGGCCATCTTATCTGTAATTTGGATGCTCAAGAGACTACCGTTTCCCCAAAAATAAGACCCAACTGGAAAATAAGCCCTAGCATGATTTTTCAGGATGCTCGTAATATATGCCGTACCCCAAAAATAAGCCCCAGTTAAGAATCGTCAGCCAGATGGACACAATTCAGTGGTGGGTTGCTCCTGGTTCGCACCGGTTCGTAAGAACCGGTAGTAAAAAAATTGTAGTAGTTCCGAGAACCAGTAATAACATTGGCTGGCCATGCCCCCGAACCGCTCCCCGGCCCGCTCGCCGCTCGCTTACCCCGCCCACCTCATCAGAGGCTTTTTTTTTTTTTAACTTTTAAAAGCATTTTAAAGAAAAGGTTGGCCCTGCCTGTTCTGCAGGGCTTTGGAGGCCCCTGGAAGAACTCAGTCCTGCTCTAATCAGTAGAGTACAAGTTGTCCTTGACTTACAATGGTTCATTTAGTGACTGTTCAGAGTTACAACCGTACTGAAAAAAGCAACTCGTGACCATTTTATGACTCTTGCCGCGTCCCCATGGCAACGTCATCAACATTCAGACGCTTCACAACTGGCTCATATTTACGACGGTTGCAGCGTCCCTGGGTCATGTGAGCACCTTTTGCGACCACCTGACGAACAAAGTCAATGGGGAAGCCGGATACGCTTCACAACCGTGTTACTAACTTAGCAACCGCAGCGATTCATTTAACAACAGCAACAAGGAAAGTTGGAAATAGTTGGGCAAAACTCACTTAGCACCTGTCTCACTTAGCAACATAAACGTTGGTTTCGATTATGGTCGTAGGTTGAGGAACATCTGGACATTGGCTCCAAATCTGATTTATAGCATTGTGAGGGGGGTCCTTGGTGCTCTCTGAGCTTGTTTTCTTCCAGACGTCTCATTACCCAAGGTAGGGAACATCATCAGTGCTAGTAAGGAGTGAGGTTTGCTGTCAGTTTATATTCCAGTGATTTGCCCTGTCAGTCTTATTGTGGGCGGTCTTAGAGATTCTTTGGTTGGGCTGTTTACTGATGGCTTCTTTGGCGCTTTCTTGATTGGGGTATTGCATTCTTGCAGGGTGGATTTGATTTAAATCGAGTTGATTTAAATCACAATTTAAATCATGATTTAAATCACTAGTAAAAAGGCTTGATTTAAATCAACTCGATTTAAATCATAATTTATAAAGAGCAACTGTCATCTCTGCTACTCCTTTGACCCACCTTTGACTCACCGATAGTTCCAGTGTTGCAGAATATACAGCCTCATGCTACATAACTAAGCTCCATTTCATGCTGAATAAACTAAATTATTTATGTATCTTAAATAGAAAACTATCTTACCATAGATTTTTACCCCAAAAGTTTTTTATTAAAATAAATTCGATAAAAATGAAAAAAATCCGATTTAAATAAAAAAAATCTGATTTTTTTGATTTTTAAAAAAAAAATCATTGATTTTTATCCACTCTGCTTTCTTGATTGTTGATCTGAAGGTGACCTTGAAGTTAATCTATTCTGATCTGGGTGCTGATTACTGGTGGAGAGATGCTGGAGTCTTTTTGGTCCTCTTTTGGGCTGGTTGATTGTCCCTTTTGCATGCCATAGTCTATAGATCAGAGGTCCTCAAACTTTTTAAAACAGGGGGCTGTTTTAAAAAGTTTGAGGGGGCTGTTGGGGGGGCCAGTCCGGTTTGGATAGGCGTGGCTAGGTGGTCATGTGACTGTGCAGACATGGCCAATTTAGCAGTCCATAAAACAATATGCACAAATTAAACTTTAATTTGTTATGCTCTTGGGGGTGGAAAGCAGTTAGTGAAGGGATGTGGCTGCCTTGGGGTATGTGTTTGTGTGTGTGTTTGTGTGTCTTTCCCTCCCTCTCTCCCTCTCCCTCTCTCCCTCTCTTCGGCCTCCAGAACCACTCTGCTGCCCCCAAACAGGCCCGTTTTTGGCCTGTTTCATGAGGCTTCTGCGCCAGTGGTGGGCTTCAAAAATTTTTTACTACCGGTTCTGTGGGTGTGGCTTGGTGGGTGTGGCTTGGTGGGCATGGCAGGGGAAGGATACTGTAAAATCTCCATTCCCACCCCACTCCAGGGAAGGTTACTGCAAAATCCCCATTTCCTCCCGATCAGCTGGGACTTGGGAGGCAGAGAATAGATGGAGACGGGGCCAGTCAGAGGTGGTATTTACTGAACTATTCAAAATTTCTGCTACCGGTTCTCCAGAACTGGTCAGAACCTGCTGAAACCCACCTCTGCTCTGCGTGTCCCATTTTTGGCCTTCTCGGCCTCCAGAAGGCGGGTGGGGGCCAGCGGGTAGGTGGGGCGATGTTGGTGGGTCCCACGTGTGCCAGATTAATGGCTTCAGCAGGCCATATTCAACCCACAGGCCGTAGTTTGAGGACCCTGCTATAGATGTTAATGTCTGTGTGTCTATTGATGACTGATTTGTCAGGGTGTCAAACAGCCCAACCAAAGACTCTCTTAAGACTGCCCCCACCCACACAGACAGGCAAGAAACCTAAACTGACAGCAAACCCCACTCCTTCCTAGCACTGATGCTGTTACCTAGTTTGGGTAATGAGACGTCTGAAAGAAAACGAGCAAGCTCAAAGGGCACCAAGGACCCCTCATGTCAACTCTGAGCTGTAAATATTCTCCTTTATTGGTTATAGCATTGGAATTTTTTTCTCTTTTTTTAATTCCAGGGCCGAAACGCTTCCTTGCTAACCCTGTCTCCCAATTCCTGCACCAGCATCTCCGAGAAAGGAGGGTTTCCCCAGGTCCCTTCCCAGCCTTGGCATTAAGAAGTGACAATGGCAGGAGAACACAGAAACCCAGCTGGCTTGGATCTCCAGCTGGATGCCGATGTGGAAGATAAGATGAAAGTCGAGGTCCGCGAAGAAGCCGAGGTCGAGAAGGAAGTGGTGGAAAGGCCTCTGAGGGTCCCCTCGGAGAGAGCCAAGGAATCCGTGGAAAAAGTAACAGCGGAAGCCATTAAGCGGGAGCCGGAGGCCAATCCAGAAGACTGTTGCTTGGAAGTGGAAGAAGAGAAATTTATAATGGGTAAACAGTCCCCGACTTCCGAGCCGGGCAATGAGCAGCTGCTGAAGGCAGAAGGAAGCATCCATTCAGAGGCCGAAATCTCTTCCCTGGAGGAAACCGCCGACCTCGGGCCACATCACCGGCGAAACAGGATCATCCAGCCCCTTTTGCACATTAGCGAAGGAGCCCGGCCATTGGTCAACAGCGCCTGCGCGAAAGACAAAACTGAGTTCATAGAGGTGGGGGAGGAAGGGCTGGAGGTGACCGGCGCCAGCCTGGACATTGAACGCCAATGTTTCAGGCAGTTCTGCTATCAGGATGCCGAGGGTCCCCGCGAAGTCTGCGGTATGCTCTGGAAGCTCTGCCATCGCTGGCTGCAACCGGAGCGGCGTTCCAAAAGCCAAATCCTGGAGCTGGTGATCTTGGAGCAGTTCCTGTCCATTTTGCCTGAAGAAATGCAGAATTGGGTCAGAGCTGGGCATCCGGAGACTTGCTTTCAAGCTGTTAGCTTGGCTGAGGATTTCCTGGGACGTCAGCAAGGGACAGAGCGGCGGGAACGGCAGGTGAGAAGAGAGGGGGAAGGATGAGCTGGGAAAACTGAGGCTCGGCAAGCGACATCAAGTGTGGCCACCAAAATTTAGTTGGAGAGAAGTGGCAGGTTACTGCAACGTTTTCAACCTTGGCAATGTAAAGGTGTGTGGACTTCAACTCCCAGAATTCCCCAGCCAGCATAGCTATGCTGGCTGGGGAATTCTGGGAGTTGAGGTCCATATACCTTCACGACGCCAAGATTGAGAAACATAGATCTAGTCTAAATATCATAACAAAATCTGGATAATTTAACAGAATTTCTCTTCCTCTAAGAGAAATCAGGGTGGGCCAATTTTGACTGTGTCCCTCACCCCCTTCCTGTTCCTCTGGGCAAAGTTTAATGTTTTTACAATGGTAGTCCTCGACTTATGGCCACAGTAGAGCCCAAAATTTCTGTTGCCAAGTGAGGCATTTGTGAATTGAGCTTTGCCCCACTTCACGGTCTTTCTTGCCCCGGTTGCTAAGTGAATCATTGCACTTGTGACGTTCGTAATGCGGTTGCTAAGTGAATCTGGCTTCCCCATTGACTCTGCTGGCCAGAACATCGCCAAAAGGGATTGTGCGACCCCGGGACACTGCAACCGTCATAAATACGAGTCGGGTGCCAAGCATCTGAATTCTGATCACGTGACCAGGAGCAGGCTGCAATGGTCGTAAGTGTGAAGAAACGGTCACGGGTCACTTTTTTTCAGTGCCGTTATCACTTCAAGCGGTCATTAAACGAGCTGTCGTAAATCGAGGACTACTTGTACCTTTTTCCAAACTGGTTTTCGTGTTCCCCTATGCCTGAGTGTTCAGTTTGGAAATTTTTGCATGCTTGAAAAATTTGCATGTTTGAAAGAAAAAAAAGAGAAAGAATAAGAGGGATTGGAAAAAGTCATCTCTCTTTTTAATGGCTGTTAAACTTCCTGAACCTTTTGGCTGCCATTTTGAGACTAGGAAAACCTTACCTCGGCAGCCATTTTGTGCAATGCTTTGAAATTCCAGACAGGCACAGAGGCTGAAAATGTTTGCTCCCCCCTCAGTCGGGAAGGCCCAGTCACTCCAGAATGTTTGGAATTTGTTTGGAATTGCAGGAATGGAAGATTAATGCAACTGCGAGCCAGAAAAGATACCACTAAATTCAAGACCGTGAATAGCTTCCTTCAAATAAATCGGGGGGAAAACCCAGCGTTGAATGTTTCAAACGGCAGAATTTAAATCAGGGAAAGAGCAGGCATAAAAACGTACCGGTAGTCCTCAACGTATGACCACAATGAAGCCCAATGTTTCTGTCGCTAAGCGAAACCTTTGCTAAGTGAATTTTTGCCCTGTTGCCACGGTTGTTAAAGGAACCGCTGCGGCGGTTACGTTAGTGTCGTGGATGTTAAGTGAATCTGTCTTCCCCATGGACTTTGCTTGTCAGAAGGTCGCAAAAAAAGAAATCACGTAACTCCAGGACATAAATAAGAGTCAGTTGGCTAGCGTCTGAATTTGGAACACCTGACCGTGGGGATGTTGCAACGGCCGTGAGTGTGAAAAATGGTCGTAAGTCGCTTTTTTCAGTGCCGTGGTAACTTCGAATGGTCACTAAACAAACTGATGTAAATCGAGGACCACTTCTACAGCAGTAGAATGCAGGTTTTACACATCAGAGGTCACCAGTCAGCCCTTGCCCAATATCTGAAAAGAAGGGTGATTGAATGCTATCCAGATGTTCCTCAACTCCAGCCTTAAGCCCGGATTGTGCTAACTGAGGCTTCTTGGAGTTTAGCTACCACTGGGGAGTCCTATTACAAATTCAGCCACAGACTCCCTAAGGGACCAATGATGGCAACATTTTTTGATGCTGAATGCCCAAAGCATAAGTGTGTGTCCTGCCCCCTCGCCCACGCATGCGCCCCCCCGGCCCATTTTGGCTTCCAGGTTGGTGCAGGCGGCTTTCCAGGCCCAAAATGGGGCAGGGGGGAGCCTCGTGTCACAGCCTGTGTTTGAGGCTTTTTTTCAGCCCATTTTTGAGGCTTTTTTCAGGCCATTTTCCCCAAAAAATTGGCCAAAAAAAGCCTTGAAAACGGGCCAAAAGAAGCTGAAAAATGGGCTGAAAAAAGCCTCAAAAACAGGCCAGAAAAGCCTCAAAAACAGGCCAAAAAAGCCTCAAAAACGGGCTGAAAAAAGCCCCGAAAACAGGCCAAGAAAAGGCCCGAGAAATGAGTTGTGCGGAGGCAAAAAAAAATGGCTGACAAGTGGGTGGGGCTTTGGCAATATTCCATTTATAAGACGCACAGACATTTTTACCACCTTTTGGGAGACCAAAAAAGTGCATCTTGTAGTTTGAAAAATACGGTACCTCTATAAATACTATATACTAGGCGGTACAATAAACAAAGTGTCCAGGATACCCAGGTTTCCAATGTACTGGTAGTCCTCATCTAATGACCGTTTAAACAGTGTCCTTCAAAAAAGTGATGACCTAAATTGGAATTGATGACCATCGCCTTTGACTGCATTGCCACATGATCAGAATTTGGGCATTTGGTAATTGATTCGCATTTATGACAGGTTGCAGCATCCCACGGTCACGTTTTCGCAACAAAATAACAATAACTGCCACTCGCTGATTACGCCAGATTTCGCACTTGACTTATGTATGACTTGACTTATCGCTGCAATGACGCAACTTACGGCCGTCATAGAAATGGTTGTAAAATTGGATCCAGTCACATGGTGACTTGACAGGTGAAATTCCGCTCCCAATTTTGACTGTAAGTCAAGAACTACCTATATTTGTTCAAGAACATTGACAGACCATAGTAACAGCTGCCAGGTTACTGGTGGCACAGTATTGGAAGAAGGAAGATCCACCTACTATTGAGGAATGGACATTAAAAGTTGTGCATTTGGCAGAGAGGGCAAAAAATTTCATCATATCTTAAAGACCATTCAAACGAAAGATACATATCGGAATGGAGAAGATGGATTGATTATATTCAAAATTAGTATCAGACTAAGAAGATTCATATAGCTTATGAGTGAAATATTTTTCATTTTTAGCTTATGTTTATAGTGTTTTGAGTTATAAGGAGTTAAAGACCTAGAAAGAATTTGAAGTCAATAATTTGTTAGCATATTTTAGTTTTAAGTTTGTGAGTGCTATACCCTGTGCTTGTTCTGGGAAGTCAGGGAGGGGGGTGGGGGATGGGTGGGAGGGAGGGCAAGGGGGGAGGGATGGGGTGAGAGGGGAAGGGTGGGGGGAAGAAAATGTTTGTATTTCCTATAAAACTTTTCAATTAAAAAAAAAAAACTACCTATATGTAGACTGATCGTATTTTCCCAATTAAGTATGTATTTGAGGATTGGGTGTGTTAGCTAGGTTGGCGAGACAAGCCTCTCATTCCGTCTTTCTGCTACTGTTGCTGTTGGGTCTTGCTGCTTTTTTAGGGTCTCTGGCCCTTCAAAGAAGCAACTGTGGATTTCCATGGGTCTGCGGGGCCACCGATGGAGTCGAGCGAATGGCCGATGTTCAGAGAGAACAAAGAAGAGGATGTTCCTTTACTGGGTAAGGATTTCCAAGCCTTTCAACCGGTGATGGTATTCAGCCCCGGTGCTATGCCGTCCTATTTAGCCTCGTTTTCTAAACCGCGCGCATGTGTGCAAGCTGCACGAGAGAGCACATTTTTGGTGTGCGGTGAACCGGTAATAAAATTACATGAAACCCACCTCTGCTTTCAACCCAAAAACAGCAAGGGAAAAGGTAAAAAAAAAAAACCTAGCATAAAAGGCCGAATTATTCCCCAGGCTTCTTAGCCATTCCAGTGATGCTGTGACATCACTGTTCCACTTGCTTTGTTACAGACAAAAAGTCCCTCTCTTGACCTCCAAGAATGTTGACTTCCCTTCTCCGGTTTCATGAAACTCAAGTTTCCATTTAAAGTACCTTTGATGTCATTACTCTATTTAAGCTGCCACTTAGTTGGCATTCAGTTTTGGTAAGAAGCCAGGATTGAGCTGGGTAGATTTTGTCCCAGAGCTGCCCCTGCACTCTGAGACAATCCTGGCATTGCCCAATTACAAAACGCCTTGAGCTGGCACTACCAGTGGTCTGACTGGAGTCGGTGTCTTTCCTTGGGAAGCTCCTTGCTTCCCTGGGAGAGACAAAAGCCATTGTCAGGTTTCGATGTCATCTCAAATAAATTGCACTCCCAAACAATTAATCTTTGCTGAAATATTCCATTTATTGAGTACGACAGATCTGGCCACGACTTTGTCGTAGCCGATAATAACCCTCTGACCCCCAAACCCTTCCCTTTCTGTACCCCAATTCTCATCTTCTCATTGGCCATCTTCCAAGTCAGTCTCCCTAGCTTCTGATCTCACTCCACAGGACTGTTCCCCCCTCCCATCCCTTCTCCTAGGGGATATTATCTACAGAGAAATAAGTAGGTGAAAAGTCAAGCCTCGTCTTTTTATGGCAGCATCAGAATGCTGACAGCCATGTTATAAGGGGGCTCTCCTTATTTCAGCAGCCGCCGAGAGGCCTTTGGGGCAAGTGAAGAATCTCCCTCCTCCCAGTTCTGGATGAGTTGCAGCTTTTTGGATACTCTCTGGCACAGCAGTGCAGAACACATCTGTCAACATCCAGCTCGAGAATCCAAATAAAACTCTGGGTTCATTCCGTTTCTGAAAAATTTACTGTTTATTGAATTGAACATATGATAATGTTGAAGTAAAGCTAACTCTGAGGCTCCCAAACATTAAACAATAATTTTCCCAGCCAACCCCCCCCCCCCCATGTAAACAAGTTCACTTAGTTATAGGAACCGTCCGCTTCAACTCCACACCTGTTACAATGTCCTTGAGAAGGTTTCAGGCTCTCGCGGTCTTCAGCAGAATCGTAGAGGTTGTGTTTCTTCATCTAACCCATTCGAAACACCTCCCCCACCACCAGTGTAATAGCAAGTTGAAATAAAGAGGCATGTAGCTGCCAAAGTTTCATCCTTGACAGCATCCCAGGATCCTGAACCATAAGATGTGTGAAGGCAAATATACATGTCCCAGAATCCAATCTGAATCGCTTACTGGGACCAGAGGTTTGTTCTTCCAAGCTTTCAGACTTGTGCTGGAGCCCATCCTCAGGGAAGTCCTCAATCTCCAGGATGTGTCTTGGAGATTGAGAAGTTCCCTGAGGATGGGCTCCAGCACGAGTCCGAAAGCTTGGAAGAACAAACCTCTGGTCCCGGTGACCAACTCAGATAAGATCCTACGAAAGGCATGTCCACAGATCAGTCCCAAAGTGGCCAGAGTAATGTAGCTAGCAAATCTGTTTCTTTTCCAGCTTCGGTGGAGAATCCGTACACCTGCTGGGACTGCGGAGAGAGCTTTTCGGGGATAGACGTGCTGGTGGCCCACCAGAGCATCCACACGGGAGAGAAACCCTTCATTTGCTCCAAATGTGGGCAGAGCTTCAGCCAGCGGTCGCAACTGACCGCCCACGAAAAAAGCCACGTGCCAAAGAAAGCTTTCCCTTGCCCGGACTGCGAACAGAGCTTTAACAAGAAAAGTGGGCTCTTGGCTCATCAGAGGACACATACGGGAGAGAAGCCGTATCATTGTGTAGACTGCGGACAGAGTTTCGCCCACAAGTTCGATGTGATCCGGCACCAGCGTATCCACACGGGAGAGAAACCACACGAGTGCCCCGTCTGTGGGAAGAGCTTTCGAAACACCTCCGCTTACCACGTCCACATGAGGATCCACACGGAAGAGAAGCCCTACCCTTGCTCGGTTTGCGGGAAGAGCTTCCGGCACCGGGCCAACGTCATTGTCCATGAGAGGATCCACACGGGAGAAAAACCGTACGTTTGCGTGGAATGCGGGAAGAGCTTCGGCGACGCATCTTCTCTTAGGAAGCACAGAAGATCCCACACCGGAGAGAGGCCGTACCACTGCGGGGAGTGTGGGAAAAGTTTTTCTCAGAACGCCGGGCTGGTTCAACACGAGAAAATTCATACGGGAGAAAAACCCTACCAGTGTCCCGAATGTCCTAAAAGTTTCCGGGACAAATCGGCTTTTGTTGCGCACCAGAGGACCCACACGAAGGAGACTCCCTACCGTTGCATGGTCTGCGGCAAATGCTTCGGCCATCGCTCCAACCTTCACAAGCATGAAAAAATCCACGCCCGGAGACAAATGGTCTGAGTACTGGTGGGAAGCACTTCGTTCAGAAACCAAAACTCCTTGTGCATGAAAAGACTTGTTTGATGGAGAAGGCATAAAACTCTTCTCTCACCTTGATAGTTTTTGTTTCTTTTCCACCAGGTACGTGTCGTACCTTCTCTGTTACTTCCAGGACTGGATTCCTTAATGGACAGCTGGAACGACACAGCGATGTGTATCTGGAGAAGTAGACCGATCGTATGAAGGGTGAATAGGACTGATTGTCTCTATTGTGGCTTTTTGTTTCCTTTTTCCTTTCTTACCTCTTAGATTTTTTTTTTTAAATGGATTATATTTTAAGTGAGTTGATTTGACGAAAAGCACGACTCACGTTTTGATTGCATGCACGCTATAACCAGTTCAATGTGAACATTTTGGCTAGCTCTGGTTCCGACCAAGGTTTGTCCCTACAGCGGTCGCATCAGTGTAAGAGAAACTGCTGGGGGCTCCTGCTCGTTTTGATTTCCCCCTCCCAAGCTGTGCAGGGTATGGATTTGGGGGCCTGGTGTTTTGGGATGGGGAATGTGCGTTGGGATGGGGTATGGACATTGAAGAGAGCAGGTTTGTGGTCGTGGGATGGAATTGAGTTTGGTTCCATCTTAAAGCGCTGTCCCCTATCAGGAAAATGGTACGTGTCCAGCATGGATGTATCTGGCAATTGCTGCGGTTGCCTGTGGCCCAACGGCAGCCATAAACTTGGCATCATGAGAAGGCCTGTTGGAAACGCCACGTCAAGGTCTACCAGAGCAAGCCTGTCAACCACCTTCGGTTTCTCGCCTCGGCGAGGATGAGTGAGCCACCTCTCTTTCAGGAGGAGTCAACCAGCACGTTCTTGCCAGCTTCTGATTGGTGGGGGGTTCCCCCCTTCCTTTCAGCCCTCCTCCTCCTCCCCTCCCCCCTCCCCTCCCCCTTTACCTCAAAGTAATAGCAGGTATTTTTATTTTTCTTTCTTTCGTCTTTGGCTTAACGCACTTGTCGGACGCAAGTTAATGGACCTTGGCTTATAGTGATTCCATATAGGCATTGTAGAAGCTACTTTATTTAATCGTTCTTTTTATACCGCACCCTGCTTTTTTTCTCTTCAAATCTCTCTTTCGTCCAAATTTAATAAAGTCTTTCTAAATTGGATTTCGGTGTCAACAGCCTAATTTTAAGTCAGGACTGGGGAGTGGGGAGGAGGGAATTAGGGCTTCCAAAGTGTCCTGCGGCCTAGGAAGTCCCAATGGCCTACAGAAAGGCTGAGGGTTCAAGATCCCATCTCTTAATCCTGGGGTTCTGTTTGTTTATCGTTCTGGTGGCATAGATTCAGTTGGTCTGTGTCGAGGTGTTCTGACCCGGTTCCCAAACACGACAAGCACACTGTTTTTTAACTAAATGTTCCCTTTATTAAGAGCCACAGCAGTGGTGAAATCCTCCGAGGTCTGCTACCGGTTCGCTATGCGGGCGCATATGCGGTGCGCACCAAACGTGCTTTGCACGCATGCACACTCTAGGCATTACCGCGCAACACTGAAAAATAAAGCTTAAGAAGCCTTTTCTAAGGTAAGTAGAACAGCAATGGCGGGGAACAGCTGTGCCGCGCGATGTAGATTCGCTAGAAAGCAGGATTTCCTGCTTTTTAGCGAATATAAATCGCGCGGCACAGCTGATCGTCAGAAATAGTGGTTAGTCCGAACTGGTAGCATTTTTTCTACTACCAGTTTGCCTGAACTGGTAGCATTTCACCCCTGAGCACCAGCAGTCCCGGCAAAGGGTCTCGGTCTCTCTCTCAGCAGGCTAATGAAATCTCTAAGTGCCTGTGGAAACCTAAGCTTGCTCCCCTTCCCTCTGAAATGGTTCCAACACACCAGGAGTCTCTCTCACTCACCACCCTCGTAACGAAAGTCCTGGAAGGTGCGCCTGCTCTTTTTCCAGTAGTGGAGACACACACAAACATACACTCCGAAGGCACTCCCGACTCCCAGCGCCGCAGAATCCAAGAAAGAAATCCGATACAGTTCCAGACAGGATTCAGAAGTGAGAACTATCAGTGGCTGACTGACAGGGAGATGAATAGTTGTCTGCCACACCTATTCGTCTCCGCCTCCTGCCTTTTATCCCCAGAGCTAGTGGGGGGCTTAGCTAGCAGCGGTGGCTCTTCCATCCTGAGGACCGGCCCGTAGACTCCTGCTGCTCTCTGCACAAGACCCAGCTATTCCTCCTCTTCCTCATCAGTGACCTCTGGGGGCTGTTGACTCCCCATCTGGGGGCTAATGGACGGCCCAGGCTCTGCCTCGGCCTCTATCTCAGACAGCTCCATTCCCTCTTCCCCCTTGGAGCTCTCCGATTGCCTGGATGGTGGCCCTGGGAGTGGACCGAAGAGGGTTAGGTTGGAGACGGTTGTTCCAATTGAAAAAACATAATTTCCTAATAAGACACTGTTGCGGTTGTAATACTATGTTTCCCCCAAAATAAGACCCAATTGGAAAATAAACCCTAGTATGATTTTTCAAGATGCTGGTAATATTATCCCTATCCCCAAAAATAAGCCTGTTAAGATCGTCAGCCAGATGGATGCATTTAGTACCATATTTCTCTGAAAATAAGACCTAACCAGAAAATAAGTCCTAATCAGTGGTGAAATCTAAAATTTGTTACTACCGGTTCTGTGGGCGTGGCTTGGTGGGGGGGGTAATGTGACTGGGTGGGCGTGGCCAATTTTTTTTTCTTTTAAAACCATTTTTTCTACAACCCCTTCGGTGAAGAGTTTGGGGAAAGGGGTTGATTTTCACTGCTACAAGCTGCCTTTCCCCTGCCCCCAAAATCCAACCGACCTACTCTCTCTTTCTGTATGTAAGCTAAAAATATTCTAACCCTCTGGTTAACTATTCTGAAACATCCACATAATTATCGTGGCAACTGCAACTGCTTGGTTTTTACTTCCCATTAAACCAGAGTTGAAGCCTGGCTGGGGAAATCTGGGAATTGAAGTCCACACATCTTAAAGTTGCTAAAAGCTGCTCTATGAATTGAAAAGGGGGGGGGGGATAAAATCAGGGGTGGGTTCTAAAATTTTTTACTACTGGTTCTGTGGGCGTGGCTTAAATTGTGGGCGTGGCTTGATGGTCCTGTGACAATTCTTTAGGATTTAGCAGAGGTTCTGGTCTACCAGGCCTTTATCTGATTGCAGAGCTGTACTGGTCTACCCATTTATTTTTGCAGGCACTGGTCTACCCATTTATTTTTGCAGGCACTGGTCTACCCATTTATTTTTGCAGGCACTGGTCTACTCATGTATTTTTATTTTTATTTTTTAATTTGATTTATATGCTGCCATTCTCCAAAGACTCAGGGAGGCAATGTGCTCAGCAATAGCCTTCATCCTTTTGTATATTTATACAAAGTCAGCTTATTGCCCCCACAACTGGATCCTCATTTCACCTACCTTAGAAAGGATGGAAGGCTGAGTCAACCTTGATCCTTGGCGAGATTTGAACCCTGCAGTAATTGCAGGCAGCTGGTCTTAATAACCAGCTTAATAACAGGGTGCCTTAAACCCCTGTTCTACCAAGGCTCTTTGCAGGTACTGGTCTACTTATTTGTTTTTGGAGGCACTGGTCTACCACCAAACTGCCTTTTACCACTGATCAACTTTAGGGCAGCCTTTTGAAGCCCCCCCGCCCCCCCCCCCCCGCCAGCAAGAGTTTAAACAATTTTTTTCATTATAGCCCATCAGCTGGGACTCAGGAGACAGCAATAGATTGGGGGTGGGGCCAAATAAAAGGTAAGAATAATGCAGGGGGGCAGAACTGGTTTGGTGATGTCATATCGTCACCGCTACCGGCTCGGCGGAACTGGGAGGAACCCACCACTGGGTGAAATGCTCCCGGATTGGACCGGATCGCCCGATCTGGTAGCAATTTTTCCTTGTGGTTTGGCGATCCAGTAGCAATCACCGCCTGGGTGTCATTACTTCCTGGTTTTAACCAGGAAGTAATATTTTTTTACCTTCTGCGCTTGCGCAAAGGTTTTGCGCATGTACAGAAGGTGTGTGCACGCACGAGCGCTTCCGAAGTGGTAAGGAAGGTAAGTAGATTTCACCCCTGGATAAAACCCCATGTGTCTCAACAGTTTTCCTCTTTCGGGGGGGGGAGGGGAGAGAGCTCACTTTGAATTTGAATTGACCAGTGGAATGGCTTGCCTTTAGAAGTAGGTGCTCCAACTCTGGAGATTTTTAAGAAGAGACTGGACAGTCAACTTGTCTGAAATGGTATAAAGTCTCCTGCTTGAAGAGTGGGTTGGACTATATGACCTCCAACATCCCTTTCAGCTCTATTCTGATTGCTTGAATATGTATGCCAAGTCTCAGTGTGGCTGATTCTTCCTGGCAGATACCTCGTGTGGGGACAGTCCTGGCTAACTTCAGCTTCTGGTTGAGGTCTAGTACCTTGTCCCAACAAGTGATCGAACAAAAAAGACACTGATTACTCAAAATTGGAAATCAGAGAAAATACCTTTGGAAGAAGTAATAAAAAAAAAATCTTAGACTGTGCAGAAATGAATAGATTAACTTTGATGATTAAAGATAAGGAAGAATCAAAATATTTTAAAATATGGAATTATTTTTATAGTTGGTTGGAAAAGAGATATAAATGATTGATACTACAATTGTGTACAAATGATGATTATAATATTGATTTAGAAATGAAATGTTAGAATGGTTTGGCTTTTTTAGCTTTTTAGCTTTTTAAGTGTAAATTGGGTTTTAATTGGATTGTTTTAAATTGTGGGCCAAAGCTGTATAATTCTTTTAATTGATTTTAAATTTTGTATTGGTATGTTTTTTATCCTTGGCTGTGCACCGCCCTGAGTCCAATAGGAGAAGGGCGGTATATAAATTGAAATAATTAATAATAATAATAATAATAATAATAATAATAATAATAATAATAATAATACAGTGGTCTAAGCACCCTGTTATTAACACAGCTGCCTGCAATTACTGCTGGTTCGAATCTCTCCAAGGCTCAAGGTTGACTCAGCCTTCCATCCTTTCTAAGGTAGGTTAAATGAGGACCCAGTTTGTGGGGGCAATAAGCTGACTTTGTATAAATATACAAAAGTATGAAGGCTATTGCTTAACGCATTGTAAGCCGCCCTGAGTCTCCGGAGAAGGGCGGCATATAAATCAAATTAAAATAATAATAATAATAATAATAATAATAATAATAATAATAATAATAATAATAATAGAATATGAAGATAGAAGAAACTTATGGAAGATGGAAAAGAAGCCTAGAAGATAACACCGAGGCATCACAGGGAGGATTGATATATTAAATGTTTGTCTGTCTTCAAAAATAAAAAATAAATTATTAAAAAAAATAAAATAAAAGACACCGATTACATGTGAGATTTGAACAACAAAAAATACGAATTCTGGATAAAATTCCACAAGTAGCAAATTTATGGGTTAGGTCACTGTTTCTCAACCTTGGCAACATTAAGATAGGCAGGACTTCAACTCACAGAATTCTCCAGTCAGCGATGTTGGCAGGGGAATTATGAGGGTTGAAGTCCCCCCAAGTTGCCAAGGATGAGTGACGCTGGGTTAGATCCCCTTCTTTCCCAGGCGAGTTTCTTTCTATCTGTCTTCAAATTTGCAAGTGTATCCAAGGTCTTTCAGAATAGGCTCTCTATTGTTTAGGGTGGAAAACACAAATTTACCAATCGAAATGCCCTTGGCTACCCAGAAAAAACAAATAAAACGTGTTTTCCTGAAGTTAGAAAAAGAGGGCTAAACTGCCATGTTAACAATGCTAAAAAAAATCCTATTGTTTTTTAAAATGCTAATCCTGACAGCCTAAAATTGCAGATAACACTCCACTCCACCACCAGATTTTCTAAGAACAGCCCAGGGGGACAGGATACTCCCCGCTTTACCACAAACTGCAGAAAAAACAATGGCTACCAACCTGCCTTCTATTGAGGACCTGTATACTGTAGGAGTCAAAAAGAGGGCTGTGAAAATATTTACAGACCCCCTCATATCCTGGACATAAACTGTTTCAACTCCTACCCTCAAAACGACGCTATAGGACTCTGCACACCAGAACAACTAAACACAAGAACAGTTTTTTCCCCGAACGCCATCACCCTGCTAAACAAATAATTCCCTCAACGCTGCCAAACTATTAACTAAGTCTGCACTACTATTAATCTTCTCATCGTTCCCACCACCCATCTCCTTCCACTTATGACTGTATGACTGTCATTTTGTTGCTTGTGTCCTTAAGATTTATATTAATATTGTTTCCTGACTATTTGTACCCTATGACTATCATAGGTTTTAAGTGAATTTCGTTGTATGGGTATACTCTGTATACACATACAATGACAATAAAGTTTATTTATTTATTTATTCATTTATTCATTTAGTTAGTTAGTTAGTTAGCTACTTAGTTAGTGTTGTACCTTGTGATTCTTGATGAAGGTATCTTGTCTTTTTATGTACACTAAGAGCGTATGCACCAGGACAAATTCCTTGTGTGTCCAATCACACTTGGCCAATAAAGAATTCTATTCTATTCTATGTACAGTATATAGGGGGTAGAATAGTTTAATGTTATGTAGAAATGTATAGTACACAGGGGGGAGATTAGAAGTGAGGTAAAGTATGATGTAATATGATATGATGTGGATTTGGATTTCACCTTGGGGAAGTCATGGGAGGAGGGGAGGGTTAGGGAGGGTTAGGGAGGGAAAAGTGGGGGGGGGAAATGGGGGAAAAATTTGTACTTGTAAAACTTTTTCAATAAAAAAAAAGAATATTCTATTCTATTCTATTCTATTCTATTCTATTCTATTCTATTCTATTCTATTCTATTCTATTCTATTCCATTCCATTCCATTCCATTCCATTCCATTCCATTCCATTCCATTCCATTCCAAACCGGTCACCTATAGGTTAGCTTAGCATTGCCAAGTCAGCCAGCGATTCCCCTCCAAACAGTTAAGGTGAGAGAGTTTGAATTCCTGGAGGGGCAGGGAAAAAAAAAAAAACCACCTCCGCAGGCGGATAGAGAAAGCGCTGGGAAACAAATAACTAAAGAGAGAGAGAGAGAGAGAGAGAGAGAAGGAAAACCGCTTCTTCCGGTTCCGGTTCCCGTGGGAAAGTGGCCTTTGAATTTTCCCACGCGGAGATTACCCTGGTTAGAAAGGCTTTTCCACGCCTGGAAGGGAAGACAGGCAGGTGGGAGGGGTTCCGGGTGCGGGAGAGGAGGGGCTTCTGCCTGGAGGTTGCATGGCAGGCAGATATTCCACTGGGGAAGCTCTTGGGACTGGAGAAGGGATGGGGGAGGCAACTATCTGTCAAATTCTGTGCCTTGGGTAAGGACGCCCTGTGCCAGGGTTGGCTGAAACCATACTGAACCGAAGAGTCACGAAAGTGTTCACCCAATGTGCTGAGCCATCAACCATGGTTTAATCAAGCCTGGTTGAACCAAAACAAGCCAACTTATGGCTGAGCTCATTTGTGTGGACCCAACAATGTAAGCCAGAAAACCAGGGTTTTAAATCATGGTTTTATGGCTTAGGAATCCTAAACCATAAATCATGGTTTAATGGCTTACATTGTTGGGTTCACACAAACGAGCTTAGCCATAAGGTGGCTTGTTTTGCTTTAGAGTTGAGCAGGCTGGACCTGATGTCATGTGTCCCGAGACACCGCCAACTCCCAACCAGGGTGGATAAAAATCAATGATTTTTTTAAAAAAACAATAAAAAAATCGGATTTTTTTGATTTAAATCGGATTTTTTTTTTATTTAAATTGGATTTTTTTGATTTAAATTGGATTTTTTTGATTTAAATCGGATTTTTTAATTTTTATCGAATTTATTTTAATAAAAAAATTTTGGGGTAAAAATCTATCGTAAGATAGTTTTCTATTTAAGATACATAAATAATTTAGTTTATTCAGCATGAAATGGAGCTTAGTTATGTAGCATGAGGCTGTATATTCTGCAACACTGGGACTATCGGTGAGTCAACAGTGGGTCAAAGGAGTAGCAGAGATGACAGTTGCTCTTTAAAAATTATGATTTAAATCGAGTTGATTTAAATCAAGCCTTTTTACTAGTGATTTAAATTGTGATTTAAATCAACTCAATTTAAATCAAATCCACCCTGCTCCCAACAGAAGCAGTAAAAGGGATGTAGTGTTGAAAAAATTATCCTTAACCCAAAAAAGAAAAAAAGGCATAACAGTGATAAAGACAACGGTTTAATTGTAAAAATAAAAGAACATTTAATAGCTTGAATGACAGTAAGATATCACCTTGCTGAGGCTCATCCTCCCTAAAATATTATAAAGTAGCATTTCAGCTATTTTTTCTTTAAAAAGGTACTGTTATTAGTAGCATTCGCATTAACTGTTCTGTTTACTTGGGTGTTTTACCATAGTAAAATACCACAAATAGACAACAAGCTAAATATGATAATGGTTGAAACTTAAAAATGTGTCTTTATTACTTGCAAGACAAGCTGTTTATTGAATTTAAAATTTTAGAATCGTGCACCCGATATTGTCAGTGATTTGGTTGTATGTGATGCGTTCTTTAGGTTTATCTTGTCTGTCTGTGTATGTGTGAATATGTGTGTGTATTCCACTTGGAGATATATATATATATCTTTGATATATATATATATATATATATCCTTTGATTGGGAGCTTCCTAGTTTGATATAAGGTAGAATTATTTATTGGCCAAGTGTGACTGGACACACAAGTAATTTGTCTTCGGTGCATAAGCTCTCAGTGTACATAAAAGATATAAGTGATAAACCATATAGGTGGGCACGTATTTAAATGTTTTAAATCAATAAATCCATCTCCATTTACACCATGTGATTAAAGAGGAGTCTAACATTTTCACGTTCTTTTCTTTTTTTTGTTTTTTTTGTTCTTTTCTTTTTAATTAGTTTTAATTAGTGTGTTTTATTAGTTGATCAAAATATAATATAAATACAAAATGCAAAAGAAAATAATGGGGAAGTAGGGGAGGAAAAGGGGAAGAGAAAAGTGTAGGTGATAAGAGTGAAAAAGAAAGAAAAAAGTGTTGACTTCCAACTCTTTTTGGTGCAGTAGAATAAGATAATAGCATGAAACCTCAACATTTTACTTTTATATGATAATATTAGCTAGCCACTTCTATAACAACAAACGTATCTAATCAAACCCAAAACCCAAAATCAAACTTTCATATATTTTTTTTTCCTTTTTTTGTACAAACAAAAGTAATTGTGTTCTTTTCTTTAATCAGAGCAATCAGCTCTGCCATCTCTGCGAACTCTGTCAATTTTTGCAGCCATTCGTCCATTGTGGGGTCACCTCCTCTTCTTTAAGAGCACTGCAGTTCCACCCCTCTTGATATCTCGGAAGTGCAAAAATGACCCATCTCCTGCCAGACCTTTGCAAACAGGCCCCTTTGAGCGACAGCGGCCTCTGGGCCAGCGACAGAAGCATCAGGCAGAAAGTCAAGGAGGAGATCCAGGGGGAAGGGACGGCTGTCTTAGAAACTCAACGCTTGCACTTCAGGCAATTTGGCTACCAGGAGGCCGAGGGGCCGCGAGAGGTGTGCAACCATCTCTGGGAGCTTTGCAACCTGTGGCTGAAACCCGAAAGGCACACCAAAGAACAGATTCTCGAACTGGTGGTCCTGGAGCAATTCCTGAATGTCTTGCCCCCACAAATTCAGAACTGGCTCCGAGATGTTGAGCCAGAGGATTGCACCCGGGCGGTGGCCTTGGCAGAAGATTTCCTGCTGAGGCAGCAAAGGGAGGAGACTCAGAAAGAGTCAGTGAGTATATTTGACCCCTGGTCATTTCATTGGGATGTGTGGTTTAAATCAGGGGTGAAAGGCTCCCGTTTTGGACCGGATCACCCAATCCGGTAGTGATGGCGGCGGGTGGTTCGGAGAAAAAATCCCTGCACCGCCCCCCCACCCCCACCATGCCCAGCTGAGCCACACGAATATCAGAGGCTTTTTTTTTTAACTTTTAAAGCATTTTTTCTACAACCTCTTCCGATGAAAAACTGCTTTTAAAAGTAAAAAAAAAAAGCCTCTGATGATCACGCGGCTCAACTGGGATCGTCAGAGACTTTTCAAAGCATTTTTTCCTGCAACCTCTTAGTCGAAGAGGTGGTAAAAAAAAGGTTTGAAAAGTCTCTGATGATCCCAGCTGAGTTGCCTGATTGGCAGAGGCTTTTCAAAGTATTAGAAAAAATGCTTTGAAAAGTTTAAAAAAAAAAAAAAGTTGGCCATGCCCACCCAGTCACATTACCCCCCCACCAAGCCACGCCCACAGAACCGGTAGTAACAAATTTTACATTTCACCCCTGGTTTAGATCTGTGTTTCTCAAACTTGGCAACTCACTAGCTGAGGAATTCTGGGAGTTGAAGTCCACATGTCTTAAAGTTGCTGAGTTTGAGAAATATTGGTTTAAATAACTATGCTGGGCGGGCAGATGGCCTAATTCTTGTCCCAAAAGGGATGGATTGGGCGGCAAAAGGTCAGTCTTGTCCGCATCGAGTCATGATCCAGTTGCTGTGGTCAATTAAAGAGAAGATTTCCTTAAAGATTGGCAGTTTGGAAATTCATTTATTATGAGATAGCATCGAAGTCTTTCTTCTTCTTCTTGTTTTTTGAAGACGTTTTGCTTCTCATCCAAGAACCTTCTTCAGCTCTGACAGGATAGTGGGGAATGGAAGGATTTATATTCCTTGCAGGCAGTTGATCATTTGCATCCTTTTAGAAGGTGGTTGAAGCACTTGGAGGTTTCTCTGTGTCCTCAGGGTCACCTGAATGATGCAAATGGTTCTTGTAGTCTCCAATTTTTTCCTCTGGAAATCCATTCCTACTCCCACATCATTCCAAGAGTGTTCATCCCAAATTGTATAGCTAAAGGTCTGTAGAGATTCTCAGTCAACCAGGTCAGGTTATCCCAAAAATGGGCTTTTTTCAAGGGGCAACTGGACTTTCTTTGTTTTTCCTTGAAGACGTTTCGCTTTTCATCCAAGAAGCTTCTTCAGCTCTGACAGGATAGTGGGGAATGGAAGGATTTATATTCCTTGCAGGCAGCTGATCATTTGCATCCTTTTAGAAGGTGGTTGAAGCACTTGGAGGTTTCTCTGTGTCCTTAGGATCACCTGAGTGATGCAAAAGGTTCCTGTAGTATGCAATTTTTTCCTCTGGAAGTCCATTCCTACTCCCACATCATTCCAAGAGTGTTCATCCCAAATTGTATAGCTAAAAGTCTATAGGGATTCTCAGTCATCCAGGTCATGGTTGACCTGAATGACTGAGAATCTCTATAGACTTTTAGCCTAATTCTTGATTCTCTCTTCCTGTTATTATTTTCAATTACTTGGAGATTTTCTCCTTCCAAGAAGCCTTGGCCAGTCCTCTCAAAACTAAAATACAGAATAAATTGCATCTGTTAAGATTGGTTTGCTTCTAAAATCTATTTGTTAATTTTGACCTTGATTTTTTTTTTCCTGCTTGCTTTATGATACCTGGACTTCCACCACAGAGGCTGAGACCCCTTAAAGAAGAGATGATATATTTACAGGTGGCTGAGGAAGCATCGTCTGATTCCTGGCAGAAGGTCATTTTAAGTGAAATCAAACAGGAGGAAGAGGAGGATGGCGCATCTCTGGGTAAGGGGGCTCCCTTCTGTAGCCCACACCCATAATTTGATGTCCCTCCACACCTCCCCGCATGTGTACACGACCTCCCCATGCTTTTGGCACACAACAGCAAAAAGGGTGGGCCCGATAGGCCTGTTTTCGCCCTCCCCAGGCTCCAGAGGCTTTCTTGGAGCCTGGGGAGGGTGAAAACAGCCTCCCCCACTCTGGAGGCCCTCCGGAGGCTGGAAACAGCCCATTTCCTGACTTCTGGTGGGCCCAGAAGGCCCAAAAATTAGCTGGCTAGCGCACACATGCGTGCTGGAGCTGAGCTAGGGCAATGCTCACGTGCCCACAGATATGGCTCCACATGCAGCACGTGTGCCATAGGTTCGCCATCACGGCCATAAGGGAGGCTGCAACAGTTATAAGTATGAAAAATGATCATAAATCACCTTTTTCTGTGCTATTGTAACTTCAGTTACTAAACAAAGTTTTTAAAGTCAAGAACTGCTTGTACTCTGGTTACATTCTTGCCCTAGACTCAAGCCCCTCTTATCCTTGGTAGCAGCCCTTCCTTCTATCCCTCAGTGTCATTCCCTTTGTCCCCTACGTTGGATTTGATTTTTGGATTTGATCCTTAACTCCATTTGTTGGGAAAGTTATCTTTTACTAAAAGGTCAAGTGAAGCACAGTAGAGCAAAGCCAGAACTGAAAATTGCGTGCCAAAATTCCCAAGGGTAACTTTCCCTCCCTTAGTGGCTTCCCATTGCTTGCTCCCTCAATGTCCAATCAAATTCAAAGAAGATGTTTTGGGACAGTTGGCATGCAGCTGCATTCTGTTCCCAGCCGTCTGACCTTGAAGCCGTGTCTCTGGCAGATACAATGAACTGTTTGTTATCACCGAATCCTCCCCACCTCCCATCTTCTCCCTGGCGTTCATGGCAGACCGGCACTAAGCAAAGCATGAGGTGTCGGTTCTGACAGCTTAGATCAGAGAATGACCCAGATATCTTGTCTCCTCCCTGACAGGCGATGTGCAGGCGTCTGAGGAGGCGTCGGAGAATTCTTCAGAACCAGGATCACAGCGGATTCCCTGCGGAAGAGCTGATCGACATAAGTCCTGTAAAACAGGACTAGGGGAGGCCTCTGAAAGCCAGTCAGGAGGCCGCATGGAAAAGAAACACAACGGCCTTACTTGCGCCGCACCAAATTTCCAACAGGCCAGAGGAATCGGAGTTGGAGTCCAGCCCAGGATCCAAGATGAGCGGTTGAAAAAGTGCCTGGAATGTGGGAAGGGCTTCGTTTGGCAATCCGAACTGATCGAGCACCAGCGGTCGCACACGGGCGAGAGGCCTTACTCCTGCTCGTACTGCGGGAAGGGCTTCAGCCGCAAATCCTACATTATAAAGCACGAACGGATCCACACGGGGGAGAAGCCCTACATGTGCGTCCACTGCGGCAAGGGTTTTATTTCTAAATCGGACCTCATCAAGCACGAACGGACCCACACGGGCGAGAAACCGTACATCTGCACCGACTGCGGGCGCAGCTTCAGCAGGAAGCAGTTCCTGGTGACGCATCGGAGGACACACACGGGGGAGAAGCCGTACAAATGCGCCGAGTGCGGCAAGAGCTTCAGCCAGCGGACGTGTCTGGTCATCCACGAGAGAGCCCACACCGGCGAGAAGCCGTTTCAGTGCCTGGTGTGCGGGAAGAGCTTTGGGAGAAGGGATATTCTCGTGACGCACCAGAAACTCCATGCCCGAGAAAAGGCTTTGCAGCGCGCTGAGTGGCTGTGAAATGGCAACTTCACTGAGTACAGGACGCGAGGGGCTCCCGTCTGCAACGTGTTTGAGCAGGGATTAAAAGTGGAGAATGGAGGGTGTGCATGTATGTAAGTGTAGGAGATAGATACATGGGTTGTGATTCAAGAAATAGGAGCTGTGTAAAAATTGTACTTCAGAGGCGGAAAAAGATAGAATGAATATCATGTGATATTCATTCACTGATTGAATCAAGATCCCATGAAGTGTTAATGCCAATTTATAATGCCTTGATAAGGCCACACTTGGAATACTGCATCCAGTCGTGGTCGCCATGAGGTAAAAAAGCTGTGGAGACTCTAGAAAGAGTGCAGAGAAGAGCAACAAAGATGATGGGACTGGAGGCTAAAACATACGAAGAACAGTTGCTGGAATTGGGTATGTCTAGTTTAATGAAAAGAAGGACTAGGAGTGACATGGTAGCAGTCTTCCGATATCTCAGGACAGAAGTGAAATCCAGCAGGTTCTGACAAATTCTGCAGAATTGGTAGCGGAAATTTTGAGCAGTTCAGAGAACCAGCAGCGGAAATTTTGAGTAGTTTGGAGAACCAGCGAACACCACCTCTGGCTGGCCCCAGAATGGGGTGGGAATGGAGATTTTGCAATATCCTTCCCCCAGGAGTGGGGTGGGAATGGGGATTTTGCAGTATCCTTCCTCTGCCAGCCCCCCCAAGCCACGCCCACAGAACCGGTAGTAAAAAAAATTTGGATTTCACCACTGTCTCAGGGGCTGCCCCAAAGAAGAGGGAGTCAAGTTATTCTCCAAAGCCCCTGAAGGCAGGACAAGAAGCAACGGATGGAAACTAATCAAGGAGGGAAGCAACCTAGAACTTTCCTGACAGAACAATTAATCTGTGGAACGACTTGCTTTCAGAAGTTGTGAATGCTCCAACACTGGAAGGTTGTAAGAGGAAATTGGATAACCATTTATCTGAAATGGTATAGGGTTTTCTGCCGGAGCAGGGGGTTGGACTAGAAGACCTCCAAGTTCCCTTCCAACTCTGTTATTCTATTCTGAACGATGGCCCCTTTAGAACCCGCAGACTTCAATTCCCAGAATTCTTGACCTAACAACTTATTATTTCATGTACAATATTTTGATTTAATAGATGAACAGAGTTGGGAGGGACCTTGTAGGTCATCTAGTCCAACCTCCTGCCCAAGCAGGAGACCCTACACCCATTTCTGACAAATGGCAGTCCTATCTCTTCTTGAAAGCCTCCAGTGATGAAGCTCCCACAACTTCCGAAGGCAACTTTTGTTCCACTGGTTGATTGTTCTCACTGTCAGGAAATTTCTCCTTAATTCCAAGTTCCTTCTCTCCTTGATTAGTTTCCATCCATTGCTCCTTGTCCTGCCCTCAGGTGCTTTGGAGAATAGCTTGACTCTCTCTTCTTTGTGGCAGCCCCTGAGATATTGGAACACTTTGCTTAATGACTTCATGATTTACTTCACAAGTGCAATGATTTGCTTAACATCTGTGGCAGAAATGGTCAAAAAAATCAGGTGTGACTCAATAAGTCCCTTGCTTAACAACGGAAATTCTTAAAGAGTCACCAAAGGACTGTTACAGCAATTAGACAGAGCTATTCTTCTCTTTCCAAGACGGGGATGAAAAACTGATCTAAGTATGAATAACTGGCCCCCAGAGGAAAATTAGGGTCGTTTTTACTTTTTATTAAGATGGCAGGGTCCAATGTTTATGTCACTGCGTTTTTGTATTTACCAGATGAGCTCTTATTTTTGAACCTTCAGACTTAACCGTAGCTTGCCAAGTTCTTCTCAGTAAGCTAACTGGGCATGTCTACATTCCTTCACTTTTTTTTTTTTAATTTGATTTATATGCCGCCCTTCTCCGGAGACTCAGGGTGGCTTACAATGCGTTAAGCAATAGCCTTCATCCTTTTGTATATTTATACAAAGTCAGCTTATTGCCCCCACAACTGGGTCCTCAATTTACCTACCTTAGAAAGGATGGAAGGCTGAGTCAATCTTGAGCCTTGGCGAGATTCGAACCTGCAGTAATTGGTCTTAATAACCAGCTTAACAACAGGGTGCATTAGACCACTGTACTACCAAGGCTCTTTCCTCTAAATCTTTCTTTGTTCTCTGGCCAAGAGAGGTGGCCGGGAAAGCTTTGCCAAGATGTAATTAATTAGATTAGTAAGATGTTTTATTTTTTTTATAACAAATAAATGAGTTTTTCTTAGAAAATATATCTTCGGGTTTATTTTCTTAAAGTATGCTTCAAGGGAAAAGCCTCGATCCACTTCATCTCCACCCCAGACCACCCCAACGATGCCCTTGATGTGATGTCTCGCTGCCTGGAGGCCGTGCGGGTCTGGATGGGGAGGAACAGGCTCAGACTCAACCCCTCCAAGACCGAGTGGCTGTGGCTCCCGGCGCCCCGATATAATCAGCAGGTGCCATCACTGACTATTGAGGGTGAATCTTTGCCCCCCACGGAGAGGGCTCGCAATCTGGGTGTCCTCCTGGATATGCGGCTGTCTTTAGAAGAGCATATGACGGCCGTGGCCAGGGGGGCCTTTTATCAGGTTCTCCTGATTCGCCAGTTGCAGCCCTTTCTGGATCGGGACGCCCTGCGCACGGTCACTCATGCCCTTGTTACTTCCCGGTTGGACTATTGTAATGCTCTCTACATGGGGCTCCCCTTGAAGAGCACTCGGAGGCTCCAACTGGTCCAGAATGCGGCCGCGCGGGTGGTTATGGGCGCAACCCGTTGTGCCCATGTGACGCCCCTCCTGCGCGAGCTGCACTGGCTCCCAGTGGTCTTCCGGGTGCGATTCAAGGTGTTAGTTACCACCTTTAAAGCGCTCCATGGCATAGGACCTGGGTACCTCCGAGACCATCTTCTGCCACCAATAGCCTCCCACAGGCCAGTCCGTTCCCACAGAGAGGGTCTCCTCAGGGTGCCATCAGCCAAGTTATGTCGGCTGGCGACACCCAGGGAGAGGGCCTTCTCTGTGGGAGCCCCAGCCCTGTGGAATGAACTGCCCCTGGAAATTCGTAAGATCTCCGACCTCCGGGTGTTTCGTTGCGCATTGAAGACCCTGTTGTTCCGCCAGGCCGGACTATCAACACAATAGTTTTAAATTGGGTATTTAAATTTATTGGGGTTTTAAATTTGAGCCACCTTATTTAATTATTTTAAATTTTATACTGTTGTTTTTTCTGTGTTTTTAAATAGGCTGTACACCGCCCTGAGTCCTTCAGGAGAAGGGCGGTATAGAAATAAAATTATTATTATTATTATTATTATTATTATTATTATTATTATTATTATTATTATTATTATTATTCACTAAATCAAGGTGCAATTGCCCAAAAGCAGAATGGGATTAACTGCCACCCTGACAGTTTATAATCCTTTTTTGATTTCCAGCACTCCAAATAACTATGTGCCTTGTGGGAAATTAAAATGACACACCCCTTCCCAGATATAAAAAAAAGACATTGAGATTCTAGTAAGAGTGCAGAGAAAAGCAACAAAGATGATTGGAGGATAAAACATACAAAGAATGGTTGGAGGTTTGTAAGAAGAGATTAGACAACCATTCGTCTGAAATGGTGTAGGGCAGTGATGGCTAATCTTTTTGCCATCGTGTGCCAAAAGCTGGGGGAGTGTGGGGTGGTCGTGCACACGTGTGTGCCCACACCCATAACTCATGCTCCCCTCATTTTTGGCATGTGATGGCCCAGTGGGCCTGGTAGGCCTGTTTTTTGCCCTCCGCAGGCTCCAGAGGCTTCCTAGGAGCCTGGGGAGGGCAAAAACAGCCTTCCCACACACCCCCGGAGACCAGAAACAGCCCATTTGCCAACTTCCGGTGGGCCCAGAAGGCTCAAAAATCAGCTGGCCAGGAAATGCCTGCATGCTGGAGCTGAGCTGGGGCAATGCTCGCGTGCCCACCAATATGGCTCCCTGTGCCACCTGTGGCACACGTGCCATAGGTTCACCATCACAGGTGTAGGGTCTCCTGCTTGAGCAGGGGGCTGGACAAGAAGACCTCCAAGATCCCTTCCAACTCTGTTATTCTGTTATTTTTTATTTATTTTATTTTATTGGATTTCTATACCGCCCTACTCCCGAAGGACTCAGGGCGGTGAACAGCCACAGAATAAAACACATAAATACAAAAATTTAAAATAGAATAAAAACAAATTAAATAATTTGGCTGAGACAAATTTAAAATACCCAATAATTTAAAAACAAATTAAAATTTACATTTAAAAGGGGAAAAGATTTAGGCCAGGCCAGCTTGATGAAATAAGAAAGTCTTGAGCGCGCGACAGAAGGTGCGTAGATCCGGGATCCTCTGTATCTCTGTATCTCCCGGGGGGAGAGCTCCCTCCCGGGGGGGGAGCTCATTCTAGATCGTAGGTGCCCCCACAGAGAAGGCTCTCCCCCGGGGCCGCCAGTCGACATTGGCCGACGGCACCCGGAGGAGCCCCTCTCTATGGGAGCGTACTGGCTGGTGGGAGGCTATTGGTGGTAGCGGCGGTCCCGTAGATAACCAGGTCCTGAGCCATGGAGCGCTCTAAAGGTGATAACCAAAACCTTGAAGCGCACCCGGAAGACCACTGGGAACCAGTGCAGCTCGCGCAGGAGAGGTGTTACATGGGAACTCCACGTTGCTCCCATAACCACCCACGCGGCCGCACTCTGTGCCAGTTGGAGCCTCCGAGTGCTCCTCAAGGGGAGCCCCATGTAGAGAGCGTTAAATGCAATGCAGTAAGACGATAAAAACAATGGGGCCAATGGGCCCCATTGGGACTTAAGCATCTAGCAGGAGCACTAATGAACCTGTTACACACAGCTCTGTCCCAGAAGACATTATGAGCCTCCATTTCAGCATCTTATTAATCCAGCAGGACTTTTTATGAGCTGAAAGTCATCCCTGCAATTAAGTACGTTGCTTGCTGATCCTTTGCTCTACAGGCAGGTCATTCTCCTCTTTCTAACGTACGTTCCTAAATTCCCAGCATGATATTCTCTTTCAGGCTAAGCAATGTTTTGCAGCACCCAGAAAAGGAGTAAGAAATAGGTAAGACCAAATTAAAATAAAGATAGTTAAATTGTCAATCCAGGGATATTCCAAGAACAAAGTCTTCTTACCAGTTGTTGTAGTCATATGCAATAAAACAGTTCTTTTTGGAGTTGCAAACAGGAACAAGTACAGCAGTAAAACAATCAGTAAAACAGTAGAAAACAACAAGTAGCAATGATCAATCAGTGATCATGCAGAGAGGAGCAGAGGTAGCAATAATAATGTAATAAGAAAAAAATAAGCCATGATTCAAGCTTCCTCTTAAATACATTGGCTACAGAGCTAGCCAATCAGAATACAGTATGATGCAATACAGCATTACAGTCTTTTGACTGCAAACATGCATTGATGGTTTATATATATTGCCAACCCAACCAATTAGGCAATAGCCATTCCCTAACAAGCACCATGAAGCAGAATAGAAATAGGAATAGAATAGAATAGAATAGAATAGAATAGAATAGAATAGAATAGAATAGAATAGAATAGAATAGAATAGAATAGAATAGAGTTTTTATTGGCCATATGTGATTGGACACACAAGGAATTTGTCTTTGATGTAAATCCTCTCAGTGTACATAAAAGAAAAGATACGTTCATCAAGAATCATAAGGTACAGCACTTAATGATAGTCATAGGGCAGGGGTGAAATGCTCCCGGTTCTGACTGGTTCGTCCGATCCGGTAGCGATCATGGTAGATGGTTCGGAGAATCGGTAGTAGTGGCGGTGCAATCCTCCACCCTTTTCCTCACGCGCGTGCACGGCACATGTACTTCTGAACCGGTACGGAAGGTAAGTAGATTTCACCCCTGTCATAGGGTACAGATAAGCAATCAAATCATATTAAGAAATAGTCAATATAAATTGTAAGGATACCAGCAACAAAGTTACAGTCATACAGTCATAAGTGGGAGGAGATGGGTGATAGGAACGATGAGAAGATTAATAGTAGTGCAGATTTAGTAAATGGTTTTGTTCAATGACCGCTGCAAACAGGTCATAAAATCTGGTGTAGTCACACAGTGACCTCCTTAACAATTGGCCCATCTCATGATCCTAATTTTTTTTTAAAATTTGATTTATATGCCGCCCTTCTCCGGAGACTCAGGGCGGCTTACAATGCGTTAAGCAATAGCCTTCATCCTTTTGTATATTTATACAAAGTCAGCTAATTGCCCCCACAAATTGGGTCCTCAATTTACCTACTTTAGAAAGGATGGAAGGCTGAGTCAACCTTGAGCCTTGGCGAGATTTGAACCTGCAGTAATTGCAGGCAGCTGGTCTTAATAACCAGCTTAATAACAGGGTGCCTTAGACCACTGTACTACCAAGGCTCTAATTGCAGACTCAATTACAGTTGTAAGTCAAGGACTACCTATAGTTGGTCCCTTAATTGCCTTGTTTTGTAGGTTTCTTTTTATGAAACATTTCTAAAATGTAGTTCAAATTTGGTGTTAAGTGTTCGGGTATGGAAAATGGTGAGAAATTGGCAGGGACTGATCAATGCCAAAACATGTTCAGCGGTCATCCAAATATCACAAAAGGGAAACGAGAGGAAAGGAACCCAATGGTGCTTTTTCAGGAGTCAACTGGACTTTCTTGTTCTTTTTTTTTTTTTCTTTGAAGACATTTCGCTTCTTATTCAAGAAGCTTCTTCAGCTCTGACTGGATGGTGGGGAATGGAAGGACTGATATTCCTTACAGACAGCTGGACCTTTGCATCCTTTTAGAGAGTCATTGAGGCCACTTGGAGGTTTATCTGTATCCTTAGGATCACCTGAGTGGTGCAAATGGGTGTGGAGGCTTTTTGGCTGCAGGATGATTATTGCCCTGTGTCCCTTCCCTCTGGAAGATAAGCGCAGGCTGTTGGGGACAGGGGTGAAATGCTCCCGGTTCGGACCGGATCGCCCGATCTGGTAGCGATGGAGGCGGGTGGTTCAGTGGGTAGCAAAAATCCCTGCCCCCCCGCCCCTGCCCAGCTGAGCCGCACAATCATCAGAGGCTTTTTTTTAACTTTTAAAAGCATTTTTTCTACAACCTCTTCGGCCGAAAAAATGCTTTTAAAAGTAAAAAAAAAAAGCCTCTGGTGATCGCGCGGCTCAGCTGGGATCGTCAAAGGCTTTTAAAAGAAAAAAAACCCTTTTTTTCTTTTAAATGCCTTTTGACGATCCAAGCTGAGTTGCCCGATCGTCAGAGGCATTTAAAAGAAAAAAAGCCTCTGCCGATCAGGCAACTCAGCTGGGATTGTCAGAGCCTTTTGAAAGCATTTTTTTACAACCTCTTTGCCGAAGAGGTTGTAGAAAAAATGGTTTTAAAAGTAAAAAAAAAAAAAAATTGGCCACGCCCACCCAGTCACATTACCCCCACCACCAAGCCACGCCCACAGAACCGGTAGTAACAAATTTTAGATTTCACCACTGGTTGGGGGGTGAGTTGTCTGCGCCTCCAACCCGAAGTGCAAATTTTTCTGGAAAATCCGTTCGTACTCCTACACCATTCGAAGGGTGTTCATCCCAAATTGCAATAGCTAAAAGTCTGTAGAGATTCTCAGTCCTCCAGGTCATGGTTGTCCCAAAGGGGCTTTTTCAGGAGACAACTGGACTTCATTGAGTTTTTTTTTTCTTTGAAGACTTTGAAGAAGTCAGCACCATGGTCAGCTCACTGCAGAAGGAAAAAAAACACCATGAATTCTCCCGGTTGCCTTCAGCACCATGGCCAGCTCCCAGGGAAACAACAGTATGAGTTTAGAGCTACTATAGGTCTGTAGTTGAATTGCACTAATAGCTTAACTCAGTGATGGCTAACCTTTTTGCCGTCGCGTGCCAAAAGCCGGGGGGAGCGCGGGGGGGGGGTCACACGGGTGTGTGCCCACACCCATTATTAATTGGTGCAGAATGCAGCCGCGCAGGTACTTATGGGGGCGACATGGCGCTCCCACGTGACACCTCTCCTGCGCGAGCTGCATTGGCTTCCAGTGGTCTTCCGGGTGCGCTTCAAGGTATTGGTTCTCATCTTCAAAGCGCTCCATGGTTTAGGGCCTGGTTATTTACGAGACCACCTTCTGCCACCGATAACCTCCCACCCGCCAATACGCTCCCACAGAGAGGGCCTCCTCAGGGTGCCATCTGTCAGGCAATGTCGGCTGGCGACCCCCCGGGGAAGAGCCTTCTCTGTGGGGGCACCTGCCCTCTGGAACGAGCTACCCCCAGGGATACGACTGATCCTGGACCTCTGTACCTTCCCCCGGGCTCTGAAGACTTTTTTATTTCAGCAAGCCGGGCTGGGTTAAAAAATTTTAATTGGTGAATTTTATGGGTAAGGGTTTTTTTAATTGGGGGAAGCCAAAGATAAATTTAATTTTGTTTTATAGTATTTTAATGTTTATATTGTATGTTTTTATTTTTTTATTTTTTTAATATAATTTTTATTGGTTTTTTTTTTTTTTACACAAATAAAATATAGTCACGATTCAGTTTAACATCGGATTCGCAGTGTTTATACATATATACATGAGTGTCTGGTGTCATTTATACTACTATATTGTATGTTTTTAATTTTGGCTGTTCACCGCCCCGAGTCCTTCGGGAGAGGGGGCGGTATAAAAATTTAAAAAATAAAATTAATTAATTAATTAATTAATTGCACCCCACCCCCTGTGCTCCGCACGCTTTTGGCACACGATGGCCCGGTGGGCCCGGTAAGCCCGTTTTTCGCCCTCCCCAGGCTCCAGATGGTTTCTAGGAACCTGGGGAGGGTGAAAACAGCCTTCCCCACCCCCACGGAGGCTGTTTCCCAACTTCTGGTGGGCCCAGAAGGCCTGGAAATCAGCTGGCCGGCCTGCGTATGCATACTGGAATTGAGCTAGGGCAACACTCACATGCCCACAGATATGCCCACAGCAGGCGGTCTCGAAGATAACTAGGTCCTATGCCATGGAGCGCTTTAAAGGTGATAACCAACACCTTGAAGCAATTGTAGCAGTAAATAGAAGATTAACCTGAACTGAGGTGAGAAGTCAATTTGTTAAGATTAAAGAACTAAAGCAGAATTTATAATTTAAGGAAAAACTCTAAAACAGCATGCCTCTGATAAATCCTATTGAAAATGACACAGCAAAATGACCATCAATAAAAGCAAGAAAGCAAGAGTTTAAAAGTCTCTTTTTAAGTATGGGACTTAAAAAATGTATAGGACTTAAATCAGCTTTTGATTTATAGAGTTTTTTATTTGACTCCAAAGATCCACCCATCGCAGTGTGATACTGACAGTAGGTGATAGCATCTGCTCACTGTAATAGGCTGGATTCATGAACATGCATAATACATAACCTTATGAAATAGCCTTATGAAATATTGAATAGAATACTACTAGTGGAATACCATGGCTGAAGGCTAGGCAGGAGAACTTCTTCAAAAAAAAGAGATCATTTTGAAATGGAAAACGTCCATTTTTTTTTTCTTTTTATGACCCTGTTAATCCCTTTTATTGGGGTGGAATCCGGACGATCCCGGATCTACGCACCTTCCGCCACGCTCTCAAGACCTGTTTATTCCATCAGGCTGGCCTGGCCTAACCGTTTCCCTTTTTCCCCATTTTAAAACGTAAATTTTAATTCGTTTTTAATTTATTGGGGTGTTTTTAAATCTGTCTTCGGCCAAATTGTTTAATTCGATTTTATTCAGTTTTAAATTTTGTATTTATGTTTTTTTATCCTGTGGCTGTTCACCGCCCTGAGTCCTTCGGGAGTAGGGCGGTATACAAATCAAATAAAACTAAACTAAACTAAACCCTCGCAGCGATGCTAACGCCTACATGATGCTCACGGAGATGGTAGCTCCCGTGCGATGCTCATGGCAACGCGAGTGGGGGAGTGCATGAAAACACACACCTACACACTGGCCAGCCACTCATGCGGCCCCATGGTCCACAGGTTGGGGACCCCTGGCTTAGACTATCTTAATGGGTGGGGCGTACTGTAAAACTGTACTCCTTAAACAAGTACAGTTTAAACTAGTCTTTTCTGAACAAGGGCTGTTAAATTTAACTTCATTAACAGCCGACAAGAATCCAAAGAATAATAACTCAATTCTGAGGCGCACTATTTCAGATAACCGTAATCTTACTGTGGTTGGCCGAATGCCCAGAAGCAATTTGCAGGGAAACTGACAAGAGCCTTGATAGTACAGTGGGCTAAGCACCCTGTTATTAACACAGCTGCCTGTAATTTACTGCTGGTTTGAATCTCTCCAAGGCTCAAGGTTGACTCAGCCTTCCATCCTTTCTAAGGTAGGTGAAATGAGGACCTAGTTTGTGGGGGCAATAAGATGACTTTGTATAACTATACAAAAGTATGAAGGCTATTGCTTAACGCATTGTAAGCCACCCCGAGTCTCCAGAGAAGGGCGGCATATAAATCAAATTAAAAAAAAGAGAGAGAGAGAGAGAAACAAGAGCCGAATCAAACGTTTCTGAAATCAAGACGCGAAGGAATATGAACAAAGTTGTTTCCTGCAGATTGCATCAGCTGTGGTCCTTCCTTAAATAGGCTAGGGGAGTGGCCAATTAGCCCCAAGCCTTACTCTCGAGGAGACCTCCTCCTGAGAAGCCACTCCTGCCTTTTAACAGCTCTGCACGCTCGTGCATCGAGAAGAGGCTCCTCCTCTTCTTCCTCTTCACTTATGGGAGCTTCTGGAGGTTCTGAAAGCCCTGACTGAATCCCTGCCTCTGGCACCACATCTTCTCCAGCCTCCTCATTGTCTGACTCGAGCGCCAGCGGCACAGGCTGCTGGCGCAGCACCACACCAGCCTCCTCGCTGTCGGAATCAGCTACTAACTGCACAGGCCGCTGACGGGCCACAACACAGTCCTGGAGTCTGAGGAAAGTTCTGACGAGTGCGTCAAAGGCAGAGATGGGGGCAGGGCCTCATGACAGTTATCAGATGCCTTCAGAGTCAGACATCAGTGAGGCAAACGAACAGCTGGAGCCTGTTCCCAGTGTGCGCATGTGCAGAGTTGCCAGACGAAGGGAACAGCTAAGGAACAAGGATCAACTTGGGAGTAAGGCCACAGGTGGACGATGAATGGCCCCTCCCATAGGGAATAAAAGAGGAGCGAAAGGGGAGTGGAGTTTGCAGGAGACAATTAGTTCGCTTAATTGGTTCATGACTGAGGCTCCTTGCCAAGTTTTGAAGAGATCAGCCTGGCAGCTCTCCAAGCCAGATAAGGTCTGTGACTGTAAATTCACCCTTGAAAGATTTTGCTGAAGGTGAATGAGAGAAATTCACAGTAACTTAATAAAAAGGGATTTTTGTCGGGATAAGAAGTCTGCTTCGTGGTTTGGGAACCCCTAGGTCAGAATAGTTGGTTCCCGCGAAACATTACTCCCCTTCAAGGACACTCCGGGCAGATGACTCCTGAGGACGTGGACAGGATCCTGGGGAGGCTAAACACAACCACATGTTTATTGGACCCGTGCCCCTCCTGGCTGGTAACACGAGGCTGGCTCCAGAGCATCATAAATGCTTCTTTCTGGGGTTTCTTGCCTCCCGCCTTGAAAGAGGCGGTGATGAGGCCCCTCCTCAAGAAGCCTTCTCTGGACCCGGCCGTTTTGGCAAACTATCGTCCGGTCTCCAACCTTCGCTTTGTTGCAAAGGTTGTGGAGAGTGTGGTTGCGCGACAGCTCCCACAGTTCCTGGATGAAACCGTCTATCTAGATCCGTGCCAGTCCGGCTTCAGGCCTGGGTACAGCACGGAGACGGCATTGGTCGCATTGGTGGATGATCTCTGGAGGGCTCGGGACAGGGGTTGTTCCTCTGTTCTGGTCCTGTTAGATCTCACAGCAGCTTTTGATACCATCGACCATGGTATCATGCTGCGCCGGCTGGAGGGATTGGGGGTGGGAGGCACCGTGCTGCGGTGGTTCTCCTCCTATCTCTCTGACCGGTCGCAGTCTGTGTTGGCAGGGGGGCAGAGGTCAACCTCGAGGCGCCTTGCTTGCGGGGTGCCGCAAGGGTCGGTCCTCTCGCTGCTCCTATTCAACATTTATGTGAAGCCGCTGGGTGAGATCATCCGTGGTTTTGGGGTGCGATGCCATCTGTACGCTGATGACACTCAGCTGTACATTTCCACCCCAGACCACCCCAATGATGCCCTCGAAGTGATGTCCCAGTGTCTGGAGGCCGTGCGGGTCTGGATGGGGAGGAACAGGCTTCGGCTCAACCCTTCCAAGACCGAGTGGCTGTGGATGCCGGCGTCCCGGTATAGCCAGCTGGTGCCATCGCTGGCTATTGGGGGCGAGTCACTGACCCCCACAGAGGGGGCTCGCAACTTGGGCGTCCTCCTGGACACACGGCTGTCTTTAGAAGAGCATATGACGGCCGCGGCCAAGGGGGCTTTTTATCAGGTTCGCCTGATACGCCAGTTGTGCCCCTTTCTGGATCGGGACTCCTTGTGCACAGTCACTCATGCCTTGGTTACATCACGCCCGGACTACTGTAACGCTCTCTACATGGGGCTCCCCCTGAGGAGCACCCGGAGGCTCCAGCTGGTGCAGAATGCGGCCGCGCGGGTGATTATGGGAGCGACGTGGCGTCCCACGTAACACCTCTCCTGCGCGAGCTGCATTGGCTCCCGGTGGTCTTCCGGGTGCGCTTTAAGGTGTTGGTTCTCATCTTTAAAGCGCTCCATGGCTTAGGGCCAGGGTATTTGCGAGACCGCCTGCTGCTACCGATAACCTCCCACCGGCCAATACGCTCTCACAGAGAGGGCCTCCTCGGGGTGCCGTCGGTCAGGCAATGTCGGCTGGCGGCCCCCAGGAGGAGATCCTTCTCTGTGGGGGCACCCGCCCTGTGGAATGAGCTGCCTCCTGGAATATGATTGATCCCGGACCTCCGGACCTTCCGTAAAGCCCTGAAGACGTTTTTATTTCATCAAGCCGGCCTAGCCTAAATGGTTTTTAATTGGGATTTTAAATTTTATGGATTTGGGGTTTTAAATTGGGTAGCCAATGATTTAATTCTTTTAATTATCTTAACTTTTGTATTCGTATGTTTTTTAATTTTGGCTGTTCACCGCCCTGAGTCCCTTTGGGAGAAGGGCGGTATACAAATTAAATTAATAATAATAATAATAATAATAATAATAATAATAATAATAATAATAATAATAATAATGTCTCAGTAGGGCTGGCTGGTTCCCATAACAAAATGAACTGAAGTGATTGATGGACATACCCGAAAATAAGAACCTATCCTATATTTTTTTGAACCCCGAAATAAGCGCTTGGCCTTATTTTCGGGGAGGTTTTATTATTTTGGGGCGTGTGGAGCAAGATGGGGCTCCTCTTGCCATCTTACCTGATTTCCAGCTCTGCATTTAAATATTTTTGGGGAGGGCTTATTTTCCGGGGGGGGGAGCTTTATTTTAGCGCATGCGCTCAAAAGCCAAATTGGGTTTATTATCAGGGGATGTCTTATTTTCAGAGAAACAGGGTAATAGATTGTGGGTGGCTCGTGGGGAAAAGGGGGAATGAACTATGCATGCTTTTGTGCGGGAAGCCCAGAGCTGGTTTTGCTCCTTCTGTGCCAGTGAGGATTTAATTCAGTAAAGTTTGCACTCTTGGTAAAACAATGTCCCAGGAGCTTCTTTTTCTGGATTCGCCAGCTGGACAGTTGACACATAGCAATAACCACTACCTGGATTTTCCACCCGCTCTCCCATCCCTGTGGCCTGGCTAAGGACCACGTGTTGAGTCACAGCCAAGAAACAAGACAGCAGGGTCCACGCTTGAATGAATTTAAATTTTATTAAAAGTTTCATTTATTGAACATTCGTTATTAAAAGTTCACTTACTGGATATTATTACATTTCAAAAAGGTGTAAAAATTACTATTCGGTGGATGCTTTGCTACGTGTCTGCCCAACTCGTACAATTCTGATGATCTCTTTGGAAGGAAGGATTCCAAATTCAGTGCCAGGCCGCAGCATTCTTAGGACTGATGGAAAAAAGTCGCAGAATGGGGAAAGGCTGGGCAACAGAGCATCTCCAGCGATCAAGGGACAGGAAGATCTCCCAGATACAAAAGGAGTAACCAATCAGATGCCCCTTCGTCATTTTGAGATGCTGCTCTGGCAAATATCTACCGGCAGCTTCTCAATGTAAATCAAGAATGCCCTAACTAGACAATAACACCATTATTTCTACTTGTTTGTATCTAGTCTTTCTTCATTCTCCTTGGTCAGCTAATTCCTTTCTACAGGTAGTCCTTGACTTACAACTGATCACTTAACCGGAGTCCAAAATTATGACGGACCGATCTGGAGGTACTTATGACCTAGATTCAAAGTTACAATAGTCACTCCTCTCCCGTGGTCACACAATCACACGCTGAGCGTTTGGCAACTGGGCCACGTTTACAGCTATTAGCGATACCCTGTGGTCACATGACCAGGTTTTAGCGGTGCCCTGTGGTCATGTGACCGGCATTTATTTCTGGTTGTCGTTAAAACTGGGGCCCATAACAAATAATCTGTTCATTTAACAACCACCACAAAAACAGTTTGTAACCTCATGACTTCTGGCCATAATGGGCAGGTTCCATTACAGTCGTAACTCAAGGTTTACCTCAGGGGTGTCAAACTCAAGGCCCGGGGACTGAATCCGGCCCGCGGGGCCGCCCTGGGAACAGTGAAAGAACGGCTTGTGGTGCCTCTGTCAGTGGAAACGGAGTTTGTGAGGGCCGCAGGCGGCCCTTCTGAGCTCCGTTTTCGCTGGCAGAGCTCTCAGGCGCCCCCGACATGAGTGATGTTGAGCTGGCTACGGCCACCCTGAGCCCCCTGAGGTAAAACACAACCCTGATGCAGCCAGGGTGGATAAAAATCAATAATTTTTTTTAAAAAAATAAAAAAAATCAGATTTTTTTTATTTAAATCGGATTTTTTTGATTTTTATCGAACTTATTTTAATAAAAAACTTTTGGGGTAAAAATCTATCGTAAGATAGTTTTCTATTTAAGATACATAAATAATTTAGTTTATTCAGCATGAAATGGAGCTTAGTTATGTAGCATGAGGCTGTATATTCTGCAACATTGGGACTATCGGTGAGTCAACAGTGGGTCAAAGGAGGAGCAGAGATGACAGTTGCTCTTTAAAAATTATGATTTAAATCGAGTTGATTTAAATCAAGCCTTTTTACTAGTGATTTAAATCATGATTTAAATTGTGATTTAAATCAAATCCACCCTGGATGCAGCCCTCAATGAAATCAAGTTTGACACCCCCGTTTCCCCTCTTTTTTAAAATTAGCAGTCATACTATTTTGCAGCCAAATTATACACATGACTTGTGTAGGGTTAACCAGTTCCGATGCTGCATTCCAACCAGGAACATTTCTCAACTCTCTTCTAAGCAGGAGGAAACTCACTTAGCGACAGAAACCTCAAGCGACAAGAGACTCCTCCAAGCACCATTTAAAAAAAAAAAGGAAAATAAAAGGGGGGAAAAAAAGAATTATTTTCATGGACAAACACCCAAAGATCACACCACAAAAAAATGCCAATTCCTGCATTCATACAAGCCCTGGATTAAAAAAAGAAAGACAGAAAGAAAAGAAGAAGCAGGAAATAGCAAAGGGATTTCTTCCGTGCTCCCATCTTTCTAAAAAGTTCAGAGAAACATCTTCTGCGTTCATAAAATACGAAGCTCCATTTAGCTGTGGAATTAATCCATTTGTGAGGAATCACACAATGAGCGAATGAGAAACTACGCAAAGAGGTGGAGAGGATTTACACAACTGGTAACTAAGTCGCAAAAAGATAAACGAAGCAGTAAAATGAACCAGCTCTGCATGTTTCATAATCTCGGCGACTCAATTCTTCTCCTTCCCTGCTTCCAGCCTTCAATCTTCACAACGCCCCTAAGAGGTAGGTCAGTCCGAGACTCACCAATGGACCTGAGGGATACTCAGGTTGCATTTTGATGGCCATCGATAAACTCTCCAGAAAACTGACTTAACTAGAGCTCACTGTGGGGAAAACATGAATAAGAGATTTGAACCCAGCATCCCCAGGTCCTCTGCTGACAATAGAACCCCTTCAGGGTAATTTCAGGTAGTCCTCGGTTTACAACCATTCGTTTAATGACTGTTCGCATTTACAACAGTACTGAAAAAAGTGATTGATGACTTTCGGTGTGATCGACGACCGTTGCAGGGTCCCCATGATCACCTGATCAAAACTTGGGACACTTAGCAACTGACTCGTATTTATGACGGTTGCAGTGTTCCCGGGGTCACGTGATCCACTTTTGCGACCTCCAGACAAGCAAACTCAATGAGGGGGAAGCCAGATTCACTTAATGACCATGTGATTCACTTAACAACTGCAGTGATTCATTTAACAACCGTGGCAGGAAAGGTCGTACAATGGGGAGAAACCAGGGGTGAAATGTAAAATTTGATACTATCGGTTCTGTGGGCGTGGCTTGGTGGTGGTGGTGGTGGTAATGTGACTGGGTGGGCGTGGCCAACTTTTTTTTTTTACTTTTAAAACCATTTTTTTCTACCTCTTCAGCGATCGGCAGAGTCTTTTTTTCTTTTAAAAGGCTCTGACGATCCCAGCCAAGTTGCCTGATCGGAAGAGGCTTTTTTTCTTTTAAAAGGCTCTGATGATTCCAGCCGAGTTGCCTGATCGGAAGAGGCTTTTTTTCTTTTAAAAGGCTCTGACAATCCCAGCTGAGTTGCCTGATCGGCAGAGGCTTTTTTTCTTTTAAAAGGCTCTGATGACCAGACAACTCAGCTGGGATCGTCAGAGGCTTTTAAAAGCATTTTTTCTACAATCTCAGATGTTGTAGAAAAAATGCTTTTAAAAGACTCTGACGATCCCAACCGAGCCGTGCGATCATCAGAGGCTTTTTTTTTTACTTTTGAAAGCATTTTTTCTGCCGAAGAGGTTGTAGAAAAATGCTTTTAAAAGTAAAAAAAAAAAAAAACCTCTGATGATCGCGTGGCTCAAGCTGGGCATGGGGGGGTGGCCAGGGATTTTTGCTACCGGTTCTCCGAACCACCCGCCTCCATCGCTACCGGATCAGGCGATCCGGTCTGAACCGGGAGCATTTCACCTCTGGGAGAAACTCACTTAACTCTCATTTAGCAATAGAAATGTCAGGCTCGATTGTGGTTGTAAGCTGAGGACTAGCTGCAATCACTTGTTATGTTATCCTTAAGCTTATTATGTGACACAGAAAACTGTTCTGTAGAAGATCCCACCATTAACTTGACTTACAACAGTTCATTTTGTGACCATTCAAAGCTACACCGGCACTGAAAAAAGTCACTTAGGGTCATTTCTCTCCATGCAGCCTTTCCACAGTTACACGATCCAAATTCAGACATTTGGCACCTGACTCATATTTATGACAGTTGCAGTGTCCTGGGGCTCATGTGATCCCCTTTTGCGACAAGCAAAGTCCACAGGGAAGCCAGATTCACTCAACAACCGTGTAGCTAATTTAACAACTGCAGTGATTCACTTAACAACCGTGTAGCTAACTTAACAGCAGTGATTCACTTAATAACCGTGGCAGGAAAAGTCGTAAAACGGGGCAAACCTCACTTAACAAATGTCACACTTAGCAACATAAATTTTGGGCTCAATTGTGGTCGTAAGTCGAGGACTACCTGTATTAGTAAAAAAGGAAGGTTAGAAACTAAAAATAAAATTTAAAAAAAGTTGGGGGGAGGGGTCCCTGTCAGAATTATTTATTGCCGCCCCTCAAGCAGGAGCCCGAAAGTCAACAGATATTGCTTGTGAATTAAGAATCCCAAAACGTCACTCAAATTGAGGATTTAACTGCCTGTCCATTAGAAAACTTAAAACGATCAAAAGTGCTTGAGTAACGCAATGGTGTATCAACTCTCCCTCACACTGATGATGTTACCCAGCCAGGTAATGAAATGTCTGCAACCCCAGCAAGAAAGCAGCAAGAATCCAACATATTGAGTCTACCTGGTGAGGCCTAAAACTACACACACACAAACACACCTCACACATGCTCAGCTGGTTTAATACAGCTGTCAAGGTCTATAACTCTGAGGGGGGAAGGAGGAAGGCTCCATCTTTGGTTCTTTGTACAAACTGGGAAAGGAACATCTCCAATAAAATTGTTAAGATCGGACCGTAAGCCACACAGACACAGGATGTGTATCCACACAACACATCAAATCAAAAGCAAATAAAGCACAGGATGCCTCGGGGCAGGGGTCCCCAACCTGTGGGACACGGCCCACTACCGGGCCATGAGGTGTTCACCACCGGGTCACATGAGTGGCTGGCCAGTGCGTGTACACCCCCACTCGCACTAGCGTCACTACAAACATGCCCACACTCACGGCCCCGTTCACACATACCCACATGTGCGAAAAGGCGCCAGCCCCCAGCCCCCCACGGGCCCCCAACCCAGAGAAGTTGGGGATCTCTGCCTTAGCGTGCTAGGGTGAACCGGAGGGGCAATTCTCCAGTTAGCACAGACTCAGTTCCAAAACAAACCAAGGCTCAGAGTCGCACAGTACATCAAACTCGGTTAGTTTTATCCCTGAGTTCCCAGAATTAACCCAACTGCCCAACAACCCAAGGAACCCTGAATGAACACTAGCAAGGATCATTGCGCATAGCCAGCCAGCTAGATAATCCCAATCTGGGAGGAGATTGTACAGGTCGTCCTCGATTTACAGCAGTTCATTTAGTGACCGTTCGAACAATTCATTTAGAATAGAATAGCAGAGTTGGAAGGGACTTTGGAGGTCTTCTAGTCCAACCCCCTGCTTAGGCAGGAAACTCTACACCACTTCAGACAAATGGTTATCCAACATTTTCTTAAAAACTTCCAGTGTTGGAGAATTCACGACATCAGTCATTCCACTGATTATTCTGTCATGAAATTTCTCCTAGTCCTAGGTTGCTTCTCTCAATTGGTTTCCACCCATTGCATCTTGTCCTGCCCTCAGGTGCTTTGGAGAATAGCTTGACTCCCTCTTCTTTGTGGCTACCCCTGAGATATTGGAACACTGCTATCATGTCTCCCCTAGTCCTTCTTTTCATCAAACTAAATATACCCAGTTCCTGCAACCGTTCATGTTTTAGCCTCCAGTCCCCTAATCATCTTTGTTGCTCTTCTCTGCACTCTTTCTAGAGTCTCCACATTTTTTTTACCTCATGGCGACCAAAACTGGATGCAGTATTCCAAGTGTGGCCTTACCAAGGCATTATAAAGTGGTATTAACACTTCACGTGATCTTGATTCTATCCCTCTGTTAATGCAGCCTAGAACTGTGTTGGCTTTTTTGGCAGCTGCTGCACACGGCTGGCTCATATTTCAATGATTAGATTACGTTTAGTGACCGTTCATTTAGCGACCGTTCCAGCGGCACTGAAATAAGTGACTTATGACCGTTTTTCACACTTATGACCTTTGCAGCATCCCTGTGATCATGTGATCAAAATTCAAACACGTGGCAATGGATTCATATTTATGACGGCTGCAGTGTTCCTGGGGGGAGGGGTCAGGTGATCCCCTTTTACGACCTTCTGAAGAGCAAAGTCAGCCGGGAAGACAGATTCACTTCACAACCTTGTCGTTAACAACTGCGGGGACTTGTTTTAACAAAGGGGGGGGCGGGGTGGGGGGGCACAAAAAAGATCGTAATATTAGGGCAACATTCACTTAACAAAGGTTTCATTTAGCGACCGAAATTCGGGGCTCGGTTGTGGTTGTATGTCGAGGACTACCTGTACTGTAGATAGTTTGGGTTGCCCCAGAAGAAGGAAGCTGAGGAGCTGGAAAGAAAGCTGAGGAGAATATCAAGGATGGTGGAAACTTCTGGAAAATATGCGAAGGGTGATCGGATTTCTCCGGTGGGTGTGGATTTATTATCCATCACACCCAGGAGTAGACAAGAACTATAAAATGGAAGTTTCTAGAATGACATCCAAGCTTTTATAACAGGGGTCTCCAATCTTGGCAACTTTAAGAATTCTGGGAGTTGAACTCCACAAGTCCACAAGTCTTAAAGTTGCCAAGATTGGAGACCTCTGTTTTATAAGGAAGAATTTCTTGATCAGAAAATCCATTAAACCAGGGGTCCCAAACCTGTGAGCAGTGACCCACTACTGGGCCGGAGCCTATTGGTCACCGGGCCGTATGAGTAGCTGGCTGGTCCGCGCACACGTGTGCTTGCGTGCATAGCCCCCTCATGCAAATATCGCAGGCCCTCGCAGGCACACTCACACGGACACTTCACCTGAGCATCACAGGCGCTCACGACTCCACCCATGCGAGCAACATAACAACCGTGGCAAGGAAGGTTGTAAAATGAGGCGAAACTCACTTAACGGCTGTCTTGCTTAGCAATGGATACTTGGGGTTCAATGGTGGTCGTACATAAGAGAATCGTCTGTAGTCCCCCCCCCCCCCCCCGAGACTACAATGAGAGGTTATTTTTTTCGTCTTCCTAACTGCTGTGACGCCTGAAATTGCCACATTCCCAGATTACAGAAAAGAAAAAAGCTGAATTAGTGTTGAGGAAACTGCATTTTAAGAGGGGTGGGGGAAAAAAAATGAAATGATACAAATGGAAGTCTAGGGAGATTCTCACAGTCATTCAGCTCATGGTGGTCCCAAAGGTGGGAAGTGGACTTCCTTGTTTTGTTTTGTTTTTCTTTGAAGACGTTTCGCTTTTCATCCCAGAAGCTTCTTCATTCAGCTCTGACTGGGCGGTGGGGGAATGGAAAGATTTCTATTTCTTTTCAGACCGCTAGTCATTTGCATTCTTTTTAGAGAGCCGTTGAGCCCACTTGGGGTTTCATCTGGGTCCTGAGGGTCACAGAGGGGGGGAAGGATATGACATCGTCTATCTCCAGTCTACAAGTCTTTTCAGCAGTTCCAAAAAGGCTCCCCATCCGTTTGCACCACTCAAGTGACCCTGAGGGACACATATAAACCTCCAAGCGGGCTCGACGGCTCGTTAAAAGGATGCAAATGCCCAGCTGTCTGCAAGGAATAGAAATCCTTCCATTCCTCACCATCCAAGTCAAAGGTGAAGAAGCTTTTTGGATGAGAAGTGTTAGGAAATGGCTATTGTCATGGCACCTTCTTTCATATGTGGTGGTCCTGCCCCGAGACAAAAAAGTTCTGGACCAAAATACAAATCTGGCTACGAGAAATAGTGGAAGAAGATATAAAACTTTCCCCTGAAATTTTCTTATTAGGAATGATGGGAGATAGACTTTCTAAGGATAAGATACAATTAATTATACATGTCATAGCAGCGGCCAGATTAACCTTTGCAAAATAGTACTGGAAGGACAAACAAACCCCTCCAGAGGTGACAATAATAAATAAAATCCTAGAACGCGCAGAAATGGCAAAATTAACAAGTGCTCTTAAAGACGATGAGAATTCAAAATTTAAGGCAGTATGGGAAAGGTGGTACAAATGGTGGAATAATAGAACAAGATTATAAGGATATGTCTATCTTTAATAATGGTAGATTCGAAGATACTTGATATGTATATAATGTAAATATGTAACCGCACGACACCTCAAATGTTAATGGAGATGTGATGTTTTCTTTTTAAAAATTTTTTTTAAAATCAATAAAGTATCATTAAAAAAAAAAGGAAATGGCTAACTAGTTGGTCAGGCAACATATAAACTATCAATATGTTTGCAGACAAAAGGTATTATATTGCTTTAAGACTGTATTGCATCATCCTGTATCCTGATTGGCTAAGCTCTGTAGCCAATGTACTTAAGGGGAAGCCTGAATCATGGCTTGGGAACACTACACCATTTTATCTGCTTACTTGCTGTTACTCTCTACCTGTTCTCTCTGCATGATCACTGTTTGATCATTGCTACGTGTTGCTTTCTACTATTTATTGAATGTTTTAATATTGAACTTGTTCCTGTTTGAAACTCAAGAAGAACTGTTTTATTGTATAATGACTACAACAACTGGTAAGAAGACTTTGTACTTGAAATATCTCTGGATTGACATTTTAACTATCGCCTTATCTGTGTATGACCTGGATTGTTATTGGACTTTGCTTTACTTTTTCCTAATAGTAAAAGAATACAACTCAATGTGTCTGTATATTAACTGTGATTATTCATAAACACTCAGCCATTTCATGTGCATACTCAAGGGGTACTCTGCTCAATAACCCATAACATCAGTTATGAGCCAAGAATATCCTTAACAAGAAGCAAAAACATCTTCAAAGAAAAACCAGAAAGTCCAGTTGCCTCTTGGGATAAAAATAAGCACCTTTGGGATAAAAATGGAGGAAGTTTTCAGCCTCTACAGAGTAGCATCCTAACCCAAGAAAAACCCCTAACCACTCGAGTCAACCGAGGCTGCAGGAACCCACATCTGGCATATCTATAGGCAGAAATGCTTTTGTGACCGTAGTTCTATCTCTTGCCGCCCTAATGGCGATTCTATTGTGGAAGAAGGAAAAAAAAAAAGACACAACAACACTACCAGCCAAATCAGGCAGCCTCTCAATGGTGGTGCTTGATAAAGTTCGAGTTATCGCTGAACCTCTTCCCGCAGATCGAGCACTCGTAAGGTTTCTCGCCCGTGTGAATCCGCTTGTGGACGATGAAGTTGGAGTAGTCATTGAAACGCTTCCCGCAATCCAGGCACTTGTAGGGTTTCTCGCCCGTGTGGATGCGCTTGTGGCGGGTGAGGCTCGAGCCCGTGTTGAAGCCCTTCCCGCAGTAAGAGCACTTGTAGGGCTTCTCCCCCGTGTGGACCCGCTGGTGGATAAGGAAGGCGGCCCGGCTGACGAAACTTTTCCCGCACTCGGAGCAGTTGTACCACTGGTCGCCGGAGTGGGTCCGCTCGTGGGCGATGAGGTTGGAACGGCGCCGGAAGACTTTGCGGCAAATCAGGCAGGTGTTGTCCGGCTCGCTGGGAAAGAGGCTGGGCTGCAGGACACTCTCATCCAAGTCCTCGTAGGTCCCCTGGGAATTGATGAATTTGCCCTCCGCCTTCTCCTCGCTGTTCCAGTAGAGGGTTTCAGATGCTTCTCCCGGATTGGGAGAACAGGAGACGCCGGGCTCGCCTCTTCCGGACCACTCCCAACCCGACTCTCGATCCTCGCTGTCTTCCTCACAGAACTCCTCCTCATCTACATAAATGGATATATAGGTAGATCCATATACATTGAATCAATCAATTATTCAATCAGCCGGCATCCTCGTTCTCTACCCTGCATTTCTTGTCATCCATATATCATCTATATGTCTGTCTGTCTATTTATCTGGGTATTATCTCTCTCTCTCTCTGCATCCATCCATATAAATGAAAATGAATAAATCAATCTGCTATAATCCTCATTCTCATCACCTATATACTTTTTTCACAATTTTTAATTTTAAATGTTTTAATTGGTTTGTATTTTTAATTTTGGGCCAAATTTATATATATTTTAATTGTTTTTAATATTTGTATTTCATGTTTTTTAATTCTGTCTGTACACCGCCCTGAGTCCTCAGGGAGAAGGGCGGCATATAAATTTAAATAAATAAATAAATAAATAAATAAATAATTTATAAACATACCGTATTTTTCGGAGTATAAGACGCTCCGGACTATAAGATGCACTTACCTTTTTTGGTGAGAAAAAGAAATCTCCCTCTGCCTCTGAGCAATTTTGCAGCAAACAGCCTGCTTTACTTTCATTTTCGTTTTCAGCATAGCTTGATTAGCACAAGAAAAAAAGATATCTGCTCCCAGCAATTTACCTCCTTGCAGCAAGCAGCAGAGGCCTGCGCAACAATAGGCAATGGCAATCCCTGCAGCCTGAAACAGCTGAGAGTCAGGAGGCTGATCCAAGGGACAATCAACTTGTGCTAATTAGGCTATGCTGAAGCTGAAATGGGCTTGCTGCTTGCTACGAGGAGGTAAATTGCTGGGAGGCAGAGGCCAAAGGGTGGGGGCCAGTGGGTAGGCAGGGGTAAATTTGGTGTATAAGACGCACCCAAATTTTCACTCCCTTTTAGGTATGTCTTATAGTCCAAAAATACGGCATATCTAAATAAATTTAACTTACGGCTCCTGATCTCCGCTCCTTCCGTCGGGACTTGAAGACTTGGCTTTTCAAACAAATAGGCTGAGACTGATTCCGGGCTTTATTATTTACTACTAATTAATTATTTGGATTAAATTATGATTTTATTGTACTTGTTTCTTAACTTATGTTCGCTGCCCTGAGTCCTTCGGGAGAATGGCAGCACATAAATACATGTAATAAATAAATAAATAAATAAATTTAATCACTCTCCTCGAATCTTCATTCTCTAACCTGCATAACTTTCATACATCTATGAATGCATGTATGTATATATATATATATATATATATATATATATATATATAAACCCTCTGCTGCCCATCTCCCAATGTTTGCTGGCTGCCAGAAAAAAAGCCTAGAAACTAGTGGATTGTGATTTCACTGAACTAGGGCTGCATAAAAATCTTGGTTTACGTAGGAAGAACCTGGCTAAAGAGAAATACATATATATAAACATAAATATATATATGTTATTGTTCGCGAAGTCGTGTCCGACCCATCGCGACCCCATATATATATACCGTGTTTCTCCAAAAAAGATGGCCCACCTTGAAAAGAAGCCCTATCATGTTCTTGAGCACATGCAATCAAATTGAGCCCCACCCACAAAATTAGCCCTAATTAAGACCCCGCCCACCCCGGGGTGTAGGGGGCGGGGCGAGGCGCACAGGTAAAAAAAATAAGCTAAGGTAGGGATGGGGGAGGGGCTGGAGCTGCCCTTCTTACCAGGCCTCACATACCCTGACACCTGCCTTGTCTTCTTCTGCGGCCCCTTGCCGCCACTCGCACACATCAACCTGGCCTCTGTTTCACCTTTAGATGCCTGCCGGAAGGCATCTGAAGGCGAAACGGAGGCCGGGGCAATGCGCGTGAGTGGCGGCAAGCGGCCGCAGAGGAAGTGAGCCAACAGTGGGTTCGTCCTGGGCGGGGCTGTCGGTGCCGCTGCCGTGAGGTGAGTCAATCATTAGAACCCTCCAAAAAGAAGGCCTAGCCGGTTTTTCAGGGGGTCAAAAGAAAACCGGCCTTATTTTTGGAGAAACACGGGGTGTGAGAGTTGTGTTTTGTATGTGTGTGATGTATATATAAATAAGTGTATGGATGTATATATAAATATCCTATTTCCCCGAAAATAAGACATCCCCTGATAATAAGCCCAATCGGACTTTTGAGCGTATGCTCTAAAATAAGCCTCCCCCTGAAAATATTTAAAAGCAGAGCTGGAAATCAGGTAAGATGGCAAGAGGGGCTCCATCTTGTTCCACACACCCCAAAATAATAACACCTCTCAGAAAATAAGGCCAAGTGCTTATTTCAGGGTTCAAAAAAAGATAAGACAGGGTCTTATTTTCGGAGAACCCCGGTAAATATTCTGTACCTCACATAATTTCTCATCGTCTATATGAATATTTTTATAAACAGATACCCAATTGAATCAATCAATCAATCTCCAATGACTTTGCCTGTCAGAAGGTCGCCAAAGAGGATTACATGACCCCGGGATACTGCAACCGTCATAAATATGAACCCGTCGCTTAAAAAAACCAAAATCTGAATTTTGATCACGTGACCATGGGGAATGCTGCAACGGTCATAACCCTGACGGTCATAAGGAGCTACCCTCAGCATTTTCCCCAAAACATTTCCTTTCAGAAGTGCGCGACACCCAAAGGCCCTCACCCAACAGCACCACGTGTCGGTCGCTCTCCCGCTTCGTCTCTCTAAGGGAGGGTCTCTGCCAGCTTTCCAGGGGGGCCTTCTCAGTCAAATGGTCCTTCTCCAAGAGGCTGATGGCCTGAAACAGAACAGAGTCCCAGCCCTTCCGTTTAGTGCAGTGTTTCTCAACCTTGGTAGCTTGAAGATGGGTGGACTTCAACTCCCAGAATCCCCCAGCCAGCAGCGCTGGCTGGGGCATTCTGGGAATTAAAGTCCACCCATCTTCAAGCTTCCAAGGTTGAGAAGCACTGGTTTAGCAAGACAGTTCAGGACACGCTGTCCTTTGGAGCGATAGTGTAACCCTGCAATTTTCCTGGCCATGTTGTCGGACACTGTTTCCCTTGCCGCCACCTCCTCCTCCTCCTCAGGACTGAGAAAGAGGGACTGGCCCTGTCATCCACCTGACGTCATGCCCATAGCAGAATTAGAACTCAAGAATTTTCCGGTGCCTTGACTGGAGCTTTTGCCCACTGCATCAAATTGGCCTTTTCCTCACATTGCATTTGCCAGATGGGAACTTGTTCCCTTTGGCTCTTCTAACTTCCCGGTATTCTTTCTGTAACCTTAGTTTTCTTTCTCCTTCCTGCCTGCCTGACTCCTCTTCCCTTTCTCTCTTCCCTTTTTTCCCCCTCCCTCCCTTCCTCCCCTTTCTCTCACCTTCCCCTTCCTTTCTTTTCCTTTCCTCTTCCCTTTTCCTTCTTTCATTTTTCCTTCTTTCCCTTCCTTCCTTTTCCTTTCCTCTTTCCTTTCCTTTTATTCCCCCTTCCTTTCCTCTTCTTTCCCCTTGCCTATCCTTTCCGTTCCTTCTTTTCTTTTCCTTTCCTTTTCTTTCATTCCTTTCCTTTTCTTTCCTCTTTCCTTTTATTCCCATTTCCTTCCCCTTTCCTTCTTTCATTTTTCCTTCTTTCCTTTCCTTCCTTTTCCTTTCCTCTTTCCTTTTATTCCCCCTTCCTTTCCTCTTCTTTCCCCTTGCCTATCCTTTCCGTTCCTTCCTTTCTTTTCCTCTTTCCTTTTCTTTCATTCTTTTCCTTTTCTTTCCACTTTCCTTTTATTCCCATTTCCTCTTCCATTTTCCTTCCCCTTTCCTTCTTTCATTTTTCCTTCTTTCCCTTCCTTCCTTTTCCTTTCCTCTTTCCTTTCCTTTTATTCCCCCTTCCTTTCCTCTTCTTTCCCCTTGCCTATCCTTTCCGTTCCTTCCTTTCTTTTCCTCTTTCCTTTTCTTTCATTCTTTTCCTTTTCTTTCCACTTTCCTTTTATTCCCATTTCCTCTTCCATTTTCCTTCCCCTTTCCTTCTTTCATTTGTCCTTCTTTCCCTTCCTTTCTTTTCCTTTCCTCTTTCCTTTCCTTTTATTCCCCCTTCCTTTCTTCTTTCCCCTTGCCTATCCTTTCCGTTCCTTCCTTTCTTTTCCTCTTTCCTTTTCTTTCATTCCTTTCCTTTTCTTTCCTCTTTCCTTTTATTCCCATTTCCTCTTCCCTTCCCCTTTCCTTCTTTCATTTGTCCTTCTTTCCCTTCCTTTCCTTTTTTTCCTTTCCTCTTTCCTTTCCTTTTATTCCCCCTTCCTTTCCTCTTTTCTTTCCCTTTGCCTATCCTTGCCCTTCTTTCTTCTTTCCTTTTCTTTCATTCCTTTCTTTCCTCTCCATTCTTTCTTTCCTTCCCTTTCCCTTTCCTCTTTGCTTTTATTCCTCTTTCCTTTCCGCTTCCCTCTCCTTTCCTTTTTCCCCTCTCCTCTTCCCTTCTGCCCAATCCACCCTCCCATCCCCATCTACTTCTCCAGAGACAGCCTGGCCTCTCTTCCCTTCTTCTCACTCACCGAGAGACCACCCCCCCGGGGGGCAATCCCTCACCTGTTCCTCCTGGCCTTTGCTCTCTTGCTCTCGCAGCAGGAAATCCTCCGCCAGGATCACAGCCTGGGTGCAAGTCAGAGGGCGGCACTCCCGCACCCAGCCCTGCAGTTCCGGGGGCAGAATGGCCAGGAACTGCTCCAGCACTACCATCTCCAGGATCTGCTCCTTGGTGTGCTGATCAGGTTTCAGCCACTGGTGGCAGAGCCTTCGGAGGTGACGGCAGGCTTCCCGAGGCCCATTGGCTTCCTGGTAGCCGAATTGCCGGAAGAGACAGCATTCATCATTCCAGCTGATAGCCTGCTGGCCCCGAGGGAGCCTGGCAGCTTTCTGACTGTGAAACCTTTTCGGAGGCTCCATCCGGTGGGCTTCTCCACTCAGGCTGATTGTGAGCTGGGTCCCTCTCTCGGCTCGAGGCTGCTGGGGGCAACTGGCTCTCCCTCGGAAGGAGGTCAGGGACGGGCGAGGGTCACTTCTGGGCAGAGGCGTCCGAGGCTGTGAGCTTCCCCCTTCCAAGGAAGGAGCTTCCAGAACCTTCAAGAATTCCTGCAGCTGAGATTCCCACCGTTGCTGTAGGTTCCTGCAGGGTTCCGGGGTTGTTTTCTCAGGATCAGCCCTCTCCCAGAAATCCTGGATGCGGCCTGTGGGAATCAGGCGGGAGCCCGGGCCCACTCCCTTCTCTTTCGTGGCCGCCACCAGGAGGCGTTCTCCCATCTGCCTCCCTTTCCCTTGCTCGGCCTTCAAAGGACTCGGAGCAGATTTCTCCCTGAGCTCTGCCGCCATTTTGTTTCTCTGGGCTACAGCCGACTGGATCGATGCTTCTGCCCGGTGATGGCAACGCTGCCCCTGTCTCAAAAGAAAATTGGCATGGAGATCAAAACCAAAGCCATCTCAATGCCAACAAGCTTCCCCCACTGCCCCCCACCCCCACAAAACAAATGGAGAACGTCAGATAGAATTTGAGATGAAAACCTGCAATGGAAGTGACTAGGCCAGTGATGGCAAACCTTTTCGGCACCAAGTGTCCAAACCAGAACACACACAGGCCCGGCAGAGAGCTGAAAACTAGACCACCAGCTGGCTGGTACGCGAACACCAGCTGGCCAGCATGCTTGTGGGCACCGGAAACCAGAAGAGGAGCTGGTGACAGTGAGCATGTCCACAGAGGGCTCTGCGTGCCACCTCAGGCACACGTACCATAGGTTCGCCATCACCAGACTAGGCAGAAGCCTGGCACCCACTCAATTCCTTTTTCTTTAAAAAAACAAACAAACTTTATATTACCCTTCCCGTTACGATAGACTGTTCTGCCCCAGCTACGGACCCCAAAGAACGCAGCGCACACAAAGTCCGTTCAAACCTTAGTTTACTAAATAAACCAGTCACGGCTGTTAATTAATTGCATTAACAGCCGCCAAGAATTCAAAGAAGAGTAACTGAAAACTTACTATGGTTGGCAGAATGCCCAGAAGCAATTTGCAGGAAGCTGATAAGATAAGCAAGACAAGACACGAAGGTATGTGAACGAAGTTGTTCCCTGCAAATTGCTTCAGTTGGCGTTCCTCCTTAAATAGGCTAAGGGAGTGGCCAATTAGCCCCAAACCTTACTCTCGAGGAGACCTTCTCCTGAAGAGCCACTCCTGCCTTTTGGCAGCTCTGCGCGCCCGTGCATCGAGAAGAGGCTCCTCCTCTTCGTCCTCTTCACTTAAAGGAGCTTTTGGAGGTTCTGAAGGCTAAGTCCCTGCCTCTGGCACATCTTCTCCAGCCTCCTCATTGTCCGACTCAAGTGCCAGCTGCATAGGCTGCTGGCGCAGCACCACACCAGCCTCCTCGCTGTCAGAATCAGCTACTAGCTGCACAGGCCGCTGACGGGCCACAACATAGACTTTGCCACCTAGGGTGCTGGGAAACCAACCAAGGAAAGTCCCAAAGGTGCTTTTTCAGGAGGCAACTGGACTTTTGTTTTTCCTTGAAGATGTTTCGCTTGTCATCCAAGAAGCTTCTTCAGCTCTGACCGGATGATGGGGAATGGAAGGATTTATATTCCTTGCAAACAGCTGGTCATTTGCATCCTTTTTAGAGAGTCGTTGAGGCACTTGGAGGTTTATCTGTGTCCTCAGGGTCACCTGAGTGGTGCAAATGGTTCCTCTAATCTGCAATTTTTTCTGGAAACCCATTCATATAAACCTCCAAGGGGCCTCAACGACTCTCTAAAAAGGATGCAAATGACCAGCTGTCTGCCAGGAATATAAATCCTTCCATTCCCCACCATCCAGTCCGAGCTGAAGAAGCTCCTTGGATGAGAAGTGAAACGTCTTCAGAGAAAATCCAGTTGCCTCTTGAAAAAAGCACCTTTGGGACAGGGGTGGATTCTAAAATTTTTTACTATCGGTTCTGTGGGCGTGGCTTATTTTGTGGACGTGGTTTGATGGTCATGTGACAATTCTTTAGGATTTAGCGGAGGTACTGGTCTACCAAGCTTTTAACTGCTTGCAGAGCTGTACCGGTCTATCCATTTATTCTTGGAGCGTCCCGGTCTACCACCACATTGCCTTTTAACACTGATCAGCTGTAGGGCGGCCCTTTGAAGCCCCACAACAAGAGTTTAAACAGGTTTTTTCATTCTAGCCATCAGCTGGGAGGGCCCAGCTCCCGAACAAAAGAGAACTGGTTCCGTGACGTCATATTGTCACTGCTACCGGCTCGGCTGAACCGGGAGGAACCCACCACTGTTTTGGGACAACCATGACCCGAATGACTGAAAATCTCCACAGACATTCAAGGCCCCTTCCCACTCTGTTGTTCTGACAACAGCCTTGCAAGGTAGGTTGGCTGAGAATGTACCACAGCTAAGGAGAGACATGAACCAGGAGGCCCTCCTTAGCGCTAATCCAACCACCTTTCGGAGATGATGAAACTCTGAGGTTCACAAACATTCAAAATTGGGGGGGGGAGTTGTATAGCTGTTCTGACCCACCCCCAAAATCCAAAGCCCAGGTACTGGCTTTCCACCTTTGTATTTTTCAAGAGCTTGGGGGGGAGCATAGCTACCATTTGTCGACAGAGATTCAAGACTCCAGAGGTTGTGAATGCTCCTACACTGGAAGTTTTTAAGAAGAGATTGGACAACCCTTTGTCTGAAATGGTAGAGGGTTTCCTGCCTAAGCAGGGGGTTGGACTAAAACAGGGGTGGGCAACTGTGGCCCTTTTACAACCTGTGGACTTCAACTCCCAGAATTCCTGAGGCAGCCAAGCTGGCTCAGGAATTCTGGGAGTTGAAGTCCACAGGTCATAAAGGGGCCATATTTGCCCAGCCCTGGACTGGACTTCCAAGGTCCCTTCCAATTTGTTGCGTTCTGTTCTATTCTTTCCTACTGTACAGTACTGTACTCAGTCAACCAGGTCATGGTTGTCCCAAAGATGCTTTTTTTTTCCAAAAGGAAACTGGACTTTCTTGGTTTTTCCTTGAAGACGTTTCGCTTCTCATCAGTTCCGAAGAAGCTACTTGGATGAGAAGCGAAACCTCTTCAAGAAAAAAAAGAAGTCCAGTTGCCTTTTGAAAAAGCACTTTTGGGACATAGCTGCCTTTTTTTTTTTCCTTTCCTTCTCCTGGGAGTATCCCAACCCTCAGAACAATTCTGCCTCTCTCGATTGCACGGCTCTCTCCAAGCTGGGCAACTTTATAAGACTTGTGGACTTCCAGCTCCCAGAATTCCCCAGCCATCTTACTCAACTCTGGGAATTGGAAGTCCACAAAGTCTTGAAATCTGCTAGCTGGGGAATTCTGGGAGTTGGAAGTCCACAAAGTCTTGAAATCTGCTAGCTAGGGAATTCTGGGAATTGGAAGTCCACAAAGTCTTGAAATCTGAGGAATTCTGGGAATTGGAAGTCCACAAAGTCTTGAAATCTGCTAGCTGGGGAATTCTGGGAGTTGGAAGTCCACAAAGTCTTGAAATCTGCTAGCTGGGGAATTCTGGGAGTTGAAGTCCTAAAGTCTTGAAATCTGCTAGCTGGGGAATTCTGGGAGTTGGAAGTCCACAAAGTCTTGAAATCTGAGGAATTCTGGGAATTGGAAGTCCACAAAGTCTTGAAATCTGCTAGCTGGGGAATTCTGGGAGTTGAAGTCCTAAAGTCTTGAAATCTGCTAGCTGGGGAATTCTGGGAGTTGGAAGCCCACAAAATCTTGAAATCTGCTAGCTAGGGAATTCTGGGAATTGGAAGTCCACAAAGTCTTGAAATCTGCTAGCTAGGGAATTCTGGGAATTGGAAGTCCACAAAGTCTTGAAATCTGAGGAATTCTGGGAATTGAAAGTCCACAAAGTCTTGAAATCTGCTAGCTGGGGAATTCTGGGAGTTGAAGTCCTAAAGTCTTGAAATCTGCTAGCTGGGGAATTCTGGGAGTTGAAGTCCTAAAGTCTTGAAATCTGCTAGCTGGGGAATTCTGGGAGTTGGAAGTCCACAAAGTCTTGAAATCTGTTGGCTAGGGAATTCTGGGAGTGGAAGTCCCCCAGGCTTAAAAAGTTGCCAAGGTTGGAGACCCCTGCTCTAAATTACAGGGTTCAGCAAGCTGAAACAACACCCCCGCCCGCGTCCCTCCCCCCACTCCAGGCTCCATCTTTCTTGGCTCTTCCATATTTGGGGGCGAGGGTGGGGAGAAGAGTGCTCCACCCTCCGGAAGAAACCTGGAGACTTTGAAAGCCCTTCTTAAACAAACCACGACGGCCACAAGCCACGATCGGCAGCTTGCAAACCTTTGGTAGAACTTTTTCTACCTTGCTCCCCTGAAATCGCTTCGCGGGGGGGGGCTGTTGTTCTTTTTTGGGGGGGTCCTCTCCTCCCCCCCACCTCGCCCCAAATCCCTTTTTTCCTTTTTTTCTTATCCTTTTAATTAATTTATTATTATTATTATTTTTGCAAATGCTCATCGTTGCATTTCAGAAAAGGATGCCCCATTTTTTTCCCCTCTCCCCGTGTTTTTAACCTCCTGCAAGCGGACGAGCGGCTCCCTTTTTACCCCCTCCCCCAAATTCCCAGGATTGCTGCGAGCAGCTCGGCCTCTGCAAACTTCCACCAATCTGAACTCCCAACCCCGCCCTGGCCCTGGCCATCCAAGCCTGGGAACCCCGCCCGGGAGAAAGGAAAAGCCGGGCCACCTCCGGGCTCCTCGTCCGGGAAGGCGCCGCCGCCGCCGCCCCGCTGCCCTTTTGCACTCACCCCGATCTCCCTCCCACGAGCTGGGAAATTCAAAGGCCACTTTCCCACGGGAGGCGGGGCCGGAAGTGACCGGAACTGTTTACATCCCGCCCTCCCTCGCCGCAACTTCCTGTCCTCTCTAGGAAGCGGGGAGGGCTGGAGTTGAAAAGGTGAAAAAGGGGGAGGAGGAGAGAGAGAGAGAGAGAGAGAGAGAGAGAGAGAGAGGCCGTTGTGCTACTGTAACGGTCCAGAGGTCCCCAAACTTGGCCTCTTTAAGACTTGCGGACTTCAACTCCCAGAATTCTCCAGCCAGCTATGCTATGCTATCCTATGCTATGCTATGCTATCCTATGCTATGCTATGCTGGCTGGAGAATTCTGGGAGTTGAAGTCCGCAAGTCTTAAAGAGGCCAAGTTTGAAGACCTCTGCTGTAACCTCTCTTTTAAACTGTTTTTTCAAAACTTTTAAAATTTTTAAATTTTAAATTTGTCTTATGAATTTGGGGTGTTTTAAATTTCGTTTTCAGGGCCAATTATTTAATTGTATTTTAATGGTTTTTTAATATTTGTATTATATGTATTTTATTTGGCTGTTCACCGCCCTGAGTCCTTCGGGAGTAGGGCAGTGTACAAATTCAATAAATAATAATAATAATAATAATAATAATAATAACAACAACAACAACAACAACAACAACAACCACTTCAAACCTCCCCCCTCAAGCACATTGATTTCAAACCAGAGATTTTTTTATTAGAGATCTTACCAGAAACATATAACAGAGAATTGAGTTACCTGATTGTGAATGTATTGACAGCGGCTGGAATTGTGTTTGCTAAAAATTGGGAAAATGAGGAAATACCCAAAACAAGATGAAGTTATTAGGAAAATTATGGAATGTGCTGAAAGGAGCAAATTGACATTTGAAATTAAGAGAACAGGGAGATAAACAATACTATAAAATAGGGGATTTATTTTATCAATGGCTAGATAATAAGACATGGAAATGAAATAATATGAAATAGATGTTATAATACAATTTGTGGAAAATGATTTTCATGGGATGGAAATGCCATTGTTAAATGAATGATAAATGAGAATAATGATAGAAAGATATTAGATGTTAGATCGATAATACGAGAAATTAGAGAATTTGTAATTAGAGAATTTGTATGAGAGGAAGCACAAAAGGTTTGTAACCGACCGACACACTACTTGTAATTGGAATGGATGATGGATGTTTTTATGTTTTGTTTAAAAAATAAAAATCTTTTTTTTAAAAAAAAAAAGCTTCCGCCCCCAACCTCTTTTAAAGGGATCTCACAGGACTGGAACAGCCCCGAACTGAAATGGGATAGGGTCTCTTGTTTGAGCTTGAGGTTGGACCAGATTACAAGGTTCACTTAACAATTGTGTCAAAAAAAGGGCGTAAAACGCAGCAAAACTCACAGTTGCCTTGCTTAGCAAATGCAGTAATAAATCAAGGACTACCTGTACTCCATATCTATGTTGACATAGGTGTCTTAGCATTATGAAGAACCACACAATGGATGTGGTTGCTCAACCAGCTGCAAATGCCTCTGGCAGTTCGATTCACCATCCCAAATGGTTCCGTTTTATCAAGGAAATGGTTATGGTCAACTTCATCAAATACGGTACAGAAAACTAAGTATACCCTATCGGCCATATTCATTCATTCATTCAATCAGTCAATCAATCCATTAATCAATCAGAACAGAGCTTAAGGGACCTTGGAGGTCTTCTAGTCCAACCCTCTATTTAAACAGGAGACCCTTTAGTAGAGGTCTTCAAACTTGGCAGCTTTAAGACTTGTGGATTTCAACTCCCAGAATTCTCCAGCCAGCATAGTATAGCTGGCTGGAGAATTCTGGGAGTTGAAGTCCACAAGTCGGCAAGTGTGAAGACCTCTGCTATAATCCCTTCAACCCACCCACCCCCACCTCTTTCAAAGGGATCTCATGGGACTGGAACAGCCCCCTGTCTGAAATGGGATAGGTCTCTTGCTTGAGCAGGATGTTGGACTAGATTACAGGGGTCTCCAACCTTGGCAATTTCAACTCCCAAAATTCCCCAGCCAGCTTTGCTTAAAGTTGCCAAAGTTGGAGACCCCTGGACTAGAAGACCTCCAAGAACCCTTCCAACTCAATTGATCGATGATTGATTGATAGATACTTGGTGGCTGGGGAATTCTGGGAGTTGAAGTCCACCCATCATATAAAGTTGACAAAAACACCAATTTTAGGAGTGGGGAGACTTTCTGGTGCAGATAGTCAATAGTACAATATTTATGATATTAATCAGAATAGAGCTGGAATGGACCTTGGAGGCCTTCTCACACCCTGGTCAGCGCTTCTTTATTCTCCTGCCGTCAGGAAGGAGATATAGAAGCCTAGGGCAGCTGCACAAATAGGCTGAAGAACATTATTTATTTATTTATTTATTTATTTATTTATTTATTTATCTATCAGATTTCTATACTGCCCTTCTCCTTCCAGACTCAGGGCGGTGAACAGCCAAATATAAAACAGTCGTACACAATGGTAGTATAGTGGTTTAATGCACCCTGTTATTAACACAGCTGCCTGCAATTTCTGCAGGTTCGAATTTTACCAGGCTCAAATATACATCAAATATATAAATATACAAAAGTATGAAGGCTATTGCTTAACGCATTGTAAGCCGCCCTGAGTCTCTGGAGAAGGACGGCATATAAATCAAATTTAAAAAAAAAAAAAAGTTAAAATAGATTTAAAATAATTAAATAAAATTTGGCCCATAATTTAAAACATTTCAATTAAAATCAATATCAAATTTTAAAACCAACCATAAAATCAGGACAGCCCAGCTAACTGAAAAAAGTAGGTTTTAAGGGCCCGACGAAAAGTCCGGAGGTCTGGGATCACTCGTATCTCTGGGGGTAGATCGTTCCAGAGGGTAGGTGCCACCACAGAGAAGGCTCTCCCCCTGGGGGTTGCCAGCCGACATTGTCTGGCCGACGGCACCCTGAGGAGGCCCTCTCTGTGGGAGCGAACTGGCCGGTGGGAAGCAATTGGTGGCAGAAGGCGGTCCCGTAAGTACCCCGGCCCTAAGCCATGGAGCGCTTTAAAGGTGATCACCAACACCTTGAAGCGCACCCGGAAGTCCATGGGCTGTCAGGCTCCTGAATGGAAAATAACTTTACAACAACATTGAGGTAAAGAGCAAATAAAGAATAATGTAGATAAAAGAAATAATGTGAATAAAATAGGAATCATACAGAGTCAGATATATGGGCTCTGGGGGACCCTCTCTATTCATATTATTATAAAGGGAAGACGTGCTTGGATACATGAACTCTGAGAGACTCTATCTATTCACATTATTATAAGAGAGGAAAGTGCTTGTTGGAAATTACATTAACAAACAGTTAAACCCTTTTAAGTGGTAATATATCTTCTGATACCTAGATGTCATGGAAAGGACTGCTATATGGAAAAACATCTGAGTGACCTGACTGTGAATGACACAAAGACCTATATGTTACAAAGAGTTACTTAATCTAATGAACTTACCCAAGGACAGTAGTAACTCTCCCATTAGCGACTCTGAGCACTTAAGAAAAGTTGTGTGGCTAAAATAATTTTGTAAACTAAGATTAATGCTTTAAGTAATTAGATGAACTTATTAACAAGTGAATGTAACCATAGAAGGAAAATCGGATGTATGATCTCATGATTAACCATATATGGAAAATGTATGATCTCACTGAATCCTTTGTCTTAGAAATGTATAAAAACCATTGTATCAGAGTTCTTTTTTTGTTCAAAGCTTCAGGTACAAATCTGGCTCTGAACCTTGCGCAATAAACTGTCTCTGACTGGCCTGGGAATGTTTTTTTAGTCCTTCCATTCCACTACATTTATGGCACCCCAGATGGGACTAAGGAACAAAGAACTTTTGTTCTGCCAGACAGCCTGCCCCAGCGGAACCGACGCCTCCCCAAGGAAAATCCACTGGCCGGCCATTAGGACTCCTTTGAAGTCCACGGAACCTTTCAGTGAGGAGGTGCCGTAACCCGCTGGCGAAACAGGCTAGTCAAGGATCCTTAAAGGCTAGCCAGACACAGAGACCTTAAAGAAAAAGAAAGAAAGAAAGAAAAAAAAGAAAAAAGGAAAAAGAAAACAGGTAAGTATAAATCAGAGAGTTAAAGTCTCTCTTAGAGTACCCACCCGTTAAGGGGTGGCAGAGGGGGGCTGATCACCCTCCTGGAGACAAGGTGGCATCCTGAAGTCTCTGGAATTAAGTATTTAAATATTGTGGAATTAAGTATTGTGTGGGATTGTGCGGGTGGTTAAACCTCTGCGGTTCTCATAGACGACTGTCGGAACGTCCAGCGTCGTGAGCCAGGGGTAGTGTTGTTAGAATGGGTGGTAATAAATATTGATCAGTGGAAGACAAAAAGAAACCCCCCCCTTAATTACTCAAGTATCAGGCAGAGTTTGCTAGGGTCTGTTTGATGAAAACTAAAGAAAGGGGAGAAATAAAACCTTATGCAATAAAAGTTTTTTTAAAAAAAATGTGTGATCTTATGTGTGGTAAGAGAAAAGAACTAATTGCAATGTTATAAAGTTTCTGATAAATTGCCATTCTTAACTAAGAATAAAGAAGACTTTGTTTACTGTTCTTCCCACCTGGGGTTTAGCAGGCCGTAAAGAGGAAAGCCTGTCTAAATGGGAAGTGTCAGATAATTTGACTTGATCAATTTGGTGTGATTTCTGTTAAAAATATATATATATATGATGGTGTGTAAATTTGAATGGAATTGATTGTGATTGTTTGGCTGGCCAGCAAATTAAGTAAACTTGTGCTTGAATAATTGTAATGATTGGTTTGCATGAAGTGAGATTTTTGCATGTGAGATTGGTGTACGCAGTTTGATTGCAGCGTGAATGTGAAGTGTGTTGAGGGTAAAAGTTGGTGAAAATGCACTTTAATTCCCCTTCATATAATTTGTGGGAAATGTCTGTGAATGATGGAGGTTAGAGAGAAATGCAGAATGTGTTGCTTTGTTGGAAGAATGCTGAATGAAGCAGGTTGCCTGCTTGGTTGCCTGCTGTAAAACGTTTTTTTTTAACCTCTCCCTCCCCTCTTTTCTTTTGGAAGTGAGAAGCAGGAAAAGGGTGGGCTGTTGGATTTTTTTTTTCAGCGGACATCTCTCTCTCTGCTGAAAGAGCAGAGAAAGGAGGGGGAAAGATCGGCTAATGTGGTTTTTGCTGCTGATCTCTTTAATTTGCATACGAAAGCTTTTCTGCTCTGAATACAATTTTGATTTTATTTTTTTTCTGGAAATTTTTGAGGTTTAAAACGCTTAATTAAACCTATATAAAAGAAATGATTTTGAAAGATTTTTTTAATCTGACTTGCATTTTACTAAAGGCAGAGAATTGAAGCTAAAGTTTGATATATTTCAGATTTGTTTGTTTGATTGTTGTTCCTTTCGAAGAAGGAGCTAATTTGTTTATAAAAGAAAGATATTCACTAAAACACAGAAATAGCAAACTGAATAATTATTGGGAACGAACAACTACAAAGGGTTAGGAAAAACAGAGTGTGAACTATACAACTATTACTTATTTGCCAGACCCAGGACCGAAGAACCTAATCACAAACAAAGACAGGATTTAACCACCATAAAACCATCACCCACACAAAATAAAGAATTCACACGCCAAATCAAAAGATGTTTTTTTTGGGGAAAAAAGGGATAAATGGTTACTCTTACAGTTACGACAGGCTACCCTCCGAACGCTGTGCTTGTGTTTGTTTCTTGCCTGCCTCCCCAGAAACAATAAACTGATTCTACTCTCAAGCAGCTGACCTCCAATCATTTCGAAGTAATCTCCCAGCCGGGAGTTTTGAATTCAGGAAGGGAAAGCTCTGCCTTTCAACAATTCTTAAAGGGAAAGGCTTCTTTTTCCTTCCGACAGGAGTAGAGTCTCAGCCTCTATCTATAAACAAGCAAAAATTAAGATAGTTCTATGCAAAATTAATTGTATCTGGACCTTGGAGTTTGAAATGGGAGGGACATGAAAGAGGCAGCCTTGAAACTTTGAAACAAGCTTTGACCAAGGCTCCTGTATTAAGTTTACCAAACTCGGAAAAGCCATTCAATCTCTTTGAAAACACACACACACACACACACACACACACACACTAATGAAACAATTTTAATGCAGCAGACAGACTTGATTGTAACCACAAATCACAATTTGAATCAAGCACAGTTCTTAGCCAACACCAGATCAATGGATCAGTTTTAGAACATGGTGCTGAAGTGATTGATTTACAAACAAAAATAAGACCTGATTTGGAGGAACACCCCCTGGAGAAAGGAGAAGCAATTTGTATAGGGTGGAAGGGGGAGTACAGAAAAATCCTGGAAACAAGGGGTTTGCCTCGAAATTGGTCTGCTCAAACCTTTGAATAGTATTCATTAAATTAAGCTCTATGGACCGGGAGCCTGGATAGCTCAATAGACAAATGCATTATAATTTAACACCAGCTGTCTGCAATTACTGTCAATTCAAATCTCACCAGGCTCAAGGTTGACTCAGCCTTCCATCCTTTCTAAGGTAGGTGAATTGAGGACCCAGTTTGTGGGGGCAATAAGCTGACTTTATGAAGGCTATTGTTTAATGCATTATAATCCTGAGTCCCCGGAGAAGGGCGGCACATTAAAAAAAAAAAAAAAAGGGAGGAGGGATGCTGGATACTGTATGGGGATTCTGGAGACTGTATGCATTTGGGATTGTGCATTCATTTGGCAAAATATGGGTGGAGTCATTGGGGAATTCAAGCTATTGTAGATGAACTTTTAAAAAGCTATGGTTGTATTGGGATATATCCTTTAGTAACATCAATTATAAACAAATGTTTGATTTATAAAAAGGTGAATGAACAAGCTGTCAGGAAACAACAGATGGGTGGGAGACCATCAGCTTTAAGACCATTTCAATGTATTCATGTGGATTTTACAGAATTGCCAAAAGAGAAAGATTATCATCATATGAACTGTTGTTTGGAGTAATTTTCACTACAGGAAGCATATGCATTAATTTTCTGGAAACCAGAGACAAAGTATTGAAACAATATGTGTATAAACTGTCCAGATATTTTTAAGTTTTTAGGAAACAAGGACTATTATTTATTTATTTGTTTGTTTTAATTTCTATACCGCCCTTCTCCAATATAGGACTCAGGGCGGTGCACAGCCAAAGTAAAAACCAGACATAGAAAAATTAAAAACTGATTAAAATAATTAGATAATTTGGCCATAATTAAAAACAATTCCAATTTAAAATAGTTTAAAAATTTGACTCAAGCCAGCCCAGCTAGTTGGAATAAATGGGTTTTCAGGGCCCGACGAAAAATCCGGAGGTCTGTTATTGTACGTAACTCTGGGGGGAGGTTGTTCCAAAGGGTGGGCGCCGCCACAGAGAAGGCTCTCCCCCGGGGGTCGCCAGCCGACATTGTCTGGCGGACGGCACCCTGAGGAGGCCCACTCTGTGCGAGCGTACTGGCCGGTGGGAGGCTATTGGTGGCAGAAGGCGGTCTCGTAAATACCCCGGCCCTAAGCCATGGAGCGCTTTAAAGGTGGTCACCAACACCTTGAAGCGCACCCGGAAGACCACCGGGAGCCAGTGCAGCTCGCGCAGGAGAGATGTCACATGGGAGCGCCTCGTCGCCCCCATAATCCCCCGCGCGGCTGCATTCTGGACCAGCTGGAGCCTCCGGGTGCACCCCAGGGGGAGCCCCATGTAGAGAGCGTTACAGTAGTCCAGGCGGGAAGTGACGAGTGCTTGAGTGACTGTGCGTAGGGAGTCCTGATCTAGAAAGGGGCGTAACTGGCGTATCAGGCGAACCTGATAAAAAGCCCCCCTGGCCACGGCCGTCAAATGATCTTCCAAAGACAGCCGTGCGTCCAGGAGGACACCCAAGTTACGAGCCCTCTCCGTGGGGGCAAACACCACCTTTGAAGTTTCCAGTCCATAAATTCCACCATGATGATTGGATGTTCCTGGAAGGAAGTGAAAGGGCCCATGCCAGCCCCAAAGGAGTGGAAGGATTGAGTGGTTGCCTATGCTGTTTCCCAACTGAAGAGGACTACAACTGCTCAGATCCCTTTGCGCTCTCTCCCAGATTTATTAGTTTTGTAACTGTGCTTTTAAGATCTTAGGAGGACGGTCCTGGATTCACTGGACGAGACTGAAGCCTGCAGACCAAAGTGATCCAGTCACATACCAGGTGACAACAACTGACCAGCCCTTGGTGTTGAGGTTCAAGAAGGATACACCCTGCTGAGTCCTACCGGCAACGGGCTCTCAACGCACAGTGGTGATCGTCAAGCTTTGCTGAACCACCCCGGAAGCTGGTTCTCTACGCACGGCCGAAGCTTGGAACAGAGGAAGACAACATTCCATGACTATAGTTTGTAATGTAAAACCCATTAACAGTGATAGTATCCAGTAAGCACTTATTAAAAACACTCATGGTTGAGGAAGATTGGGGTGTGGGGACTCTGGGCAACAGCTACTTTAGCCCTTCTGTTGGTATTGTTTTAATACACTTGATATTGCCCTACCCCAAGTTACACATATCCCTAACCCTCTTCCTAACATGGTGAACTTGTAAACTTCGGGTCTTGCGCTCTTAAGGCCTTGTGGGTGTGGGAATAAAGTCACGATGATTTATTTGGGGTTGTGGGTACTATTAGCCAAGGGTCTAGTGAGTGATGCTAGCTTGAACAGTAGTTCCCCAGGTTGTGTGGATGTTCAAGAAATTCCCCTTGTCTCTGCGGAAGAATTTGAAGATGTCAAGAATCCCAGGGAACCTAGCAGCATCAAGACACTGAATGGGGACACTTTGGGTCAAGTCCACTCCCGCCAACAACGTGGCACCAGAAGGTGGAGTGGGTACCTTATTCCTAAACCAACTCCTAGACCTAAGGTTAAGAGTTTAACAATCCTGGTACAGGGGGGAATAGAAGGGCCCCTACAATAATTGAAAAGAAGAGATTGCATATCAGGGATACTGGAATTGGGTCGAAACCTGGTTAAATCATAGGGTCACCTTCCCTGTGTGTAGAGACATCAGAAACCTGGTAGGCCTATAGGATCCCTGACAAAAGAACAATGTCCATCAGAAGTGTACCTTGGTCCTAGAATGAACCTTAGGGATGTAAAACTAACCAAAGATCTTTTTCCTTCTGCCCACCACTCACTTTCTCATCACCTCCAACTGCCATCATCACAAAATGGGGAGGATGGAAGAGGTCCTGGAAGGTATCCAAGGAAAGGTGCACTAGTCTGTTCCAGCCCCCTCACTTCACTATCTGGTTCTCCATTAGGTCCAACACAGGTTTATGTGTCTTCTTTCCCCCTGGGATACTCCCGGTATCTTTTTGAGGTGGGGTAACACACTCAGTAATACAGTTTCAGCAATTATCAGAAGAAAGCCTGAACCAAATTGCTGGAACCCTGGTGGAAGTCCAAGACCAGATAGAGTCATTGGCAGCAGTGGTCCTACAAAATCGACGTGCCTTAGACCTGGTGGCCACAGAGAGAAGAGGTATGAGAAGATTGTTGTTTCTATGTGAATAAATCAGGTGTGGTCAGAGAAGTTGCCAAGGATTTGCAGGATAGGGCATCCAAGATAAGTCAGAGGTTACAAACAACTGACAGGTGGTTTTCTTGGTTGCCTGGATCCGGCTGGATTAAACAAATGTTATTCTTGTTGATATGGCTGTGGCAGGCCTAGATTTTATTCCTTGTGCAGGCCTAGCTTTTATTCCTTGTGCAATCCCTGTGCTGAAACAGCTATCTGCGAGGGCATTAGTTTTGACAGAGCGTTTTCTTGAAGAAAAAAAGTTTCTGAAACAGACACATATGTCAAAATAGGGTCTGGGAAAAGAATGGAGAGAGTACCTCCAAGGATTAATAGGGTGAAGATCAAGAAATACCTATCTCTTGCCTAGATTAGTCATATGTTGTGGGATATTATATGTTGGCTTTGTGTATTAAGGGACATAGAGTGTTGTGTAAGAAGTAATGGAAGTTTATGCATGGAAAAACTTCCACAGGGGGGAATGAGGTAAAGAGCAAATAAAGAATAATGTAGATAAAAGAAATAATGTGAATAAAATAGGAATCATACAGAGTCAGATATATGGGCTCTTGGGGACCCTCTCTATTCATATTATTATAAAGGGAAGACGTGCTTGGATACATGAACTCTGAGAGACTCTATCTATTCACATTATTATAAGAGAGGAAAGTGCTTGTTGGAAATTACATTAACAAACAGTTAAACCCTTTTAAGTGGTAATATATCTTCTGATACCTAGATGTCATGGAAAGGACTGCTATATGGAAAAACATCTGAGTGACCTGACTGTGAATGACACAAAGACCTATATGTTACAAAGAGTTACTTAATCTAATGAACTTACCCAAGGAGAGTAGTAACTCTCCCATTAGCGACTCTGAGCACTTAAGAAAAGTTGTGTGGCTAAAATAATTTTGTAAACTAAGATTAATGCTTTAAGTAATTAGATGAACTTATTAACAAGTGAATGTAACCATAGAAGGAAAATCGGATGTATGATCTCATGATTAACCATATATGGAAAATGTATGATCTCACTGAATCCTTTGTCTTAGAAGTGTATAAAAACCATTGTATCAGAGTTCTTTTTTTGTTCAAAGCTTCAGGTACAAATCTGGCTCTGAACCTTGCGCAATAAACTGTCTCTGACTGGCCTGAGAATGTTTTTTTAGTCCTTCCATTCCACTACAACATAGTATGATTGACTTGCGGGGCCGGCGCGATGTGCAATAAATTCACATGGTGCAGTAGGATTGTGTGTTTGTTAGTAGGATTCACTGGGTTAGGGATTTTTCTTTTCTTTTACTGTCTTTCACTGTGAGTTGTATTGGGTTGGGGGTGGTGCACGAAGGGAAGCTCAGACAATCTCATTGTATACACATTGTACTCTGACAATAAAGCAGGGGTGAAATCTACTTACCTTCCCAACCAGTTCCGAAGTGCAAGCGTGTTGCGCACGCACTTCCTTTGCTCACATGCACATGCAAATCACATGTGCACACAGACCCTCTGCGCATGTGCAAAACCTATGCATGCACAGGGGGTAAAAAACAGGTTACTTCCTGGGTAAAACCAGGAAGTAACGACAACCAGGCGGGTGGGTACAGCCTCGCGCCACCATCGCTACCAGTTCTCCGAACCACTGGTTCGACTAAACCGGTCTGTACCGGGAGCATTTCACCCCTGCAATAAAGGTTTAAATCTGAATTTTCTAGTCCAGCCTCCTGCTCAAGTAGGAGATGCCCTATGCCTATACCATTTCAGATAGATGCCTGTCCAGTTTCTTCTTAAAAACCTCCAGTGATGAAGCCCTCACAACTTCTGGTGGCAAGCTGTTCCACTGTTTAATTGTCCTCACTGTTAGGATATTTCTCTTTAATTCCAGGTTGCTCATTGTTTCTTGTCTTGCCCTCTGGTACTTTGGACAATTTTGACCCCCGTTATTTATTTATTGGTTCGATTTATATGCCGCCCTTCTCCGGAGACTCAGGGCGGCTTACAATGCGTGAAGCAATAGCCTTCATACTTTTGTATATACCTGCTTAGTAGGTCTTTCGCCCCCCACCCCAAGCGGTGTTCTTTTTTTATACAAAGTCAGCTTATTGCCCCCACAATCTGGGTCCTCATTTTATCTACCTCGGAAGGATGGAAGGCTGAGGCAACCTTGAGGCAACCTCTTTGTGGCAACCTCTCAAATACCTCAACACTGCTATCATGTTCCCCCTCGTCCTTCTTTTCTCTAGACTGGCCATACCCAATTCCTGCGACTGTTCCTCATGATTTAATCTCCAGGCCTTTAATCATCTTAAGTTGCTCTGCTTTACACTTTTTCCCAAAGTCTCAACATTTTTTTTTTTTTTTGGTAATGTGTGGAGAACAACGCCCTCTTTTCAGAATAACAATTTTACTAAAAGGCTTAAGCTATTGTGCACTTCTCCTTTTTTTTTTTGTTTTTTTTTTTTTTGTACAAAATGCCAGGAAAGATTGCCCCCAGCCTCCTGATTTTTGGCTACTATGCATCGGTGATTCCCAACTTGGGGACTTCAATTCCCAGAATTCCTAGCAATGGGCCATGCTGCCTGAGGTATTCTGGGAGTTGAAGTCCACCCATCCCACCATGGCCAGGGTGGGAAAGCTGCTCTAAAATATGAACAAGGCTCTCCTCGGACAATGCCTCCAAAGAGTTAAGTGAACAGAGAGTTTGTTGGCCAGAGACGGCCGGAAATGTACTAAGAATTTCAATAAAAAGTGGAAGGGAGAGAAAAAGGGATGGAAAACAAATCTAGCATTTGAATTTGCCCTCTCTTCTCCCCGGCTTGAACATCATCCATCACCAAGACTGTTGATCTGTGAAAAGTGCTTTTAATCTGCATTTCTTTGCTTGGGAAAAAGAAAGGGGTTCAAAGAGAAATCCCAGAATATTATCCTGAGCTTTTCTTAATGACTCTTTTTCCTTCCTCTTTCGACTTAACTTCATCACGGGTTTCATTCTGAGACAGATCCTAGCTAAATCATGTTTGGGCAACTCTGGGGGCCTTCCTGCTAGACTTAGAAGAAATTTCCATTAGAAGAAGTTCTTAGAAGAAGTTCAAGGAGTTGTTTTGCAAGGTAAGAGACCAACTTCTGCCAAAACAATAAATCTTTGCTTGCCTGCAGCTGGTATGGGACATTTTTGCCCAGCCAAACCACACTCCTTATCCTGAAGACCTGGATTGCAGCTCCCATCATTAGTTGGCATGGTTGTGCGGGTTGGGGATAATGGGAATTGTGGTTGTGTAGAAGTGATGCACCATATGTGATTTGTGGTATGGACCCTTTGCAGGGTGCTGAGCTCTGGAAGGTGGGGGCTGATGGATGATTTGCTTGCAAAGTATATTCTGATTTACTTAGTCTTTTGCCTGGAAGTTTACAATTAATAATATGAAATAACTTTTTCTTAATTCTGCCCACTTTCCTATTATGCTTATACCAGGGGTGAAATCCAGCAGTTTCTGACAGGTCCTGGAGAAACGGTAGCGGGAAATTTTGAGCAATTCGGTGAACCAGCAAATACCACCTCCGGCTGGCCCCAGAGTGGGGTGGGGTGGGAATGGAGATTTTGCAATATCCTTCCCCCAGGAGTGGGGAGGGAATGGGGATTTTATAGTATCCTTCCCCTGGAGTGGGGTGGGAATGGAGATTTTGCAGTATCCTTCCCCTGCCACGCCCACCAAGCCACACCACGGCCTACCAAGCCACAGAACCAGTAGTAAAAAAATTTGGATTTCACCACTGACTTATACTCATAGTGTTATTGTTGTTTTGTGTTTGTGTTGGAGAGGTTGTGATTTTAAAATGTTGCCATGCTTTTTCCCCCCTAGCTGTAGCTTTTTGTGGATAATATGAATAGGGTTTCTGGGTTACTATTAAAGCCATCGTTGTTTTAATATCTGAATGGCATAGGCCAAGTTTCCTGCCTGAGCAGGGGGTTGGACTAGAAGACCTCCAAGGTCCCTTCCAACTCTGTTATTCTAGTCTATTATTGAATAAGAAAGATGAGCTTGATGGAGATATGCAGAAAGCCTAATCTCAATAAAAGGGGCTGAAACATTTTTGAGGTCCACAACAACAATACAGGTAGTCCTCAACGTACGACCACAACTGAGCCCAAAATTGATGTTGTTGAGAAATTTGTTAAGTGAATTTTGCCCTATTTTATGACTTTTCTTGCCACATTTATTGAGTGAATCACTGCAGTTGTTAAATTAGTAACACGGTTGTTAAGTGAATTTGGTTTCCCCATTGACTTTTCTTGTCAGAAGGTTGCAAAAACAGATCATGTGATCCTGGGACCTGCAGCCGTCATAAATGTGGGTCAGTTGTCAAGCATGCAAATGCATATCACATGACCATGGGGATGCTGCAATGGTCATAAGTGTGAAAAATGATAAGTCACTTTTTTCAGTGTCGTTGTAACTTTGAACGGTCACTAAACAAACTGTCGTAAGTTGAGAACTACCTGTATAACCTTTATGACTGGTTGCTTAGTAACCATTCAAAGTCATGATGGACCTCCTTGGGGGTACTTAGGAGTGGAATTGGAAGTTCAAATTGTGGTCACATGACCACATTTTAGCCAATCAGCAACTGGATCACATTTATGGCCATTTATAGCCCCCTGTGTGGCTTGGGATGGCGTTTTGCAATGGTTTTACCAAAAACTGGGATTTACTTCCCGTTTTCAGCCAAACAGCTCTCATACCAAAACCACAGCTTCACTTAATGCCCAGGGCGTTTGCTTAACAACTGCCCAAAAAAGGTCATAAAATCAGGTGGGTTACGTGGCAACCTGATTTACAAGTAATGACCGGGATGGGCAACCTCCATTACATTTGTAACTCAAGGACTACCTATAACAGTGATGGCTAACCTTTTTGCCATCGTGTGCCAAAAGCAGGGGGAGCTCAGGGGGTCACGCATCTGTGTGCCCACACCCATAATTCTATGCCCCCCATCCCCCCGCACATACATGCACATCCCCCCTGGGCTCCCCCCACTTTTGGCACGTGATGGCACAGTGGGCTCAATAGGCCCATTTTTTTGCCCTCCCTAGGCTCCAGGGGCTTTCTAGGAGCCTGAGGAGGGCAAAAATGACCTTCCCCACCCACCCCGGAGGCCCTCCAGAGGCCAGAAACGGCCCATTTGCTGACTTCCGGTGGGACCAGAAGGCCTGTTTTTCGCTCTCCAAATGCTCCAGAGCCTTTCTAGGAGCCTGGAGAGGGCAAAAATGGGCCTTCCCCCGCGCCCCGGAGGCCCTCCGGAGGCCGGAAACAGCCTGTTTACCGACTTCTGGTGGGCCCAGAAGGCCCGAAAAAGGAGCTGAGCTCACGTGCCCACCAATATGGCTTCCGTGTGCCACCTGTGGCACGCATGCCATAGGTTCGCCATCACGGACCTTAACATTGATGGCAAACCTTTGGCACGCGTGCCCAAAGTGGCACACAGAGCCATGTCACCTGGCATGCGTGGCATCGCCCGTTCTTCTTCCGTGTTTCTGGCACGCATGTGCGCACGATGATCAGCTGGCCTTTTTGCATGCGGCAGTGCTGGAAACTAGAAAGAATCAAAAAGAAGGTGGTTTAGGAATTCCAAAATTATTAAACTATTATAGAGCATTTAATATAAAAACAGTAGTAAAAATTTTAAAAGGAGATGTTAAACTTTGGGGTAACTTGGAAATGAAGGAAATAAAGAAGTTTGGTTATAAATGATTTTTGGAAAATCTTAAAGGTAAGGTTAAAATTTGTAATTATTGGTTAAATAGTTTGACTAAAAATTGGGACAGAGTAGCAAAAAAATTAATACCAGTCGCATTGTATTTAGGTAAACTGAAAGAGAATTGCCCAATGAAATTAAATAGCTCAGAGAGAGGATTATAATAGAAGAGAAAGTGGAAACAATTAGTGAATGGTTGAAATTTATAGAAAATGAAATGAGGAAAGAGGAAATTTATGGAAAATTAAACATTAATTGGTTTGAAAGAATTCAAATGAATAAATGGAATAGGAAATGCAAAGAAAGGAATGATGAGAGTAGAAAGGAAACGGAATTTGAAAACTTGACATCTCGAATAATAAAAGATGAAATTGGGCCAAAGGGATTAGTTAGTAAAATTTATAAAATTATTAACTTTGATAATAATTCACAAAGGGTAATGAAAGAGAATTGGGTAAAAGAACTGGGTATTGAAATTTCTGATCAAAATTGGAATATGAACTGGGTTAGTAGAATAATGAGGACATTATCAATAAGGATTAAAGAACATAACTATAAAGTTATTTAGAAGTGGCATTTGACCCCAATAAGACTTTTTCAAATGGATAATAAAGTGGATAAAATGTGTTGGGGATGTAAAGTGGAACTCGGGACATATGCTCATATGTGGTGTAAATGTAATGGGGTTGAACTTTTTTGGTCTAGGATAGAAAATGAAATATTTGAAATGATTAAGAAGAGGGTCAAATTGAAATTGGAAACCATATTATTATTAATATTGAATGAAACAACATTAACAACTGGAGGAAGAGAATTGGTGAGGACTTTGGTTATAATGGGGAGAATTATAATTGCTAGATATTGGAAATTAAATGTTGACTTAAAATTAGAAGAATAGTACAATGAAACATGGAAATTTGCATTAAATGATAAATTGACTTGTGATATTAAAATTAGAAGTGGTATATATAAAGAAAATGTTTTTTGGAACACTTGGCAACCATTTGTGGACTTTGCACTTGGGAGATTGGATGAATTGGCACTAGTACCTTATCAAAGAGATTTCTGGAAGAATTGAAGACTTCAAGTTCCTAAAACTTCCTTTCCATTTGTATAGCACGTTGGGGGAAAAAAATTTTTTTTTCTTTCCTTACTATTGATTTTTGTATTGATTTTTTTTCCTTTTTGTTATTTTTTAACAATAAAAATATAATAAAAAATTAAAAAAAAAAAAAAAAGAAACCCGGAAGATTAGCTGGCTGAAACCGGAAGTTCAGTAGCTGAAACTGGAAGCTCATTTTCAGGGGCCCATGTGCCCTGGGCAGCTCCTCTTCCGGGTTGTGGCCCAGATGCATGCGCGCGCCAGGGGTGGGTTCTAAATTTTTTTACTACCGGTTCTGTGGGCGTGGCTTATTTTGTGGGTGTGGCTTGGAGGTCATGTGACTAGGTGGGCGTGGCTAGCTGGTCAGAGTCATTTCTGGAAGGTTCTCGCACTTACGACTAGTCCTCGCACTTACGACCCGACTCATTTGTTTCCTTTTAACACTGATCAGCTATAGGATGGCCCTTTGAAGCCCCGTGGCAAGAGTTTAAACATTTTTTTCCCTCTAGTCATCAGCTGGGGCTCAGGAGGCAGCAATAGATTGGGGGTGGGACCAAATAAAAGGTAAGAATAACGTGGGTGGAGGGGGGTGTGGGAGGGCGGGGGAGGAGAACCGGTTCGGTGACGTCATATCGTCACCGCTACTGGCCCGGCCGAACCGACCGAACCGGGAGGAACCCACCACTGGCGCGTGCACTCCCTTTTCGGCACTTGGTGATGGTTCACCATTACTGTCCTATAGAGTTGATTTTTTTTTTGCTCTAGTTTAACAAATAGGCCTGACAATGGTTGTGTTTTTAGCTTCTACATCAAACCACCATTTGTCACCGAGAATCCATATAGACTGAGTGTACATTGGGTATATACATCAAAATTCCCAGGGACAAATATCCTTTTAGGAATCAGTCAACGTTTTATGGTGCTATACAGATTTTCAAGTGTCTGAAACTGCTTCTTTCTACGTGGAACACGTAGAGAGGATATGATTGGCCATGCAAAATGGTATATTATGTGGGCTAAGAGAACACATTCCTTGTGATAACTGGTTTCACACACTGTACTAAGTGATCGTTGTTTAATCATGGATTGTTGAATTACCCACAATGTGTTGGGTTTGTGCAACACAGTAGTTAAGGATATTGTTGTGTTAACCAACCAGCAGAGCGTAGAGCACAGGGAAACGGTGCTGAGAGCAATGAATAAAATACATACAAACTGGTTTATCTAAGTTTTTTACTTTATAGTGAAAAACAATCTCATAGTTAGTTAGTTAGTTTATTATATTTGTATACCGCCCTTCTCCCGAGGGACTCAGGGCGGTGAACAGCCATGGTAAAAAATGTACAACAAAAATTAAAAGCTTATTAAAATAATTCAATCATTTGGCCAAATTTAAAATATCCAACTAAGATCATTTTAAAACCCCTTTCAAAACCCAATTTAAAAAACCTTTATCCTTCATAGGATAAATTATGATTAAAGATCATAGTCTTTAATCAATCCAAGTCTTAGCCAGTCAAATCAGTCCAGTGATACAAAAGTCTTCTTACCATACAAAACAGCAGTAGGTAATAAACAGCAGCACATACACGCTGGTAACAGATCACAATGGTAGCATATCCACCCACGATGATAGCATCTCCACACACGATGGTAGCATATCATCAATGACTACATTTCAGCTCCCTTCTTGCTTAACGCACTGTAAGCCGCCCTGAGTCTCCAGAAAAGGGCGGCATATAAATCAATTTTTAAAAAAATAAATAGTTATAACAGATCTTATCCAATCAGGATACAATGTCTCAGCATTACAATGACTCAGCAGTACCTCTTAAAGTCGTAGAATACATATTCATGTTAAAGTCATAGAACACATATATTGTCCATATATTGCCTGGACAATCTGTTAGGCATACACCATATCCTAACAACACTAAACTTGGCACTTTGTGTCTCTTTCCAGGAGAGAGCCTCAGGCCACGGTATCACCTGTAGGAGACTCATTGGCTTGACCTATCAGCTTGTTCAGATGACCCATCGCAAGACCAAAAGCTGGAGAGAAAGTTTTTTGTGACGTTGGCTGCTACGGAGAGGGAGAGCCAAATCAGCCTTGAGCCAAAAAAGCCGAAACAAAAATGACCGATAATCTGAAAGAGGGACTTGACAAGGAAGAACCGATGGAGAAATTGGGACTAGGCCAAAAAACGCATCCCAGTTCCAACCATTTGGACCCACAGATTAAGACTGAGCCGGGGGAAGGGATATCCCAAGATCCAGTACTGCAATGGCAGGGATCCCCAAAAAGGAAACGGGCCCTTTTATCCAACCAAAGCAAACCACAGCTGTCGGAGCCCCCCGTGCTGCGGGAGGAGGACCTAAAAGTCTTTTGGGATGACTTGAAGAGGGGAGAAGAGGCTTGTTGGGGGGGAAGCAGACAGCCGCCTGGTCCCAGAGAAGCCAAGAAGGCCAATGGCAACCTCAGCCCCCAGGAGAATTATGGAAAAATGAAGGCGGCCATCTAGTGTGGGGAAGCCAGCTGCCAGGAGTTGAAGCGCCAACGTTTTCGGCACTTTTGCTACAAGGAAGCCAAGGGGCCCTGGGAGGCTTGCATCCAGCTTCGAGACCTCTGCTGTCACTGGCTGAAGCCGGAGAGGCACACCAAGGAGCAGATCTTGGAGCTGGTGATCCTGGAGCAGTTCCTGGCCATCCTGCCCCAAGGGATGCGGCGCTGGGTCCAAGAAGGCGGAGTGGAGACTTGTGCCCAAGCGGTGGACTTTGCCGAGGAATTCCTCCAAAGGGAAGACCCAAATCACGAAGACGAGGTGAGGGTGAGCGGTTGTGAGGAGAGAAAGAAAAGGGGTTCTATAGTTTAACCCAATCAACTCCTAGGATTTACCATTTCAGGTATTCACTGAAGGCTAAACATATGAAGAACAGTTGCAGGAACTGGGTATGCCTAGTTTAATGAAAAGGACTAGGGGAGACATGATAGCAGTCTTCCGATATCTCAGGAGCTGCCACAAAGAAGAGGGAGTCAAGCTATTCTCCAAAGCACCTGAGGGCAGGACAAGAAGCAATGGGTGGAAACTAATCAAGGAGAGAAGCAACTTAGAACTAAGGAGAAATTTCCTGACGATGAGAACAATTAACCAGTGGAACAGCTTGCCACCAGAAGTTGTGAATGCTCGAACACTGGAAGTTTTTAAGAAGAGATTGGATAACGATTTGTCTGAAGTGGTGTAGAGATTCCTGCCTAAGCAGGGGGTTGGACTAGAAGATCTCCAAGGTCCCTTCCAACTCTGTTTTTCTATTGTTCTAAAACTCTATCACGTGCATGAGAAATATTGGTCTCTCTGGTTGTTTGAATTCTTACAGGTAGTCCTCGACTTATAGACATTTGTTTAGTGACCGTTCAAAGTTACCACGGCAAAAAGGGACATGTCTTTTTTCACACGACCATTGCAGCATCTCCATGGTCATGTGATCAAAATTCAGATGCTTGGCAATTGACTCGCATTTATGACGGTTGAAGTGTCCTGCGGTCACATGATCCCTTTTTGCGACCTCCTGACAAGCAGAGTCAATGGGCAAGCCAGATTTACTTAACGTCCATGTTACTAATTTAACAACTGCAGGAATTTGCTTAACCACTGTGGCAATTAAGGTCGTAAAATAGGACAACTGTCTTGCTTAATAACAGAAATGTTGCACTCAGTTGAAGTCTGGGAGTTGAAGTCCGCCAGGCTTAAAGTTGCCCAGGTTGGAGACCCCTGCAGTGGAGTATCAGGTTGACTCTGAGAGGATGTTCTGCCCCCAGTCTTTGGACCCCTTTTCTTGGAGCACTTCCCCCTCCCCCATTTTTTCCCCCATTAAACTAGACATATCCAATTCCTGAAACCGTTCTTCATATGTTTTCATCTCCAGTCCCCTCATCATTTTTGTTGTTCTTCTCTGCGCTCTTTCTTTGCTTTTTTGCTTTGATTGCTTTCTCCATTTCAGGTGCCAGATCCATTTGAAGACACATCTTGCAGTGTCCCCACGGCCGGATGCGTCTCCTTTGATTCGCAGCAGACACAACTTACCAGAGATGAGAAAGATCACAGCATGGAAGGCAGAAGTTACTGTGGTACGTGAGAGTCTACCCTGATGATTCTATTCTATTCTATTCTATTCTATTCTATTCTATTCTATTCTATTCTATTCTATTCTATTCTATCCTCCTTCTTCATACATCACAGGTTTCGAGGTCGTCTCAAATAAATTGCATTTCGAACAAAGTCTTTGAAGTAAAACTCCCATTTATTAAGCACGACATTCTGAATCCGACTCCAATTGCAGCCAACACTGACTTCCAGACCCAAAACCCTCCCTTTCCGTTCCCCACTCCCCTCACTCATTGGCCATCTTCCAAGTCACTCTACCCCTATCTACTGCTCCAACTCAAAGGAATTTCCCCCCTCCCATCCCATCTCCTAGGGGATATTATCTCCAGGGAAAATAAGTAGGTGAAAAGTCAAACGTCCCTTTCCAGATGCCTCCGCTTCTTCTTCCTATGTCAGCACTAGAGTAAATGCAGCTTGAAGTGCTGACAACATGTTTATGTTAATAAGCTTTCTTGTCAAAAGAGGTTAACAAAGTTTATATATCTACATGCCTTAGCTAGCATCCTTCTAGGCATGAGCTTAAATGGACTCCAGAGGATGGTAGAGGAAAGGAAAGGCCTGGAGGAACGTTGTCCATGGGGCCGCAATGGGTCGGACATGACTTTGCAACTAACAACCACAAACAGTGTCCCACTACAAAATTCAGACGCTTGACAACCGACTCATATTTATGACGGTTGCAGTATCCTGGGATCATGGGATCATCTTTAGTGACCTTCTGACAAGTAAAGTCAATGGAGAACCCAGATTCGCTTAGCAACCGTGTTACTAACTTAACAACGGCAGTGATTGACTTAACACCTGTGGCAAGAAAGGTCGTAAAATGGCCCAAAATTCACTTAACAACTATCAATTGTTGTCGTAAGTCAAGGACTGCCTTTACTGCCTCTGCTTTAGGAAGAAAGGTGGCATTAAAAAAAAAACATTTCACAATCACCACTACTACTACTCACTCCTTCCTTCCTTCCTTCCTTCCTTCCTTCCTTCCTTCCTTCCTTCCTTCCTTCCTTCTTTCCTTTGTTCATTCATAGCACATTGTAAGCCGCCCTGAGTCTCCGGAGAAGGGCGGCATATAAATCAAATTAAAATAAAATAAAAATTCATTCATTCATTCATTCATTCATTCATTCATTCATTCATCTGACTTAAGTGACTGTGGGCAATTAAAGTTTTGTGGCTGTCAGTTCTATAGATTAACTATTGTATAAAAATATGTTTGGGGCAGTCGTGAGATGCACTTACCTTCGCTACCGGATCGGAAATGTGAGCGTGCACGCCTCTTCTGCTCATGAGCAGAGCCTTCTGCGCATGTGCAGAGGGTCAAAAACGGGATATAATGATGTCCCGGCAGGTGGGCGGAGCCTCGCACCACCGGCCCTACCGGCTCGCGCGAGCTGGGTAGATCCGGCTGGATTTCACCGCTGGTTTGGGGTTTTCCCAGTCCTCCCAACATTCATGTAGTTTGTTTGTTTGATTGAAATGTATTAAGTTGAGATGCGGCCATTTCACTGCTGCCTAGCAGTTAGGTGAGGGGCCAATGGGGCTGTAGAATTTTGAAGAAAAAAAAAACAGGTTTCCTCACATCCTTTTTTTCCAGAATTGGGTATGGATTTATCTTTGTCTCTTTTTTTAGGAGACAGTGAGGAATCTTGTAAACGAGAGAGTTCTTTCACAGGAACTCAAAAGCATGCAGAGGCTCGCCAGGCACTGCCTGGAAGAGGGAGAAGCATTTCCTGGAGGAACGGAAAGCGTGAGAGCAGCCCGGTTCAAAAAGTTAAGATCCCTGTTTCGCCAGAGGACAAACCCTCTATTCACATTCAACCAAGGTCCACTTTGGAAAATCTGGAGTCCTGCAGGAGGGAGGAGAATAACCTTGGATGCAGTCCAGATGTCTTAATAGATACCAAATGTTGTAAGACCTTGGACTCTGCGGCCACCCCCAGCCAGAGGGTGCTCTTCCCTAACCTTCAACGTATCCTCAAGGGCGAGCAATCCTGCAGCTGTCTGAGCTGCGGGAAAAACTTCCATCACGGTTTGAGCCCAGCCGAATGTGGAGATGAGCCTTCGCAATGCTTGGATTGCGGGAAAGACTTGGTTCTTACGAAGCGGGAAAGTCTGGATCGAGGAGAGGAGCTTTACAGGTGTTTAACCTGTGGGGAAAACTTTACTCTCTATTCCAGCCTGATGAAGCACGAGAGGATCCACTCTGGGGAGGGATTGTGTCCTTTCGTGAGTAGCGGGCAAAGATACCATCCAAGGGGACGTCCTTGCATCTTGGAAGAGCAGATTTCAGGGGGAGAGAAGCCCTATCAGTGCCCAACCTGTGGGAAGAGCTTCAATAAGAGCTCAGCTTTTCAGTTCCACAAGCGAATCCATACTGGGGAGAGACCCTACACCTGCGCCAACTGTGAGAAAAGCTTCAGCCAAAGATCCAATTTGATCTTGCACGAGAAAACTCACACGGGAGTCAAACCCTTCCGGTGCTCAGACTGTGGGAAGACCTTCCTTCGGAGCTCCGATCTGGTGAGGCACGAGATCACCCATACCGGAGAGAAACCCTACACCTGCTCGGAGTGCGGCCGCTCCTTCAGCCACAACTCGACTCTGATTGCTCACGAGAGGACCCACACCGGGGAGAAGCCCTACAAGTGTTCAGTCTGCGGGAGGAGCTTCCGGCACCACTCGGGCCTTATCAAGCACGAGAGGACCCACACCGGAGAGCGGCCGTATACGTGTCTGGCCTGTGGGAAGAGCTTCAGCCAGAGTTCGGGGCTTACGCTTCACTTGAGAACTCACACAGGCGAGAAGCCCTACTGGTGCTCAGTTTGTGGAAAGAGCTACACGCAGAGGTCAAAACTGACCAAACATGAGAAAACTCATTTGGTTGAGGTGGTGTAGTAGCTACTCAAGGAAGAGGATCAGTTTAGGGACTCCTGGATCTTGATGGTCTGACTTGGGGCTTGTTGGGTGTCAATAACGAAGCGTGTCAATAGCAAATATGTATCGATGGATGGTTACACCCAAAGGCTACCCAAAAGTGGCTGTCTTTAATTAGCAAAGATGATTGTGATTCTCGGGGCTCAAAGGAAGAAGAGTAGGTGGTTCTCAAGGCATAAGAAGAAAAAGTTTCCCATTAGGACATATTTCCCCAACCTTTCCGGGGCAGGGGTGGGATTCAGAAATTTTAGCAACCAATTCTCTGGGTGGGCATGACTATGGTGGGTGTGGCCTACCCGGCCTCCTGCACCATGGTGGGGGGGGGAGACTTTTTTGCCCTCCCCAGACTCCGGAATCTTTCCTTGAGCCTCTGGGAGGGTGAAAATAGCCTCCCCGGGTCTCCGGAGGCTGGAATTGGCCCCATTTTTGGACTTCTGGGAGGCCATTTTTCGCCCTCCCCAGGCTCTGGACTGGAGGGTTTCCTTGAGCCTTTGGGAGGGTGAAAATGGCCTCCCCCAGGCTCCAGAGGCCCTTTGGAGGCCGGAAATGGTCCTGTTTTCAGACTTCTGGTACTTCCAGTAGGCCCATTTTTCACCCTCCCCAGGCTCCGGAGGCTTTCCTCAAGCCTCTGGGAGGGCAAAAATGGCTCCCCCTGAGCTCCAGAGGCCCTCCAGAGGCCAGAAATGGTCCTGATTTTGGATTTCTGGTAGGCCTGTTTTTTGCCCTCCCCAGGTTCTGGAGGCTTTCCTTGAGCCTCTGGGAGGGCTCCGGAGGCCCTCCAGAGGCTAGAAACAGGCCCATTTCTGGATGTCCAGAACTTTTTTGCCCTCCCAGAGCCTCCACATGGGCCCGACACTTACCTGGCATCCAAAACGTGCTGCATGGAGACTCTTGGGAGGGGCGGGGTCAGTCAGTCCTTGCAACAATCGGTTCGGCGAACCAGATTAAAATTAACATCTGGTTCGCCCGAACCCGTCCAAACCGGCTGAATCCCACCCCTGGAGGGAAGGGGGAAAAGAGGGATGATAAACACTGGAAGTTTTTAAGAAGACGTCGGATAACCATTTGTCTGAAGTGGTGTAGGGTTTCCTGCCTAGGCAGGGGGTTGGACTAGAAGACCTCCAAGGACCCTTCCAACTCTGTTATTCTGTATTCTGATTTGGTGGAATAACTGAATTGGAAGGCATCTTGGAAGGCATCTAGTCCAACCCCGTGCTCAAGTAGGACACATTATACCATTTGGGACAAATGGCTGTCCTATCTCTTGTCCAAAGCCTCCACAAATGGAATTGGACAAATAGAGCATCCACAAATTCTGAAGGCAAACTGTTCCACTGATTTCATTATTTTGTCAGAATGATCTTCTCCAGTTGATCGCTATTGGTTGGAAGTAAGTGCAGATAATTAATGGGACCTCCACCATCCCTCATTATCATCTGGGTCACTCTTCCTCTCACAGCATCGAATCCTGGAGCTTGTTCAGTCCCTCAGTTACCATCTGTTGTGAGATGGCGAAGAATCCCCGCTCCATAGAGCCCTAAACTGTCTATGCCCTTTATTCTCAAACTAATCTGGGATAACCAGGTACAACGCTTGATGCCTTCAAACCTTACTGCAGAGTTAAGTACAGGTAGTTCTCGACCTACGACCACAAATAGAAGCTGCCCATTATGGCCGTAAGTCGTGTCGGTCATAAAGAGGGTCATCATGTGTTTCATTCAATTTTATGACCTTTATTGCGGTCGTTGTTAAGCAAATCACCCTAGTCCAGGGGTGGGCAATTGTGGCTCTTTTACAGCCTGTGGACTTCAACTCCCAGAATTCCTGAGACAGCCAAGTTTGGCTGTCTCAGGAATTCTGGGAGTTGAAGTCCACAGGTTGTAAAAGAGCCACAATTGCCCACCCCTGCCCTAGTCACAAAATGAATTTGCAGTCATTAAACAAACTCATTATTTGTTACGGGGCATTTTTGCGGAAAACCAGAAGTAAATGATGTTTTTTGACAAAAACATTGTAAATTGTGGTCATGTGACCGCAGGATGCAAGCAAACAAGCTGGCTGAGGAATTCGGGAAATTGAAGTCTACGCATCTTCAAGCAGCTAAGGTTGAAAAAAAAAATTAGGCCGATAATAAGTTTTCCCCCATGATTTTCTCTTATGCTCTTGTTAAGAATTTTCTTGGTCTGATTTTTGTCAACCCAGTTACAAATAAACACAAATGGCAGCTGCTGGAAATAGAGTAGTTGATTCATCCAACCACATACAGTGACAGAATACCAGAATTGGAAGGGAACTTAGAGGTCTTCTAGTCCAACCCCACTCCCTCCCATCCAAGCAAGAGAGTCTATATATATCAGTCCAGACAAGTGGCTGCCCAGTCTCTTCTTAAAAGCCTCCAGTGATGGAGCACCCACGACTTCTGGAGGCAAACTGTTCCACTGGATAATTTTTCTCCTTGTTAAGAAATTTCTCCTTAGTTCTAGGCTGCTTCTCTCCTTGATTAGTTTCCATCCATCGTTTCTTGTCTTTGGAAAATAAGTTGATCCGCTTCTTCTTTGTGGCAGCCCCTCAAATATTGGAACGCTCTTATCATGCCACCCCTAGTCCTTCATTTCACTAGACTACACAAACCCAATTCCTGCAACCGTTCTTCATGTTTTAGTTTCCAGGCCCTTAATCTTCTTAGTTATTTAAACCGTTAAACAAAATTAAAAATAGCCTACATTGTTAGGGATGTACCATTAGAGATACATTATGACAAAGCAGGTTTGAGATTTAGATTTGCATATTGAGGTGCTCCTGCCCTGAGCTTTGATTGTGAGGTGTATATATTAGATGTGTATATTTGGATTGAATACTGTCGAATTGGCTTTTTTTAGTCACGCTAGATGCTGTTTTAGGACCTCTTTCCAGGGCATGATATCATAGTCTTTAGACTGAAGGATGCCAATGTCAGATTTGGATGTTGCCCTGAGGACATGTGAAGTCTGGGAAGGACAATTGCCCTCAAATATATAAATTCTTTCCTAACATGTGGATTTATTAATAGTGGGTTGAATTGTGATTTCTCCTTATATTGAGAGGATTCTGGTGTTTTTGTTTTGTTTTTTGATGGAGCCAATGAAATGCTCTTAATTAATTTTAGTCCAAGTATCAAATGCAAACCAAGAGGGTTTTTTTTTTTTCTGTATCTTTATTTCGAGGCTTGCTGGCAGATCAGAGTCTTTTAACTTCATTCGAATTCTCTGTTTATTATATATTGAAGAAAGTGGTGCGAAAGACTCAAATCCCAGCTTTTCAAACTGCTGAGCCTTCTGAACATTCAATCCAGCCAGGTGCCTTCAAAAAAATAAATAAATAAATAAAATCCATTCGCCCTCCTCCATGAAGCCAGCCTTCCCCAGCCTGGCACCCTTGCAAGTTGCAAACTCCAACGCCCATAACTTATAAGCATGATGGGTGTCGGAGTCCAACATACGTGTTAGGCGCCGCTCTAAGTTATTAAGACCTGCCAGATCCCGAAAAAGGGGGGTGCTGACAGTCGAGCCCGATTCCTAGAGAGATCGTACGAACGCCCGAACGAGGGGGGGCGATAAAAGTGAAGGCCACCCCGATTCCTAGAGAGACCGTACGAACGCCCGAGCGACGGGGGGCGATAAAAGGGAAGGCCACTTCCTGTTCCTTCTCCCTTATACGTTCCCCCTCCTCGCCACTTCCTCTTCTCTCGTTCCCCCCCCATCCCCGCCCCCCCCCCCTCCGCCGGCGCCCTTCCCATCGCTCCGGCGGAGGCTGGTCCGCCTGGCGGCATTTGCGATCGCCGCGGCTTTTCGGAGAAGCGGCTTCCAAGACGCACCTTGCAGGTGGGGGTTGAGCGGGGAGGAGGCTCCGCCGTTTTTTTCCCGACGCTGATTTTTGCAGACAAAAGGAGTTTGGGGAGGAGGGGGGGGCAGAGCCAGGAGGGTGGATGGGGAGGGGAGGGGCGGGAGCGCAGCTGCTGAACTGGGCAAAGAAGGGGGGGAATGGGAGGGGTTTTCCCCCACCCCCTTTAAATGGAGAAGAGGGGAAACCCCTCCAAATAAAAGCTTTTGCAACCTGATCTGAGCTCCGCAGAAGCAGAACAGATGTCAAAGCCTTTCCTTGCATGGAGAAAAAAGGGGTGGGTGGGGGTTGCAGCCAAACCTTTGCAAACTGGGGGGGGAGGGTTATTTTATTTTATTTTATTTTATTTTATTTTATTATTTTATTTTATTATTTTATTTTATTATTTTATTTTATTTTTATTATTTTATTATTTTATTATTTTATTATATTATTTTATTTTATTCATTTCATTTCATTTCATTGATTTGTCAGATTTATCTGGGTGCTCATCTCTCTCACGAAGTGAACTCTGGGCGGGATCGGGATGCAAAATAGAAACCAGGAATTCAATCATTCCGTTGCAAACGTTTTGTTTGTTGCAAAACCCCCATAGCAACCATAGAAATACATTTCAGTAGCAATCAAAAGCAATTTTCCTGACCAAGCAACCAGTGGGAAGGGCTTGCCTTGGGAAGTTGTGGCTGCTCCATCACTGGAGGCTTTTAAGAAGAGATCTTGGACAGCCATTTAACAGAGTTGGAAGGGACCTTGTAGGTCATCTAGTCCAACCCCCCGCCCAAGCAGGAGACCCTACACCATTGATTGATTGATTGATTCGATTTATATGCCACCCTTCTCCGGAGACTCAGGGCGGCTTACAATGCATTAAGCAATGGCCTTCACACTTTTGTATATACCTGCTTAGTAGGGCTTTTTTTGGGCCCCCCTAAGCGGTGTTCTTTTTTATACAAAGTTAGCTTATTGCCCCCACAATCCGGGTCCTCATTTTATCTACCTCGAAAGGATGGAAGGCTGAGTCAACCTTGAGCCTGGTGAGATTTGAACTTGCAGTAATTGCAGGCAGCTGGTGTTACTTAACAGCACTTTCTGACAAATGGCAGTCCAGTCTCTTCTCAAAAGCTTCCAGTGGTGAATCTCCCACTTTTGAAAACAGTTTCTGTTCCATGAGTTGATTGTTTTCAGTCAGAAAAATTCTCCTTATTTCCAGGTTGAATCCCTCCTTGTTCAGTTTCCATCCATTATTCCTTGTCTGGCCTTCGGGTGCTTTGGAAAATAGCTTGACCCCCTTCCTCTCTTCCCTCCATAGTCTGAAATGGTATAATAAGATCTCGTGCTTGGACGGGATGTGTGTGTGTGGGAGGGTTGGACTAGATGACCTCCAAGGATCCTTCCAACTCTGTTATTCTGTTTTCCCTGTTAAATAAACAAGGGTACAAGAGGAGAGGGTTTAGAAATATTACCAACGGGCAAGCTCCCAATGACAGGGGATTTCCAGCTTCCCCACACACCACATTTGGAGGGTTTTCTGGAAGGCCCTAAGGGTTGGAGCTGACCTCATCTGGGAGGCTGTGATGTTCCTGAGAATGAGTGAAAGGCAGATGGATGATTGACAGCTGTTCTACCCCCTTCCCTCTTCCCCTGTTTTGTTAAGACCTTGCTGGGGTTGATGGTGTAGTGGACGAAAGGAAGGGGCTTCTGCCCCTTTTGATACATTACTGGGGTTCCAAGGTTGGACCCCCAGCTCTCGCTTCAACTTCAGTTTGGCTTCTCAACCTTGAATGAAAAGAGCCAGAATGAACTTTGGGGAGGACAAGCCAAACCCTCCTTGCTAAACGTGCAGATGTGCAGTGTTTCAAAAGAACAGAGGAGGCAACCCTTGGAGCCTGCAAGTTATCTTCATCAAAGATTTCTGCTCAAAGGCACCACTGCAAAAAGCTAATTAGGGATGGGTGCTTGCCAGTGCTTTATTTATCATAAATGACAGGGTTTGTTTGTTTTTTCCTTCCTGCCAAGCTGTGCAGTTTAAAGTGGAGCTTTTATCTTCTCTTTGCAATTATCAAAGAAACGCTTAAGGAGGGAAAACGCTTTGGGAAAAACACGTCTAGAATGTTCCTGCTGGAGTCTCAAGTCATTTGAAATAAACCCACGGGTAACAATAATCCTCTTTCCCTTCTCTTCCGCCGTCTGTCACGGAGTAGAGAAACTGAATAGCCGATGTGGTATTTTGGACTGAAGTTAAGATCTTTATTTGGATCGCTGGGTGTCTTTCCAAGCGAGAGTCAATCTCTAGAGCAGAGGTCTTCAAACTTGGCAGCTTTAAGACTTTAAGAGAAACTTGGCAGCTTTAAGAGAATTCTGGGAGTTGAAGTCCACAAGTCTTAAAGCTGCCAAGTTTGAAGACCTCTGCTCTAGAAGGTGGGAAAAAAAAACCTAATGATAGAAACAACTGAAGCGTTTGTTCGCTTTCAGACGGCGATCAAAGAAATGAGTCGCCAAAATATGTATGTGTGTGGGCTGAATTTCATCTTGTCACATAATAGAAACTGGTACTTGGACTGAACAGGAATTCCGTGCAATAGAAAAAGGAGGATTGATGGATTGATTAAACTGTATGGAGAGCCTGCCCCCGATCCAAATCAGACTCGGGGGGGCGATCACAACCATTTTTAAAAAAGATTTATTTATTTAATTTAGGTAGTCCTTGACTGATGACCGCCACTGAGCTCAAGTTTTCTGTTGCTAAGCAAGACGGCTGTTAAGTGAGTTTTGCCTCATTGTATGACCTATCTTGCCACAGTTTAAATGCAGTTGTTCACTGACTGGCACGTAAGTGAATCTTGCTTCCCCATTGACTTCGCTTATCAGAAGGTCGCAAAAGTTAAATCATATGACCCCGGGTCACTCCAACTGTCATAAAATACATACCAGTTGCCAAGCATCTGAATTTTGATTGTGTGACCGTGGGAGATGCAGCAACGGTCATAAGTGTGAAAAACGGTCATCAGTCACTTTTTTTCAGTGTCATTTGTCACTAAACAAACGATTGTAAGTTGAGGGCTGCCTGTAAAATGCAGAGGTGGTCTGACTCCAGATGACCTGTATATTAAATCCCAAGTACTTAAAACTGTCTTTATTGTAAGGTTACATTAAAAAGAGTAAAACCAATTAAGAAACAGATCATGAATAGAATAGAATAGAATAGAATAGAATAGAATAGAATAGAATAGAATAGAATAGAATAGAATTCTTTATTGGCCAAGTGTGATTGGACACACAAGGAATTTGTCTTGGTGCATATGCTCTCGGAGTACATAAAAGAAAAGATACGTTCATCAAGAATCATAAGGTATAATACTTAATGATAGTCATAGGGTACAAATAAGCAATCAGGAAACAATATCAATATAAATCGTAAAGCTACAAGCAACAAAGTTACAGTCATACACTCGTAAGTGGAAGTAGATGGGTGATAGGAACGATGAGAAGATTAATAGTAATGCAGCCTACTGTGAATAGTTTGACAGTGTTGAGGGAATTATTTGTTTAGCAGAGTGATGGCGTTCGGGGAAAAAACTGTTCTTGTGTCTAGTTGTTCTGGTGTGCAGTGCTCAATAGCGTCGTTTTGAGGGTAGGAGTTGAAACAGTTTATGTCCAGGATGCGAGGGGTCTGTAAATATTTTCATGAGCATCCAGAAGGCAAATTCTGTAAGGCAACAAAACATTCTAGACCCAAAGGTGTTTTTTCAAGAGGCGACTTTTCTTGTTTAACAAGGAAGTCCAGTTGCCTCTTGAAAAAGCCCCTTTGGGATAACCGTGAGCTGGATGACTGAGAATCTCCATAAAAACATCCTAGACCTGTTTGGGTTCCTGGGGAATGCCGTTCCTGCGTTCAAAGTAATCCAGACAGGAATCCCAAAACCACAAGTTCTTAAAACTGCCTTTATTGTAAGGTTGTAATTATGGAATCTTGGAAGTCTGAAAGCATGTGTCCCTTCCATTGCCTTTATTTTCTAGAGCAGGGGTCTCCAACCTTGGCAACTTTACGACTGGTGGACTTCAATTCCTAGAATTCCTCAGCCAGCGCATGCTGGCTAAGGAATTCTGGGAGTTGAAGTCCACCAGTCGTAAAGCTGTCAAGGTTGGAGACCCCTGCTCTAGAGAACTAGGAAGGGGCCTTTCTGTGATGCTCTCCATGCTCCCATTTCTTCTATGGGTTGAGAGGTGTCTTGTCTAACCATTGCCTATGCTAGGGGTCTCCAAACCTGGCAATTTTAAGACTTGTGGACTTCATGCTGGCTGGGGAATTCTGGGAGTTGAAGTCCACAAGTCTTAAAATTGCTAAATTTGGAGAGCCCCGGCCTAGGTCGGTCTTTCTCATCCTTGGCAACTTTAAGATGTGTGGACTTCCACTCCCAGAATTCATGCTGGTTTGGAATCGAACGAAGTCCCTGCATCTTAAACCTGCCAAGGTCTAGAAATACCGCAGCCCATCCTCCTGCTCCCAAGGTTATTCCATTAACATCCCAGCTGGTGGGTGCCTCTGGACGAGCACAATCAAGAAAAAAGCAAGACATTAACCGTGAGATACAAATAAAAGCTCATCGACATCTCACACGTTACGCTGATCATTCAATTATTAAAGGATTGTAGAGATCATCCTTAGGTTAAAGGGCCAACTACCGCCTCCTGCAGGAACAAAACGGTACTTTAGCTAAATGTCTACGGAGTTTCTCAAGTCATCCAGGTCATGGAGTTGAAGTCCACAAGCCTTAAAGTTGCCAAGGTTGGAGACCCCTGCTTTAGCTAGTTCTTAAAGTGACAGTAGAATGGGCCATCCCTACTTCCCAAGGGAGAGAATTCCACAACATGAGGGCACCTCTAAGAAGGCCTGTTGAGGGCCCACACCGCATTTGCCTCACTAGGAATGTGAATCTGCAACGAGCCCTTTCTCAATGATCAAGCAGACAGATTACAGGTAGTCCTCATACTTACAGCCATTCGTTTAGTGACCGTTCGAAGTTACAGTGGCATTAAAAAAAGGCGACTTATGATCATTTTTCACACGACCCATTGCAGCATCCTCAAGGTCATGTGATCGAAATTCGGACACTTGGCCATTGAGTCATGTTTATGACGGTTGCAGTGTCCCCCCCCCCGGAGTCATGTGATTCACCTGTTTGCCACCTTCTGACAAGACAGTAACAGAGTTGGAAGGGACCTTGAAGGTCATCTAGTCCAACCCCCTGCTCACTCAGGAAACCTGTACTAGGGATTTGAAATGTCACCAAACTGCCGACATTTCTGATGGACAAGTTCAGTGTCTTAGCCACTGAGCCATCTAGTCAACTGAATGGGGAAGCCAGGTTCACTTAACCATCTGACTAAAATAACAGCAATGATTCACTTAACCTCTGTGGCAAGAAAGGTTGCAAAATGGGGCAAAGCTCATTTAACGAACGTCTCTCTTAGCCACAGATATTTTTGGACTCGATGGTGGTCGTAAAGTCGAGGATCATCGTTATAATCTCTTTGGAACGTCGCCCGATTCATCTTCCTTTGTTTTCTTTCTTTAATGAAGCGAGCGGCTGGCGGACAGATGGACGACAATGAGGAAACCGTTGACGTGACGACTCCTGGATTCCTGGAACCATGTGTTTCCTTCCTGGAAACAGCCCCCGACATTTCGGATTTCCACAAAGTGGAAGCGATCTGTGAGATCCAACACGGCTCGGTGGATCTGCCAAGCATGATCCCTGTGCTGGAAGAAAGCCATTCCGTCGAAGGGACGTCTTACATCTGCTCTGATTGCGGGAAGAGTTTCTGTAGCATCTCCAGCCTGATCAGCCATCAAAAGCGAAACCACTCAGGGGAGAAGCCTTACAAGTGCGCGGACTGCGGGAGGAGCTTCCACCAGAGCTCGGATCTCGTGAAACACGAGAGGATCCACACAGGAGAGAAGCCGTACAAGTGCACCGTGTGCGAGAAGCGCTTCAATCAACGCTCCTACCTGATCGTTCACGAACGCTTCCACACGGCGGAGAAGCCGTACAAGTGCTTCCTCTGCGGGAAAAGCTTCTGCTCCAACGCCCACCTCATGACCCATCAGAGGACCCACACGGGGGAACGGCCCTATCAGTGTCCCGAGTGCGGGAAGCGTTTCACAACCAGCTCCAACTTTGTCAACCACAAAAAGACCCACACGGAAGAGAAACCTTACAACTGCTCCCTCTGCGAGAAGAGCTTCAAACGCAGCTCGAACCTGATCCAGCACGAGAGGACCCACACGGGCGAGAAGCCGTACACCTGCCTCACCTGCGGGGAGAGTTTCGCTTCCAATTCGGGTCTCGTGAAACACCAGCGGAGCCACACGGGGGAAAGACCTTACAAATGCTCGTACTGCGGGAAGTGCTTCAGCCAGAGCATGATCCTCACCCAGCACGAGAGGACGCACACAGGCGAGAAACCCTGCAAATGCCCGGCTTGCGGGAAAAGCTTTCGCTCCAGCTCAGATCTCGTGAAGCACAAAAGGATCCACACTGGGGAGAAACCCTATAAATGTTCCCTGTGTGGGAAAAGCTTCACCACCAGTTCGGATGTGGTGAAGCACGAACGGACCCACACGGGTGAGAAACCCTACAAATGCGGCACTTGTGGGAAAAGTTTCAGCCAGAGCGCACACCTCATGCAGCACCAGAGAATCCACACGGGGGAGAAACCTTACTCCTGTCTGATTTGCGGCAGGTGTTTTACCTGCAGTGCGCACTTAGTGGTCCACAAACGGACCCACAAAGATGGGGAGGGGTTAAAAGTATAACTGTCGGTGTTGTCTCAGGCTGGCGGGTTCTGGGTTGTATTTACCGGCAGGCCTGCTGTGTGTTTACCAGCAGGCCAAGATGCTACTTGGCGACAAAACTAATCCCAAATTTTGTTTGCTGCCACAAAACCAGATGTCTCTAAACCTAACTAGAATCCAGAATAGAGGAGGGTAGAAAAAGTAATCTGTTTTTTTATTATGCATGGGGGGGAAAAAAGAAAGAAAATCGAGTTTAGGAGAGAAGCCATAATTTTTCCCACTCCAATCCAGACTGGGTGGTGGGGAGGCGGAGTGTCTGGAGGTCGCTTTGGCAAAATTGGCGGTAAACCCGAGATGAATTTAACTGGATTACACTTGCCAAAACCCAGTATATTGTGATTTTCATGAATTATTATGTGTGGTTCCTTTGTAATAAATAGATGGCTGTTGGTTGTGTCTTTTCTTTTGGGCCTTTTTTTTTTTTTTGACAAAGGCCTCAATCTTTGGGCTGTGCTGAGTCGGAAACTCTGAAATCGCAGATTTTACCCTACCACCCTTGAAATTGGAGTTCTCCTCAGCAGCTTTTGCAGGAGAGGTCAAAAAAGCCAAAATGGCAGCCACAACCTTATAGAACAGGGGTCTCCAACCTTGGCAACTTTAAGACTTGTGGACTTCAACTCCCAGAATTCCTCAGCCAGCTTTGCTCCAACCTTGGCAACTTTAAGACTTGTGGACTTCAACTCCCAGAATTCCTCAGCCAGTTGGCGAACTGGCCGAGGAATTCTGGGAGTTGAAGTCCACAAGTCTTAAAAGTTGCCAAGGATGGAGACCCCTGTTATAGAATACAAGCCCTGCCTCTTTTTTTACAAATACAGATAGTTCTCGACTTTCAATCACAATTGAGCCCAACATTCTTGTTGTTAAGTGAGACATTTGTTAAGTTTGTTTAGTGGCCATTCAAAGTTCAGCGGCACTGAGGAAAGTGACCTCTGACCCTTTTTCACACTTATGGCCGTTAACGGCATCCCCATGGTCAACTGATTGACATTCGGATGCTTGACAACATATTTATGACAGTTACGGTGTCCCGGGGTCACGTGATCCCCTCTTGCGACCTTCTGACAAGCAAACTCAGTGGGGAAGCCAGATTCACTTAACAACCGTGTTACTGACTGAGCAACAGCAGAGGTTCACTTAACACACGCGGCAAGAAAAGTCGTAGAATGGGACAAAACTCACTTCACAAATTTCTCACTTAGCCACATAAAATGTCTGCGCTCAGTTGCGGTCGTAAACCGAGGATTACCCGTACAGGTAATTAGTGTGAATTCAAATAGGGCGATACTGGATTTGCAGTAAGATTATAGACTGAACCTGAGTTGCGTTTAATGCAAAGCAAAATTCAGTGAGTGGAACACCTGAGTTTGGACAGCTGCCGCTGGGATTTTAGATGCTTAATTGTTGTACAAACAAAATGGTGAAAAGGACAGTTCCATTCTAGGAAAGCTCAAAAAAAGAAAACTCTCATTTTGAAGAACCAGAACAGGAGATACGGTATTTTATTTTATTTTATTTTATTTTATTTTATTTTATTTTATTTTATTTTATTATTTTTTTTATTTTATTTTATTTCTATACCGCCCTTCTCCCGAAGGACTCAGGGCGGTGTACAGCCTGATTAAAAGCACAAAGACAGACAAAATTTAAAAATAATTAAAATTATTAAATGATAGGCTCAATTTAAAACCCCAAATTTAAAATCCCATTTTTAAAAACCCAATTAAAATCTTTACCTTGATAGCCCAGCCTGGCGGAACAACAAGGTTTTGAGGGCACAGCGAAATACACGGAGATCAGAGATTTTACGAATTTCTGGGGGCAGCTCATTCCAAAGGGCAGGGGCTCCCACAGAGAAGGACCTCCCACTGGGTATCGCCAGCCGACATGGTAGCTGCTACACTTTGGATATTTTTATTAAAATGTATTTATCTCCTGCTTTATTATTTTTACAAATAAGGTGACAAATGTATCCAACACACCTTCCAACCCGATGTATGTACGCATACAGTGCCATATACATATACTGTACATAGACATACCCAATTCCAGCAACTGTTCTTTGTTTTTTAGCCTCCAGTCCCCTACTCCTCTATGATGCTCTTCTTTGCACTCTTTCTAGAATCTTCACATCTTTTTTACATCGTGGCGACCAAAACTGAATGCAGTATTCCAAGTGTAGCCTTACCAAGACATTATAAAGTGGTATTCACTCTTCATGTGATCTTGATTCTATCCCTCTGTTAATGCAGCTTAGAACTCTGTTGGCTTTTTTGGCAGCTGCTGCACATTGCTGGCTCATATCTAAATGGTTGTCCACTATATTAGCTTTAGTGACCGTTCATTTAGTGACAGTTCCAATGGCACCGAAATAAGGGACTTATGACCATTTTTCACACTTATGACCTTTGCAGCATCCCCGTGATCACGTGATCAAAATTCAAACGCGTGGCAACGGACTCATATTTATGATGGCTGCAGTGTTCCTGGGGGGGGGGGTCAGGTGATCCCCTTTTACTACCTTCTGAAGAGCAAAGTCAGCGGGGAAGACAGATTCACTTCACAAACTTGTTAACAACTGTGAGGACTCTTTTTAACAAACGGGGGGCAAGAGAGGTCGTAATATTAGGGCAACATTCACTTAACAAAGGTTTCACTTAGCAACTGAGATTCGGGGCTCGGTTGTGATTGTAAGTCGAGGACTACCTGTACTATAGATAGTTTGGGTTTGTCCCAGAAGAAGGAAGCTGAGGAGCTGGAAAGAAAGCTGAGGAGAATATCAAGGATGGTGGAAACTTCTGGATAATATGGGAAGGGTGATCGGATTTCTCCAGTGGGTGTGGATTTATTATCCATCGCACCCAGGAGTAGACAAGAACTATAGAATGGAAGTCTCCAGAATGACATCCAAGCTTTTGTAACAGGGGTCTCCAATCTTGGCAACTTTAAGATTTGTGGACTTCAACTCCCAGAATTCCCTCTGTTACTACTATGTAGTAAATTGGGAGGCCGATTAATTTAATTTATTTTTAGTTATCTTAACTTTTATATTATATGTTATTTTAATTTTCGGCTGTTCACCACCCTGAGTCCCTTCGGGGAGAAGGGCGGTATATAAATTCAATAAATAATAATAATAATAATAATAATAATAATAATAATAATAATAATAATAGAGCGTTTCCACATATACTGTACCTGTGCATTTGGTTTTTCTTGCCTAAATGTAGAATCTCCTTCAAATAAACCAGAAACATTAATCGAAGTCAGTCCTTGTTATTGAAAATATTACCCAAAGAGGCTCCTTTCTTCTTCCCATCACCATTGTAACTTCGACCAGTTGCTAAGTGACCGATTGTCTTTGACTTACAACCATTCATTTAATGGCTGTTCAAAATTACAACCACACTAAAAAAAGTGACTCATGACTGCTTTGCACTTATGACCTCTGCAGTAGCCCCATGGGCACATGATCAAAATTCAGGTATTTGACAACTGACATGTATTTATGATGGTTGCAGTATTTCCAGGTCATGTGATCACCTTTTGCGACCGTCTGACAGGCCAAATCAATGGGGAAGCCAGATTCTCTTAACAACTGCATTACTAACTTAACAACTTCTGGGATTCACTTAACAACTGTGGCAAGGAAGGTCATAAAATGGGGCACAACTCACTGAACACCTGTCTGTTATTAGCAATGGAAATTTTGGGCTCAATTGTGGTCGTAAGTCAAGGACAACCCATAGTGGAGTAGAAACAGGATTCGGGTTAGGGTCAGGAGCCTGAGTGGCGTAGGAGGCTAATGCCTCCTACTAAGGCAGCATTTAACATCCAGCTGCCTGCAATTACTGTGAGTTCAATTCTCACCAGGCTCAAGGTTGACTCAGCCTTCCATCCTTTCTAAGGTGGGTAAAATGAGGACCCAGTTTGTGGGGGCAATAAGCTGACTTTGTATAAAAAATATATATACAAAAGTATGAAGGCTATTGCTTAACGCATTGTAAGCCGCCCTGAGTCTCCGGAGAAGGGCAGCATATAAAAATAAATAAAATAAAAAAAAATAAAAAATATATATTCCTTCCCCTCTTTCTGCAAAACTCAAGATGCTCTCTGGGTAAATTACAGATTACACAGTATTTAACTATATCAGTGGTTTTCAAACTTGGCAACTTTAAGATGTGTGGACTTCAATTCCCGGAATTCTCCAGTCAGCTGTTTCTCTTTTCCTTTTTTAAAAAACTTTTTACTCGCTACCGAACCGCATCATTCTCAGCTCCTTCTGTGCCAAACGTAACTATGCGTGAGATATTTTAACCCAAGCGATTACTGATAAATGGGAGAAGTCCACTGAGGTGGTGTACCTCAAGAAAGATTTGTGGCTCAGTTTCTAAACCAAAAAAAAAAAATTATTTATTTGAAGAACATAGCATTACAGGTAATATGTACAAGTGGTGTACAAGACGACAATTATCAACATTAATATTGTAAGCTCGCTCCAACCTCAATTATTCAGGCAGATTTGGGGTGGGGGGGAAATCAGAAAATCTCAGGTAAGGTTGTGCATGCATTTCCTAACTCTCCCCTCCCAAGATAAAAACCCTGCTTTTTAAAGGTTCAAAGCTTGTGGTGAGATCTTGAAGTGGCCGTGTCCTCACTTTGTGTGTCCAGTTGCTGCATTAAACATGCACCCTTGAGCCATAAACGTTCACTGTCTTTGGAGAAACGGCAGGGAAGCCAGCAAGAGTCAGGAAAAATAATGTGCTTTTCTGTCTGAATCGGATCTGCTGGTGTCAAATGGATCCTTAGTTAAGGCCTGGGAAAGTGATGGCTGACCTTTCTCCAGCCAGTTTCCTTTAGAAACAAAATTTCTGCTGCAACCATGATATGGCCAGGTAGACAAGGAGACGACACAATTTGGACAAAGGCAGAGCTGTCCAGAAAACAGAGGCTGCACCAGTGTGGCTGAAACTCCATCGGCTTTGCTTCCGTCTCATTGTTGCGGCCATCTTGACTTTTTTGCCCGGATCCTGCAGAACATCCCAGGCATGGGAGTGAAACAAGGACGCTGTCCAACTTAAATGTCCATGTCCGTGGTGGTTTAGATCCTTAAATGTTGGCGGTAGAGTTCCTCATAAAAGCTCGGGGAGAGATTTTCTTGATTTGGCAGAGCGAGGTTCGCTTAACAAAAAAAAGCAGAGCACGGGGAAAAAAGGATCCAAGATGGATACAGAAAATCTAAGAGAGGTAGCCATGCATTGCCCTTTAGAGTGTCTTGGAGGCCTGGGTCACGTTCCAGTTGTGTCCCAGTGTACGCCAACAACTTTGGGGAGCTGGAAAAGCCCAGTTTTTGAAAGAATGATTTGTGCAGTTAAGATTCCTGCCCTTCCTCCCGACCCATCGATACATCAGTCCACACAACCACTTTTTTGTCCTCCTTTTTGAGGACTAGTAATTTTTGCAGGCGTGTCGTCGAATAAGGCAAATAATTCTTTGGCAGGGTTAGGCGGAAGGTGGGGTGTCGCTGCCAAGCTGCCACGGTTGCATAGCTGCACCTGAAGAGACGCAATGTACCCGAATCACCTTGTTAACCAAAGACACGCATGTAGTTTTTCACTCAGGCATTGAGAAGTAAGCCATTTATATTACAGGCATTAAAAAGGTAGCATTCCCAACTGCAGGGATAAATAAATATTTGAACATACTCATGCTTCCCCCCCCCCACCAAAAAAAAACATAGACATGTACAGATTCTTTCTGTATAATACCACACCCATCTCTTCCGATCTCAAATATTAAGACATGTCAGCAAAGGAAAGGCATTTGAGACATAATTATTCTTTAAGCAAAATTGTGTGCAGTTTATATGCAGAAATAGAGACAACTGCTACTTTATAGGACAGTGATGGCTGTGCGTACGCACTTCATGCACTTCGCGTGCGTGGGTCTGGCCCGCAATCCGGAAGAGGAGCTGCCTAGGGCGCATACACCCGCCCGAAAATGAACTTCCGGTTTCAGCTACTGAACTTCCGGTTTCAGCTACTAAACTTCCGGTTTCAGCTACTGAACTTCCGGTTTCAGCTACTCTTCCGGGCTTCTGGCGCGCATGCCGCACGCAACAATCAGCTGACCGGCGCCCATGCTCAAGCAGGAAAACGGACGAGCAGCTCTTCTGGTTTCCAGCACTGCCACAGGCAAAAAGGCCAGCTGATCGACGCATGCGCGGATGCGCATCAGAAATCCGGAAGAGGAACAGACGCGTGCCAGACGACATGGCTCCATGTGCCACTTCGGGCACACATGCCATAGGCTCACCATCACGGTTATAGGATCTCCAGGACTTCTCCCCGACCTGCTATAAAGTCCAGAAAATTCCAAATTCCCTCGTTATTAGCTAATTCGGCCGTTTTCTCTCAAAAGGCCAAAATTGTAGAAACACAGGCCTTCTGGGAAGGAATCTATGTTGCTTTTACTTTATTTTATTTTATTTATTACATTTTTATGCCGCCCATCTCTCTTACAAGGTGATCTGGGTGGCCTTAAAAATTCAGACTCTCGAAGAGTAAACCTAGAGGTTGAGACACAACCTCTATTTCCAGTCCTCAGTTTATAACCGTCATTGGGACCGGAAATAGTGTCATTAACGGTTGTAAGACGAGGCACCAGAGGTGGGTTTCAGCAGGTTCTGACCAGTTCTGGAGAACCGGTAGCAGAAATTTTGAGTAGTTTGGAGAACTGGTAGTAAAAATTCTGACTGGCTCCGCCCCCATCTATTCTCTGCCTCCCAAGTCCCAGCTGATCTTGAGGAAATGGGGATTTTGCAGTATCCTTCCCCTGGAGTGGGGAGGGAATGGAGATTTTACAATATTCCTTCCCTTGCCATGTCCACCAAGCCACACCCACCAAGCCATGCCACGCCCACCAAGCCACGCCCACAGAAACGGTAGTAAAAAAATTTGAGACCCACCACTGTGAGGCACCCATGTGGCCAGAAGCAAGTTTATGGCCTGGTCATTAAGTAAACGCAGAAAGTTTCTCCAGGCAAAACACCTTCTGGACCACTGAGCTATATAATTTATATAGCTGCCGTATAATTTATGACGGACTTCTATTCTGTAGAAGTGAGTGTTGTTCTCCAACACTCATGTATCCAATTTGGGGCAAGAAAGATGCCCCTTCTTCAAGAATCAGCTTCATCTTATCAAGACATTGATATTCTTCTTCCTTTTGCTTTAGCTGAAGAGACCAAAACCAACTCAATTACAGAGAGTCCTCGAGTTGTAACAGTTCATTTAGTGACCATTCAAAGTTACAACGGCATTGCAAAAAGTGGCTTATGACTCTTTTTCACACTTATCACTGTTGCAGCATTCCCATGGTCATGTGATCCAAATTTACCATAGATCAGGGGTGAAATGCTCCCGGTTCGGACCAGATCACCCGATCCGGTAGTGATGGTGGCGGGTGGTTCGGAGAACCGGTAGCAAAAATTCTTGTGCCCCCCCCCACCATGCCCAGCTGAGCCACAGGATCATCAGAGGCTTTTTTTTTTTTACTTTTAAAAGCATTTTTTCTACAACCTCTTCCGACGAAAACATGCTTTTAAAAGTAAAAAAAAAAGCTTCTGATGATCGCGTGGCTCAGCTGGGATCATCAGAGGCTTTTCAAAGCATTTTTTCTACAACCTCTTCTGATGAAAACATGCTTTTAAAAGTAAAAAAAAAAGCCTCTGATGATTGCGTGGCTCAGTTGGGATCGTCAGAGGCTTTTCAAAGCATTTTTTTCTGCAACCTCTTGCCCGAAGAACATTTTAAAAAAATGCTTTGAAAAGTCTCTGACGATCCCAGCTGAGTTGCCTGATTGGCAGAGAGGCATTTTTTAAAAAGCCTCTCTTGACGATCCCAGCTGAGTTGCCTGATCAGCAGAGGCTTTTCAAAGCATTAGAAAAAATGCTTTGAAAAGTTTTTTTTTTTTAAAAAGTTGGCCACGCCCACCCAGTCACATTACCCCACCACCACCAAGCCATGCCCCCAGAACCGGTAGTAACAAATTTTACATTTCATCCCTGCCATAGATGTTTGGCAACTGACTCACATTTATGACAGTTGTAGAGTCCCTGGTGCGACCTTCTGAGAAGCAAAGTCAATGGGGAAGCCAGTTTCACTTAACAACCGGGTTACTAACGTAACAAATGCAACGATTCCCTTAACAACCGTGGCAAGAAAAGTCGTAAAAATGGGGCAAACTCACTGAAGAAATGTTTCCCTTAGCAACATAAATTTTGGGCTCAATTGTGGTCGTTAAGTCGAGGACCACCTGTATTGGTTTGGGCCTGAGCATTGAAAAGCATCTTTCAAAATCAGCTTGGCATTCTTCCAGATGTGGCCAATCAAAGTCCTCCGAGGAGCTCACAGGCAGAAGAAACCCTGGCAGCCTTGTGCCATGGTGGTCCATGCCTTCTGCAGATTAACAAGAGGTGGAAGGGACCTTGTAGGTCATCTAGTCCAACCCCCTGCTCAAGCAGGAGTTCCTACTACACCATTTCTGACAGATGGCAATCCAGTCTCCAGTGATGAAGCTCCCATCACTTTTGAAGGCAAAAGCTGTTCCATTGGTTGATTGCTCTGCCTATCAGAAAATTTCTCCTTATTTCCAGGTTGAATCCCTCCTTGTTTAGTTTCCATCCATTATTCCTTGTCTGGCTTTCGAAAATTAGCTTGACCTCTTCCTTTCTTCCCTCTATAGAAGTTCACAAAATTTCTCGTCTATATGCATCCCTCTTTATTGTTAACTGGAAATGGAGGAAATACAGGTAGTCCTTCTTACAACCATTCATTTAGCGACCGGGTAGTTACAATGGTGCTGAAAAAAGTGGTCCTCGCTCTTATGACTTCTCCAGCATCCCCAAGGTCATGTGACCAAAATTTGGGCGTTTAGCACCTGCACGTTTCTACAATGGGGGATATGTGACCATCATCTATGACCTTCCCAGCCGGCTTCCAATAAGCAAAAATCAATGGGGGTGGGGGGGAGTTGGATTTGCTTAAGGCTTGATTGCTTAATAATCAAATATTAGAACCTGGGTGGACTTCAGTTCCCAGAATTCCCCAGCCAACATGGCTGCCTGGGGAATTCTGGGAGTTAAAGTCTATACATCTTCAAGCAGCCAAGGTTGAGAAACGACGGTCTAAGAGTTCTACACTGTATATGAATTACAGATAGTCCTTGACTTATGGCCACAGTAGAGTCCAAAATTTCTGTCGCTAAGCGAGATACTCGTTAAGTGAGTTCTGCCCCCACTTTATAACCTTTCTTGCCACAGTTGTTAAATGAATCATTGCAGGTGTTAAATCAGTCACAAGGTTGTTAAGTGAATCCGGCTTCCCCATTGACTTTGCTTGTTAGAAGGTCGCAAAGGGGGATCACCTCTCTCCTCGGGGGCACCGCAACCGTCATAAATATGAGTCAGTGGCCAAACATCTGAATATTCTCCTTTATTGGCATCTGAATTTTATTTATCGGACTTATTGGACTTATATGCTGCCCTTTCTCCACAAGGACTCAGGGCAGCTCACAGCAATAAGCAACAAGTCCAAATTAAAATTCAAACAATAAAAGAATCTAAAATTCCCATTAAAACCCCTTCAGTCCAGGCCAGACTGGTGAAACAACCATGTTTTAAGGTCATGGCGGAAAGAGCGAAGGTCGGGGGTCACCCAGAGCTCTAAGGGGAGCTGATTCCAGAGGGTAGGTGCGCCTACAGAGAGGACTCGCTCTCTAGGGGCCGTCAGCTGACATTGCTTGGCCGACGGAACCACAAGTAGGCCCTTTTGATCACATGACAGGAATTTTGATCACATGACCATGAGGAAGCCACAACAGTCGTGGGTACGATAGTTACAAGTCACTTTTTTCTTTTTTCAGGCTGTTCAGTAGTGGGATTCAAACCGTCGCTACTGGTTTGCTCGTGGGCGCTCACGCAACGCTTCTGCACATGCGCAGAGACGTCCGGGCGGGTCGGTAGAGCCTCTTGCTGCTGCCGCTACTGGTTTGCCCAATCCAGGGCGAACCAGTAGCAACCCACCACTGGCACCGTTGTAACTTCAAACGGTCATTAAATGAGCTACTGTAAGTCGAGAACTATCTTTACATGCCTATTGAGAAAGTATTATTTTTAACAGTAAAGTGTAAAAATCAGAATTTTCCTTTTTTTTCTCCCAATACTTGTTTGTGTCCCAGGTGGAGGGATTGGGGACAGAGTGGAGTATATAAAAGGGAAATGTTTTGGATAAATTCGATTTTGGGGTTCTTTTTACAGAGATTTCAAAAGTATAGCTTTTTGGCAAATAATTTAGGAAGAGGCTGTATTATACCAGCTCAGACCCATAGTTCAGGATCTTTTACCAGCTTTTCTAGATGGGGTTGGGTGGGGCAGTATATTCAGAATTTTACAATGGGGGGGGGTTTCAATTCCAGCCCACCCAGAATTCCTCAATTAACAAACCCCACCTCCCTTTTCTGCCAATGCAGTGTTCTTTTCTGGCTATCTGGACATATTTCCAACCAAGCAGCCATCAATCATTTTTAATTTTCCAAGGAAGACTAAGGAGCCTTTGGACCTTAGGCCAGTGCTTGACTCAAAGTCAGTTTTCCATTTATCATCAGTTTTAATTAAAATATATTAACTAAATATAGGAGGGAGAAGGGGATGATAGGCCCATGGGTATCTACATGCTCAACGCCAAGAACCCATTGCAAGGGCCTTTTCCTAACGCTTGCTACCCAATCTTTTAAAATGGAGAAACAGAGGCCTGCATTTGGGTCCCTTCGAAGCAGGTCAAGTATCTTGTCACTTAAGGAACCGCCCCTGAATTTTCTTAATTTCAGAGGAAATGGTAAGTGTTTCTCTCTAACTGCTCTTCTCACCCATACATTTTATAAACGTTTTTTTTTTTAAATGAGGCAAGCCATTACAGGCCCTTCTTTAGAGTAGAAATAGAAAGACATAGAAATATTAGAAATGAAAATAGAGTAGAGTAGAGTAGAATAGAATAGTTATTCTATTCTATTCTATTCTATTCTATTCTATTCTATTCTATTCTATTCTATTCTAGTCTATTGGAAGAGTTGGAAGGGACCTTAGAGGTCTTCTAGTCCAACCCCCTGCTTAGACAGAAACCCTACACCATTTCAGACAAATGGTTGTCCAATCTCTCCTTAAAAAACTTCCAGAGTTGGAGCATTTACAACTTCTGGAGGTAATCATTTTTCAGCATCATTTTTTTCTGCACGATTCAGCATAGGTATTTCTTTCCACCCAAACCAATTTATACAATTCAACATTTGCAACCGCAGCTGATCGAGACTCCTTCCAGGGTAGCTGTAAGACTGAAAGTGTGCTGCTTGTTTTACAAATCCCCGCAAACAGAAAAGTAAGCCGTCTCGGGAATTATTTCCGACCTGCTAGTTTTCTACCCGCAGGGATAGTTTTAGATCCATGGAAAGGGAAAACCTGGAAATATTTCTGTGTGTCGTTTCTTACTTTCACAGAACCGGCAGAGTTTCTTGCCCTAAATGCATTCTCTGATGCTTCACGAAGTATGAACTGGTGGTGAAGCTTTTCCCACAGTAGTTACATTTGTAGGGTTTCTCTCCCGTGTGGGTCCTTTTATGGAGTACCAGGTGGGCTTTACAACTGAAGCCTTTCCCGCAGGCCGTGCAGGTGTACGGTTTCTCCCCCGTGTGGGTCCTCTCGTGGTACAGGAGGGCCGAGCGTTGCCGGAAGCTCTTCTCACACGTGGAACATTTGTACGGCCGCTCCCCGGTGTGGATCCACTTGTGTTTCACCAGATCCGAACTCCGGTGGAAGCTCCCTCCGCAATCGGAGCACTTGTACGGCTTCTCTCCCGTGTGGATCCGCTCGTGTTTCACCAGGTCCGATCTTTGGTGGAAGCTCCTCCCGCAGTAGGAGCACGTGTGGGGCTTCACCCCCGTGTGGAACCTCTCGTGCACGATCAGCTTGGACCGCTGGCTGAAGCACTTGTCGCAGGTGGTGCACTTGAAGGGTTTCTCGCCCGTGTGGATCCGCTCGTGGCGGGAGACGTCGGAGCTGCGGTTGAAGCTTTTCCCACAGAAGGAGCATTTGTACGGCCAGTCTCCGGTGTGCAGCCGCTCGTGAGCGATGAGTTTGGCAACCTGGCAGAAGCTCTTGTCACACACGGAGCATTTGTAGGGGTTCGCCTCCAAGGGGAATCCCTCTGGGCCGAGCAGACCGGTGATAGGGTTAAAACTCCCCCCACAGTTTGAACACAAGGATTGTTTCGCTCCGGATGCGTTTATATCTGTTCCTCTGGGGCCGTTCTCCTCTTGAGGACTCTTTTGGGGTTCTCCCACCTCTCTGAATCTTCCTGTCCCTTCCCAACTTTCTGTGGACGATGAGCTACGAGGCTCCATTCCCATGGTGTTGTTCCACTGGTTGTCTTTTTTGATTTCACCCAACTGCCCATCGTCTGCTGGAATAAAGACAAAGCACAATAAAATTCATTCTCAAAAGAAGAGTGCAAACTAGAGACTGTGCTCAACTTGGACTATGTTCAACTATGCACAAGGAAATGCTGATTTTTGAAGTGGAACGTTATTTACAGTTTGTTGCTACTGTTTTCCAGTATCAGAAGTTTCAAGTGGGGGTATATTTGTGGCTCTTTTAAAAAAACATATGCTATTTTTCCCAGTCTTATTTCAAGTTAGAGTATTACAGTAACTTTTTTTTTCCAGTCTGATGTTCTGTTTCTGCCCCTTTAGCCAATATTTTTTCTTGCTAGAGGCATTTATTTATTTAAATAGATTTGTGATCTCTTCCTTGCTAAAGGCATTTTATTTATTTATTGCTTGTTTGTTTAAGTAAATAAACAAAACCAAACAAAGAAAGATAGTTATATTTTTCTTGCTAAAAGAATTCATTTAAATAAATACATAAATTTATAATATAAGAAATAAGAGTAGCATGGGGGTCTAGTGGTGAAGATGCTTGCCTCCCAGTCGGAAGGTTGAGAGTTCAACCCTAGGTAGCGACAGATGTTTCTCTCCTTGGGCACAAAGAAAAAATATCTGCTGCGTACTCCACGTGGTGTCAGGAAGGGCATCCGGCCAGTAAATACTCAGCTCCATCCAGATGCCATGACTCTAACTTGAATTAAGGGATTTTTACAACTCAGTGTAAAAAGGGAGTTAATATATTTCTTGCTAAAGGCATTCATTTATTTAATAGATTTATAATGTCTATCTTACATAAATCATTGATTGATTGATTGATTGGTTATGGCTGCCCAACTCATACAAGGGGACTCTCCTTGCACATTCCTTTACTCATCCCACACCCTCTTTTAATGTTTTGAAAATTAATAGTAAATATATTAATTAATGTATTGGTTTTTCATCTGTTTCTAAAATACAAACTTTATTTTTTCCTCTCAGATCCTTATATCTTTTGGCTTCTACTTCCTGGACATCATCTGCTCTTATACCCTGATATACTTCTGTATATATATAAAAAAAAATATTTATTTATTTATTTATTTATTTAATTTGTATACCGCCCTTCTCCCAGAGGGGACTCAGGGCGGTGAACAGCCAAAATTAAAAAAACATACAAATACAAAAGTTAAGATAATTAAAAAAGAATTAAATCATTAGCTTCCCAATTTAAAACCCCCAAATCCATAAAATTTAAAATCCCAATTAAAAACCATTTAGGCTAGGCCGGGTTGACAGAAAAATATTTTCTATTATAAAATTATTCTTTAAAATAAATGATCAAGCAAATGTTGAGCAAGTTTAGTTTGTCAGCTCCACAAGTTAGTCCAGACAAGACCATCCAACTTCACAGGAAAACTAGAACTACATTTTATGGAGATAGGCCAGTATTTCTCTATCTTGGTAACTTTAAAAGGCATGGGCTTCAACTCCCAGAATTCCCCAGCCAGCATGGTTGCTTGGCTGGGGAATTCTGGGAGTTGAAGTCCACACATCTTAAAGTTGCAAAGGTTGAGGAATACTGATTTAATTGGTAGTAAGAACTGCTTACCTTGAGAAAGGCCATCCTCATTGACCTCCTGTTTGATCGGCCTGCTAAGCGGCCTTTCAGATGACGCCTGATCAGAGTCAGGAAAATTCACAGTCACCACATGAAACATCCCTGGGCCCTAAAAATAAGCAAATATTTGGAATTAATCAAGATGGGGAGCTACTGGAGGATTAGGAAAGCCACAGAGGTGGTATTCAGCAGGTTCTGACCAGTTCTGGAGACCCGGTAGCGGAAACTTGGAGTAGTTCGGAGAACCGGCAAATACCACCTCTGACTGGCCCCATCCCCATCTATTCTCTGCCTCCCGAGTCCCAGCTGATTGGGAGGAAATGGGTATTTTGCAGTAACCTTCCCCTGCCATGCCCACCAAGCCACTCCCACAGAACCCTAGTAAAAAATTTTGAATCCACCACTGGAAAGCCAGGATACATACCTACCTACCTACCTTCCTTCCTTCCTTCCTTCCTTCCTTCCTTCCTTCCTTCCTTCCTTCCTTCCCTCCCTCCCTCCTTCCTTCCTTCTGTCTCTGTCTCTCTCTCCCTCCCTCCTATTTCTTAATGGCTCATCTCCCTCAGAGGAGAACTCTGGGCAGCGTACAATATAACAAATATAATTAACATTAAAATCAAAATTAATTTAAGATTAACAGTTTTAAAATTATACAATAACATTATAAAATTTCAAAATTCCACGTTGCCTTCGGTTGGGTCCCTTCAGGATAGTAGTACCTCTCAAAGACATCCAAAATTACTTTTGTGATACCCATCCTGCCTCGTGGCACACAAAAGGACAATGTCGACTGGCGACCCCCCAGGCGGAGAGCCTTCTCTGTGGGGGCACCTACCCTCTAGAACGAGCTATCCCCGGAGATTCGTCGGATCCCCGACCTTCGCACCTTTCGCCGCGCCCTTAAAACACTATTATCCCATCAAGCAGGGCGGGCCTAAAATATTATTTTTAATGGGTTATTTTATGTTATTTTAGAGTGTGGGCCAAACTATTTAATAATTTTAAATTGTTTTTAACTTTTATATTGTTGATTTTTTTATCTTGGCTGTACACCGCCCTGAGTCCTTAGGGAAAAGGGCAGTATATAAATTTAATTTAAAAAAAAAAAGGACATCCCTCTGGGGCATGTGGGCAAATTAAAGGGTAGCTAACAGCTTCTATAAGGATTTGGAAGGCTGGTGGCCCATCTGAGGTACTTCAGGCTCTCTCACCTTCTGCTCCTGTCTTCCTTCCTCTGGATGTCTCACCAGGAAGTCCTCCGCCAGGGCCACGGCCTGGGCACAGGTGTGGGGGTGGCAATCCCGGACCCAACACTCCATCGCCTGGGGCAGGACACCCAGGAACTGATCCAAGATCACCAGTTCCAGGATCTGCTCCTTGGAGTGTCTCTCTGGCTTCAGCCATAGGTGGCAGAGGTCCCGGAGACGATGGCAAAGCTCTCGGGGACCCTCCGCTTCTTGGTAGAGGAACTGCCTGAAGCGCTGGCAAGGGGGCTCCGGATTTGGGGCCTCCTGGTTCTCCATCTCCTCCTTTGCTTTCCGCCTTTCTTGGTCAGCCAGGTGCATCGTTCCCACAAAACCTGGCGGCACAGGTTGGAAAAACGTCCCTTCCGAGGAACGCTGGCTGCTGGCAGCCGCCAACGCTAGATGAGCCAAGGGTGCCTTGGTGTCTCCCCACGGGGCAGTCGCTGGCAGAGGTCTGGCCCCCCATCCTGAGCAAGGGGACTGCATGCCCCCCAGGAACTCCTGCCACTGGGATTCCCAGTGCAGAGACGACAGACAATCCTCTTCCGGTTCTTGCTTAATGTATGGAAGACCCCTCCACCTCAGATCCTGCCGGTCGGAGCCCCTCGGGGCCACACTGGGGCTTACGCTTGGCCCATCCAGGTCTAACGCTGGCTTCAGGTCTGCTGAAGATTCCGGGGCGTCCATTTTCATCGTTGGGTTCAGCGGTTGATCAGACTCGGTTCTATCCAGGGTGGCAGATGGAGACGAAACCTCAAATGGTGGCTTGAGGGTTGTTGTCACATGACTGAAACGCAAGGGGTGGGGGGAAAAAAGGTCTCGGGATTATTTTTTAAAACTCCTCAAGATTTTTTTCCCCTGGGGAATCTAGAAACAGTCACTTATCTGAACTAGTATAGGTCAGTGATGGCTAACCTTTTTGCCGTCGCGTGCCAAAAGTGGGGGGAGCGCAGGGGGACGCACATGTGCATGCCCACACCCATAATTCAATGCCCACCGCCCCCCCCACGGATACATGCGTGACATTCTCCCTGCTTTTGGCACGTGATGGTCCAGTGGGCCTGGTAGGCCCATTTTTTGCCCTCCCCAGGCACCAGAAGCTTTCTAGGAGCCTGGGGAAGGCAAAAACGGCCTTCCCCACCCCCCAGAGGCCCTACGGAGGCCAGAAATGGCCCATTTCCTGACTTCTAGTGGGCCTGGAAGGCCCGAAAATCAGCTGGCTGGCACAGTGCTGGAGCTGAGCTAGGGCAATACTCACGTGCCCACAGATATGGCTACGCGTGCCACCTGTGGCACATGTGCCATAGGTTCGCCATCACGGGTATGATTGAGCAAGGGGCTGGACTAGATGACCTCCAAGGTCCCTTCCAGCTCATTCATTCCACTGCTTAAAAAGCCTGGCGTCTTTTTCTCTCTCTGCCGCCCACATCCTTTCACACGACCACCAGGCCATCAGACTCGCCCCTGGTGATCAGCTGGCTTCATTTCAACCGTGCTTAGGCGGCGGCGGATCCTCAGTGTTTCTAGCCCAGACTAGCTTGGGAATGGATCCCAACCCCAGAAGGGTTTAAGCGTCCCTCTTAAGAGTCCCTCTGGGAGAAGGGCGGTATACAAATTAAATTAATAAATTAAATTAATTAAATTAAGCTACTATAAGCGAAGCGGGCGGGCAAAGGCAACAACCCCCGTTAGCGTTGGGTCTGATTCCGGATCGGATAGGAGATCCGGCCCCGCGCTGCGCACCATGGGCTCGGCCAGCCACCACCCAACCCCCATTTTTATTTTTATGGCGGAAGGGAAACAATAGCCGAGGATGAATTGAGGCCGGGTCAGGCTGGCCATAGCTCCGGGAACTTCAACTAGGCTTGGGTCGGTCCCCGAGAGCGGCGGCGGCTGTCAGGTGCCTCCCTCCCTCCCAGTCGCTTCGCCCAGAGCAAAGATCGGGCGCGCGCTTTCGATCGCATGATCGATCGATCGACCAGCGATCGACCGGTCACCGGCAGTCCGCGTGCAGCCACCCCCACCCCCACCCCTCCACAAAAAAGGACCCGATCGTGCGCGCTCTATACCTGGCCGATCCCCGGGAGCCTTGCCGGCCAAAAGCTTCCCGACCTGGCGACGCCCCAAGTCCGGGTAGCCTGACTTGCTCGGCAGGCGGGCGGGCGGAGAAGCAGGAAGGCGCCTCGGCGTTTGCAGCCTCCCTTTCCGAGGGCGCCTCCCAGACGCCAGACGCGGCTCTCTATCGCTTTAACTCTTGGGGCGCAGAGCGGAGAGCGCCGGGAAGCTTTGCCTTCAGAAGTGGTTTTATGGGAGCTTCATCGCTGGAAGCTTTCTTTCAAGAAGAGGCTGGGCAGCCATCTGTCTGTCAGACACAGTGGACGCAGGGTCTCCTGCTATGAGCAAGGGGGAGGGGGTTGGACTAGATGACCTCCAAGGCACCTTCCAGCTCTATTCTGATTGATTGATATTCACCAATGCACCAGAAGGCAAGACAAGGAGTTGTTGTCCGACCCATCGGGGACTCCGTGGACAACTTTCCTCCAGGCCTTCCTGTCATATACACACACCAAAGACAAATTCCTTGTGTGTCCAACACACTTTGCCCAATAAGAAAATTCTATTCCATTCTATTCCACTCCATTCCTTTCTTTCCTTTCCTTTCCTTTCTTCTTTCCTTTCCTTTCCTTTCCTCTTTTCTTTTCTTTTCTTTTCCTTTCCTTTCCTTTTTATTCCATTCCATTCCTCTCCACTCCACTCCACTCCACTCCACTCCACTCCTTTCCATTCCTTTCTTTCCTTTCCTTTCCTTTCCTTTCTTCTTTCCTTTCCTTTCCTTTCCTTTTTTCTTTTCTTGTCTTTTCCTTTCCTTTCCTTTCCTTTCCTTTCCTTTCCTTTCCTTTCCATTCCATTTCTTTCCTTTCCTTTCCTTTCCTTTCCTTTCCTTTCCTTTCCTTTCCTTTCTTTTCCTTTTCCTTTTTATTCCTTTCCTTTCCTTTCTTTTTTTTCTTTTTTTCCTTTCCTTTCCTTTCCTTTCCTTTTCTTTCCGTTCCATTCCTCTCCACTCCACTCCACTCCTTTCCATTCCATTCCATTCCATTCCATTCCATTCCATTCCTCTCCTCTCCAATCCTCTCCAATCCTTTCCTTTTCTTTCCTTTCCATTCCATTCCTCTCCTCTTCTCCCCTCTCCTCTCCCCTCCCCTCTCCTCTCCTCTCCTCTCCTCTCCTCTCCTCTCCTCTCCATTCCTTTCCTTTTCTTTCCTTTCCATTCCATTCCTCTCCTCTTCTCCCCTCTCCTCTCCCCTCCCCTCTCCTCTCCTCTCCTCTCCATTCCACTCCACTCCACTCCACTCCATTCCATTCCACTCCTTTCCTTTTCATTCCATTCCATTCCATTCCTTTCTTTTTTTTTCTTTTTTTCCTTTCCTTTCCATTCCATTCCATTCCACTCCCCTCCATTCCGTCCCAAGGACAGCCAAGAAGATTATAGGAAGCTCGCTCCCTCTCGTTCAAGATACTGCTTATAAGTGCTATGTGTTTAGAGCTCAAAGCATTGCTAGAGACCCCACACACCCACTTCACGGTCTGTTTCTGTTGCTTCCCTCTGAGAGGAGGTTTCAAAGTATTTATCGCAGGACTACCATGTTTCCCTGAAAATAAGACCCGCCCTGAAAATAAGCCCTAGCCTGGTTTTTTTGGGATGGGCCTTATATAAGCCCTACCCCCAAAATAAGCCCAGGGGATGGGCGTGGCCAGCACAAGAGTTAGCGAGCATACAGAGGCCGATGGTGTCTGGCAGCAGCTGCAGCCCGCCAGCCCCTTGGCACAGCGCAGATAAGTCCAAGCGTGGAGGCAGAGGCGGGGGGAAAACAGGTGATCTGGCTCACAGGAGGCTCGCGGGAGGCTGGCAAGGCTACACCGACAGCAGGCGGAGGCAGAGGCATGAGTGGGCCATAAACAAGCCGAGAGACGGTGGGACGGACTGGGCAGTACGTTGGAATCGCCTGCCTTCCCCACCCCACCACTTTTCGCCCAGAGGGAGTTGAAGCTTCGTCTGCTTGCAAATGGGATGCTTTGAAAGAGAGGTAATCATTCCATTTCAAAGCGTCCCATTTGCAAGCAGACAATGCTTTGCGTCTCTGTCATTTCTCTATCCAGGTGAAAAGTGTGTCTGGGAAGCCTGTAAGGCGTTGCAGCCGCAAGCAAGCATATCGTTGGAGGGAGCGGGCAAGTGGCTGCAAAATAAGATATCCCCCCCAAAAAAATACATATATATATATATATATATACACACACACATATATACATATATACACATATACACATATACATATATATGTATATACCAGAATCCTTCCCTCCTTGCAGTTGACAGTTAGTAATAAGGAACCAGAGAAAGCTGGGCCTTTAACACGCAGTCAGGCTGCAGCTAGGATAATGAAGCAGGAGAAAAAACTGCTGCCCTCCAATCAGGACACAGAGTTGCAGGCTAACCAGCATACGTCAGCAGCAGCGAACATAGAAAAGCGGCAACTCTGACCTCACAGCATACCCACAGCTTCTAAACTGAAAGTAGGGGCCCGATGATGACAAGTTAGAGAGCTTGTCGAAACGTTGCCAAAAAAAGAAAACTTTTAAAGTGTTGGTTAGGATTTTTAGCCAGAGTTTCAAAAGACCTTACAAAGTGTTTTGTTGGGATTTTGGAGGATTTTAGGCTGGGATTTTAGCCAGAATTTTAAGCATTTCAATTAACAGACTTTTAATGACGCAGGAAAACACCTGAGATTCTAACTTTTTATATACATATATACATATATTTGTTTTCGTAGATTTTCACGGGTACAGGTATGCAAGTCTTGGCATATTCGGGTCTTTTCCCGTGTAAGATTGAGAGTATCTTGGGACCTCGTTGAAACTTCGCCAAGATACTCTTAATTTTACACAGGAAAAGACCTGAATATGCCAAGACTTGCATATACATATATACATATATGCATATATACATATATGCATATATACATATATGCATATATACATATATGCATATATGCATATATGCATATATGCATATATACATATATGCATATATACATATATACATATATACGTGCATTATTGTTCTAGCCAGGGTTTTTCCTACGTAAATCAAGATGTTTATATAGCCATAGTTAAGTGACATCCCTAATCACTATTTTCTAGGCTTTATTAGACATTTAAACAACATTATGCTGTCTGTTGTAAGACTTAAGGGAGACTTACAACAGACAGCATAATGTTGTTTAAATGTCTGATAAAGCCTAGAAAATAGTGATTTGGGATGTCACTTAACTATGGCTATATAAACATCTTTTTTTTTTATTGCAAAAGTTTTACAATTACATTTTCACCCCATTCCCCCCCCAACCCACCCCACACTCCCCACCCTAACCCCCCCAGTCCCCCCTAACCCTCCCCCCTGACTTCCACAGAATATAATCCCATCAAAAATCCCTTTTTTATAAAACTTGAACCCCTCAAACCCCCTTATAATTTTTTATCTTCACAAAATTCATACATTTCTATTTTTATATAATACTTTCAATGAAAAGCTATTTGATACTTCCTAATTTGATATTTGTTCTGCACATAATCTATCCATTTTTTCCATTCCCATTCATAAGTCTCTTGTGAGCGATCTTTTAAATATGCTGAAATCTTCGCCATCTCCGCAAAACTGGCCATCTTCAAAGTCCATTCTTCAAGGCTATATAAACATCTTGATTTACATAGGAAAAACCCTGGCTAGAACAATAATGCACATATAGACCTACAAAAAAAGAACAAAATAAATACATATATACACATACATATGGGTTTTCTGTTGAAGCAACCTGGTCTATCCAAATATGGGAAGGAGCATACTGCTTCCTTTCGCTTTTCAGCCCCAATCCAGGAGCCCTCAGGCAGTCACTTTCACAACAAACTATTTTGCGTTAAATTTATATTTACTGACAAAGAATTAAAGGGAGGCTAGTATAGATCTATTTCAAGATATTTAGCTCTACATCAGCTAGCCATACCCTTCTGGGATTCAAACCTGGGCTTGCTTGCATATTAGGCAGATGTATTAACCTCTAAGCCACAGGTTCTCCTGCTTGTTGGGATGGCTCTATGGATTGTAGCCTTCTGAATAGAGGGTGGTTTATACTATACATCTGAAATAAAAGGATAATTTTTGTGTGTGCCATATATGTGAAGCTGTAACAACCAGAATCGGAGGGGAGCCTAATTAGGTGTAGGAAATTGGGGCTATAATTTCATAATAGAAACCAAAGTGACATCAAAAAGACACTAAGTGTGCTGTGACATCATTGCTCAAATAGTATGAGTGATATACATAAGACAACACTCAGTCTGTTCACAGATCTCCAAAGTGGGTGTTCCTAACACATGTAGAAACATATAAAACTGCAAAACAAAACAAAACAAAACAAAAACCCTAGTGGTCTTAACAGCTCTGCACTTTGAGTGGTTTTATTATTTTATTTGTCACTTTTTAAAAAAAATTTTTGATTTATATGCTGCCATTCTCCGGAGACTCAGGGCGGCTTACAATGCGTTAAGCAATAGCCTTCATACTTTTGTATATTTTATACAAAGTCAGTTTATTGCCCCCACAATCTGGGTCCTCATTTTACCTACCTTAAAAAGGATGGAAGGCTGAGTCAACCTTGAGCCTGGTGAGATTTGAATTTGCAGTAATTGCAGGCAGCTGGTGTTAATAACACTGTTAATAACAGTGCTTTAGTCTGCTGCGCTACCAGGGCTCTTTAATTTAAAGCATTTAAAGCAGTCAGTGCTGTACATAATGTTTAATCAAAATAAAATCTTAACCTCTTTGGTCTTGGAGCAAAAGCACTAATTATGGTGTTTTTGCTGCTCTCTGAGCTTAGTTATTTGCTTACAGACGTTACATTACCTGACTAGGTAAGATCATCAGTGTGAAGGAGGATGAGGTTCACTGGTTATTTATATATAGAAGGTTGCCCTGCCAACTCCTATCGGTGGGAGTGTAGTTTCCTTTCTCCTCCTCCATGGGCAAAACTGTCACCCCTACCCAAATTAACAGGGTAACTTCCTATATATAAACAGCCAGTGATCCCACCCCCACATCACACTGATGATGTTACCTAGATGGGTAATGAAACGTCTGCAGGAAAACCACCAAACTCCAAGAACACCACAGTTCTACTGCAATGCTCTCTACATGGGGCTGCCTGTGAAGACCACTTGGAGGCTTCAGCTGGTGCAGAATGAGGCCGCGCGGGTAGTAATGGGAGTGTCCTGACACTCTCATGTTACACCTCTCCTGTGGGACCTGCATTGGCTACCGGTTGCCCTCTGGGTGAGATTCAAGGTGCTGGTAATTACCTATAAAGCCCTACATGGCCTAGGCCCAGGGTATCTGGCGGACCATCTGCGGCCAGCGACAGCTCCCCGTCGCCCGGTGCGTTCCCACAGGGAGGGCCTCCTTGGGGTACCGTCGGCCAGACAATGTCGGCTGGCGACCCCTAGGGAGCGGGCCTTCTCTGTGGGCGCATCTATCTTGTGGAATCAGCTCCCCCTGGAGCTCCGGGTGGCCCCTAACCTTCGCTCTTTCCGCCGTGACCTTAAAACATGGTTATTTCACCTGGCTGGTTTGGACTGAAGGGGTTTTAAAGGGGATTTTAATAGTCTTTTTATAATCTTATTGGGTATTTTTAACATTGATTTTGCTTGTTTTTATTGTTGTGAGCCGCCCTGAGTCCTTTCGGAGATAGGGCGGCATACAAGTTTAAATAATAAATAAATAGTTCAATCTTGAGCTACAGAGATTCTCTTGAATTAAAAGTGGTAATTGGCAGAATATGTGTCTTTCAGTTATGTACTTCAGTTTAAGAACAAGTCCCGTTCCCAAGCTCTGTTCTTACGTCAAATTCATATGTCAGCTGGAACAGTATTATTGTATGATACTGTATAGGTAGTATTGTAGTATAGTAGGAGCCATGGAGGCGCAGTGGTTAAAATGCAGTATTGCAGGCTAATTCTGCCGACTACCAGCAGTTCGATCCTGACCGGCTCAAGGTTGACTCAGCCTTTCCTTCTTCCAAGGTCGGTAAAATGAGGACCCAGATTGTTGGGGGCCATAGGCTGACTCTGTAAACCACTTAGAGAGGGCTGCAAAGCATTATGAAGCGGTATGTAAGTCTAAGTGCTATTGCTGTTGCTATTGTGTAATAAACTTGAACTCTTGTGTGTTTAATTTGAAGCATGGTGTATTTAACTTGAAAAGTGACTTGTGACCGTTCTTCACACTTACGACCGTTCCGTGCTTGGCAACCAGCTCATATTTATGAGAGTTACAGTGTCCCAGGGACATGTGCTCTCCTTTTGCGATGTTCTGACAAGCAAAGCTCATGGGGAAGCAAAATTCACTTAGCAACTGTGCTACTGCCTTAACAACTGCGGTGATTCACTTAACAACTGTGGCAAGAAAAGTCGTAAAATAGGGCGAAGCTCACTTAACAGACGTTTCACTTAGCAACAGAAATTTGGGACTCAATTATGCTCCTAAATTGAGGACGACTTGTATTATTCTACAGAATTTCCTCCATTTTTTTCCTCAAAAGAGCCTTGATGGTACAGTGGTTTAATGCACCCTGTTATTAACACAGCTGCCTGCAATTTCTGCTGGTTTGAATCTCTCCAAGGCTCAAGGTTGACTCAGCCTTCCATCCTTTCTAAGGTAGGTGAAATGAGGACCCAGTTTGTGGGGGCAATAAGCTGACTTTGTATAAAATATACAAAAGAATGAAGGCTATTGCTTAACGCATTGTAAGCCGCCCTGAGTCTCCGGAGAAGGGTGGCATATAAATCAAATTTAAAAAAAAAATTAATATCTATGCACAGGACATGAAAGGGAAAACAATCACTCATTGTTGTTCCCATGCAAATCAAATTCAAACGTAGACTGTCTCTGGATGTGGAGGACCTACTACATCCACATCCTTAGCTTTCTCTGATCTCAGTCCGATCAAATGATGGGCTAAAACTCTAGGAAGTCCCATATGGGTGTGGGAACCCTGGGAGTTGTAGTCTGATAACCTGGGAGGATAGGAGGGGGAGAAGGCGGACTTAAAACTCTACTCTGTTTAATGAAGAGTCTTGATTTCTTCCACCGTCATTCATGGCAGCACCTACTTTCATTTTAATGTGTGCCGATTAGTGTACGTTCAAAGTGACAAAAAAGTTATCCTATATCTAAGTCAGATCTGGTCAGATCTTAGAGCCTCTGCTGAGAGCCCAACTCAGAGGCTACAAATCTCCATTTAGGCCATTAACATTACAATAATTATAAATATGATTGCATCCGCTGCTCCCATCTCTCTGTTGGACTGCTGCGCCGTTTACTTATTTATTGCATATTTATTCAATTTCTACGCCAGCCATCTCGCTATCCAAAGTGGCCATTTTGAAAACTCTCTTTCCTAGGACCCGCCAGTTGTGGAGAGTTGGGGGAGCATCCTCCTGATTCCCCTTGCAGGGAGATGGCCACTTACGGAGGCCTGGACCAGAGATGCTAAACTGGGGGCTTTTCCACACTCCACTCCCACCTTGCTCGCCCCACTTTTGGCAGGACCCGGCTGGCCTTACGAACCGAGAAGACGCCAATCAGGAAGGTGCTGTTGGGAGAAATATCCTTCTGGGTTCTGCTCCAAGTGGGGAAAAAGACACTGGAAACATGGAGACTGCTTGGAAAGATGGTTTAATGGTGGACAGGATCACATGGTTTGAATTCCTGAACAGAAAAAAAGGGCAGATACAGCGAGTCTCTGGGTTTTATGCTCTCTCTGGCTTTGAACTTCCTGGGGCCCAGAAAGAGTATCCTGATTGGTTGTCAGACTCCCAGGGGGTGGGGGTCTTAGCTAGCCCTGCTGGCTGATGTAATTTTCCCAGGTGCCATGTGGTGAGTTTCTGTCTAGATGGGTCCCATTGTTTTGCAGATGAGGTCCATTGACAAATATTGAGTTTCTGCCTCTGGCCCAATAACAAAAGGGGGGGGGGGGGGATAGAATGGAGAAGATGGATAGATTATATTCAAAGTAAATATTGGACTAAAAAATTTCAAATAGCTTACGAATAGATAGAGAGATGTTATTATACATTCAAATTTAGTTTGGTAAATGGGGAGTTAAAGTATTAGAGAGATGTAAGTGGTTATAATTAATTAGACTATGTTAGATTATGATTGTTGAATGTTATACCTTGTATTTTGCTCTGGGAAGTAGGGAGTGGGGTGGGTGGGAGGGGGAGGGTTGGGGAGGGTGGAGGGAAGCGGAAGATATATATGGAAACTTTTTAAAACTTTTCAATAAAAAAACAAAAAAACAAAAGGGTGGGGGCAGGAAGGTGGGAGCTGCTTCGTCTTTAAAACATGCTTCTCCATTTCTCATCCAGGAAACATAATATTCTACCTTTTTAATATTTCCCAAAATATTACATTCTTCTAGGAAAGGGGTGGGTGCTAACTTCCTACAGTGCCCCCCACAAACCTCTCCAAGAAAGGGAAGGGGGGGCTCCATGCCCCCTTTGGCAGATGATGGAGAGATGGCCTGGGCTTCTGCCTCTGATTTGATCCCTCCGATCTCCTCCCCCCGCCCCCCGCAAAACACATCCAGCCTTCGGGTACCTGCCTCAGCTTTCCCCATTCCTGGGCTGGCACGATCGCTGGCCCTTCCCTGCCAAACTCACCCAGCAGCTGCCCGGTGAGCTGGATACTTGCAATTCCTGGGGATCCCTCTGGCCCAAGGACAGCTGGGAAAGGCAGAGGAGCTTCTCCCCCTTCCTCCTGCCTCCAGAAAGGGCGGGAAGGATGGAGGGAGGAAGGAGCTGAGCACAGGAAGGTCCTTTCCCTTTTTCCATCCCTCCTTCTCCCCCTCCGGAGCTTCTGCTGGCTTCCCAGCGCAAGCAAGACAGGATGGCAGGATGCCCGGGGAAGCCAAAGCCAGGGACAAGCTTTGATACCCTGCAATAAAATTTAGATTCAGACACCGCCAAGTCTACCTGGGTCAACCTGGGAGAGGCTTTCCCCACAGAGATGCCCCAAAGCTTTAGATGGGCCAGAAGGGCTACCATGCAAAAGCAAGGAAGGCAAGGGGACCTCGGAAAAGCGCGGAATCTAAAGCGCTGAAACCCGAGAGGGGGTATTTTTAGGAAAGGATCAGACGGCTCAGGATGCTGGCTGGGGAATTCTGGGAGTTGAAGTCCTCCAGGCTTAAAGTTGCCAAGGTTGCAGACAACTGGATTAGAAGACCTCGAGGGTCCCTTCCCATCCCAGAATAGGATTCAAACTTTTCTCCCCGGGCCAAAGATCCCAGGAAGAAAAAAGAGACCTCTGTCCCAAAGGGGCTTTTTCAAGAGGCAACTGGACTTCCTTGTTTTCCTTGGAAGACTTTTCGCTTCTCATCCAAGAAGCTTCTTCAGCTCTGAATGGATGGGGAAGTGGGGAAGGGAGAACTATTTGAGAGGCTACCAACCAAGAAAAGGGGTGGGGGGGAGTCAAATTATTCTCCAAAGCCCCTGAAGGCAGAACAAGAAACAATGGATGGAAACTATTCAAGGAGAGAAGCAACCTGGAATTGAGGAGAAACTTCCTAACCGTGAGGACAATTAACCAGTGGAATAGCTTTGTCTTCAGACGTTGTGGATGCTTCATCACTGGAGGTTTTTAAAAAGAGACTGGACAGTCCCTTGTCTGAAATGGTATATAGGATCTCCTGCTTAAGCAATGGGCTGGACTAGATGACTTGAACACTGGGCCCTATCTAACAAAATGAAATTCAATGTAGAGAAAAGTAAAGTCCTACACTTAGGTAAGAAAAACCAAAAACACACATATAAACTGGGGAAACCAGGCTTAATAGCAATGACTGTGACAGGGATCTAGGAGTCTTAGTGGACAACCAGCTAAATATGAGCCAGCAATGTACAGCGGCAGCCAAAAAAGCCAATGCAATCCTAAATTGCATTAACAGAGGGATACAATCAAGATCAAGTGAGGTACTAAAAGCACTCTATAAAGCCTTAGTAAGACCACACCTAGAGCACTGAATCCAGGTTTGGTCACCACACTATACAAAAGATGTTGAGACTCTAGAAAGAGTGCAGAGAAGAACAACCAGGATGATGAGGGGACTGGAGGTTAAAACATATAAAAAAGGGTTGCAGGAACTGGGCCTGGCTAGTCTAGTGAAGAGAAGGACCTGAGGAGACTTGATAGCAGTCTTCCAGTATTTGAGGGGCTGCCACAGAGAGGAGGGGGTCAAGCTCTTTCCCAAGCATCTGAAGGCCAGACAAGGAATAATGGATGGAAACTGAACAAGGAGAGATTCAACCTTAGAACTAAGGAGAAATTTCCTGACAGTGAGAACAATTAATAAGTGGAACAACTTGCCTGCAGAAGTTGTGAATGCCCCAACCCTGGAAATTTTTAAGAAGATGTTGGATAACCATTTGTCTGAAGTGGTGTAGGGTTTCCTGCCTGGGCAAGGGGTTGGACTTAGAAGACCTCCAAGGTCCCTTCCAACTCTTGTTATTCTATTCTATTCTAACCTGGAAATAAGGAGGAAGGGAGAGCAATCAACCAACGGAACTGAAGTTGTGGGAGCTTCATCATTCGAGACTTTCAAGAAAAGATTGGGCTGCCATTTGTCAGAAATGGTGTAAGGCCTCCTGCTTGGGCAGGATTGGACTAGATGGCCCCTTCCAACTCTGTTAATCTGTTTACATTTAATTTAATTTAATTTAATTTAATTTAATTTAATTTAATTTAATTTAATTTAATTTAATTTAATTTAATTTAATTTAATTTAATTTTATTATTTAATTTAATTTAATTTAATTTAATTTAATTTAATTTAATTTAATTTAATTTAATTTAATTTTATTTAATTTAATTTAATTTTATTTTATTTTATTTAATATAATTTTAAAAAAAATTTAAAATTTGATTTATATGCCGCCCTTCTCCGGAGACTCAGGGCGGCTTACAGTGCGTTAAGCAATAGCCTTCATACTTTTGTATATTTTATACAAAGTCAGCTTATTGCCCCCACAAACTGGGTCCTCATTTCACCTATCTTAGAAAGGATGGAAGGCTGAGTCAACCTTGAGCCTGGTGAGAATTGAACTCGCAGTAATTGCAGGCAGCTGGATGTTAAATGCTGCCTTAGTAGGAGGCATTAGCCTCCTACGCCACTCAGGCTCCTTTTTTTAATGTAATGTAATTTTTAATGTAATGTAATGTAATGTAATGTAATTTTTTAATTGATGAACTTCTTTTATGTACTTTGAGAGCATATGCACCAAGACAAATTCCTTGTGTGTCCAATCACACTTGGCCAATAAAGAATTCTATTCTGTTCTGTTCTGTTCTGTTCTGTTCTGATTCCATTGAATATTCTATTCTATTCTATTCTATTCTATTCTATTCTATATTCTATTCTATTCTATTCTATTCTATTCTATTTTCTATATTCTATATTCTATTCTATTCTATTCTATTCTATTCTATTCTATATTCTATATTCTATATTCTATTCTATTATATTCTATATTCTATATTCTATTCTATTCTATTCTATTCTATTCTATTCTATATTCTATATTCTATATTCTATATTCTATTCTATTCTATTCTATTCTATTCTATATTCTATATTCTATTCTATTCTATATTCTATATTCTATATTCTATTCTATTCTATTCTATTCTATTCTATTCTATTCTATATTCTATATTCTATATTCTATTCTATTCTATTCTATTCTATTCATATTCTATATTCTATATTCTATATTCTATATTCTATTCTATATTCTATATTTTATATTCTATTCTATTCTATTCTATTCTATTCTATTCTATTCTATTCTATTCTATTCTATTCTATTCTACTCTATATTCTTTATTCTATATTCTATATTCTATATTCTATATTCTATTCTATTCTATTCTATTCTATATTCTATATTCTATTCTATTCTATTCTATTCTATTCTATTCTATATTCTATATTCTATATTCTATATTCTATATTCTATTCTATTCTAACCTCCAATGTCCCCTTCCAGCTCTACTCTGAATCCTGAGAGCAAGGGGCGTGGTTACTTGCAGAAGGCGGAGCCCGAAAGGAGACTAGAAGCCCCGCCCCAGCCTCCGGTCTCTGTTCCTCTTCTGGCTTTTCTCCTCCGCTCAGTATGGGCGATGGGAGTCCCTCCGGAGAGGGTTGCTCGGCTCCGCTTCGGACAGTTGGGGGCTCCTTCCCCTCCGGTCCCTTCCTGCCAGGAGGGCTTTTCCTCGCAAGGAGAAAGGTAGCTGGAGTGGGTCCCCCTCGGCCCCAGGTCCCAAGCGGGTCCCTGAGCATGCGAGGATCCCAGGGGGAGGGATGGATGGATGGATGGATGGATGGATGGATGGATGGATGGATGGATGGATGGATGGCAGGCAGGGCTGGGACTGGGCGTCTCTGGGAATAGAAGGATTGCTCCCTAAAATTCAGGGGTCTCCAACCTTGGCAACTTTAAGACTTGTGGACTTCAACTCCCAGAGTTCCTCAGCCAGCTTTGCTGGCGAGGAACTCTGGGAGTTGAAGTCCACAAGTCTTAAAGTTGCCAAGGTTGGAGACCCCTGCCCTTTTTTAAAGGATTTTTAAGGATGGTAGTGAAATAGTAAGAAATACTCGCCTTCCCCTTTCAATTTGAGGGGGGGGGAGTTTTTTAAGGGAAAAAAAGTTAAATTGCTTTGAACTGAGCTCATGATTAATCTTTTAATCTTTTAATTAATCTTCTCCTGGTATCCATCACCCATCTCCTCCCACTTCGGATTGCATGACTAACTTTGTTGCTTGTATTCCTTACGGTTTATATTGATTGTTTCCTAGTAGTTGACTATTTGTACCCTATGACTTATCATTAAGTGTTGTACCTTATCATTCATGACGGATGTATCTTGTCTTTTTATCTACACTGAGAGCGTATGCCCCAAAGACAAATTCCTCATGTGCCCAATCACGCTTGGCCCATAAAGAATTCTACCATCTATCTACGATGATCTCCCAACCCGGAAAAGATCCTCTTTTTTTTGTTCTTAATTTAAAATTGTTTTTAAATTGTTTGTTTTTGTTTTTAATCATGGGGCCAAATTTATATATATCTTTTTAATTGTATTTTAATGTTTGTAGTTTATGTTTTTACTTGGCTGTTCACCGCCCTGAGTCCTCAGGGAGAAGGGCGGTATACAAATTTAAAAATAAAATAAAATAAAAAAGCAAAAAGCAAATGTTCTTTGCTTTCGATTGCTTTTGTTTGGCGAAGCTGAATAAAATCTTTTAAAAATCCAATGCTGATGATGATGATTTTGTTTTGTTTTGTGCTGAAGAGGCTGTGATGTGGTGGGTTCACAAAGGAATACTGAGAATTATTCCTGCAAAGAAAAGAGCAGGAATAATGCTCTTGCCTCACAATCGGGAGGTTGTGAGTTCGATCCTAGGTAGAGGCAGATGTAGGGTCTCCTGCTTGGGCAGGGGGTTGGACTAGATGACCTGTAAGGTCCCTTCCGACTCTGTTAATCCTTTGTATAACATAAGACATCAGCTGTGAGACATTAACTATGGAATTGCGTGAGAATGTGAGTTTTAAGGAAATAACAAGGTTATAAATTTATTAGTACATTGCAGGCCAGGAAACCAGTTGGCACGCTAAAAATAACAGGAAGTGATTTCCTGTTTCATAACAGGAAATCATGCTAAAATTATTAGTGTTGTGATTATCAGGATGTATTATTTATTTATTTATTTTATTCGGCTTATATGCCGCCCTATCTCACAATGGACTCAGGGCGGCTCATAACAATAAAACACAAGCCACAATATAAAATAAAGACTAAAATCTAAAAAAAATTAAAATTAACCCTTAAAACCAATTAAAACCCCATCATCAGTCCAGGTCAAGGGATTTGAAAAGCCAAGTTTTTAATTCCTGGCGGAAGGTACGAAGGTCAGGAGCTAATCGGAGCTCCAAGGGGAGTTGATTCCAGAGGGTGGGCGCACCGACCGAGAAGGCTCTACCCCTGGGGGCCGCCAGCCGCCACTGTCTAGCCGACGGCACCCTGAGTAGGCCCTCTCTATGGGCGCGAACCGGGCGATGGGATATCGTTGCTGGCTGTAAGTGGTCCGCCAAATATCCTGGTCCTAAGCCATGTAGCAACCATTAAGGGGATAGAATTTTTGGGAAACCAGCTGTTAAGATTGTGCAGCCAAAACTCAATGATGATGATCATTGATCATCATCATTGGTCAGTTTGCATCATCTGATGCAAACTGACCAATGATGATGATCAATGATGGGGTGGAAGTTTTGGAAATGTATTTAAACTCTGTACTTATTTGTATCATTGCTATTCTGTGGCTCTAGTCTACCCACTTGAGCACAGAAGGCATAACTTTTGCAAAAGTTCAGATAAAGCTCTTGTGTTGTTCACAGTGTCTCCTGTTGATTCAAACTGAGAAATTTAAATCTCGCAGTATCTTTGAAAGTCCTTTGGAGGCTGGCCTTGTTCGGAAGCTGCAGAAAGAGCTTGAAAGGGTAATGGGAGGAAGGGCACGGAAGGGGAGGAAAAGTGAATTGAGCTGTAAATGAGAGAAGGGAGAAAGAGGAAGAGAGAAAAAGAGGGGAGTGTGAGGATGTTTTGCTCACAAAGCAGCATTAGTATATTACCAGAATGATTACACAAAAGAGTTATAAGTTCAGGAGCCTGGATAGCTCAGCATACTAATGCATTGTAATTTAACTCCAGCTGTCTGCAATTAGTAAGTTCGAATCTCGCCAGGCTCAAGGTTGACTCAGCCTTCCATCCTTTCTAAGGTAGGTAAATTGAGGACCCAGTTTGTGGGGGCAATAAGCTGACTTTGTAAAAATATACAAAAGGATGAAGGCTATTGCTTAACGCATTGTAAGCCGCCCTGAGTCTCCGGAGAAGGGCGGCATATAAATCAAATTAAAAAAAAAAAGTTCATGAGAAGTATATATAATGTTTTGCAGAGTATTGGTAATTCCCAACTTTCGACCACAACTGGAAATGGATTAGAAGGCTGCTCCCTCGCTGGGCCACATGGGCACAATCAGGAAGAAATCCGGTCACTTTAGCTTCCGCTGCAACCCTTTCCAGTCAACATTAATCAGTATGATTTCTTCTTAACACCACCAAATCTAGCTTTACGCTAGTCTTATGCTGGCTGCCTAATTAGAAATCATGGTTTATGCAGCCTGGAGTGGAAAGGATTGCAACAGAAGCAAAAGTGACAGGATTTCAATCATAATAGAACTGGAAGGGACCTTGGAGGTCTTCTAATCCAGCCCCCTGCTCAAGCAAGAGATCATTTCAGAGAAGTGTCCAGTCTCTTCTTAAAAATCTCCAGTGATGAAGCACCCACAACTTCTGGAGGCAAACTGTTCCATTGGTTAATTGTCCTCACTGTTAGGAAGTTTCTCCTTAATTCCAAGTTACTGTTCTGCCCCAGCTACGGACCACAAAAACGCAGCACACACAAAGTCTGTACAAACTTTAGTTTACTAATTAAGGACTACTAATGAGCTTTCTTAGTAGTAGTTCAAACACAAATACAGTTTAAATCAGTCGTTTCTGAACAAGGGCTGTTAATTTAACTTCATTAACAGCTGACAAGTGTCCAAGAAATAATAACTCAATTCTGAGGTACAGTCTTTCAGATAACTGTAAGCTTACTGTGGTTGGCAGAATGCCCAGAAGCAATTTGCAGGAAAAATGAAGAGAGAGAAGCAAGAGCCGATCAGATGTTTCTGGAGTCAATACACGAAAGAATGTGAATGAAGTTGTTCCCTGCAAATTGCCTCAGTCATCATTCTTTAAATAGGCTAGGGGAGTGGCCAATTAGCCCCAAGCCTTACTCTTGAGGAGACCTCCTCCTGAGGAGCCACTCCTACCTTTTGGCAGCTCTGCGCGCCCGTGCATTGAGAAGAGGCTCCTCCTCTTCCTCTTCACTTCTGGAGGTTCTGAAGGCCCTGGCTGAATCCCCGCCTCTGGCACTAACTCTTCTCCAGCCTCCTCATTGTCTGACTCAGGTGCCAGCTGCACAGGCCACTGGCGAATCACCACACCAGCCTCCTCGCTGTCGGAAACAGCTACCAGCTGCACAGGCCGCTGGCGGGCCACAACAGTTGCTTCTCTCCTTGATTAGTTTCCATCCATTGTTTCTTGTCCTGCCTTCTGGTGCTTTAAAAAATAAGTTGCCTCCATCCTCTTTGTGACAGTTTGATGTGTACCTAAGAGGTTGGTTCCAACCGTGTAAGAGATGAAACACAGGCAAAATGTCCACCAGAGAAGCTGCTTTTATTAAGAGCCGTCAAAGCCCTTTCCCAACCTCTTACCTGAGGGTTAGATATGGAGGTTGTGGATGAAGGCTGCAGAAGGCCAAGGCTTAGTGCTCCTAGGAGATTTCTTCTTCGACCAACAGCCCCAGTCCTGCCCAGGAATGGATGGGGTTCCCTCTCAACTGATGGTGTTGTGGTCCACCAGCGGCCTGCGGAGCTGGCAGCAGAGTCGGACAGTGAGGAGGTTGGGGAGGAACCAGTCCTGGACTCTGGGGAAGGCTCAGACGAGAGGTGTGCGTCGGAGGCAAAGATGGGGCCAGGGCCATCTGGGAGTTATGTGCGGACTCCGGAGCCTCCAGAGTTGGATATCAGCAAGGCAGAGGAACAGGTTCCTAGTGCGTGCGTGCGCAGAGCTGCCAGAAGGCAAGAACAGTTAAAACAAAAGGGATGACTTGAGAGTAGGGCTTGGAGATGATTGGCCCCTCCCATAAGACATAAAGGAGGAGCAAAGGTACGTGGTGGGCCTTTCCAGGAAGCAACGTTGTTGATTCTGGTCGGTTTGTATTCTGAAGCTCCGTTTTGACTCTGTGTTTCCGTGTGGCCTTGCAAGGATAATTGCCAATTAGGCCTTCGGCAGTGTGTCAAGGGAGATGAAGGTGGGTGCTTATCAGCCTTATCCTGAAGGACTCTTTACAAACTCTTGGTGATTCAGCACGGGCTGTGAATAAACAGAATTCACAGCCATTGAAATAAAAAGAAGGTCTTTGGGACTCATTGTGTGCTTTTACTCAATCAGGAAGCCTAGGTCAGAACAGAGGGTGGGATGAGAAGCTCCATGCACTGAGACAACAAGGGGCTCTTTGGCCAGAGATAGCGTGGGGACCTTGATGTTCTCTGAGCTTGGTTGTTTCCTTGCAGACATTTCATTACCCAACCAGGGAACATTATCAGTGCTAGGTGACATCATTAGCATTGATGCTTTTACCTAGTTGTTTATTGAAACATCTGCAAAACCCTGCAGCAGTTCAACCCTGAGCTACAAATAATCTATTCTGGAGCTGTTGGCTCCTAGATCCTGGTCTGGTGTCTTTGGCATGATCCCCATAGAGAGCAATGCAGGTGTCCAATCCAGTCTCCTTTTTCAAGCATCCATCACAAAGTTCAACCTGAGCAAGCAGGATTCTTGGATGATTGACCCATCCGTCTTCACTCTGGTGTTTCTTGTAGAGTCGGCATTCTATTTGTGAGAATATTGTGCAATATTCAATTTAGTGTGAACACCAGGTTGGGTTTCATGTGACCCAAAATTCAATTAATGTGAGGCTCTTGTGTGGGCAATTAAGGGTACTGTGTGTACAGTTGTGATTTTAACCATAAATTTATATTCTTGTTCTTTACTGTGATGTTTCATTATTGTCCATATATCATGTTAAATATTTTTCTTTTTCCCAACCCAATTAACCTATTTTAATTGTAAATTTAAATTCTTTTAAGGGTATTTATTCTCTATTGTGATATTTCACATGCCACATTATATTGAGAATACAGTACTTCTTTCCAATTTTTGTCAATTTCTCCACCAATTACCTCTGTTTTCCATAGAAATATCACTTCAGATAGAATAAATTTAATGATATTGTTGGGGGATTTATTAACAACACTAATCAAGACCTACCTTAACTACTCACTTAACAACTTCAACCATGGATAATTCTCTCCTTCTCCTCTGTCTTTCATTAAATGGCATCTCCTCCCTAGCTGAATGCAGCGTATTTTCCAAGATGTTGTACTTTGGAAGTGATGTTTTTCCTCTTATACAGAAATAGAAATAAAATAACAGAGTTGGAAGGGAGCTTGGAGGTCTTCTAGTCCAACCCTCTGCCCAGGCAGGAAACCCTACACCACTTCAGACAAATGGTTATCCAACATCTTCTTAAAAACTTCCAGTGTTGGAGAATTTGCTAATCTCTTGATCCCCAATTCTAGAAATATTTTTTGTGACATAGCTGCTGACGCGCTCAGTTGAGATCTGCCCAACTCCTATTGGCTAGATGGCTGAGAGTGCCAAAGGCCTCAGGACTCCCCTTAAGGCCCAGCCCCAGGCTACCATTGTTGTCAGTCAGAGCTGCTTTGCATGGCTAGGCTCAGGCTTCCAGGAGTGGCTGCAGTTTTGCATCCCACTTTAGTTTAGTTCCCTAATTTATAGGTGGCATGTGACTGTCTTCCCCCACTCCAAAAATCTTTTATTAGATTTGAATACCGCCCTTCTCCTTTCGGACTCAGGGCGGTGAACAGCCAAAATAAAAACATTTGTCCACAAAAGTTAAAATAATTTTAAAAATAATTAAATGAAATTTGGCCCATCATTTAAAACATTTCAATTAAAAATCAGTATCAAACTTTAAAACCAACATGGAATCAGGCCAGCCCGGCTAACTGAAAAAAGTAAGTTTTTAGGGCCCGACGGAAAGTCCAGAGGTCTGGGATCACTCGTATCTCTGGGGGTAGATCGTTCCAGAGGGTAGGTGCCACCACAGAGAACGCTCTCCCCCTGGGGGTCGCCAGCCGACATTGTCTGGCTGACGGCATCCTGAGGAGGCCCTCTCTGTGGGAGCGAACGAGCTGGTGGGAGGCAATTGGTGGCAGAAGGCATCTCTCTTAGAGATGTAGGGGCTCCATCACTTTCCCTCAGGTGTACTGAACACCTGGGCAGAGGGTCAGACTGGAAGACTCTCAAGGTTCCTACCAAGGCTAAGATATTGTTACCCTCTCCGTGTCTCAAAATATAATTCTTCACTTCTTTCTCCTTCTAACAGCAGGTAAAAATTGTGACCAAAGATTTACCTGCAAGCCAACTATCAACAGATATTAGAAATTCAGCCCAAGACAGCAGCCAAAGGAAAGCATGAAGCGTGGGAAACTCTTGGATCCCCCGTCAGACACAAGCAGCCCTCCGAAAAACCACAAAAAATCTCATGAATGCTCAGAGTATGGGAAATCTTTTGCTCGCAGGTCCCTCCTTTTGACCCACAGGAAGGTCCATGTGGGAAGTGGATCCAGCCAAGGTTTGGAGGGTGAGAAATCCAACTCTGAAAATGAAGCAAAGGGTCTCAGAAGCTCCTCCAGACTAAAACCCTATAAATGTGAGGAATGTGACTTACGCTTTGGTCAAAAGCCAGACCTCCTTACACATCAGAAAATCCACACTGAAGAGAAATCTTATCAATGTCTGGAATGTGGGAAATGTTTCCGTAGAAAAGGCTATCTCAGAAACCACAAGATAATTCACACAGGGGAGAAACCTTACAAGTGTTGGGAATGTGGGAAGAGCTTTTCTCGGAATTCAAGTCTTGGGCTCCATGAGAAATATCATGCAGGAATCAAACCTTACAAATGCTATGAGTGTGGAAAATGTTTCACCGAGACCTCATCTCTTCGGAAACATGAGAAAACACACAGAGGGGAGAAAAACGAAAAGTGCCTCGAATGCGGCAAATGTTTTACCTTGAAATCAACCCTGGTGCTACACCAGAAACGTCACACTGGAGAGAGACCCTATGAATGCCCAGAATGTGAGATCCGATTTATGCATTCTAGTGAACTTAAGAGACACCAGATGAGGCACAAAGGAGAGAAACCCTATCAATGCGGGGAGTGTGTGAAAAGTTTTGTTACACAAAAAGAGCTTCAGGTTCATGAGAGAATCCACACAGGGGAGAAGCCATTCAAATGTGGGGAGTGTGGGAAAGGCTTCTCCCAAAAAGCAAATCTTGGAAAACATCAGAGGGTCCACACAGGAGAGAAGCCATACAGCTGCGTAGAATGTGGAAAATCATTTGCTTATAAGCAACTACTTTGGAGTCATCATAAAATCCACACAGGGGAGAAGCCATATCAATGCAATGAATGTGGAAGATTTTATCGTACCTCATCTGCCCTTAGAGTTCATGGCAAAACTCACACAGGGGAAAAAAACTACAAATGTTTAGACTGTGGGAGAGCATATGCTCAGTCAACTGCCCTTAGAAGTCACAGCCGAATCCATACAGGAGAGAAACCCCATAAATGTTCCGAGTGCAATAAACACTTTTCTGAAAAAAGTGTTCTTGTGATGCATCAGCGAATCCACACTGGAGAGAAACCATATAAATGTCTGCAGTGTGGGAAATGTTTTGCCCGTCGTTCAGCACTTCAAATGCACACCCGCCATCACACAGGAGAGTGGCCTTACAAGTGTGCAGAGTGTGAGAAACCCTTTCATTGCAAATCAAAGTTAAAAATGCATCAGAAAGTCCATAGCAGAAATAAATCTCTTCAGTTGTGAACAACGTTGATTTTTTTTTTTTTTGGTCACATCTTACAATTCACATGGAAGTTCGCACAGTGACAGAAGAGAAATCCTACAAATGTTTGGCCTAGGGAAAATGTTTTTGCTAGTGAAGCAACCTCAAATTCTCAGAGAGAGTACAGATTGAAGGAAAAGGCCATAAATTTTGGGAGTGTGAGGATGTTTTGCTCACAAAGCAGAATTAGTAACTTGCAGGGTGGATTTGATTTAAATCAAGTTGATCTAAATCACAATTTAAATCTTGATTTAAATCACTAGTAAAAAGGGTTGATTTAAATCAACTCGATTTAAATCATAATTTTTAAAGAGCAACTGTCATCTCTGCTACTCCTTTGACCCACTGTTGACTCACCGATAGTCCCAGTGTTGCAGAATATACAGCTTCATGCTACATAATTAAGTTCCATTTCATGCTGAATAAACTAAATTATTTATGAATCTTAAATAGAAAACTATCTTACGATAGATTTTTACCCCAAAAGTTTTTTATTAAAATAAATTTGATAAAAATAAAAAAAAATCCGATTTAAATAAAAAAAATCTGATTTTTTTGATTTTTTTTTTTAAATCATTGATTTTAATCCACCCTGGTAACTTGGCAGAGTCATTACACAAAAGGGTTATAAGGATGTAGGGAATATATATAATGTTTTGCAGTGTACAGGTAATTATTGTTTTATGACCACAACTGGGAATGCATTTACGGTGTTAAGTTGTTCCATTCATAAGTCAAGGCACCCAGATAGTTTTGTATATTCTTACTAGACTTTGTTGATCAATAAGGAGAACTCTGAAGATTTAAAGATGATGACATGGGTGAGGGATTTTTTTTCCCTTACATTGTCTTTTTCATATGTATATACATACATACATACAGTATATTTATAGACATACTGTACGTAGTTGTAGTAAGATTCTTTCTTTGATCTGTGAATATAACCCTTAGTAAAATTCTTGTTCGAAATAATCAAGAGGGCTGTTTTAAGGGCATGAAGTGGGAGTTTAAAAAAGTCAAGATGGCAGGAAAAGTATCCTTCAATCGTGTACAAAATGCTGCCTGTCAGAAAACAGAATAACAAAGTTGGAAGGGACCTTGGAAGTCTTCTAGTCCAAACCCCTGCCTAGGCAGGAAACCCTACACCACTTCTGACAAACGGTTATCCAACATCTTAAAAACTTCCAGTGTTGGAGCATTCACAGCTTCTGGAGGCAAGTTGTTCTACTGATTCATTGTTCTAACTATCAGGAAATTTCTCCTTAGTTCTAAGTTGCTTCTCTCCTTGATTAGATTCCACCCATTGCTTCATGTTCTACCCTCAGGTGCTTTAGAGAATAGCTTGACTCCCTCTTCTTTGGGGCAGCCCCTCAGATATTGGAACACTGCTATCATTTCATCCTTAGTCCTTCTTTTCATTAAACTAGACATACCCAGTTCCTGCAACCATTCTTCATATGTTTTAGCCTCCAATCCCCTAATCATCTTTGTTGCTCTTCTCTGCACTCTTTCTAGAGTCTCAACATCTTTTTTACATCATGGCAACCAAAACTGAATGCAGGATTCCAAGTGTGGCCTTACCAAGGCATTATAAAGTGATATTAACACTTCACGTGATCTTGATTCTGTTCCTCTGTTTATGCAGCCCAGAACTGTGTTGGCTTTTTTGGAAGCTGCTACACACTGCTGGCTCATATTTAAATGGTTGTCTACTAGGACTCCAAGATCCCTCTCACAGTTACTATTGAGCGAGGTACCACATATATGGTACCTATGCGTTTTGTTTTTCTTCCCTAAATATAGAACTTTACTTTTTTCACCATTGAATTACATTTTGTTAGATAGCACCCAATGTTCAAGTCTGTGAATATCCTTCTGTACCTTAAGCCTATCTTCTGGAGTATTGGCTATTCCTGCTAGCTTGCGGTCATCTGCAAATTTGATGAGTTCCCCCTCTATCCCCTCGTCCAAGTCATTGATGAAGATGTTGAAGAGTACTAAGCCTAAAACAGAGCCTTGGGGTACCCCACTACATACTTCCCTCCATGCACAGTCACTCAGACGCTCATCACTTCCCGCCTGGACTACTGCAATGCTCTCTACATGGGGCTCCCCTTGAGGAGCACCCGGAGGCTCCAACCTGTGCAGAATGCGGCCGCGCGGGGGATTATGGGAGCGAGGGGCCGCTCCCATGTGACGCCTCTCCTGCGTGAGCTGCATTGGCTTCCAGTGGTCTTCCGGGTGCACTTCAAGGTGTTGGTCACCACCTTTAAAGCGCTCCATGGCATGGGACCTGGGTATTTGCGGGAATGCTTTCTGCCACCGATAGCCTCCCACTGACCAGTACGCTCCCACAGAGAGGGACTCCTCAGGGTGCCGTCAGCCAGGCAATGTCGGCTGGCAACCCCCAGGGGGAGGGCCTTCTCTGTGGTAGCTCCTGCCCTCTGGAACGATTTGCCCCAGGAGATACGAAGGATATCGAATCTCCGGGTTTTTCGCCGTGCCCTAAAAACCTTTCTTTTTCATCAAGCAGGGCTGGCGTGAAAACCCCCCCGCCTTTTTTTTTTAGTTTTTTAGCTTTTTAAATTGTCAAATGGGTTTTAGTTTTCAATGTTTTAAATTTTTGGGCCACAGTTATTTAATTCTTTTAATAATTTTAAATTTTGTATTGATATGTGTTTTAGTTCTGGCTGTGCACCGCCCTGAGTCCACTTGGAGAAGGGCGGGATATAAATTGAATAAAATAAAAATAATAAAATAATGTAGATGCAGTTCCATTGAGGACTACATGTTAAGTGAGATTGGTCAGCCAGTTACGAATCCATCTGGTGGTGATGCTGTTTAACCCACATTTTTCTACTTTATCTAGTAGTAGGTTATGGTCTACTTTTATCAAATGCCTTACCGAAGTTCAAGTAAATTATATTGACAGCATTCCTCTGGCCCACTAATTTTGTCACTTTGTCAAAGAATGCAATAAAATTAGGCTGGCATGATCTGTTTTTGACAAACCCATTTTGGGTTTTGGTTATTACTTACAGTAGTTTGCTTCTAGGTGTTCACTGATTCGTTGCTTGATTATCTTTTCCAGAATCTTCCCTGGTATTGAGGTCAGGCTGATAGATCTGTAGTTTCCTGGATATTTTTTTTTTAAGCTGCATCAGCTCTTTTCCAGTCCTCTGGCAGTTCCGGGTGATCCAGGATCTTTGAAAGATATAATTCAGAGGTTCTGAGATATCGTCTGCCAGTTTCTTCAGAACCTTGGGGTGTAATTTATGTAGTCCTGGTGATTTGAACTTGTCTAAGGTAGACAGGTGCTCACTTACCATTTTCTTCCCTATTTTAACTTGTGTTCCTAAACTGGTTTTTGTGGTGCTGTTTTTGATAGGTTGGACTGTTTTTTTCCCCTTTGTGTAGACAGTTGCAAAAAACAGCAGAACTGCAGTTCAGCTTTCTCCCTGTTGCTTGTCACCTTTTTCTCCCAGCAATGGACTAGTTGTGTCCTTGACTTTTTTTCTTGTTTTTAACATTTTGGAAGCTTTTTTTTTTTTTTAACTTTTGTTCATTGTGAGCCTTAGCTTTCCTCACTTCGTCTTTGCAGGCTCGGGCTATTTGCTGATATTCTGCCTTAGTTATGTGTCTCTCTTTCCACTTTTTATACTTGTCCTTTTTGTCTTTCAATTTGTCAGAGAGTACTTTATGCACCTATGCTGGTTTCTTTTGAGAGCTGTTATTACGTTGTTGTATCATGTTTCTTTCTTTGATCTGTGAATATAACCCTTAATAAAGATTATTGTTCAAAATAATCAAGAGGACTGTTTTCAGGGCATGAACTGGGAGTTCACAAAAGTCAAGATGGCAGAAAAAGTATCCTTCAATTGTGCACAAAAAGCTGCCTTTCATTTTATTTTGATTCCATCCTCCCTTGCTGGACACTTCTGTCTTTGGGATTGAATTCAAAGGTGGAGATTTTGGATGAACTTTAGGGGAAATGTCCTGGGGGATTTGGACGGACCCCTGCCCTTAAGGGCAGATCATTGGTAGCTATTTATATGTGCCAGACACACTCGTGATTCTCAACTCATGTTGGGATAGTAAGCTCCGTGCACTGAGTCAACAGGGGCTCTTTGGCCAAAGATGGTGTGGGGACCTTGGTGTCCTCTCAACTTGTTTCCTTGAAAACGTTTCATCACCCAATTAGATAACATTATCAATGCTAGGTGACATCATTAACATTGATGCTTTTACCTAGCTGGGTATTGAAACATCTGCAAACAAACCATCAAGCTCAGACACCTTGCAGTTCAATGCTGAGCTACAGATAATCTATTTTGGAGCTGTGGTCTCTTGGATCCTAGATCCTTGTCCAGCATCTTTGGCATGATCCCCATAGAGAACAAAATGTCAGCGTTCTGAGTGCACCCATTGAAAGCAGAATTCCGAGCCAGGTAGATTCCTCAAAGGACATGTTTATTGGATACACCATATCGGCGCAGCCGGTGAAAACCGACTCTAATAAAAGTTCCTATGGTTTTCACCTAATTAAAAAGTGAAAGTTCCCTCTCCCAAATGTCACAGGTCACATTGTCCAGTAAAAGTGCTGGCAGGTTGGTCACTCCTCTCCTCCTTCCACAGCCACCTGTGCATCTTGGTTCCCACAAGAAATCCAGCCGGTCTATATACTTCCCCCGCTCCCTTCCCCCTCTCAGGGCTTGTGGCAACTAAGGTAGCAAAAGATGGCTTCAGCCAGGATGGCTTCAGAGTTGACAGTCAGATCTCCCTCTTAACGTGTTGTGACTCCGACCCCCGAGCCCATCTTATCGGAGGGAGAAGGCTCCGAAAGTGAAGGAGAGGAGTTGGCCAGGCCTCCCTCTCCAGGACCCTCCTCTCTGGCAATGCCTCAGGTGTCTCCCGAGAGAGAAGAGATTGGCCAGGAGCCAGGTATCTCCAAGCAGTCGCAGTCGGACAGTGACTGAGATAAGTCTTGGCTGGATCCACACCAGCGTCAGACAAGTGCACGCAGCAGAAAAGGAGGCGTGCCAGAGATTAAGCTGAGTCACTGGACCACACCCCACAGGGGATAAAAGAGGGTGTGGTGGCCATTCAGGCTCTGTGACGGACAAAACTAAACAACTAGCGAGTCGCATTGTATCTCTGAAACTACGTTATCTGCCTGCCTTGGATTTAATACGGACTGGACTTGACAATTCTGTGGCTTTGTGTATTTGTTTTGGTTCTCTGTGAGTAAAGTTCTTGGCAAGCAGCTACTGGGTTGCTGCCAATCCTGTTATCAAAGGAATTTATTGTCTGCAAGTTTTATTTAACTCCTGGCTGACTGTTTGTGTGCGTGTGTGAGACGGGGACAGAACACCCGGAAAAGTTTGAAACGGAAATCAATTAGTGTTCAGTCAGCCACTCTTCCCTCTCCCAAGAGGTGCTTTTGGCTTTCCAAGGTATTTAACTGCTTAGTCAATTAATCTGCTTTTACATACCAGCTCTTTACCCAGGGAGCTTCAGACAACGGCTATTCCTTCCATTGCACCTGGTATTATAATCTTCCCTGATACAGCCTAGAACAGTGATGACTAACCTTTTTGCCATCGCATGCCAAAAGCGGGTGGACCATGGGGGGGGCACCCATAATTCAGTGTGCCCCCACCCCCCACGCATGCGCGTATGACCCCTGCACTCCCCCCGCCTTTGGCACGTGATGGCCTGGTGGGCCCGGTAGGCCCATTTTTCGGCCTCACCAGGCTCCAGATGCTTTCTAGGAGCCTGGGGAGGGCAAAAACAGCCTCCCCGCCCCCAGAGGCCCTCCAGAGGCTGGAAACGGACTGTTTCCTGACTTCCGGTAGCCTGGAAGGCCAGAAAATCAGCTGGCTGGCACGCGCATGTGCACTGGACCTGAGCTAGGGCAACGCTCGTGTGCCCACAGATATGGATCCACGTGCCACCTGTGGCACACATGCCATAGGTTCACCATCACAGGTCTAGAATCTAGGATTCTTTTTGCTTCATAACGCATCTCCCCTTGCACTATGATGGGTTTTGGGGCCTCAGCTGAGACTACTGGGGGCTTTTAAGGAGCTGCTGTGGAAGACCGGATGCACTTTCCCAAGCAGACGGGGAAGCTTCACCTCCATCAATATAGGGTTGATGATCCTCAGGATTGGGAAGGGCCTTATCAGTTTTGGCCCCAACTTTTTGCAAGGGAGCTTCAGCCTCAAGTACTTAGTCGAGAAGTAAACCTTGTTCCCTATTTGGAAGGGCTTTTGGGGGAGACCGATGTTTTATCGGCTTGGATGCTTGAAGAAACCCATCCTTCTCGACTCCTCAGTGTTTCTAGTAGTGTCAGCATTATATGTGCGACAATATTGTGCAATATTCAATTTAGTGTGATTTGTAAACTGATACCACATGGTGTTTTGTGTGACCCAAAATTCAGTTAATATGAGGTTGTCCTGTGTAGAGCATTGTTTTTAACCATAAATAAATTTAGTCCCAAACAACTCCACTTATCTAATCTGGGAGAATCAATTTGGCCTAGTGGTTAGGGCACTAGTGGGCAAATGTGGCCCTTTTACAACCTGTGGACTTCAACTCCCAGAATTCCTGATACAGCCAAGCTGGGAGTTGAAGTCCACAGGAATTCAAGACAGGAATTCTGGGAGTTGAAGTCCACAGGTTGTAAAAGGGCCACATTTGCCCACCCCTGGGTTAGGACACTGGGCTAGAAAGCTGGAGGCTGAATTCAAGTCCCTCCTTGGCCATGGGGGCCTCCTGGGTGACCTTAGGCCAGTCATTCTCTCAGCCTAACCCACCTCACAGGGTTGTTGTGAGAAAAATAGGCAGAGGAAGGTGTGCGGGATATCTTCGCTGCCTTGAGTAATTGGTAAAACTAATAAAGGTTGAATGTAAATAAAGAAATATATTGAAAAAAATTCTACTGTGCAAAGGCCTAGCAGTATTTCCAGTCTCTGGGGATTTGGAAATGATTCACCCAAAGAGGGTGAGACTCTGCAGAAAAGACTCATGGTCTTAAGAGATCTAAGTTCTCCTTAAGAATTTAAATTCTCATGATGGAATTCTCATGTAACCTCTGTACCAGTTGCAATCACTGTAAGGCGTGAAGCTATTTGTATTTATTTATTTATTTATTTATTTATTTATTTATTTATTGGTTGGTTGGTTGGTTGGTTGGTTGGTTGGTTGGTTGGTTCGATTTATATGCCGCCCTTTTCCAGAGACTCAGGTCGGCTTACAATGCATTAAGCAATAGCCTTCATACTTTTGTATATACCTGCTTAGTAGGGCTTTCGGCTCCTCCCCTCCCAAGCGGTGTTCTTTTTTACACAAAGTCAGCTTATTGCCCCTATAGACCGGGTCCTCATTTTATCTACCTCAAAAGGATGGAAGGCTGAGTCAACCTTGAGCCTGGTGAGATTTGAACTTGCAGTAATTGCAGGCAGCTGGTGTTACTTAACAGTGCTTTAGTAAATTTAGTAAATTAAAAGCTCCTGGGAGGATAATTAAAGATTTATTATCCAATTAGGAGGAACTTCTGGATAGGGGAGGCCATTGGAGTCCCAGCACCATCCACGTTTGATTTGAAGGTGTGCTGGAGAAGCTTTCAGATGCTTTGGTCCACACGGCTTGGAGAATGGCGCAAGGCTGCAAAGGCCACCAGTCTGGAGATTAAGGCCACATTAAATTTGTGGTAGTGGTGACCCTGAGGTGAAGTCCAGGTCTGAGGACAGTGGCAGCTGGTTGAAACTGCGGAAGGCCCCAGCCCCCGCCCCCTTAAGGCAATTATTATGTGGGAAATATTTTTCTGAAATGTCTACCTGGGTCTGCAGGTAAAAATGTCCTCCAGAAACCCTCCAGGTGCTCGGATGGCCGGACACACTTTCCGGGTGACAAACCAAATCAGAGCTTGATGTGTGGAAAATCTGTTGCTTGAAATGAGACAATTGTTGTCCTGCATTTGTGAGTCCCCTCATAGAGGCCACCTAGAAATCTTTCTAGCATAGGAAAGATTTTATCCTGAAAGCTTTTCAAAAAACACAAAAGCAGGTGTTAATTGTGGTAAAGTCCCGATATAGTTAGTTGGTGCCATCTCTGACTATTGGGGGCAAATCATTGGCCCCCACAGAGAGGGTGCACAACTTGGGCGTCCTCCTGGATTCACGGCTGTCTTTAGAAGAGCACTTGACGGGCGTGACCAGGAGGATTTTTCATCAGGTTCGCCTGATTTGCCAGTTGTGTCCCTTTCTGGATCGGGACTCCTTACGCATGGTCACTCATGCCCTCGTCACCTCCCGCCTGGACTATTGTAACACTCTCTACATGGGGCTCCCCTTGAGGAGCACCCGGAGGCTCCAACTGGCGCAGAGTGCAGCCGCGCGGGTAGTAATGGGAGTGACATGGCGCTCCCGTGTAACACCCCTCCTGCGCGAGCTGCACTGGCTCCCGGTGGTCTTCCGGGTGCACTTCAAGGTTTTGGTTACCACCTTTAAAGCGCTCCATGGCTCAGGACCTGGGTACTTGCGGGACCGCCTACTACCACCAATAGCCTCCCACCGACCTGGACGCTTTCATAGAGAGGGGCTCCTCTGGGTGCCGTCGGCCAAACAATGTCCATTGGCGGCCCCCAGGGGGAGAGCCTTCTCTGTGGGGGCACCTACTATCTGGAACGAACTCCCCCTGGAGATATGGAGGATCCCGGATCTGCGTGCCTTCTGCCGCGCTCTAAAGACCTTTTTATTTCACCAGGCGGGCCTGGCCTAACTTTCTCCCTCTTTTTTTAAACAATTTTAATTTTAATATTTTAATGTTTTTAATATTTTTAATACTCAAAGTTTAAATTTGTTTTAAATTGATTGGGGTTTTAATCTGTCTGGGCCAAACTATTTAATTCGATTTTATTTCTGCTTTTTAAATTTTGTATGTATGTATTTTATTGTTGGCTGTTCACCGCCCTGAGTCTTTCGGGAGTAGGGAGGTATACAAATCAAATAAAAGTAAAGTAAAGTAAAGTGAGAAAAAAGCTCCCTGTTCTGGGGGTTATGAAATAAAGCTTTTGTGTCAGGTCCAGCCTTCTAGGTGCAGGGCAAGATGTCCTTGAGTTCTTGAGAAAGGAATGTTATTATGACTATGTATCACCCATGCTCCATACAACGCCCCCCTTCCTGTTTCCCACAGGAGTAAACATGGCAGGCCTGAAGGCCTAACACCAAAGATGGCTTCCAAGCCTGACGTTTTCATCCTTTTAATTTAGGTTACATTGAAATCCCTTTATGGATATTCTTATTAGTCTCTTACTGTGATATTTCATTATTATCCATATGCCATGTGACATTAAATATTTTTCTTGCCTATTTCTATCGATCTGGAAGCAATTACCTTATATTCCAGGGAGATATCACTTCAAATAGTCTAAATTTAATGCAATGTTTTTGTAGCTTCAGTAAACTCACTTTAACTCATCACTTGCCTTATAGCCCTATGACTATAAGTGTTGTACCTTATGATTCTTGATGAACGTATCTTTTATGTACACTAAGACCATATACATATACTACCAAAGATAAATTCCTTGTGTGTCCAATCACAGTTGGCCAATAAAAAATTCTATTCTGTTCTTTTCTTTTCTATTCTAACTGTGGTTCATTCTCTCCTTCTCCTCCATCCTCCATGAAATGGCATCTCCTCCCCAGCTGAATGCAGCACAATGTTTTCCTAGCTGTTTTACTTGGGAAATGGCCTTTTCGCTCTTGATCCCATAGTAATGGGTCCTTTGTGACCTAGTTGCTGATGTGCTCAGAAGCTGGGATCTGCCCCACTCCTATTGGCTACTTCAGGGAGGGCTTCTGGCATCTTTCCGCCCCTGTGAACCCCTTGATCTGGACACCAGATCACCAGATCTGGTTCCCCAGAGGTGCCTGGTACCCGGATGCTCCTCAAGTCTGATGTCTTTCTCTTTATGGATTTAATGCTCTTTGGGAAGAAGGTCCAGTCCTGGGACACACCGAAGGTCAACTGAAAATAGGAAAAAGGGGCTAGTTTGCCATTTCATGCTAATTCCACCATACACACACACACACACACACACACACCATGTCCATTTGCCAGCATTCAGCTCCTCCTGCCAACAAGGGGGGTTTCATTATTTGTGCCCCTTCCTGTGAAGGGCTCTGTCCTTCCTTTCCTTTTCACTTCAAGTGGGAGAGGCTGAGTTTGGATTGGTCTCCTCTTTCAGCCAAGAGCTCATCAGGCACAGCTGGAGGGCAAACAGAGCCATGGAAGTCATCCAGCTGCAGCTTTTTGATGGGCCCCACCCACAAAAGGTCTTAATGGATCCATAATGTGCAGAGACTCCCTTAAGTTCTGGTCTTGATTATGGATTTGGATTCTGGGAGCTGAAGTCCCCTCATCTTGAAAGATGACTATTGCCAATCAACACCCAGGACATCCAATGTGGCCTAGTGATTAAGGCCCTGCATTAGAAAGCCTGAGGCCATGGGTTCCAGTCCTGCCTTGGCCATGAAAGCCAGCTGGGAGATCTTGGGCCAGTGTCTCTCTCACCATAGCCCACCCCACAGGATTGTTGTGAGGCAAATAGGTAAAGGAAGATGTGTGGGATATGTTATTGTAAAAATAATAAAGGTGGATATCAATCAATAAAAATAAAAAATCATTTCCATTTTGCAGTGGTTTGGCTGGCTTGTTTCCCTCTTGTATTGTGTCGCCTCCATGGGAAGAAGATCTGGGTTCCTCCCCCAAACATTCCTCTTTCCTGTCTTGGGGGTCTCTGGGGATTAGGAAATCCCGCTTCCAGCATGCAGAGAGGGACACTCTTCCCATGGGCAGAGGAACCCTCCACACCGACACCCATCAGAGAGGAGGTTTTGGAGCACTGGCTGGGAGGGGAGGGCAAAGAAGAGGAGGCGAGAAAGGGGCGGGGCTTCAAGACATGAACAGAGCCCGAGAGGAGAGCAGAAGCCCCGCCCCCGCCTCTCCCCTCCCTCGGTCTTGATCTCCGCTTCCGTCCGGGATTCCCGTTTCCCCGGCTAGGATCGTTGCTGGATCCCTCGGGAGAGTTTTCTGCATCGCGCTCGGAGCAGGTGGGGCCGCTCTCCCTCCGGCCTCCAGGCCGCCCCTCCTCCCAGCAGATCCTCTCCCCGCCAGGAAGGAAGGGAGCTCTGATCCCGCTCTTCGGCTTCTGGGGTTTCCTCGGGGAGATCCGGCCTCTGGCGTTGCCTGCAGGGAGCCGATCCCTCCCTTCCCTCCAGGGTTGCAAAGGGGGCTCCGTTCCCGGGCTGGATCTGCTCCCTCCTCGCCCGTCCCAGACTCCCCGGGGGGGGGGGGGGGCTCCGACTGGATCCGGCAAGGAGCTCTGGGTAAATTGCTTCAGAAGGTCTCTCTGTGGTCCGTAAGAGATCGAAGTCTCTGAGGATCCATATCCGGCACTTGCAATTGGAAAAAAATGGAGTAAACGGAGCTTTAAAACGTTTGTAATGTGCTCTTAACACAGACTGACCTCATTGCAATGGGGAGGGGAGAGTTTGGGGGAAAGAAAAGCTTTAAATTAATTGAATTGAGTTCATATTGTCTTAACCCACAAGAGATCCTTTTTCTTTGAGCTCAATTTAAAAGGGGAGCAGTGAAATCCTTTGTTCTTATGCCAATGTTTAATCTGCTTCTGATCCTAAAGGCTTGGTACAATCAGGAAAAATCGGTATTTTCCTTGTTTTGCCCTGAAGGGGCTGTGATGTGGCCCTTCATGGTGGATGTTTTACAAAGCAAAGGTTTTAAGGAAGTTTTGAGGCTGGTTGCCATCTGATGCTTTCCTCTGCTTCCCTAGGATTCCCTGAGGGACTCCCAAGAACCAGGGGGAGGCAGAATCCGTGGGGTGAAAATAAGGGTGATGTCTCCTCCAGACTCTGCTTCAAGGTCAGCTGGCATCCCACTTCATACCAAACTGCTTGGATACGTTGCCTGAATCTCTTTGGTTGTGGGATGGGGAAATGGGAGGAGATCGGCCCTTTTCACACATGCTCTTCCCCATCTGATCTCTCTCACCTTCCTTTGCATTTTCCTACTCAAAACTATGCCTTGGCTCCTGTTGGACTTCATCCTGCTGGCTTCTTTCATTTTGGCTCATCATCATTGGCATCCTTCAGTCTCAAGAGACTATGGTATCGTGCTCTGGAAAGAGGTCCTAAAACATCATCTAGTGTGACTAAAAAGGCCAATTCGAGAGTGGCAATCCCTTCCACACTGAGGGCAGATACATTCTGTCCCCTGCCCAGCCCCAGATTTTGCTGGTTCCGGGACTGCCTCTTTGCCTAAGCCTGCCGAACAAGTATCTCTTCAAATTGGAGAAGGCCATGGTCTTTAGCCTCCAAGCTGAACAATCGGAGGTCAAGGTTTCCCAGTTGTTAATGTCCATTCCCAGGGCCTTTAGGTCCCTCAAGGCCCTTTAGGAGTTTTGGTCATCAGAATCTTGGTTAAATATTAGTTTGGAACATAAGCGTTTTTTTTAATGGTTCCAATTTGGGTTGCTTACCAGGATCAAAGGGTTTGTCTTCCTAGCTTTAGATCTCGTGCTGGACCCTTCCTCAGGGAACTTCTCTCTAGCAGTGTTTGCTCTTCTGTGTTTGGTCCACATAAACAACCACACCACACACAGGACACACTCTGCTACAGAGGAGCTCCCTGAAGAAGGGCTCCAGCACAAGATCTAAAGCTCGGTAGAAAAAAACCTCTGATCCTGGTGACCTACCCAGATTGGATCCTGCAACTTCATTCTGGAACACGTATGTTCACCTTCATTTGTGTTTTATCTTTATTTGACAAAATGGCAACGCAGTGAAAGTTTTTGCCTTGATTTTTGTGTTTCCTACAGGCAGTCCTCAAGTTACGACTACAACTGGGCTGCAAACTCACTTGTTGAGCAAAGCGGTCATTACGTGAGACATCACATGACCGCTTTGCTTAAGAACTGCAATTCTGCCCTTACTGTTGCAGCTGTTATTAGCAACAACACTTTGACAGCATCTTGCCTTCAACAATTTTGTGATTTTCTGTGTTTCTCGAAAGGAAATAATGTTCTCATTCTTCTTTTTTGTTCCACCAGCAGGAAAACAACTGTGACCAAAGATTTACCTTCAAGACAACTAACAAGAGATAGTAGAAATTCAGCCCAAGGCAGCAGCCAAGAGAAAGCATGAAGCGTGGGAAACTCTTGGATCCCCCATCAGACACAAGCAGCCCTCCAAGAACCCCCAAAAGAACCCATGAATGCTCAGAGTGTGGGAAATCCTTTGTTCGCAAGTCCCTCCTTTTGACCCACAGGAAGCTCCATGTGGGAAGTGGATCCAGTGAAGGTTTGGAGAGTGAGAAATCTTTCTCTGGGAAAAACTCCAAAGATCTCAGAAGCTCCCCTAGACAAAAACCCTATAAATGTGAGGAATGTGACTTATGCTTTAGTCAAAAGTCAAACCTTCTTACACATTGGAAAATCCACACTGGAGAGAAACCTTATCAATGTCTGGAATGTGGGAATTTTTTCCGAAAAAAAAGCACTCTCAGAATCCACGAGAGAATTCACACAGGGGAGAAACCTTACAAGTGTTGGGAATGTGGGAAGAAATTTCCTCAGAACTCAAGTCTTCGGCGCCATGAGAAGATTCATGCAGGAATAAAACCTTACAAGTGCTTTGAGTGTGGAAAATGTTTCACCCAGATTTCAGGTCTTCGGAATCATGAGAAAACACACAGAGGGGAGAAAAACGAAATGTGCCTTGAATGTGGGAAATATTTTTCCTCAAAATCAGCCCTGGTGCTACATCAGAGACGTCACACTGGAGAGAGACCCTATGGATGTCCAGAATGTGAGAAACAATTTATGTATTATCATCAACTTCAGAGACACCTGGCATGGCACAAAGGGAACCTACCCTATAATTATGATGAGTGTGGGAAAAGTTTCCTTTCGCCAGCCCATGTTCAGATGTATCTGAGAATCCACACAGGGGAGAAATGTGGGAAGATCTTTTCTCAGAACGCAAACCTTTCGTCCCATGAGAAGACTCGTGCAGGAATAAAATCTTACAAGTGCTGTGAGTGTGGAAAATATTTCAGCCAGAGTTCAGGACTTTGGAGACATCAGAAAACACACACAGGGGAGAAAAACGAAAAGTGCCTCGAATGTGGGAAATGTTTTACCTTGAAATCAAACCTGGTGCAACATCAGAGACGTCACACTGGAAAGAGATCCTATGAATGCCCAGAATGTGAGAAACGATTTATGTATTCTTTTGAACTTCAGAGACACCAGGAATGGCACAAAGGGGACCTACCCCATAAATGTGGGGAGTGTGGGAAAAGTTTTCTTTCGCCAGCCCATGTTCAGATTCATCAGAGAATCCATACAGGGGAGAAACCCTACAAATGTGGGGAGTGTGGGAAATGCTTTTCCCAAAAACAACACCTTGGACGCCATCAAAAATTCCACACAGGAGAGAAGCCATACAGATGCTTAGAGTGTGGAAAATGCTTTGTAGACAAGCGAGGCCTTCTGGGTCATCATAAAATCCACACAGGGGAGAAGCCATATCAATGCAATGACTGTGGAAAATTTTACAGTACCTCATCAGCCCTTAGAAGTCATGTGAAAATTCACACGGGGGAAAAAAACTACAAATGTTTAGACTGTGGGAGAGCATTTGCTCATTCAGGTTCCCTTAGAAGTCACAGCCGAATCCATACAGGAGAGAAGCCCCACAAATGCTCAGAGTGCGATAAATGTTTTTCACGGAAAGATTCTCTTGTGATGCATCAGCGAATCCACACTGGAGAAAAACCTTATAAATGTCTGGAGTGTGGGAAATGTTATGTCCATCCTTCAACACTTCGCGTGCACACCCGAAGTCACACAGGAAAGTAGCCTTACGAATGCACAGAGTGCAAGAAACCTTTTCCTAATAAATCAAAGCTAAAAAAGGACCAAAAAGTCCATAGCAGAGATAAATCTCCGTTGTTCAGCGGTGAACAACATTGGGAACACTTTTTTTCAACACATCTTAACGTTTACCAGGAACCATATATTCACACAGAGATATTTATACTAACGTTCTTTCTGTGCATATAATGCTGAATAAAAGTATTTTTTAAAATAATCAAGAGGGCCTTTTTCAGGAGATGGACTGTGTGGCTCAAAACAGACAAGATGGCAGACAGATTGTGCCATAGTGTGCAGCCAAAGTGGGTTGAGGGAGGGGCTCTCGGACCTCCCCTGGATCAGGAAATGGGCTGCGGGGAGGAGGAGGAGGAGGAAGGCTGTCAGGGAGTGCAGGATCCATGGTTCCCAGCAGCTGCTAGCCCCGTTTTTCAGAGCGATAGGGAATTGTCGGTCCCAGCCAGATGCATCCTTGGTGGGGGGCCTGGAGTGCAGAAGAAAATGAGGGGAAGGGGAGGCGCTTCTTGATGGGTCTCCTCCATCTTCCCAGGGTGGAAAAAGGCAGGCAGACACTCAACTGATCCATCAGTCCGCCTAATGCTCTGGAGGGAACCTTGGATCCTGGTGAGGTCTCTTTGCCTCCCCCCACAAAGCAGCAGGAAATACGGGAGAAGGGAAGAGACCCCCAGGAACTCTGGGCTGCAAGGAAAACAATATCCATGCTTCTCTATCCCTCTTCCTCTGCGGAGGGGATCACAATAAGGATACCTACACCCATACTCCTGGGCTCTCCCAGCACTCCGATCCTCACCTGCCCTGGATACCCGAAACTTTTCTCCCCTCTCCCCAATCTTCATCCCCACTAGCTTTCTTTGAATGGTTTTCAAGGCCTCTTTCCTGTCCCCCTTCCAAATAGGCCCCCTGTAGCCCCCCCCAAGATAATTTCAAAGGGAGGGGCCCCAGCACCCTTCACTGAAGGGAGAGTTGGGAAGAGCAACTCAGGCCCCACCACTCCAGTAGAAGCAGAGAGGGTGAAAGAGGGGAAGGTTTTCAGTCTTGAGGGTGGGGGTTGCAGCTTCAGGGGGCTGCTTCCTGCCAGGACCGGAGGGCAGTGTGGATTTCCTTTTGTGCCCTCCCCCAATAATTCTCAATCTGAATCTCCCTTTGTCTTTGTGCCTGGAGGGGTGGACTAGATGCCCTTTAAGGTCTTTTAAGGCCCCCTTGAGTCCAGGCTGGGTCTGCCAAGATTTCGAAAGGGCAAAGTGGAGACGGGTCTCTATGGAGAATCTCCATCCTCCTGGTCATGGTTGTCCCTAAAATGTTTTTCCAAAAGGAAACTGGACTTTCTTGGTTTTTTCCCCTTGAAAACGTTTCCCTTCTCATCCCAGGAGCTTCTTCAGTTCTGACTGAGCGGTGGAGGATGGAAGGATTGATATCCCTTTCAGTCATTTGGTGCTGAATCAGGGTGCAAAGGGGTGTGGAGCCTTCCTGGGGCTGCTGAAAGGACCCTGTTGTAGACAGGAGGAGGGGGTCCTTTCCACACACAACCTCCCCCGCCCCCATTGTGGGAGAGCTGCTCATTTTGGCAAAGATGGCCACTTTGGCCCCCCTTTCCATCCAGGGCTCCTCTCTGGACTTGGCTGTCCTCAAAAGAGCCACCCATGTTTTTTTTTGATGCAAATGGACATCATCTCCTGATGGGTTTGGTTTGTCTTTTTTGACACAATACAAATCCTTCCTTTCTCCCTCTCCCAGTCAGAACTGAAGAAGCTTCTTAGATGGGAAGTGAAATGTTTTCAAGGAATTTTTTCTTCTTTTGAGGTAAAAATGCAGCTTTTGGATTTTTTTTTTAATTTGATTTATATGCCGTCCTTCTCCGGAGACTCAAGGCGGCTTACAATGCGTTAAGCAATAGCCTTCATACTTTTGTATATTTTATACAAAGTCAACTTATTGCCCCCACAATCTGGGTCCTCATTTTACCTACCTTAGAAAGGACGGAAGGCTGAGTCAACCTTGAGCCTGGTGAGATTTGAACTTGCAGGCAGCTGATGTTAATAACAGTGCTTTAGTTGCTGCGCCACCAGGGCTCTAGGGAATTGAAGCCAGTTTTGGGGCTCCTTCCAACTCAGTCTGGGGGGGAGGAAGCCCCCAGCATTGGCTGGGCCAGAGCCTGTTTTAGAAGTTAGCCAAGGGGGGAGGGGGACCCCTCCCTGCAGCCCCATTTTTGCCTGCATTCGCTGCCCTGATAAAATTCACAAGTTCCCCTCGGAGCAGCAGCTCCTGGAGAGATGAAACGTTCTTCCACCTAAGAGCCAGAGTGAAGGAGACCCCAGGAGACGCCCCCCCTAAGACCCCACACAGGAGAGATCCCCCTTCAGCACCAAGGACGCTGCGCTAGGGCTGTGGGAGAGACCCTTCCTCCAGAAGTTGCTTCCTGGTGCAGCAGCCCTGAGATTGCCCTTGAGGAATGGGAGGTGAAGGTTCTCTTGGTGAGCCAGCTGGTCCTAGGTTCAAATCCTGATGCTGCCATTCTCATCTTTGAGCATGGGAGCCTGCTATGGCCTGGCTGAGGTCCTGCTTTGAGCAACGGTCCTGCACAGCCAGTTTGGATGACCTCTTGGGGGGGGCTTGACTATGGGGGGGGATCTGAGGGTCCTGAGGAGGAAACCCCCAGATTCCCTGGTTATACCCAACTTTTCTTCTCCCCACAGCTTAAATCCTACTATCCGCCTTTGCATCAATTTGGGGTTCAGGTCTCTTCTCTGTCCCCTGAAACCCCCCCAAGGCCACCTCATAGGGGGGGTCAGCAACCTCCTTCACAAAAGGATAGTTTTGGGGAGTCCGTTTAGGAGAACAACACCCCCCCCCATATCCTTCTCCCTCAATTCACACTTCCCATCCAGGTTGTGATTCAGCAATGGGGGATTATGGGATGTGGGGGGAGGTTCTGGGTCTCTTCTCCAAATTCAGAGTCTTTCCCCAAGAAGGGAATCGAAGCTCAGCTCTTCCCACACCTTAAAAAAATGGAGACTCAGACGAAAAACTGAAGAAAAACACTTTTGCCAAAAAAAAAAAAGCATCTTTTTCTTATACTTTTGGTGGCATTTGTGGATTCAGGTCAGAAAATGCCTCAGTTTCCCTCTTTCACTTTCTGTCTCCTTCCTCTCTCGATGCAAGAAACTTTGGGGCTCGGGTTCTAATTCGGGGTCCTCAAGGTCCCACTCCCACCCAGCCACGGGGGGGGGGCTGCATCTTATCCCACATCCCTGGCCCACCTCCACCACAACAAGGGAATAGGGGGGCTCTCTCTTTCTCCAGATTGGGGAAACTGGGTAGAGGGGGAGGGGAGACCACATGGAGATCATAGCTCCTGTAGGCTCCCGCCTCTTTTGCTCTCCATCCCATTTCCCACTCCTGGGATCCCAGCCCCTTTCTCCCTCCTCCTTCCCCCAGGAGCAAAAACACAGAAAGGGTTTCGGAGCACGTGGTCCTGGGAAGGCAGATTGGGGTCGGAGGGGGAGAGAGAAGGGGCGGGGCTTCAAGGCGGGGGCGGAGCCTGAGAGGTAGTCAGAAGACGCGCTCCCCCCGCCTCTCCCCTCCCCCTGGCTGGATCTCGGCGAGGATCGGCGCTGGATCCCTCGGGAGAGACTCCTGGATACCGCTCGGGGCAGGTGAGGCTGCTCTGCTCTCCCTCCGGCCTCCAGGCCATCCCTCCTCCCAGGAGATCCTCTCCCAGCCAGGAGGGAGGGAGCTGCGGATCCCGCTCTTCGATTTGCCGGGGTTTCCACGGGGAGATCCTGCTCTTCCCTCTGGAGAGGGAACGGATCCCTCTCTTCCCTCCAGAGGGGCAAAAGGGGCTCCGTCCTCGGACTGGATCTGCCCTCTCCTCGCCCGGCCAAGGCTCCCCGAGAGACCCCGGGTGGATCCGGGAAGGAGCTTTTTGGTAAATTCCTTTAGAAGGTCTCTTTATGGTCCGGCAGACCACGAGGTCTCTGAGCATGCGCATCCCGCACATGGAGTAAACGGAGCTTTAAAACGTTTTTGTGGAGGTTTGTAAGGTGCTCTTAAACCCAGGCTGACCTCACTGCAATGGGGAGGGGAGAGTTTGGGAGAAATAAAAGCTTTAAATTAATTGAATTGAGTTCATGTTGTTGATGCGTTGCCTACAGGGAGCGGATCCCTCCTGTCACTCCAGGGATGCAAAAGTGGGGGGGGGGTCCCTCCCCGGGCTGGATCTGCCCCCTCCTCTTCTCCCGGCCAAGGATCCCCCCGCGTGGATCCGGAAAGGAGCTTTGTGGAAACTGCTTTAGAAGGTTTCTCTGCGGTCAGGCAGACCACGAGGTTTCTGAGCATGCGCATCCCGCAAGTGCATTTGGGGAAAAAAAAGTAAATTGTGCTTTAAAATTTACTGAGGTTTGTCATGTGTTATTAAGACACTGATGTCTTTGCAAATGAATGTTTGGGAATGGAGGGGGTGGGGAGGAAAGAAGTTTAAATTAGTTGAATTGAGCTCCTGTTTTCTTAACCCACAAAAGAGATCCTCTTTCTTTGGTCTGAAAGGCCAAAAATAAAATCCTTTGTTTTTATGCTAATCTTTTACTTTGCTTCTGCTTTCAAAACAATGGGTAGAATTTCTCAACTTTGTGTTTTCCGTGTTTTGCCCAGAAGAGGCTGTGATGGGGCAGCTCCTTCTTGGTGGATGTTTTTCAAAGGACAAAGGAAGTTTTGAGGGTGGTCTTGTGAGCAGCTGCTAGATTAGAAGAAGCTGATGGCCAGATTGCTGCCTTTCCTAATTGGAAATAAAAAAAAAATTATTTAAAAAGTTTTAACAATCATTACAACAATTCCCCCCCCCCTCCCACGCCTCTATCCCCGCTCTCCCCACCCACCCACCCACCCCGGACTTCCCAGAGCAAAAACAGGGTATAGCATAACAAACCTAAACTAAAATAATCTAACTTTCTGTAGTCTCCAAACTCCCCCTTGCTCTTTAACTCCCCCTTCAACTAACTAAACATATTCAAAAAAGAAATATAGATTTCATTCATAAGCTATTTGTAACTTTTTAGTCCGATATTTGTTTTGAATATAGTCAATCCATCTTCTCCATTCCGATATATATCATTTGAATGGGCCTTCAAATACGCTGAAATTTTGGCCATCTCTGCTAAATTTGCTACTTTTAGTGTCCATTCTTCGATAGTAGGCAAATCTTCCTTCTTCCAGTACTGTGCCACCAGGAGTCTGGCTGCTGTTATTAAATTTAAAATCAACTTAGTCTCTATAACAATACAATCTTTAATTATGCCTAACAGAAAAAACTGTGGAGTAAATTTTATCTTCTTTTTGAGAATGTTTTGGATAATCCACCATATTTTTATCCAAAATGCCTTAATTTTTTTACATGTCCACCATATATGATAATACGTAGCATCATCACATTCACATCTCCAACACTTAGGTTGCACACTTGGATACATATATATGCTAGCTTTTTAGGATCCAGATGCCATCTATAAAACATTTTGTAAAAATTCTCTCTTAAGTTTTGGGCTTGCGTGAACTTCACATTTCTGACCCATATTTTTTCCCATGTTTCCATCATTATTGGTTCTTCAATATTTTGTGCCCACTTTATCATACAGTCCTTAACTAACTCCGTTTCTGAATCTATTTCTAGCAATGCATTATACAACCTTTTTATATGCATTTGACTTTGATCTCTAATCTGTTTTACCAAATTCTCCTCATTTTGCAGAAAACCAATTTTCTGATCTTCTCTCCATCTAGCTTGCAACTGTACATATTGAAACCATGTTCGAATTGTCCTTTCTTCTCTTAGTTGATTCAGAGATTTTAATTGTAGTGTACCTCTTTCCTTGTTAAGAAGCTCTTTATATGTAATCACATCCTGCTTTTGCTCTATAGTTATATTCTCTATCTTGTGTCTGGGTATTGCCCACAATGGTAACTTCTCATTTAGTTTATACTTGTACTTTTTCCAGACACGCAATAGAGCATTCCTTAATATATGACTTTTAAAAGTCTTGTCCACTTTCTTATCATATAATAAATAAGCATGCCACCCGTAAACCAAATCATATCCCTTGATATTCAATATTCTTTCTTCTGTTAAATTCATCCAATCACTCATTGCTGATAGAACAGCTGCCTCATAATAAAGTCTTAAGTTAGGCATTTTGAGACCACCTCTTTCATGTGTATCCTGCATTATTTTTTGTTTTATTCTCGGTCTCTTCCCTGCCCAAACAAAATTATTAATACCCTTCTGCCATATCTTCAAATTCTCATCTTTTTAAGTATTGGTATCATTTGAAAAAGAAACAAAAATTTAGGCAAAACATTCATTTTTACTGCTGCTATTCTTCCTAACAAGGATAATTGTAATTTTTTCCAGTCTTCCATCTCACTTTGTATTTTTTGCCACAATGGATCATAATTATACTTAAATAATTTCGCATTTGATGTCATAATATACACCCCTAAATACTTAACCTTTTTTACAATTTCAAATCCTGTTAGTCTTTCTAGTTCTTCTTTTTGCTTTATAGTCATATTTTTAGTTATTATCTTTGTTTTCCCTGCATTTATTTTAAATCCAGATACTTGTCCATATTGATTAATTATATCCATTTGACCTACAACCGACTGTAATGGTTGGGTTAAAGTAACAACCAAGTCATCTGCGAATGCTCGTAATCTATAGTCATACTGCCTAATCTTAATTCCACTTATTTTATCTGACCCACATATCTTACTTAACAAAAATTCCAAAGTCAAAATAAACAATAATGGAGACAAAGGGCATCCTTGTCTTGTTCCTTTTTCTATATTAAAAGTGTCTGTTAAACTACCATTAATTATTATTTGCGCTGTTTGTTTCTGATATATTGCCTTAATAGATTTTGTGAAATGTTCCCCAAACTGCATCTTTTCTATTATTTTCAATAAAAATTGCCAATTCAATCGATCAAATGCTTTCTCTGCATCAAGAAATATCAGCACCACAGGGATTTGGTTGTTCTTCCCCAAATACTCCAATAGGTTAACAACTTGCCTTACATTTCTCTTCCTTTGTCTACCATTTATAAAACCAGTTTGATCATTATGAATCATTTGTTGCATGACTGTCATTAACCTATTTGCTAATATTTTAGCAAAAATCTTGTAATCTGTATTTAAGAGTGATATGGGCCTGTAATTTTTTGGCTGGGTGTGGTTTGCTCCTCCTTTGGAATCAAAGAAATATAAGCTGTCCTCCAAGATGGGGGTATATCTCCTCCAGATTGTATATTAGTAAATAATTCTTTAAGTGATCCCACCATTTCTAACTGCAAATGTTTATAATAAGCAGCTGTCAAGCCATCCGTCCCAGGAGCTTTACCCAATTTCAACTGCTTAATTGCAGACATAATCTCCTCAGTAGTTATTGGTTGATTTAAACCCTCCCTTTGCTCTTTTGTAATTGTAGGAATATACTCTTTCTGTAGGTATCTATCTATATCTGCACCTTGAATTTTATCACCAGCATACAACCTTCTATAAAATTCTAAAAATGCTTTTTTAATCATATTTTGCTGATAAACCTCTTTAGCTTTATATTCTATTTTCTCTATGGTCCGTGACTTTTGCTTTTTCCTTAACAAATATGCTAACCACCTCCCTGGTTTATTAGCATTACAAAAAGTATTATGTTTAGCATATTGCAAATTAGTTGCGACCTGATCTGCCATTAACATATTAAATTGCCTTCGCAATAAATTAATTGCCTCTTTTATTTTCTTATCTGCTGGATTCAATATCAAAGCTTGTTCTTTTTTCCTGATTTCCTCTAAGTCCTTCCTTTTTTTTCCTGTTTACGTCTATATTTATTATTCAAATATATCAAAATGCCTCTCATATATGCTTTACTTGCATCCCATACCATTTCCATAGATGTACTCTTATGCATATTTATAATAAAAAATTCTTTCATAAATTTTTTACATTCTTTTACATTTTCCTCATATCTAAACAAATTTTCATTTAACCTCCAAGACCTCTTAGATCCCTTTCCATACTCTAATTCTATCCAGACTGGACTATGATCCGTTAAAACTTTTGACAAATCTTTGTCTTCTTCACTCTGGAAAAGAAATCTTTTGTAATTAATATAAAATCAATCCTTGGGAAAGATTGATGTCTATCAGAAAAAAAGGTAGTCTTTTTCTTCGGGGTTTCTCTCTTGCCAGATATCTCTCAGTTCCATGTTCTCCATCATTTCAAAAAACAATTTTGGCAATCTGGCACGCGTTGAAATGTTCTGCAAGAGCCCCTTCTTATCTTTTTTAGTGTCCAAAACTCCATTTCAATCGCCCAATAAAATACATGATTTATAATCCCATTGTAATAACCTGGAATGTAAAAGCTTATAAAATTTTTCCGGTTGTTGGTTTGGTGCGTAGACTCCAATTAAAAGTATGTTTTCTCCTTTTATTAACAGTTCAATTGCTAAAAATCTTCCTTGATCATCTGCTTCAATTAATTTGGCAATTAAGTCTCTTTTTAGGTATATAACTGTACCATTCTTCTTCTCAGGAGCAGATGCAACAAAATTTATACCTAACCTTGCATTTATTAAATATTTTTGATCTTTACTTCTAATATGAGTCTCTTGTAGACAAATTACATCATTTTTAAACTGTTTCAAATAATGAAATATTTTTCTCCTCTTTTGTGGTGAATTTAGGCCATTAACATTCCAGGTCAAAAATCTAGTTGCCATTCTTGGCCCCCTGAAGCACTTGGAGCATCTGCTGGAAATCTCCATGCATTTTACTTTTTGCCTTTGCTCCTCCTACTGCTGCTGTTTTTGTAGTGTCTCGAATCATTTGAAGTTGCTGCACTCTTAATTCTTCTTGACGCTTAGCTGCCGCTCGAGTCTGTCTTTGATCCTTATGTTCTTCTAAGCTTGAACAGTAGTCGAAAATTGTATTAATTCTTTTTGAATAATCAAATCACCCTTTTGGGCCTGTGCCAACAATTCTTCTTTCTCCCCCTTTCTTGCCCCATCCATTTCCGTCTTCCTTCTAGCTTCCTGGGGCTGAGGGCATCCAGCCTTTAATAGATTGGTATAGAAATCTCTTGCCTTCCACACTGAATTGAGACGGTATCATTCTCCTGAATAATTCACCACCAAACCAGCTGGAACTTCCCATCTATACTGTATCTGACGGTATGTCAATTCTTCCACCAGAAAGGCATAATCCTTTCTGGCTCTCAACATTTTGGGGGGAATTTCTTTCAGTGTTAAAACCTCCTGCCCCTGCACTTGAAGTTTGTTTTTAAAAGTGACTTGTAGGATTTCATTGCGTAATCTCCTTGTTGTAAAATAAACTACAATATCTCTTGGTAGATGTTTCTGTCTGGCCACCCATGAATTGACATGATAAATTTTGTCAATCTGCCATTCAAAATTTGCTTTTTGATCTTCCATTATCTGTGCAAATGCTTCTGAAAAGATCTCTCTCAAATTCTCTTGCTTATTTTCCTTGAGGCCTCTTATTCTCAGAGCAAATTCCATGTCTCTATATTGTATCATTATCACATCCGCCTCTGCTCTTTCCATCTTGTCCTGGACCTCCCCCATTTTATTTTCCAAGTTCTCATTAGACTGCTTAATTTCTTCCACTTTTTCATCTATTGCTTCAATGTGTCCTGCCAATCCTTGTACTGCCATAATAATATCTTTTCTAATTTCTTGGTTTCGTTTTTGAATAGTCTCTTTGACCTGTGCAATTTCTTCAGCAACTTCTCGAGTTTCCTCCTGAAACATTGAAGCAATTTTTGTTTCTGTAACAGAGGCTTGTGTTTTGAGGGCTTCCTGCAACATTTCAAATGTTAATATTGTTGGTTCCGTTGGAACAGAGAGAGATTGCAATCTGGACGTTTGAGCTGGTGAAGTCCCAGCACTTTTGGGGACAATAGCCTTAATTTGTTTTGAAGCCATTTTTAGTTTCCAATTTAAATTCAGTCAACTGCCAGAACTGTTAATTCACCAAATCCAAAAATCAGTCTTTAAATAATACCAGTCCTTTTTTTTTTAAGGATCACTGCTGTAATCTCTAATCTTCTGGGACTTCCGGTGGCACCGCAGGCACCGAGGACACTCTTCCCTTGAGCGCCAGCCCCACGATCTTGTAAACCTGCTAGAACAGCGCAAATCAGCTGTCTAGCGGCTTGAAAACTTTCTCCCCGGGAAAAGGGGAGGAAGAGAGCAGACGGGCGTAGGTAGAGCTCCCCAAGGAGCCCCACGAACAATTCTGGGGCTTGAAGGGTGAGAGCTCCCTGGAAGCCTGACAGAGCTCCGGATCCGGGATGTTTCTGCTTCAAGCAGAAGACGCCGCGACCACCCCTGCAAACAATGCTAGAATAAACATCATTCGGAAGCAGGCTGAGCAAACTCAGGAGAGATGAGATCTGCAAGTACTGAACTTTAACTCCAAATGTATATTACTTCCTTCTGACTTATTAAGGGGAGAAAGTGAAACCAAGATGGCGATTGTGCTTTAATGGGGTGTGAAAGCGAAAGTTAAAAAGAAAAGTTTCTTTTAGTGTTGGCAGTCCCTGTTTAAAATTAGAGATTTGTGTTTCATACTTTTGTATATATCTGCTTAGTAGGGCTTTTGGCCTCCCCCAAACGGTGTTCTATTTTATACAAGGTCAGCTTATTGCCCCCACAAACCGGGTCCTCATTTTACCTACCTCGGAAGGATGGAAGGCCGAGTCAACCTTGATCCTGGTGAGAATTGAACTCACAGTAATTGCAGGCAACTGGCAGCTAAATACTACTTTAACAGTAGTTTAGTCCACTGCACCACCAGGCTCCTACATTTGTGCCCCTTCCTGTGTCTTTCCTTCCCTTCTCAATTCAAGTGAGAGAGGCTGATTTTGGATCGGTCCCCCCTTTCAGACAAGAGCTCATCAGGCACAGCTGGAGGGCAAACAGCCATGGAAGTCATCCAGCTGTAACTTTTTGGAGTTTAGGATGGGCCCCACCCATAAAAGGTATTCATGACCTGGATCCATAATGTGCAGAGACTCACTTAAGGTTGAAAGTCTGTAGTTATTTATATTTATATTTATATTTATTATTAAATATAGAAGCTACCCACCTCACAAGTTAGCTTATTTCCCCCGCTAGCAAACATCTATGCTGTAAATTGAGGACAATCACTTCGAATAAATTCTAGTCATGATTGTGGATTTGAATTCTTACATTTACCCTTCTTGAATGGGGAAGAGTTTGATAAACACATCATCAAAACACATATGTGTCTCTACACGGACACTGATGCATGTTTACATGCGTCCATATCCATGTTTCTCAACCTTGACAACATTTAAGCTGTGTGGATTTCCATTCCCAGAATCCCCCAGCCAGCATGAATTCTGGGAGTTGAAGTTCCCCCATCTCATTTATTTGTTGGTTCGATTTATATCCTGCCCTTCCTTCGGAGCACGTCGTCCTGGCTGGGAGGGGTGATTACGGGGAGGGCAAAGAAAAGAGGGCGGGACTGTATAGAGGGTCCCGTCACCCATCTGGATTTCCGTTTTCATCCGTGAATCTCGCTTCTTCCTTGGAGGATCGGTGCTGGATCCCTCGGGAGAGGCTTCTGGATCCCTCTCGGGGAAGGTGAGGCTGCTCTCCCTCCGGCCTCCATGCTCCCCGTCCAGCCAGCAGATCCTCTCCCCGCCAGGAGGAAGGGAGGATCCTGCGGATCCCACTCTTCTGGGGTTTCCTCGGGGAGATCCTGCTCTGCCTTTGCCTGCCTTCCCTCCAGGGGGGCAAAGGGAACTCTATCCCCGGGGTGGATCTGTGATTCTGCCCCTTCCTCATCCGACTAAGGCTCCCCAGGGGGCTCCGAGTGGATCCGGGAAGGAGCTCTGGGTAAGTTGCTTCAAAAGGTCTCTCTGTGGTTCGTCAGACCACGAGGTCTCTGAGCATCCATATCCTGGACGTGCAGTTGGAAAAAAGGGAGTAAACGGAGCTTTAAAGCATTTGTTGAGGTTTGTAACGTGCTCTTAACCAGGCCGACCACATTGCAATGGGGAAGGGGGAGTTTGGGAGAAAGAAAAATTTTAAATTGATTGTATTGAGTTCATGTTATCTTAACCCACAAGAGATCCTTTTTCTTTGAGCTGAATTTAAAAGGGGAACATTGAAATCTTTTGTTCTTATGCCAATGTTTATTTTTTTATTTTTTTATTGTGAAAATATAGAAATACAATTTACGTTTTTTGGTTCCGTGGTGTTAAATATAAATACATATTATTTACATATTATTTACATAGTATTGCATCTTTGCTTGTATATGATTTGGGTATTATTACAAGTAGTAATGCACAGTTCTTTATGATCATATATACATGTTATTTACTTGTTATTTACATAGATTGCAACCTTAGTTCAGTAATGCACATGGTAATAGTTAACTCTTTATGATCATTATTAGTTAACCTTTATACTTCTCAAACTTCACTTTTTGTTTCTTTTCTCTATCCACTCATACCACAGCTCCCACACATTATAATATTCCGTGTTCTCTTTTTCGTTAAGTTCTAATGTTAGCTTATTCATTTCGGCGCACTCTAATATTTTCCTGATTACTTGTTCTTCGGGTGGTAGTTTTTTCTCCTTCCAATACTGAGCATAGGTTATTCTTGCCGCTGTCGTTATATGAATGATTCGATACTTCTTTTTTTTTGTATTCTGTTTTCAGGATTCCCAAGAGAAAGATTTTTGGTTCATAATCAATATTTTCTTTTATTATTTCCATAATCCATTTCCAGATCATTTTCTAGAATTTTTTCGCTTAGGGGCAGGTCCACCAGCAATAGTAGAAGGTGCCTTGGTGATGGCCACATTTCTAGAGAACATTCCATGTTCTTATGCCAATGTTTAATCTGCTTCTGATCCTAAAGGCTTGGTAGAATCAGGAAAAATCAAGTATTTTCCTTGTTTTGCCTGAAGGGCCTGTGATGTGACCCTTCATGGTGGATGTTTTACAAATCAAAGTTTTAAGGAAGTTTTGAGGCTGGTTGCCACCTGATGCTTTCCTCTGCTTCCATACTCTTTCCTGAGGGACTGCCATTAACCAGGGGGAGGCAGAATCCGTGGGGTGGGGGATGGGGGATGAAAGCGATGCTGCTTCAAAGTCAGATACATAGTGGTTCATAGCTCTCTGAGCACTTAACAAATATCAGCATCTTGTCTTCAACAATTTTGTGATTTTCTGTGTTTCTCGAAAGGAAATAATGTTCTCATTGTCTTTTTTGTTCCACCAGCCGGAAAACAACTGTGACCAAAGATTTACCTTCAAGACAACTAACAAGAGATAGTAGAAATTCAGCCCAAGGCAGCAGCCAAGGGAAAGCATGAAGCGTGGGAAACTCTTAGATCCCCCATCAGACACAAGCAGCCCTCCAAGAACCCCCAAAAGAACCCATGAATGCTCAGAGTGTGGGAAATCCTTTGCTCGCAAGTCCCTCCTTTTGACCCATAGGAAGCTCCATGTGGGAAGTGGATCCAGTCAATGTTTTGAGATCTCCAAAGATCTGAGAACCTCCCCTCGACTAAAACCCTATAAATGTGAGGAATGTGACTTATGCTTTAGTCAAAAGTCAGGACTTCTTACACATCAGAAAATCCACACTGGAAAGAAACCTTATCAATGTCTGGAATGTGGGATTTTTTTCCGTGAAAAAAGGACTCTCGGAAACCACAAAAGGATTCACACAGGGGAGAAACCTTACAAGTGTTGGGAATATGGGAAGAGATTTCCTCAGAATTCAAATCTTTGGTTTCATGAGAAGATCCATGCTGGAAAAAAATCTTACAAATGCTTTGAGTGTGGAAAATGTTTCACCCAGAGTTCAGGTCTTTGGAGTCATGAGAAAACACACAGAGGGGAGAAAAACGAAAAGTGCCTCGAATGTGGGAAATGTTTTTCCAATAAATCAAATCTGGTGCGACATCAGAGACTTCACACTGGAGAGAGACCCTATGAATGCCCAGAATGTGAGAAACAATTCATGTATTCTTATGAACTTCAGAGACACCAGGAATGGCACAAAGGGGACCTACCCTATAAATGCAGCGAGTGTGGGAAAAGTTTTATTTCGCCAATCCATGTTCAGATACATCAGAGAATCCACACAGGGGAGAAACCCTACAAATGTGGGGAGTGTGGGAAATGCTTTTCCCAAAAAAGCCAACTTCGAAGCCATCAAAGGGTCCATACAGGAGAGAAGCCATACAGATGCATAGAATGTGGAAAATATTTTAGACACAGGGCAAGCCTTTTGATACATCATAAAACCCACACAGGGGAGAAGCCACAGCAATGCAACGACTGTGGAAGATTTTATCGTAGCTCATCAGCCCTTAGAAGTCATGTGAAAATTCACACAGGGGAAAAAAACTACAAATGTTTAGACTGTGGGAGATCATTTGCTCATTCATCTTCCCTTAGAAGTCACAGCCGAATCCATACAGGAGAGAAGCCCCACAAATGCTTAGAGTGTGATAAGTGTTTTTCACGGAAAGATACTCTTGTGATGCATCAGCGAATCCACACTGGAGAGAAACCTTATAAATGTCTGGAGTGTGGGAAATGTTTTGCCCAACCTTCAGGACTTCGCACGCACACCCGAACTCACACACGAAAATAGCCTTACAAATGCACAGAGCGCGAGAAACCTTTTCTTAGTAAATCAAAGCTAAAAAGGGACCAAAAAGTCCATAGCAGAGATAAATCTCTTCACCTGTGAACAATATCGGGAACACATTTTTTCAACACAATGTTTACAGTGACAGAAGGGAAATCCTACAATTATTTGGTATGGGAGAAATGTTTCTCCTACGGAAGCAAAGTAACCCTCAAATCCCATCAGAGAGTACACAATGGGGCAAAATGTTGGGAGTGTGAGAATATTTTGCTCGCAAAGCCGCATTAGTAATTTACTGGATTACACACAAGAGTTATAAATACAGTATATGGGGAGTAGATAAATGTTTTTCAGTGTACAGGAACTCCTTGACTTATGACCACAACCTGGAATGGAATTCTGGTCATAAGTTTCTTCAGTTGTAAGTCAAGGAACCAGGTATTTTTCTTAATTTTTATTAGATTATGTTGATCAATGAGAAGTGAAAATTTAGAGAGGAAAAAATAGGGATAAAGGGTGTAATGAATCTGGCTGTTTATTTAGTGATAAAGTTTTGTTGTTGAATCTGCTGGCTGAGGATGATGAGGGAAAGTTTCTTTTTCCTATTATATTTTTGGAGGGATTTTCCCCCTTTTTTCATTGTCTTTTTCATATATTCACACAGAAATATTTGTATTAACTTTCTTTCTGTGCATATAATGCTGAATAAAAGTATATTGCTCAAAATAATCAAGAGGGCCTTTTTCAGGAGATGGACTGGGTGGCTCAAAACAGACAAGATAGCAGTCAGATTGTGCCATAGTGTGCAGCCAAAGTGGATTGAGGAAGTGGCTCTCGGATATCCCCTGGATCAGGAAATGGGCTGTGGGGAGGAAGAGGAGGAAGGCTGTCAGGGAGTTCAGGGCCCATGGTTCCCAGCAGCTACTAGAGGAGGGAGCCACGCTTCTCAGAGGAGGGGCGGGAAACCTGTCCCATGAGGCTACCGGAAGAGGCCCCCTAGAGGAGAGATGGGGAATTGTCGGTCCCAGCCGGATCCACTCTTGGTGCGGGGCCTGGAGTGGGGAGGAAAGTGAGTGGAAGTGCAGGGCCTTCCTGATGGGCCTCCTCCATCTTCCCAGGGTGGAAAAAGACAGGCAGATACACAAGAGGTCCAGCAGTCCGCCTAACGCTCTGGAGGGAACCTTGAATCCCAGTGGGGTGTCTCTGCCCCCTAAAGCGGCAGATAATATGAGAGAAGGGGGGGAGACACCCCCCCCGCCAGGAACTCTGGGCTGCAAGTAACATAATATCCATGCTTCTCTATCCCTCTTCCTTTGGGGGGAATCTGGGGAGGAGATCGCAATAAGGATACCTACACCCATACTCCTGGGCTCTCCCAGTCCTTCGACCCCCCACCTTCCCTAGATACTCCAAACTTCCCCCCCCCAATCTTCATCCCCACTAGCTTTCTTTGAATGGTTTTCAAGGCCTCTTTCCTGTCCCCCTTCCAAATAGGCCCCCTGTAGCCCCCCCAAGATAATTTCAAAGGGAGGGGCCCCAGCACCCTTCACTGAAGGGAGAGTTGGGAAGAGCAACTCAGGCCCCACCACTCCAGTAGAAGCAGAGAGGGTGAAAGAGGGGAAGGTTTTCAGTCTTGAGGGTGGGGTTGCAGCTTCAGGGGGCTGCTTCCTGCCAGGACCGGAGGGCAGTGTGGATTTCCTTTTGTGCCCTCCCCCAATAATTCTCAATCTGAATCTCCCTTTGTCTTTGTGCCTGGAGGGGTGGACTAGATGCCCTTTAAGGTCTTTTAAGGCCCCCTTGAGTCCAGGCTGGGTCTGCCGAGATTTCGAAAGGGCAAAGTGGAGACGGGTCTCTGGAGAGTCTCCATCCTCCAGGTCATGGTTGTCCCTAAGATGTTTTTCCAAAAGGAAACTGGACGTTTTTTTCCCCTTGAAAACATTTCCCTTCTCATCCCAGGAGCTTCTTCAATTCTGACTGAGTGGTGGAGGATGGAAGGATTGATATTCCTTGCAGTCATTTGGTGCTGAATCAGGGTGCAAAGGGGTGCGGAGCCTTCCTGGGGCTGCCTTTAAACCTGGTTCATTCTCTCCTCCTCCGTCCTCCATGAAATGGCATCTCCTCCCCAGCTGAACGCAGCAGAATGTTTTCCTAGCTGTTTACTTGGGAAGTTGCTAGTTGCTGATGTGCTCAGAAGCTGGGATCTGCCCCACTCCTATTGGTGATTTCAGGGGGGCTTCTGGCATCTCCCTGCCTCCTGCAAGAACAGGGCGGGACCCCCTGTGAGCCCCTTGATCCGGACACCTGGTTCCCCAGAGGCGCCTGGTACCCGGATGCTCCTCAAGTCTGATGGAGGCTCTTTCTCTTTATGGATTTAAGGCTCTTTGGGAAGAAGGTCCAGTCCTGGGACACACCGAAGGTCAACTGAAAATAGGAAAAAGGGGCATTTCTGCCATTTCATGCTGCTAATTCCTACACACACACACACACCATGTCCATTTGCCAGCATTCAGCTGCTCCTGCCAACAAGGGGGGTTTCTCTTTCTTTCTTTCTTTCTTTCTTTCTTTCTTTCTTTCTTTCTTTCTTTCTTTCTTTCTTTCTTTCTTTCTTTCTTTCTTTCTTCCTTCCTTCCTTCCTTCCTTCCTTCCTTCCTTCCTTCCTTCCTTTCCTTATTGGTTCGATTTATATGCCTTCCTTCTCCGGAGACTCGGGGTGTCTTACAGTGCTTTTAAGAAATAGCCTTCATACTTTTGTATATACCTGCTTAGTAGGACTTTTTGCCCCCACCCCCCAAGCGGTGTTCTATTTTATACAAAGTAGGCTTATTGCCCCCACAATCCGGGTCCTCATTTTACCTACCTCGGAAGGATGGAAGGCTGAGTCAACCTTGAGCCTGGTGAGATTTGAACTTGCAGTAATTGCAGGCAGCTGGTGCTACTTTAATAGCACTTAGTAAGCTGTGCCACCAAGGCTCTTAAAAGATGACCATTCCCAAGCAACACCCAGGACATCCAATGTGGCCTAGTCTTAAGGCCCTGCATTAGAGACCTTGGGCCAGTGACTCTCTCACCATAGCCCACCCCACAGGATTGTTGTGAGGCAAATAGGTAAAGGAAGATGTGTGGGATATGTTATTGTAAAAATAATAAAGGCGGATATCAATCAATAAAAATAAAAATATTTCCATTTTGCAGTGGTTTGGCTGGCTTGTTTCCCTCTTGTATTGTGTCACCTCCATGGGAAGAAGAATGAGATCTGAGTTCCTCCCCCAAACATTCCTCTTTCCTGTCTTGGGGGTCTCTGGGGATTAGGAAATCCTGCTTCCAGCCTGCAGAGAGGGACACTCTTCCCATGGGCAGAGGAACCCTCCACACCAACGCCCACTGAAGGAACTGGGGAGGTTTCAGAGCACGTGGTCCTGGCTGGGAGGGGAGATTAGGGGGAGGGCAAAGAAAAGGGGGCGGGACTGTATAGAAGGGTTTATATATATATAAATCCCTCCCGTCCCCCATCTGGATTTCACTTTTCATCCGTGAATCTCGCTTCTTCCTTGGAGGATCGGCGCTGGATCCCTCGGGAGAGGCTTCTGGATCCCTCTCGGGGAAGGTGAGGCTGCTCTCCCTCCGGCCTCCATGCTCCCCGTCCAGCCAGCAGATCCTCTCCCCGCCAGGAGGAAGGGAGGATCCTGCGGATCCCACTCTTCTGGGGTTTCCTCGGGGAGATCCCGCTCTGCCGTTGCCTGCCTTCCCTCCAGGGGGGCAAAGGGAGCTCCGTCCCCGGGGTCGATCTGCGATTCTGCCCCTTCCTCATCCGGCTAAGGCTCCCCGGGGGGCTCCGAGTGGATCAGGGAAGGAGCTCTGGGTAAGTTGTTTCAGAAGGTCTCTCTGTGGTCCGTCAGACCACGAGGTCTCTGAGCATCCATATCCCGCACGTGCAGTTGGAAAAAACGGAGTAAACAGAGCTTTAAAGCATTTGTTGAGGTTTGTAATGTGCTCTTAATGCAGGCCGACCTCATTGCAATGGGGAGGGGAGAGTTGGGGGAAAAGAAAAGCTTTAAATTGATTGTATTGAGTTCATGTTCTCTTAACTCACAAGAGATCCTTTTTCTTCGAGCTGAATTTAAAAGGGGAACAATAAAATTCTTTGTTCTTATGCCAATGTTTGATCTGCTTCTGATCCTAAAGGCTTGGTAGAATCAGGAAAAACCAGTATTTTCCTTGTTTTGCCCTGAAGGGGCTGTGATGTGGCCCTTCATGGTGGATGTTTTACAAGGCAAAAGTTTTAAGGAAGTTTTTGGGCTGGTTGCCACTTGATGCTTTCCTCTGCTTCCCTACTCTTTCCTGAGGGACTGCCATTAACCAAGGGGAGGCGGAATCTGGGGGGTGGGGGACAAAAGCGATGCTGCTTCAAGGTCAGCTGGCATCCCACTTCATACCAAACTCGGCTTGGACACCTTGCCTGAATCTCTTTGGTTGTGGGGTGGGGAAATGGGAGGAGATCAGCCCTTTTCACCATCTGAGCTCTCACCTTCCTTTGTGTTTTCCTATTCTCAACTATGCCTTGATCCCTTTTGGACTTCATCCTGCTGGTTTCTTCCATTTTGGCCCATCAAAATTGTGGTTAAAGATTAGTTTGGAACATAAGCGTTAGTTATTAATGGATGCAATTTGGGTAGGTTACGAGGATCAGAGGTTTTGTCTTCCGAGCTTTAGATCTCATGTTGGAGCCCTTTTTCAGGGAACTTCTCTCCAGCAGAGGGTATCCTGTTCTCTGTGTGGTTGTGTATGTGGACCACACACAGAACAGCACACACTTTGCTGGAGATAAGTTACCTTAGGAAGGGCTTCAGCACGAGGCCTAAAGCTCAGAAGACAAAATCTCTGATCCTATTAACCGACCCAGAATGGATCCTGCAACTTCATTCTGGAACACGTACTGTATGTTCGCCTTCATTTCTGTTTTGGCTTTATTTGACAAAACGGCAATGCAGTGAAAGTTTTTGCCTTGACTTTTGTGTT